>CM053763.1:80643746-80724619 GCA_028658305.1 Pachyuromys duprasi
TGGAAGTGGTTATGTGTTTTTTGTTTTTTTTTTTAATTAGTATTCTGTCCTGGAGTAGGGTGGGATGGGAGAAATGAAGCTCCCTACCTTGTAGTTACACTGGGGTTTTGTGTGTCTGTTATAATGTGGTTTATCTAGTTAGAGTGAGCTAAGGACTGCATGACTGCCAATGTAACCAGCTACCTCCATCTAGTGTCCACCCAGAGACCCACAGTCTCTTCCTGTCAGGAGGAAATGGGTTAGTGAGAGATACCTAGTTGCCCAAATGCTTTGGAAGTATTTTTAAAAGCTCATTTTGGCTATGTATGATTTCCAATCCTGTGATTAATTTAGATTCTTTACTAGGCAGGGGACCACACTTCTGTAATCCCAGGCAGCCACAACAGAAGATTTCACACTTCAGGCTGGCTGCCCAGGGTGCATAGTGAGATTGTGGGTAGGAGGGATGTGATTCATGTTGTACTGTACACCTGTTCTCCCAAAACGCCAGAAGCTTGTAGTCTGCTGTATCACAGGGAAAAAGTGGAAGCCAGTTTCCATTTGCTATCAAGTGCTTGTTGCTGTCTTTGCAGAAAAGCTGGTCGAGCAGAGGAAACACAGTGAGGCGGCTACAGTCCTGGAACAGTACGTCCAGGTGAGCCCCTCCCCTGACACCACACATCACATTAACAAGAGGAGACTTGTCTGTAGCTACTGATAGTGAAAACTGAAGGACCCGTTGTAATAGTTAGGTCTTGAGGTGCTGTTGATTCTAAAGCTCTTCTGTTTGTTGTCTTGTCTTGAAAATCTCAGTCTCAGGTATATCTAAGTACGTCCTGCATACAAATTTAAAAAGCCTGTGCAAATATTCTAAAATCTGAAAAGAAAACCCCCAAATTTGGGGGTTTAGATTGGGGTCCTAAGCACTGCTAATGCACATTCTTGGCCTGCCATTGTAGACTGTGGGTAGAGCACTAGAAAGCTCTGCTATAGCGTGTGCTAGTGACCTGTGTTAACTTTGCCAAAGCAGGACCCTTAGTGTTAGGTTTCAAACCAGGACAAATGACTGAGGTGCCATTTAAACATATCAGAGCAGATCAGGCTGCCAGGTTCTCCCAGCATCCTCAGCACCGACCTGTTACAGGATCCTCCTGTCTGGAATACTCTAGTCCCTTCCCTAAACTCTCCAGCCCAGGGGACTGGACTATTCTTCCCTATGTAGTCCAACCATTTTGGTTACTGGCTCTATTTGTACCTTGGATTTCAGCACCAAATGAATGGGGGGGGGGGGGAAGGACATGACTGTTCCTAGGTATCATTGAGGAGAAGGTTTATTGCAGCTCTGTGGGAGAGCATAGCCAGAAGCAGAGACTGTTAGGACCAATGAAATGATGATGAAGCGCCCAACAGATTTTATATGAAAGAGGTTTATTAGATGGAGATGAAGAGAGAAGACATGATAGGAGGCGCCTTGACAGAGAAAGGGGAGAGGGCAAGAGAGCAACAAAGTGGCAGGTTGATCCTTTAAGGAGCAACTTAACTATGCCTGCTAGGTGAGACACTGACAGGCAACACATGATGACCTTATAGGTTGCTAGGCAACCCAGAAGCAGGCTGCCTAAATCCCTTTTTTTCTAATTAAAAAATGAGGCTCTTGGGCTGCTTCTCATGTAAGGCAAGTTAAAGTATATAAATGTAGGTTCATTGGAAGCAGCTATTGGTTGCCATGCAAAGGGGGTAAGAGAGAAAAAGAGAAAAAAAAAATAGCAACAAAATGTCCAGAATACATTGTCAAGAGAATGGAAGCCCCTGCCCTGGAAAGTTCAGGGTAGAGGGTTGCCAGTAAAGAGTGCTAGCCATGCAAGGTAGCAGGTAGGAACTGAGGAATGCTGGGAGAACCTGGAGCTACTTGTCCTGGGCCTGAAGCATTCTATTCTAGGCTTTTGTTAGTAATAAGTGAATAACGGGCATAGATTCTCTTCTGGCTACTTCCTGCTGACATTGAGGGCACTGTAAGGAGGTCAAAAGGCTGAAATGCTGGCCAAGTCCAGGAGGAACAGGCTGTGTTGATGCTGTCCAGGGTCTGTGAGAACATCCGTGGCTGGGAGGGGAATGCAGCTTGATGGAAGTCTGTGAGGTCAGACTGGAACACTTGTGGTAGCTGCTTTGGTGCTTTTGTGGATATAGAAAACACGTGGGTCTGGCAGTATACTGGAACATATTTATAGGCAGAAGACAAAGTTAAGTAGGTTATAGAGAAAATTCCTTTAGGTGTATGTTTAAAACTTTGGAGAGAGCAAACAGAGGTAAAAAGTTTGGGTCAAAGATACTTGAACATGGGAACCTCCGTTTACCTGAGGGAGCCTTCATTTACCCAATCACTGGCAGTAATTTTTGCTTTGGATCTGTCATCTAAGGAAATTGAAGCCAAGTTTGGTAACAGAAGTGTGTAAGCTTAGAGGCTCTCAAAGCAGGCACTAGGTGTAGAAATCTGAAATTCTCCAGAAGACATCCCAAAGGAGAATCTGGAGGAACCGACAAATGGACTATTCCCATTGGGCAGGTAGGAGTCAGTGACCTGTCAAAGTGTCCCAAGAGCAAGGTTTGACTCAGTAGATTGGTACAAGCTGGTCCAACAGCTTGTCGGTGTTGGCCAGAGACCAAGGGCACAGTTGCACAAAGCAGACACGGTTTACCTAGTGCTAGAATTTTTGTAGATGAGCAAGAGGGAGAGAAACTGTCAGTAGAGGGAAAATCTGGATGTAGGTGGTGAGAGAGGTTGGAAGCACTCACCAATTGACTGTTGTTGGGTGTATAAACGTAGCAATCAAGCAGCCAGCAATTGATGCCAACCAGAAGGAAGACTCACCAATCAGCCAGTGTTTGTTATACAAATGTAGCAATCAAGTAGCCAGGAAAGGGACGGCCCAAAACCAGGGAAAGGGGAGGAATCCCACCCTCTGCAATAGGCAATAGGTGCAGTACTTATCTGGAGCCCATTTGACCTGAGAGGTGGATTCAGGTGGATTTCCTGCAGCTTACAAGAATTACTTTCAAGTTTCACAAAGGAAATAAAACTTTAGATATGTTAGCATCACAATTGTAATCTGTACTGAAATATACATTGTAGAAAGGGCAATAGACATACACATTTGTGTTAATAGCGTAAGCAATCTTTAAGATGAGCTCTTAAAGCAATAGTTTAGAAGCAGGCCATGTCTGTCTACAAAGTGGCAGTTTCAGCATCTGGAGTGAGCACTTTAGTTTCCCCAAGCTGATTATGACACAGTGTGAGTGTCCACCTTGTCCTGGGTGCTCAGAGCACATGGCAGGTTGCCAAGTCTGAGTGACCTTGAGCAGAGGGACAGGTATGCATGGGAAAGGAAGGGCAGTTGAGAGAAAGTATAGGTTTTAAGGCATATATGGTTAAGTGGTGGTTATGGATAGGTAGAGGAGAAGAAAAATATGAAAGAGGTTTATTAGATGGAGATGAGAGAGAGAAGGAGAGAAAGAGACATTATAGGGGGAAGGGAGGGAGTAAGAGGGCAAGAAAGCGACAAAGTGTCAGGTTGATCCTTTTAAGGAGCAATTTAACCATGCCTGCCTGCCAGGTGCAGCACCTGGTGGGTGACACATGATGACATCATAGGTTGCTAGGCAACCCATAAGCAGGTTTCCTAAATATTAACAGGGACATCTGGGAGAGCCCAGAGTGGACATGACCAGACTGAGCTGGGCCATGTGGGGAGAGTGGGAGGGAGAGAGAGAGAGGAAACAGGTGTAGTATCCAGGAAGTCCACCTCAAAGGTACAAAGAGAGCCAGTAACCAAAATAGTTGGATTACATAGGAAAGAGCAGCCCAGCCCCCTGGGCTGGAAATTTTAAGGGAGGGAGTGGTATATGCCAGACAGGAGGACCCTTTAACAACAGGTAGGTGCTGAGGAGCCCCCTGATTTGCTTTGATATGTTAAATTGATACCTCAGCCAATTTGTACCAGTTTGAAACCTAACAACTAGAAGACAGGCCACTAAAGCAGTAGGCAGATGCTCTCTTGCCCTTTATTCCCCTTCTGTCTATGAAGATGTTTCTTTTTAACCAAGGCAGGTTGGGAATTTCCAGTATTAAGGTGGATTGTCCATGGTGCTTTGAGGTTTTAGTAGAATTACAGAATTTGTTATGAAAGTGTTAAGGCTTAATTGACAGTGACCACAGGCTGCTAGGACGGGGGCACTCAGTGCACACCAAGGATTGCTGCAGTATACAGTTGTAGCTTTTTTGTTTAAATTTCCTGTGTTTTAGCCTATTCTTCCATTCTGTAAATATTTGCTCCCTACATTTTTAAGCTCTGTATGTAGAGGCCTGCTCATGGGTCATGCCAGATACCATCCCTCTTTATCTCTGTTAATAGTCCTTACATTCCTTATTCTGAAGTTGACTGTGTATTGGGAATACAGTCCTTTTAGCTTTTTAAAAAGTATGGCGTGTTTTTTCCCCATTGTTTTGATTCATCTCTGTGTATTTTCATGTTTAGGTTGAATTTTTTTTTTCTTGTTTACTGAGCTGTGGCCCCAATCCAGGCTCAGCACTGTGTTCTTAGACTCAACACCAAAAGATTAGCAGCTAAAAATCAGATCTATAAATTGAACTTCATAGAAACTAAGATTACCAAAATGTACAACTTATCGAATGGAAGAAAATATTTTCAAAGCATTTATCTGATAATGGTTTAATATCTTAGTATATGAAGAACTATAATTCAACAGGAAACAAGGAAGCCAACTAGAAAATTACTATTTAGTTTGCAGTATTTTTCAGGGTGTGGTATTGTTTTCAGTTAAGCTTGGGAGTGAATCTGGGAAAACAGTCATTTTTGACAAGCCTGTCTTGCATCTTTGATGTCCAAGGATATAACAAAACCTTGCTTGCCTGTGTTTTGCGATCATTCAGAAGATTAACCCCCTTTGTCTTTTAGACCAGTGTGTATAGTGATTAATATCTAGTAGATAAACGGCCTGGCAAGATGCTGAGAACTTGAGCTGTATGAGGGCTGGGCTACCTGGGAAGGAGGTGGGTGTTTGTGTGGTGGCTTCTGGTTCTGCCATGTTTACCTGTGCTCTTCCTTGATCTTTGCTTGTCAGGATTATGAAGAAGCTGTGCTCCTGCTGCTGGAAGGGGCTGCCTGGGAAGAAGCTCTGAGGCTGGTAAGAGAGATTTCTGAAAAGCATCTCCTATGCTGGATGCTGAGGGAGAAGGCAGCACGGTCAGTTGGAGTTCCTTGTGTTCTGAGGAAGTGAAGTTAAATAGAAATGTCTCAGGTTCCCAGTCCTAAGGATAAGCGGTATTCTATAAAACCACTTAAAAACCTATCCTTAGCCTGGCAGTGGTGGTGCATGCCTTTAATCCCAGTACTTGGGAGGCAGAGGTAGGTGGATCTCTGATATCGAGGCCAGCCTGGTCTACATAGTGAGTTCTAGGACAGCCAAGGCTACACAGAGAAATCCTATCTCGGAAAATCAAAATAATAATAGTAACAACAACAATACAAACCTATCCCTGGTAATGTTTGGAATTGGGTCTTCATATGCTGCTTCTTGCTAAAATAAGTTGAATTTCCTTGGTAACCCTTAGGAATCCTACTCCTCAGAAAAATGCCCTGCTCCCCTCTAACAGTCCTTGTCTTAACTCTGATTTAGGTGGACTCTGAAGTGTTTCTGCCCTAAAATGCTGTCTTTTTTACCCTCTTAGGTATATAAGTACGACAGAGTGGATATTATAGAAACCAGCATAAAGCCTTCCATTTTAGAAGGTGAGGATTACATTTAAGGAGTGTTCTCTTTTAGAATTCTGTAGAAAGGGGAAAGAGATAGATAAGACAGGGCTGTTTATATTAATTGCATTTTTAAATGTAATTTATTTATTTTTATATTATTAATTGCATTTTAATGTGTTCTGCTGAGTCCATCAGCGTCTTTAAGAATATATTATTAAGCTATTACATGATGACTGAAAATACTTGGATGTTGAAAGCTGTGATACAATATGGTTAAAAGTCTTGGTAGTATATGGGTTTGGATTTATGGCAGGCCTGTCTCTTTCAGCCTTAGGGTCCCTTGCTAGAACAAATTCTGACCTCAGTAACCTCCATCTATCTGTAGGCTGCTGGCACTGAGGTGGGTTACATGGTGGTGGTGGTGCTGGGAGGGAATCTTTGTGTTTGGGATAGGTTATAAACTTGGATATGCACTCTGTTAGATAGAAAATCCTGTATTTTGTTCCTGTATTAAGAGGTAGGTGTCTACCTGCAAGTTAATTTCACATTCTACAGAAGTTGTAATCACAAACATATTTATAGAGAAGCGGAAAGTAAAAATGTTACAGTAAAATGTTACTTATGGGTAAATTTAGATGAAGAATGTGTGTATATTTTGGCTAATATAACGCTGGGGTAGGCTTGAAATTGTTTTTAGATATGATAAAACAGTTTTTCAAATAAAGTGTGTGGCTCTAGAGAACAAAAGAATATTAACAGCTGCAGAATGTTCTGGTATTTGGGCCCCTCTAGAAGCAAAATGGGAAAGAGCATCAGTTTCACCTACAAAGTCTTAGGGAGTATATATTGGCTTTAGCACTGCCATTTTAAGCAGGTCTGCCCTGTGAGTGACGTTTGTGTGTACTCACATTCTTACCATGCCTGTTTCTCCCATCCTTGCTCTAACTAGAGCTTTGTAGGTACTTTGTATTGTTTGTCATCCCAAACTGAGTATAGAAAGCATCTCCCTGACCCTGTGCCATCATCTAGGCAGCTTTTATCACTTGGGAATCTGATAATTCTTCTGCATGAGCGTAATATCTGGGCCCTAGGAGAGTATAATTTACTTATATTGTATTCTGCTAGTGTTGTTTTTCCATTGGACAGTGATTTCAGAAATAATTAGAAGTTTTTATTCCACACCCACAGCTGTATCATGGGTGTTCCAGAGGAAGCATTTAGGTTCTCTTCATCCTGCCTTTGTTAGTGGCTCCCTGTGTCCTCCCTTTGTTTGCTTTTTCAGTTTGGATTAGGTACCAAGTCTTCATTGATACGACCTTTTTAACTTTAGTGGTAGAGAATATCCTGGCCTGGTATTGTGAGGGGGTTTCTGCAGGTATCTACGCAGGCAGCAGTCATGAAGAGGTGAGAATAAAAACTCAGTTCAGATTGATTTTGTCAACTTTGATTAAATCTTGGGGAATCTGATACCAGGAGGTTTATTGCCAGTATATTTAAACACAATATAATTTGGAAAAAAACTCTGATTGGGGGAGTTTGGTGGAGCCTCTGGCTATACAGATAATGTAAGGGTCATTTAGACTATTAGGTTTCTCTAGTCCTGGTTATGGGAGCTTGGGGAAGCTACTGGCCATGCAGGTAAAAGTCATTTAGGTATCTATACTAGCCATCTGGCCTGGTTGTTGGAGCTTTATATGGCCTATACTAACAGATAATGTAGATCACCAGGCTATTAATCATCTCCAGTTCCCAGCTTTCTGGGTGGAATAACAGGTTTCACATCTTTTCCATTGCAAAGATAGTCCTGCATGCTTAACATTCCTGGTTTCCTGGAGATATGTGGGCACAAGAACCTTCATGTTCCCAACAGTATTGATGGACTCTGAGATCTGGGATCTCTAACTCATTAATGGAGGAATAAAAACATCTTGGTTGGTAGACCTGGATGCATCTTTTGTTGTTATTGAGTTTTAAGCCTTGCTTCATCACCCCGTCTTCACTTAAGTTTTCTCTCTTTACTTAAATAATCATGTTCAAGGTATTTTTTCATTCTGTATCCTCAGCTCAAAAAAATTATATGGCCTTTCTGGACTCTCAGACAGCCACATTCGTTCGCCATAAAAACCGCTTTCTGGTGGTCCGAGAGCTCAAGAGTCAAGCACCACAGTTGCATGTGGGTGAGTGCCTCCAGAAAACCCACTGAGACCTCTGGTGGCGAGTGGGAGACTCATACCAGTGCATGTTGTCCTTGCTGCCTTGTCAGTTTTCAGTGTTCTGAGGCAGGCAATCTGTAGAGAAAGGGTTTGTTTGGGCAGATAGTTTTGGAAGTAGAAGAGCATGTGTGGCACATGCATGTTGCCAACATGTGCTTCACTTTTGGGGAGGGCATTGGGACAGAAAACCAGGTTGGGAAGTCCAAGAGGTACACATGTAAGAAAGTGAGGGGCAACTCCAGTTTCATTGCGTGGAGTCCCAAAAAACCAGGACTCAGAACTGTGAGGACAGCATCTGCCCCTTTATTTCATCACTGTCCCATTGGGGTTTAAACCTCTATAGAAGTTGCTGTGTAGGGAGAGACTACTCCTGTTTTATTGCTATATTGTAGCTATGTGAAATTGCATAGGAATTATGTATGTTGGAGAAGCACTCTACTAAGTAGTCCCATCTTTCCCAATACAACCAGACCAGTGATGTCTTCAGTGTTTCTCAAAATGAGTTTTTTAGTCCCTTCCCACCTACCCCCTCTAAAGGAGTAGAATAAATATGGTAAACTGCAGATTTATAGTAAGTATAATTACTATATTTAATGTTACCTTATTTATTTTGAGATCAACTCTATAATATCCATACATTTTTCAGTGTGTGCTGATTGAGTGTATAGTCATTTATATCTCTTTCTGGCTCACCTCTTCTAGATAACGAGGTGGCCCATGGTCCAGAGTCAGACCTCTTCTCAGAAACCAGCAGTGTCATGAGTGGCACTGAGATGAGCAGCAGATATTCCCACAGTAACTCCAGGATTTCTGCGTATGTATGAGAGCTCCTCAGCATGTTGGCTGTGCAGAAACAGAGTAGTAGATTGGCTTTCTACAAGGACAGTGCAGGGGGATGGGAGGATGTCCCTCAGGGCCAGTGTATGCTGTGCAAGGACCTCCTAGCACATCCAGGAGATGAGGCTGCTTTCAAAGTTCACTTCTTACTATAGAATTCAAGTGGTTTTTTGTTGTTGTTGTTGTTGTTGTTGTTTTAATTTTCTTCATTGTTCTAGTGTGCTATCAATTGACCCTCATTTACATTCATTTTTTTAAGACAGGGTCTCAATATGTAACCCTGGCTGGCCTGGTACTTGCTACATAGACCAGGCTGCCCTCTAATTCACGGAGATCAGCCTGTCTCTGCCTCTTGAGTGCTGGAACTACCCCTGGTCTTACCCTGCATTTTAATCTAAACTTAGGGGGAAAACAACTCCTTATTTGCTTCTTCCTAGACCCCACTAGTTTATTATGTGTGGCTTTAGCACTTCATTACTAACATCTCCCCAGATATGGTTGCAATCTGTAGACGCTATGGTTTCTTAGCAAGCGGTAGCCAATACGTACAGTTGTCTTACTGAGTTCCGTGCAGAAGGAATCTCTTTTTCAATGTCTGTCATTTCTAATTAGGAGGTCATCTAAAAACCGTCGCAAGGCGGAGCGGAAAAAGCACAGCCTCAAAGAAGGGAGTCCCCTGGAGGGTCTGGCACTTCTGGAGGCCCTGAGTGAAGTGGTACAAAGCATTGACAAGCTCAAAGGTATAGTTCCAATGCTTACTGTGTGATTCTTGACCACAGAAAGTAGCAACAGGCACTACAGACAGGTAGTACATAGTTAAGATCCAATATGAGGCTGTTGAAATGGCTCAGAAGGTGAATTGCCTGACAGTCTGAGGTCTGCCATCCCTAGGTCCCACATTGTAGAAGGAAAGAACCACCTTCTACAAATTGTTTTCTGATCTGCACCATGACACCCCCATAATATTTTTTTTAAGATGCTGTTTTCCAGTTAGGGATCACCTAAACAAAACATTAGAAAACACAGATACATTCATGACAGTAGCAAAATTATAGTAATAAAATAGCAATGAAATAATGTTATGGTTGGGGGTCACCACTGTATGAGAAACTGTACTAGGAAGGCTGAGAACCACTGAGTTGGAGGGAGGGAGGACACCCTCAATGGAGCGCTCATGTCCACACCCATTCCTGAGTCAGTCCTTCCCAGCCCCTAAAAGGAGGAGTGCTCAAGCCAGAGACAGGGACTGCTGGGCATAGCTTTTTGCTCTTTCCCAGTGTGTTCCTCTGCCCTTCTGATGTGCTGAATTACTCCAGCATCTGGGAAGAAGAAGGTGTGGGTGGATGCATCTGGAGGGTGGATTTTGACATTGTCAACTTGGGAAAGAAGTTACTGTGTGATTCTAGCAGCGGAGCTGGGACACAACTTACTGTTTCAAATTTCTTCTCTCTAGATGAAATACACGCTATTTTAAAGGTGCTCTTTCTCTTTGAGTTTGAAGAGCAAGGAAAGGAATTACAGAAGGCATTTGAGAGCACTCTGCAGCTGATTGAGAGGGCACTTCCAGAAATCTGGACTCCTGCCGGCCAGCAGAGTTCAGTCACACCTGTAAGCTTCTCCAGAGATCATGTGAAGTCTCACTCTTCTCACAGTGACAGATACAGAGCCCCAGCTTCAAAGGAAACTCTTCTAAAGAAATTTCCTTAGCTTTGAGTGTTTGTTAGCTGTCCGTTCACCTGTGTCATGCTTAGGTGAAATAGGCTATTTTTCCTTTTCAGATGGAGAGCTGTCAGGAACAATCTGAAAATCTTGAGTGACAGTAGAGCTGGAGTAGGGAGGGGAAGCTAGGGTTAGAGTTAACCTTTCCCAGATCTGAAGTCACAGAGAGGATTGAATGGGCTTGCCCCACGAAGCTTTCACATGTATTATAAAACCTGTGGCTTTTAGACCTCTGCTGGCTACCTGAGCCCTCAAGTCAATTGTAGAGAGTTTTGATGAGGATTTAGAAAGGCTGGTGTGTCAGTCAGAGTCCAATTTCATATCTATTATTTTCCCACAGAGAGTATAATACCTGGTTGGTTAAAAAAAACACTGGCAGGCCAAAAAGGCAAAAAGAAAACTCAGGAGAATGAGAGGCACAGAGTGAGGGAAGAAAGGACAGAACTGGGAATGGTGACAGGTCAGAGGCCCACAGTCTGCAGCTTCTGGAGAGGGTGCTGGTTAGCAAGACCTGAGAATTGAGAGTGGTAGTCCCGAGGAGGCTAGTTCTAAGTGTACAGTGATAAATAGAAACTGGAAACACCCACTTTTCCCTCTAGCCTTTTCATTCTCCCTGTAGTCTCCCTTATTGGTGGAGAATAATAGGGAATCAGCTGAAAGGAAATATGCTTCATGCCCAGCCCTGGTTCACTGGCAATGGATAGAAGAGTAGATTTGGTGCTTAGCGACAGGAGGTTGCAATCATTTCATTCTCTAGAAACATTGGATTATGGGTCTTGATTTCCTAGGTTACTTTGTGTGTCTCATTAGCATGCTCTGAAGGTTTTACAAGAGGGTAGGACTTTGGAAAAAGTACTTTACAAACCACAGCAAGGAAGGTGGCTAAAAATCAGAATGTTACAAATGCTTGAATTACTATAATGGGTGTTGCCTAGAAATATGATCATCTTCAAAACTGCAGTGTTTTGAAGTAAACAATTTAGAATGCCTTTCTACTTCTGCTCAGAAAACATTAGCTTCTAAGGCACAGCTATGTAAATCTTGTGGGGAACATATATGGATTTGTTTTGTTTGGAAGTGTAGAAATGGGCCATCAGGGCACCATGAGTCCTCATGGAATTACTGCTGAGAGTGTTCCAGGAGGGACACATGCAGTGATAAATGAGAGCAAATTAGAGAGCTGGTACCTGCCAGAGGCTCACTGCAGGCATGGAGACCCCAGTGAAATCTATGTGGAGTTGGCATAAGATGACATACAAATGTATTTTTTTATAATATAAAAATTACTATTTCCTACAGTTTTTTTTAGTAGAACGGTCCCTTTGTGAGTCCTATAGATTTGGATTTACCCCTCCCCATGGATTGTGCTCCTTTGGAAAAGGCCAGCTAAATACTGTTGTAGAGCTCTCTCCTCCCGTTTCCTGTTTCTGGGAGTCAGGAGACGTAGAGGTCTGAGATGAGACTAGAGGAGGCAGGATGTTGAAATCACATGGGAAAGGACAGTTACTGTGTCAGTATTATAACTAAGAAAGGCAGTAGGCTCAGTTGCTACTAGTGGAGGCTTTAGGTCTGCACCAGATGAAGTGGGATCTCTATTGACATAACCTGTTTTATGCTTAGGTCCTAGGTCCCAGTTCCACTGTGAATAGCATCACAGCTTCGTACCACCAACAGAAGACTTCTGTCCCTGTTCTCGGTTAGTGTCCCTTCTTTGATGTCAGTGCTGCTCAGGGCTGGGTGTTGGTGTTGGAGTGGCCAGCTGTGTAAGGGATCCGCTTAATTCCGAGGCCACAGCTTAAGTGGCTCTAATACTTCTAGTGGTGACGGCTTGGAGGGAAGGATACAATATGACTTTTTCTGTTTGTATTTTTTTTAGCCAGGATCTCACTATGTAGCTCTGGTAGCCTAGAGAGCTTACTATGTAGACCAGGCAGACCATGAACTCATAGAGATTGACCTGCCTCTACCTCCCAAGTGCTAGGATTAAAGATGCCTAGCACAACATGACATTTTATTTATTTTTAAATAAACTCTTGAGAAGCGTGTGCCCAGTCTAGGGCATGTACTGCTATCTGGCTCTATTATCTCCCCTCCCCCCATCATGCCTATGCTTCAGTCTGAGTTAAAGCCTTTTTTAATGAACTCCAACTTTGTTTTTAAAAAACTGCTGTGACAGTTGAATGCACATATGTGCACATATGCATAATTGCAGCATGAGCCCTAAAAGTCCACACCTATACACGTGGGAGATTTCTGAGTTAGGGTTTTGGCTCTTGCAATTACTCTTCCCATCTTCAGAACATTTTTAGGAGATGGATATTTTTATCACCTTACAACTGATGTTAGAATTTGAAGGCGCAATTAAATATTATCAGTTCTTTACATTTCCTATTTCTGTCTAAAGCATTTTGTTTCTTGTTGGGAGGTGGTTCTTAGTTACATGATATACTTCTATAAGTTTGTAACCTTCAAGGCTTCATCTTGAAAGTTGAAAATTGCTGGCATGTATTTGGCACCTAAGTATTTGCATTTCAGGTGCACATTCCACCATACCAGCCTCTCTGGGCTCTGAAAAGCTAGTGGTAAATTCTGTGCTGTCCTTTAAATTGCTGTTACTGGCTCTTTCTAGTGTGACAGGCAATGGTCTGGAATGTTTTCATGGAAAGGTTGTGCTGTAATGGCATTTTGATGACATTTGGAGTGGGCCTTGCATTTTCCCCTAACACCCTGTGAAGCAAAGAATTCATTTTAGACCTGAGGCCATTTTGCGGTTTGTTTGTTTTATTGTCTAGTCCCTGCCTTCATTCATGCTGCTGGCCCGATGAGAACCTTCAGGACAGCTCCGCTCACCTAGGTTTCTCTCTTTCCCTCTCTCTCTCCTTCTCTCCCTCCGTCCCTCCCTCCTTTCCTGTCTCCCGCCTTTCTTTGTTCTTTCTTCTTTTCTTTCTCTCTCTCTCTTTCTTTCTCTTTCTTCTCTCTCTCTCTCTTTTTTCTTCAAGATACAGTTTCTTTGTATAGCCTTGGCTGTCCTGGACTCGCTTTGTAGACCAGGCTGGCCTCGAACTCACAAGAGCTCTGCCAGCCTTTGCCTCCCTGAGTGCTGGGATTACAGGCATGTGCCACTGTGCTTACCTTCCCTAAATTTTTCTAATGGCTTGCCAGCATCAAAGAGCACCATCACTTCTCTCTGTAAAGACTGTAACATTTGAGGCTTCCTAATCTGAGTTAATGATGTCAGTGTCCTCTGATTCCAAGGTTGGGAGGTATCTAATTGCGTTTCTTGTCACTGTGACAGAGTTACCCACTGTGACAGGGAGAGCTTGTATATAGGAGCAGCTTGCTGCTGTGGTGGCAGGGTTGTGAGGAGCTGATAGTAACATGGCATTGACCAGGAACCAGAGAGGTCAGCTTCAAATCATAGACCCCACTTTAACTCCTTGTCTGCCTGCTATGCCCATGTCTAAAACACTGCCACCAGCTTCGGATCAACTGTATCTATACATGTTATATATGTGTGTTAGTACATTTTTACCAAATGCTAACAGAAAAAAAGAAAGTCTTATAATTCAAAAGTAGCCGGCAAAAAACTGCTCACCAAATTAGCCCCCCCTTCAAACAACTCAGTGGCCCTTCCCCAGCTAACAATGGTGTGAATATGCTCATGGAGGCTTTGGCAGTGCCTGCCATGCATGTTTCATGCTTGGTGCTGTACAGCAGTGCAGATTGATTGCTTGTAGGTCTTGCAGAAATGTAGGATTTCTTGACATAGCCTGAAGTGATGCCACTGGGAAATCTCTAGTCTAGGAGCAGGATGTTACAGTTTTGGAAGAGTCCTCGAAGTATTTTTATTAAGATGATGCTTTTTGCCCCATGAAATTCAAGATGAAAATGTAAACAGGTCCTCCTCTGCTGTCAGTCAGCCCAGGTCATCATTCTCTGCCCAAAGTCTGACATTTTATACTTACTCTTAACTAAGAAGAGAGCTACACGTAAGTATATATGTTGTGGTTTGAAAAGACAATAGATTATTTTATAACTTTTTGAAGATAAAATCTCATTCAAGCTTCAACTACCATGAAATTATGGGCCTTGTTTAATCCTATTTTGGTATTGATATTCTTATATAACCAAAACTTTGGAAAAAAACAAACTTCTGGTGGGTTTTATATACATAGTTCGTCTTGCTGGGAGTGGGCAGGGGGATTGTTTTTTTATTTCTGGAAAAGAGGGGTAGTAAACATGGGTGATTATAAACTTATGGTCAGGAGGAAAATCTAAAGTAAATTGAAGAAAATTAAAATTTGATCTAGGCATGATGATACAGGCCTCTAACGTCAGCACTCAGAGGTAGAAGCAGGAGGACTAAGCTTAAGGCCTGGGCTACAGAATAGCAAGGCCTTTCCCAGAAGAAAAGGAATAGGATTGAAATCTGACAGTCTGTAATTATATGTGTGTAAGTATGTGTTTGTGTAAAATGAAAAATTTTAAAATTCTCTTGAATATTTTTCTTACATTGTTAACTATTTTAAAATCATTTATAGTATATATACAAACATACTGCTGGAAATTTAATTATTAACAATAATGAGAAAATTATCCTTATATATACTTTTTTCATGCCTGTGCTTCCAAATATGATTCCTACTTAGATAGACTCCTAAAGAAAGTTTTCCCACCTGAAACTACTTCCTATTTTACTTTTTAAAAATTGAGAGTTTTGCTGACTATCCTGTTCATAGAGTTCTAGTACATTTTCTGTCATTCACTTGATTTACTATTACATACTGCCACATTGTATTTTATGCATAAAATTGAGGGAAAAAATCCACACATAGTAAAATGTAGATCTTAGATGTATAATTTGACAAATTTTTTTAAACATAACTCCAGGCTGGAGAAAGAACTTGGTAATTAAGAGCACTCATTGCTCCTGTAGAGGACCAGGGTTGGTTCACCCGTAGTGGCTCACAATCATCCAGAACAGTTCCCTGAGATTCAGTGCCCTCTCTGGCCTCCAAGGGCACTTTTGTTCATATGGTACAGATACATATAGGCAGACAAAAGACAGGCATAAAACACATGTAAAAAATAAAAAATAAACCAAAAAAAGGTGAACATTACCCTTCCTTATTCAGCCATGCGCTCTGAATCACCTAGTGAGCCTGCCTGAAGCCTGATGCTTGCCTGCCTTCTCAGGACGGCCACCTACACATGCTTGACCCTGCTGACTTATGAGGGTGGCAAGCCTGTTGTCACTTCCCTTCCATTCTTCCTTTCAGATGCTGGGATTTTTATGCCACCAAAGATCGACCAGAGAAGCCAGTGGAAGCTGAGCCTGCTGGAATGACTGCCCTCTTAGGGAGGTGTACTGGGAAGATCATTTGCCCACTTACTCATTGTGCTTCTGGCCCTTGCTCCTCAGAGGCCTAGCTGTTGAGACCTGGATTGTGGCATGGCCTGCCTTTACACTGTATGCAGCTTCTGTGAGCTTGACCCCAGCTAGCACTAGACAGTCTGTTTTTATTTTGGGTGTACATCTTAAGTACTATCAGAACTGTGTTTTTAGCCAGCATATGACAGTTGTTTTTTTGTTGTTTTTTTTAAATTGCTGTTTTTAGCTGGGCATGGTGGGGCATGCCTGTATTCGCAGCAACTCAAGAAGCTGAGGCAGAAAGACTGATGCAAGTTGAAGAGCAGCGTGGGCTACAGCAAGAACGTAGCTCAGAACAGTCCGACCTCTCTTCTCGTACTTAGTGTTATTTGAGAGTGTGGTTACTTATGCAGAGCCTAAGTCTTATTCCCAAATCCAACCCTGGTTTCTGTTGCAGCCTTGGCCAGCTCTTGTCACTGATTTGATCCTCAGCTTCTGCTGTTCATAGGGAATGATGTTTCGTGGCTTCTACCTCAAAAAAAAAAATGAAGACAAGTGGAATCACATTTCTAAGTTGTTATGCCTTGCTGATACAGCATATTGTGTGTAAATAGGCTGTTAGTGCTACCAGCATATAGTCAGATGTGATTATGTATCTGCCATCTTTTTACCCGACTCAAAGCAGAATAAAAAGTTTAATGTGTTTGGGGACTGGAGAGTTGACTCAGTGGTTAAAAGCAATTGTTGCTTTTGCAGAGGGCCTTGGTTTGATTCCCAGCACCTACATGGCAAATCACAACCATCTGTTTACTCCAGTTCCAGAGGATCTAATGCCCTCTTCTGACCTGAGTGAGCACCAGGCAAGCACATCATACACAAACATACTTGCAGGCAAAACTACTCTTACTCACAAAATAAATCTTTAAAAAAATTTTTTAATTAAATGTGTTATCCTACCAGGTTATATGCTACCGGCTTTGATTGGGCTAAGCCTCCTCTAGCCATGCTGTTATAGGGACTGTTGTGTGTATATTCTGCTCAAGAGTCATCAGTGGTAGGGTGGAATGGATTGGGATTTACTGATGTGTCCTGCCCTTTGGTAATGGGTAGGCAGCAGGGATAGCATGGTAGCAGGATTGGAGGTTACCCTTTTCCACCGACACTGCCGGCACAGACTCCTTTAGCTTTTTGTGTGGTGTTATGACATCAGATGTGGAGGTGCAGAGTTTGGAGTTTTCCCAGCTGGTTTTTGGTCTTGATTTGATCCAATATTTTCTTACTATATTCTTTTTTTCTCAATTTTGGAACCATAATATATAGCCTGTGCCATTATATGTAGGAAGTATGAGCTCTGCTTTTTTTTTTTATTTTATAGGGGATTAAGATTGCATAAATATCAGACGAGACTTTGAACTTTTAAACATTGTTGAGACTGTGATAGACTATGGAGACTTTTGAAGTTGGACTAAATGCATTTTGTGTTATATTATGGCTATAAGCCTATGGGGAGTGGAATGTAGTAGTTTGATTAGGTATGCCGCCCCCCCCCCATGGATTCATGTGTTTGAATACTTAGCCCATAGGGAGTGGAATTATTAGGAGGTTTGCCCTTGTTAGTGTAGGTGTGGCCTTATTGGAGGAAGTGTCACTGTGGGAGTGGGCTTTGAGGTCCCTATGCTCAAGCTGTACCCAGTGTGACACACAGTATCCTCTGCTGCCTTCAGATCAGGATGTAGACATCTCGGATCTTCCAGCATCATGTGTGCATGGATGCTGCCATACTTCCTGCAAGGACAATAATAGACCAACCCTCTGAAACCATAAGGCAGCCTCAATTAAATGTTTTGTTTTTTTTATAAGAATTGCTGTGGTCATGGTGTCTCTTCACAACAGTAAACCCTTAACGAGGTCATTAACAGACCTTTGTTTTACTGTTTCCAAAATATCTTTGAAAGAATGAGATTACTTTCTCTTTTTATGTCAAGTCTAGAAAGAGGTCAATTTATTTTAATAAGAGGTTTTACCAAATTATTCTTTGACAATTTTGTATTTGTACATAATGGATTTTATTTGTTCTCCTCCTCCTCTGTTCTGCTAAGACCCTTTTATCTGCCCAAGAATCCCCTCTCCTATTTTCACGGCTTTTTAAGTTTACTTAGGATTGCTTGCATGAGCAGATGTGGAAGGTTAGTTACTAGAACATGGGGAAATTTTCATGGGTATACCACCTAGGAAATTAATATCCCTCCCCAACAAAAGTTTCATAGCTAATCCTTGAATACAATTAAAAATCTCTTCTATGCATTTAATACCAGAACTAGGCTTTCATCACTATGTGTAAAGTAACAGAAAATGCTACTTTTGGCCCTCAGTATATACGTCAACCCAAAGTTGTAATTTAAGAAGACTTACATATTTGCTGTAAAATTCAACTTTTCTGTATATTTTAAATTTTTCATAAAATAGAAAAAGAAAAGGCAATGTATTGTGTTTTGGAGAGATCCACTTTTGACTCACTCCATAATAGGTTTACTGCACTAGGCGCCAGTTTCAAAAGGCTGTGAGTATGTTGTGATGACTCTTTGGCAGGGATTAGTGAACAGGGTTCACTGATATTTCTGATATGTGTGCTACTTACATGACATAGTATTGGAGTGTTCTGTGGCAACAGACGGGAAATGGAGATCAATGTGCATGCTGGCAATGGTATGGTTTTGAAATGCTCAGTTTTTTTAATGTTATAGCAGCTCAGTGTGTTAGTGCACACAATTAATCCCAGAGCTCAGGAGGCAGAGCCACGTGGATATTTGAGTTTGGGGCTACCCTGGTATACATAATGAGTTTCAGAACAGCCACCCACAGTTACAGAGAGAGACCCTGTCTCAGACAAACAAAAAACGTAATAATGCTACAGCAATAAGAATTAATTTATAGCAATTATGGCCACTCTTAACTGAGCAGCATTAAATTTTGCCCATTTTGAGATTAAGTAGATGTTGTTCTCCTGCATGGGGCCTGCCTTGTAGCAGCCCACAAAATCAGGAGAAACATGCCTGGAATGGCCAGCAAGAGCCATACAGGGATCACACACCCTGGGAACAGCTGATGACCAGTTCAACTTCCATAGAACAAAGAATATATACCCCTAGGGGAATGGTTAGTGGTCTCCAAGAATAGATGCACATAATTGGTTGAAACTAGGCATGTCAAGGATGCTTGGTTTGCATATGGATAAGTACATGGAGGGGAGAGCCAAGAGGGAGCTGTGTCAGAGGCCATATATCAACTGTGGCTAGGGGAATCTATAAAGGCACTCTCCAGATGAAGTCAGGCAGAGAGGGGGGGACCTGCCAAGGGTCCCTTTAGTCCTGGGCTAGAGCTATGGTTGTCAGGTCCAGGCAAGAACTGCAACTTCAACCAGCAGGGTACCTCCAACAAGTAGATAGATCAGGCCTACCATATTGACAGTTGAGACGAGGAGGGACTTGTAGGGTGTGTGACAAGGGAAATGATGAGAACTAACTTTGGGAAAAGGTATTGAGCTTTAGAAAATAGATTAGGCTCTATCTCAGCAATTCTTGTAACAGTAAGTTAAAAAGTCTTGGTTTCTGTGGATTGTGTTGAGTAAGGTTTATTTTTTGCCTGTGTTGAAGCATAGCTTTGTTGAGTGCTGCAGACATCAACAGGGAACTTGCAGAGAGCTATCTTCCTCAATTAGTGGACTTTACATTCACATGTTCTGAATTCTGAGGTAGAAACATTTGGAGGTGTTGAGGACTTTTCATTGTTTGTGGTATTGAACCCCCTCAGGGCCTTGCACATCCAAATCAAGTGAGCTACGTTCCCAGACCGAATGTTTTCATTATATCTTTATGAATATAGCTTGGGATAATTTAGCACTCTTATAAAAGGAACTTTTATTTGTCTGTTTCAGTTGTGTTGGGCCTACTGCCTCTGTCTGCTAACTTAGGCCTAGTCCTGGAAGCCTCCAGCCTCAATACCATCTAACCTAGACCTAGAATGTTTTCAGCCTCTGAGAATTACTACTTAATAAGCTCACCCTTTCTTGTTCTTTCTGAGCTCATAGCTGGCTGGTTTAATTCAGCTGTTCTGGCTCAAACTCCTCTCCCTACTAACTTAGTCAGTCTGGCTTTTCTACTTGGCCTCAAACTTATTCCAGCAGTCTTTTCTAATCTTCTGGCTCCTCATTCTCTGGCTTGTTCTGTCTTCACCAGTGTCTAGCTTGTTCTCTCATTCAACCTCTCTGTAAAACTTTCTAGGTAAAACTGCCTCCTCTCTTTAATTTTCTCTGTTGCTCCCTTAAGTAGCTTCCTTTCCTCTCTCTTCTCATGAGAGTTGAGCATATCCTATTCTGTCAAATATTTCTGATTCATCACTTTCAAACATGGGTGCTTCCTTCTACAAACTAATTTTACCTTTGTTGTTTGGGATTAAAGGCATGTACCACTGTTGAAGCTGATGATTAATATTTACTATTGGTTTATCTTTTATTAAGGCTGCTGTTAATCCTAAACAGCTGTATAACCAAATCACCAGAGACTATGATTTAATTAACCTAGAACACAACGCTGGGCAATAGTTACTCCATCCTAAACCTCCAAGCCCTTCATAGTTTCCTAACATTTAGATTTCCTGCATTATCTTTGCTTTTAGTGAAATCTTAGGTCTGATTTATTCTCTACGTCATTCCAAGACCTCTCCTCCAGCCTTGCTCTCCCAGCTCTCTCCTGCCCTTCTCTCCTCCTCTGCCTCCCACACCTTCCTCTCCTCTGGCTCCTCCCTCTCGTTCTGCTTCCTTTCCATAGCTCAACATTGTGGCTAGTTGTTTTATTTTGGCATGTTGCCAAACATGCACAAAGTTGAGACAGGTGATGCTTAGAATAAGTATCATAATTCAGTGTTCCGTTGAAACCAGAGCGTGGTGGGAGAGAAATCAGCATTTGAATGAACAAGGGTAAGGTGTATATGTTCCAAAAGAACATTAAACCAACATACCACCATGCCTGGACCTAAGCTTTTCTGAAACTTGCTCTATACCAGGCTGGCTTTGAACCTAGACCTGCTTGCCTCTTGTCTCTGGAATTAAAGGCGTGTTTGTATTCCAGCTGGATCACACAGATCTAGAAGGTCTTTGAATGTGATCTCTTGCCAGAGCAGCCATTTTCCGAATTAAAATTTCTCTACACACTTTTACATATTTTTAATATTTTTTCTCCTTTCATACATACACAGATATATTTGAAAAACTTGTCATTGTTGTGCCTGAAGAACATGTGAAACTTGCTGTTCAGTCAAGCTGGTCTTGAGCTTGCTGAAGCTTCTAGCCTTTCTGTTCTTGAGTCTTGGAAATAACATGCACAACTTACCCCAGTCAAAGGACATTAAAAACAAACAACTGACAGTTCTTAGTAATTCAAAGTGACTGCCAATTGGAAAGCAAAGTCAATTTTTCCCCCTCCTTGGCTTACTGTTCTGTTGTTGTGAAAAGACTCCATGAACAAAGACAGCTCTTACAGAAGAAAACATTTAGCTGGAGGTTTACTTACGTTCGAAGGATTAGTCTGTCATCATCATGGCAGGGAATATGGCTATAGGCAGGCACGCAGGCATAGTGCTGGAGACGTAGCTGAAGGCTTTCCGTCCTGTTCCACAGGCAGCAAGCAGAGAGAGGTACTGGGCCTGGCATGGGCTTTTAAAACCTCAAAGCTCCCTTTTAGTGACACATCTTCCAAAAGGCTACACTTCAAATTCTTCTCAAACGGTTCCACTCCCTGGTGACTAAGCATTTTGAACACATGAGCCTATGAGAGCCATTCTCATTAAAACCACTGCTCCTGTTTTGCTAGTCCATCCTGTGTAAGCCCATGGGAGTCGTCAGCTGTTACATGGGGGGTGAGGATGGAAATCTCAACAGATGCTAGCTACATTCTCAAGAGCAGTGGTTCTCAACCTTCTAATACTGCACTCCTTTTATACATTTCTTCATGTTGTGGTGATCCCCAGCCATAAAATTATTTCATTTCTACTTTATAACTTTATAATTTTGCTAGTTAGGAGTTGTAATGCAAATATCTGATATGCAGGGTATCTGATGTGTAACCCTCAAAGAGGCCGTGCCCCACAGGTTGAAAACTACTGTCAAGAGGTTGTACACAACTAAGGCTCACCGGGTGCTGTTTGGCAAGACTAACTGGTGCTCCTGAGTCCTGAGCCCTCTGTTCTCTGTGCTCTTAAGCTCTTTTCTGTGCCTCATTCCCACCTTTACTCTTTTGACTCCAAAGTCCAAAAACTTGAGCTGACATCTTCCTATAAAGATGGGCTTGGGTTCTGAATCCTCATACTTTAGTGTCCTTGGACAAAGGAATATCGTTTTCTGACCTCGTGTGTTCATTGTTGCCAGTAAGCAAGGTTTCTCAGTGCTACCTATTGGCACTTGAATCACATCATCCTTTGCCCTGGGGTGGCATTGTAGGTAGGCTCCTTACAATTTTCCCTGGACTCACTAGATGGTGGTCCGTATCTCCAAACCTGTTGTAACAAACTTGTCGTGCTACCCTCAGCTGTTAAGCTTAGTTAATGTCAGAAATACTAAACTATTGAAGTGTTTGTGCGTGAATGTCCTTTTCTACTGGGACAGGTGGATCCAGTGAGGGAATCAAAGGTGCTTTGAGAAAGTGCAGTTTTAACAGCTTTCAGTGTTTAGGCTTGGAGACTCCCTTCAGAAAACATATCTCCCTTCACCCTCTGAGACTCACTGGCTTGGGTTCTTCAACTCCTAGGAGCTGAAGGTAGAAGTGACTTATGATTGTTTTCCATTTTAATGAATTTCAAAACACTTATTTTAAAAGTTTATAGGGTTTACCACCTCTGTGTAAAGGTGTTGAGAGATGGAGATGTAATCAACCTAAACTTGTCTCTTAGTGAGTGTTCATGGACATGTTAGGCTTTCTATTTGAAGGTACCTAGGTAGACCTGGAGTTGAGCAAATGGCTCTTGGAGCCTCAGTAAGGTAGAGATACTTGCTTTCCAGATGCTCAGTGAGCAAATGTGACTAAGACCCCCCAGTAAGACTTGAAGGCTCTTGTTTAAGAGCTAGAAGTCATGGTTGTAGCTGTTGGGGATCACTTCCTGGGGGTCAAATCTCAAAGCATGTATCTGCTTTCCATCAGCTGTGAGAGAAAGCCACTGGTCAATATGGGAAAACTGATTGGGATGGCTGGGTTCTCCAGGCACATTCCAGACCACTGGTGTCAACAGCAGCAGCAACACTTATTGCAGCTTACATCTTGGGGGCAGTGGCAACCCTGGTCCAAGATGGCTCACTCCGTCTCCCATTTTAAATGTTTGTCGAACCAACAAAAACATAGAGTGACATAGTAAAGACCAACTAGGGATGGCCACTGTACAGTCACACACCTGAATAGACCAGGGGAGTCTAGTGATGTCTCACACTGATCCCAGACATTGGGTCTGAAGCTGTGGTCATCCTGTCATTTATGTCCCAAACAAAAGGCACCTTAACCAGACTTACCTCCGGAGTTGACAGACGAGGTGACTTTCGATTTTGTTGCCTTTAGGTGGGGAAGTATCAGATTCCTTCAAGGCTTTGGGCAGCGATTGATCAGAGGGAGTTCTGGGACCCTGGAATGTCTTTGGTTGTACCCTGACTAAAATTCCCTTGACCACCACACTCTTTCCTACTCTGAGGGACTCTGAGACCCCCAGTGTCTTGAGGTCTGGTCTCTGGGGATCTCACTGGGCCCCCCCAGAAATGTTGTGAGGTATCCACCAGAGAAGACCACTTTGGCATGGGTTCAAGCCAGAAAGTCTTTATTAACTGGCAACTAAACTGCAATGTTCAGGACCTGAGTGCAGTCCCAAGCCTTTTTCAGAGTGAGCTTTTAAGAACAAAAACCACATTCTGCATTGACACACTTCAATTAGCAAGAACAGTTAGCTGGAAGGAAACTACAGAAGCCAAAAAAGCAAGATTAATACAGTTAGGGACTTTCCCAGAACTTTGAAGTTTGATGGGTTAGGTCTTTGTTCTAGTTTTGGCAAGTGTTGCTGACTGTGCAGGATTTTAAGACATGAATGGTACTTCCATCATGGCATCCATCAGTTGTGCTAAGGTCTGGGGGCCTATTACACTCACAGTAAGTCTTCAGCAGCTAAGTACCCTCATGGCTTATTACAAACCAGTTTTGAGATATAAGGAGGAGGTACAGTTAAAACAGGGCACATTGTTTTCACCAGATTCTAAACTTCTGTAGTTTGCTACAGGTGTGAAATACAGTGCTGCTTCTTGGGAGACAACTCATTCAGCATTCTGTAGGAAACTGGATGGAGAGCCTCTTGTATCTTTTAGTCTCATTGATTCTTAATTTGTTTTTTATCACATTTTTCCTTAGTATAATTTAACAACAATGTAGTCACTACAGTGGCAGGCACATGAATGGCAGAACAGCGTTAGAGCAAGTTTCTCCCGAGAGAAACTTCGAGCATAGAGCATGTCTGATTCTCTCCTATTCCCCCCTCCACTCCCAGGCTTTTGTACCATTTAAGGCTGTGCACACACATCTGTGTGGCTCTTACTATGTCAGGAAATAGACACGACCTGAAGGGAAGAGGACACGAGGGGTTTTTAATGCTACAGGAATGGACGTGCCAGCTCAACACCATGTATAGAAGGTGAGCCCTCATGCAGTGAAGCTGACATGTTATCACCACAGTGAATGTGCTGCATCTGGTCAGAAGCACCTTCTGTACAAGAAGAAAGGCCCATGCTCCTCATACTCAAAGCGGTGGACCCACAGTGGTTGAAAACCCTGGAGTGAGGCTAGGATAGAGCCACCAGTCCACACTGCAGTGTCTCTCTCAGGCAGCACGTTTACCTGTGGGGTGTCGTTGGGACACATGCTGCTCAGTTCCTTCTGCAGACGGTTAGGGAAGCCCCGGAGCATGGTGCTGCCCCCACAGAGCAGGATGTTCCCCATGAGGTCTCGTTTGAGGGCAATGTCACACTTGTTAAGGCATGACACTGTCTGGGTGTGGAGGCCCAGCTGCATGGACTTGATCAGAGACGGCTTGAAGAACATCTCTGAGCAGAGGAACCTCTCTTGGCCCAGACGGATCTCTTTCCCATCAGGCAGAGTATAATGGATCTCATGTTGAATGGGAGGGATTTTCTTCTCTTCAATGGGGTCTAGAGCCACAAAGCAGCATTTCGTCTTGATGTCCTCCACAATGCTGATCTGGTCCTCAGTGAAGTGTTTTCCAGAGCTGTTCATCAAGCTCATCAGGTAGGTCGTCAGGTCAGATCCTGCGTAGTCTAGCCTCCCTGTGATGCTGGGCAAAGGATAGCCCTCATAGATGGGGACCACATAGGACACCCCATGGCCAACCTCCACCACCAGGCCAGAGGTGCGTCCGTAGGAGTACATGGACAGGCGGGACTGGTAGGCAATGTGCATTGCAGGTGTGTTGAAGGTCTCAAACAGCATCTCAGCATACTTCTCTCTGTTGGTGTGAGGGCTCAGGGGTGGGTCTGAAACCAGGACTGCGTGCTCCTCTGGGGCTATCTTCATCTCATGTCGGAAGAGGTATTCCCAGATGTCCTGCACTGTGTCCCAGTCCACAATGATGCCATGACGTAGGGGGTTGACCAGCTTGAGATGTATTTCTGGGTTAAGGAGCTCATGCCCCACAAAGGTCTCTTTTCGATTATCCCCAGTCTTGGCTGTCTCCATGTAGGGCTTGCCCACTGTTGTTGAGATCATGTGAGTGGGCTTTGGCAGGCCAGCAAAGCCACATTTACAGAAGCCGGTGCCAAGGTCTACAACCACTGCTTTGGTCACCTCTAGCCTCGGCCTGTCTTTGGACACAGTTGACTTAGCAGGGTCTTCCACCTCAGCACTGTCCCGACGGACCCACACTGCTCTCTTTGCTGGGCCATCCTTTAGAGAGGCAGTGTGGAGGACCTGTGAATGCATGGAGGCCTGGTCACCAGCTTTTGTGGCAGGCCCATCCCCTATGTCTGCTGCCTGTGGAGCCCACACACTGTCCAGAGACATACTGCTCTCAGAAAGCTCCTGATCCTGCTGGCCACAAGGCCTGAAAGGCCTAAATCAGAGGACAGCTTGAGAATCTGCCCAACAGTGACATCACTGATTATGACATAATCCAGTGACCAGATGCTTTCTGGATACTGGAGACTGGTGTTAGGGTAAATAAAGATACTATCTCTGAAATGCCCCACCCCCACCTTTGAAGTAAAGGCTTGATTATTCATTCAGTTAATATTTGTTGCATTCCTGTGACATGCAGGGCAGCCAGGAATACCACAGCAAAGAAGGAACAACAGAATCCTGCCCTTACCTGGTTGATGGGCACTAGGAAGAAGACAACATTTTTTTGATCAAAATATTGAATTTAGAAAAGATTTTAGAGAAAAATCAGGAGAGGGGCTGGCCATGCTGATGTGGTGTAGGCAAGGCTTCCTGAGCTGCCAGCAGTTGTGTAAAGAGCTGAAGGAGGTAACTGGTGGCATGTATGTTAGGGATGCAGTAAGTGCAGAGGCCAGTAGGACACAGCCAAATCCAGCCTATGACCTGTACTGTATAAACTTATTGAAGCAGCTCATTCTCTTATGGTGGTGAATCAACATCACAAAGACTGTCCCAAAAGCCGTATGACTGGCCCTTTAAAGAAGTTTGCTGACCTCAACTGAGAGAATCTGCAAGATGACCAATGTGGTCAGAGTAAAGAACCTAAAAGATTAGGTGGGGTGGGTGGGAGAAGTAAGGCTGTTGGAGAGGACAAACAGGTCCCATTAGGCACGGGTCATTGTAAGGACAGACAGGGTTAGAAAGCCAGTAGAGGAATTAGACAAATTGACACTGAGTTAGTTCTTACTGGGATCTTCTGCTGCTGTGGGGTCTGAAAAGCCCTGCCTCATTTGGGGCACTAAGGTGATGTATAGATAACAATTATTTCTGAACATAGACTTGCACTACATCAGTCATAGAGTGCATTGAAATCATCTGCTACTGAGTACCACTGACTGGAGCATTAAGGCTCAGGTGCCTAGCCTTCATGTCCAGTAGACTAGACAGCCTTCCTCCCCAACATGTGCTGCACGCATGTTGACACCTAACATGCATGTCTGAGGCTGCTTGACCATCATCTATCTCTTCAGCTGGACACACTGACCCAATACTCACCACACTTGGTGCAGAGTCTTTAGACCTGGTTAATTGGTGTTGAATGAACTTTGGTTAAAGAATGTCACTCTTTAAAACTGTTTGCACTTGAATTCTGAACCTCTACACTAAGTGCAGAGCCCAGAATCTAACCTTATGCCTCATCTCGGACCTTACCCTCTGTGCTAGATGTAATGTGAGACAGTCACTATGGTGATGGGTTCCTTCCTCCAAGGAGGTGGTGGCAGATTCCCTTGGCTTTAGATTTGAAAAGGGTGAAGTGGAGAAAACACAAAAAACAAAAACCCAACTCCTTCAACTGCTGATAGGCTACTTGAGCAAACTGAACAAGCATGTGACTGGAAAACTGGATGTCCAACTTTGCAGAGACAAAGTGGTCAGTCCTTCAAAATTTCTGCTTCCCGGAAAAGCCTGATATTCTGGGTCAGTAGGCTGAAGAAACACCGAGAAACCTCTGGTGGCTGTCCAGTCAGTCGGCTGTCTCTGAAATTTCTATAGTTCTGGAAGCTGTTTGCTCTATGCTTCCTACATACTTAGGTAATATTTCCTTCTAAGGTCTGATGAGATTGAACACTAGTCATAGTTTTACTGCAATTAAACTTAAGACAATGGTTTATATCTAAAAAAGTTTTAAGGTCTAGATGTTTTTAGGTTGATGGATACAAAATATGATAATAAGGGGATTTAGGTACAGAGCTTAGGACTCACCAGGATAGGATGGATCGGAGAATATTTTTTCCAAGATTGCCAAATACAAATGAACTGGACATTGTAAATATAATTCTTATTTGTGTATAGTTCATTAATGTTAGAGAAAAAGTCCATTTTTTTAGACAAAGGGAATGTTATGGACATTTTAGTTTATAAAATGTAAACATGTTTTTATTATAATCCCAAGTGGGGGATTTTATTTTGTCCACACCTGTTAATTGTCTTGTAAGGAGCATGGTGTTTGCCAGCTAGAGTCAGGTGAATTCTGAGGGCTTTGAGGGGTACAAATATGATAGCCCAGAAGAATGTGCAGTGGCTTGGAGGAGGAGGACTGCTGGTTTGCTGATTTCCTGCACTTCTGGATTGCCCCCAAAAGAATCCTGCGACCCTATCCAGAGGGAAGAAGCAAGGAGGGATATGTCCCCTTTCCCATACAACCGTCTTTTTTCCCAAGATGGGGTTGTGGGTTGAGAGGGATGTATAAGTTTTAAGGAACCCCCAAATAAAGAAGCGTTTGAAAAACTAGTGCCTACCGTGAAGAGTTGTTATCTTTACTAGGGAATAATACCCTTGGCCTTGAGGGATGAAAGAGAGGGCCAGACTCTTGAACTTTGTGACTAAAATGGAAGTAGCCTTCTAGGTCTTTAGGAGACCTGGTTAATTGGTGTGTGTGAACTTCAGCTGAAGCATTATCACTCTTTAAAATAAAACTGCTCTTGAATTCTGAAGCTCTATGCGGCTCTGCACAGCCCTAAGAGTTTGCAAAATAATGGCAGGAAACGCTGGTACCTGCCTGACTTTCTATAGGGACCCAAATTATCAGTGCCAAGGAGAAGAGGAAATGAATGAATCGTCGCTGAATGGGCAAGCATAGACATGCGAGAGGGAACAGAAAGCTTGGGTTCTAAAGTTGTTGGTCATTAGCTCTGTCCTGGAGCAAACCAGTTACGAATGTGTGTGAAGGGTGAAAAGAACAAACTCCCCCCCGCCCCCTTCTAAGTGGACCACCCCTGATGACATCACAACCTAAGTGGTTGCCAAGGCACTGCTGGAGTTAGGCTCTCATTTCTCTACAGGAGCTCTAGGGTGTGGATGTAAGAAGGTGAGGAAGGGAGGCAGATGGCGACAAAGAACAACCCTAGCCCTAAGCCCATGGGCACAGCCCAGGGCGACCCTGGAGAGGCAGGAACACTGCCAGCCCCTGAGGCTGGCATCCGGGACACAGGTTCCACTCAAGTGAAGATGAAGCCCAAGAAAATACGCAAGATTAAGGCGCTGGTCATTGATCTGGGCTCACAGTACTGTAAGTGTGGCTACGCTGGGGAGCCGAGGCCCACCTACTTCATCTCCTCCACTGTGGGCAAGCGCAGCCCCGAGGTGGCTGCGGACGCTGGAGACACCTTCAAGGAGACGTATGTGGGCCATGAGCTGCTCAACATGGAGGCATCACTGAAGCTGGTTAACCCACTCAAGCATGGCGTTGTGGTGGACTGGGATTGCATCCAGAACATCTGGGAGTACATCTTCCACACTGCCATGAAGATCCTCCCAGAAGAGCATGCGGTGCTGGTCTCCGACCCTCCGCTCAGCCCCAGCAGCAACCGGGAGAAGTATGCTGAACTCATGTTCGAGACCTTCGGCATTCCTGCCATGCATGTGACCTCCCAGGCGCTGCTGTCCATCTACTCATACGGCAAGACCTCCGGGCTGGTGGTGGAGAGCGGACACGGTGTGTCGCACGTGGTGCCCATTTCCGAGGGGGACCTGCTGCCGGGCCTGCCCAGCCGTGCAGACTATGCGGGCTGCGACCTCACCAACTACCTCATGCAGCTGCTCAATGAGGCAGGGCACAAATTCTCAGACGATCACCTGCACATCATAGAACACATCAAGAAGAAGTGCTGTTACGCGGCGCTGCTGCCGGAGGAGGAGATGAACCTGGGCCTGGAGGAGCTGCATGTAGACTACGAGCTCCCTGATGGCAAGATCATCACCATCGGCCAGGAGCGCTTCCGCTGCTCCGAGATGCTCTTCAAGCCATCCCTGGTGGGCTGCGCTCAGCCTGGCCTCCCTGAGCTCACGGCCACCTGCCTGGCCCACTGCCAGGATGCTGGCTTCAAGGAGGAGATGGCTGCTAACGTACTCCTCTGCGGTGGCTGCACCATGCTGGACGGCTTCCCCGAGCGGTTCCAGAGAGAGCTTAGTCTCCTCTGCCCTGGAGACAGCCCAACGGTCGCCGCTGCTCCCGAGAGGAAGACGTCAGTGTGGACCGGCGGCTCCATCCTGGCCTCCTTGCAGGCCTTCCAGCAGCTTTGGGTCAGCAAAGAAGAGTTTGAGGAGCGGGGCTGCGCAGCCATCTACAGCAAATGCTAAGGGGCAGGCCCCACAGGCGAGAGCTGGAGAGCAGATTGCCCCTCGGGGGGCCACTCTATACCTTCACAGAATTTCACATAAAAGTTTAACCTGTAAAGGTCATGTCTGGTCTGGAGTTCTTGGTTGAATCTGATGGGGGTGGCAACAAGTTGAGTTTAGAAAGAGCAGCTCTGTGCTTAGTTGAGTGTACATGACTCAGTCCTTCTCTTGGGAAGCCATGTGAATGCGGGGCTATCGTAGATTGGCTGTGGCAATGTTTCTTTTCAGAAAGGAAGGCAGCTTGAAGTAGCCCTTCATGGAGCGGAGAGTCTCATTAAAATGGCTAGTACCTGAGTCAGAGCAGAGTGAACTACTCCGGATCCTTTAGGTTCCTGAGCCAGCACATCCCATCTCCTGTGCAAGCTCCAGGGTGGGTCTTCCAGCATCCTTTACAATGGCCTTCCTCTGCAACAGTGGTGCATGGAAGGCCCAAGATTGGGGAGCTTCTTGTTAAAATATTAAGAACAATATCCCATTTTTCCTCTCACAAGAGAATGACTGCATAAGAATTTTGTTCACAGAGCTCTAACAAGAGATGCAGAGACCTTTGAGCATCCACCAATCACTGTCTTGTATATTAACTTCTGACCTGTCCCTCAGGTTAGACTTGGAGAGTGCTGAGAGCAGGAGTTGTACCCCCATCGTTTGAGTTTTTCCAAAACCCAGGAGAACAGACTCCTTGTTCCAAGTTGTGAGACAGATGGTACAGGCATCTCCCTTCATGTTAGAGGTAAAGGCAGGAAGACTTGAAGATGCTGAGTCTTGTCTAACAGTCACCTGCCTGGTAAACTGGAGTCTCCTGTTAATTTGTGTCCAAAATGACCCCTTGATTTTCTACCTTTTGGCGAAATTACCAATCCTTCTCTTTTTAAAGTATATTAATTACTTTAACATAATGAGAGAAAATGGGTTGAAATTTCAGAGTAGCCAAACTTTAGCCTTTAAAATTAAGGCCAGTATTTTATCGAAGGAGATTCTTGTTTTATCTGAAGTTTTCAGGGACACAAGTTATTGGAGTGACACGGAGTATTGAAGTCCTACCACATGGACATGGCAAGACACCTTCACTGCCTGTCCAGGCTGCCCGAGCTCTCCTCACTAAAAATTATATGCACCAAGCATCATTTGTATATTGCTTTTTAAAAAAATTTGGTCAGTTGGTTGGGTTTTAGTTTTAATTTTATGTAAACGATCTCGCTCTGTAGCCCTAGACAGCCTGGAACTCACTATGTAGACCCAGGCTGGCCTTGAACTCACAGAGAATCCACCTGTCTCTGCCTCTCAAGTGCTGTGATTAAAGGTATGACACCCACACTCAGCTTTTGCAAGGTGTTTCTTGATTTCAATACAAGTCATAAAGAGTTTTCTGTTTGGGGACTGGAGAGATGGCTCAGTGGTTAGCAATAGGTACTGCTCTTACTGAGGTCCTGAGCTTGGTTCCTAATCAGACCTATGTTGGGCAGTTTACAGCTCCGTGTGACTAGAGCCCCATTGGGATCCAATACTTCTGGGGGGCACCTGCACTTATGCATACATGTATTTGGTGGGCACCCACATAGACATTTAAAAAAATACTAACAAAGAGTTTTCTGTTTATGAATTTTTTTCAGCTAACCAGTGGGGAAGTTAAGGCAGAGATGTATCCTTTGGTATGTATGCTGGGGCTGCTTTTAGCGGCTGCCAAGAGTTGATAGTGTGTATTCAGGAGTAACTTGAAACTTGCCTTGTGGGACTATTTACACCTACGGGACAAACCAGTCTTCTCCAGCTTATTTAAATGGGGGGATGTGTGATCGTAATCTGTGGAGGCAACACCAAAAAAACAAAACAAGCAAACAAAAACAACAGAACCCAAACCTGAACATACCTCCTCTCCATGAAGTCAGTGGACCTCAGGAAGAAACAAGGAACCCGTATCTGAAAAGTTCTCTGAGCAATTCTAATTGACACTCTATTGTTTAGAAGAGAGCATGGCACACACTATCCATATTTCAAGCAAACCAGAAGTTTATGTATCATTAGTGGGACAAGCCAATGGTGCTGGTGACAGAGATGCTGCTCCTTGGAGTCAGGACAGCTTTCTCTATATACAGGAGCCACCTCCCCCCACCTGTCCTCATCTGTCTGCTCTCCAGCACTGTGCTTCTGGACGTGCCGAGGTGTGTTGGCTAGTTTTATGTCAACTTGACACAAGCCAAAGTCATCTTTGAGGATCTCGATCAAGAAAATGCCTCCATATGATCGATCAGGCTGTAGGCGGGCCTGCATTTTCCTAATCGGTGATTGATTTGGGAGGGCACAGCTCACTATAGGTGGTGCCACTCCTGGGCTGGTGATAAGAAAGCAGTCTGAGAAAGCACTCCTTCATGGCCTCGGCATCAGCTCCTGCCTCCAGCTCCTTCCTTGTTTGAGTTCCTGACCTAACTTCTTTCAGTGATGAACAGGAAGTACTAAGCATAACAAACTTGAATAATAAACTTTCCTTTCCAAGTTGCTTCAGTCATGGTGTTTCCTCACAGTGATAGTAACCTTAACCAGGACAGAAACATGGTTATGCTAGCAGATATAACCGTGTTTTGGGAAAGATTGTGGAAGGACTTTGGAACTCTGGGCAAGAGAAGCCATTGAGTGTTCAAAGCTTGGTGGGCTGTTCTGTGGGAGCTTGGATGAAATGAGTGTTGGAAGAAATGGAGAGGGAAACTTAAATGAGACTGAGAGTATTATATCAAAATATCCAGAACCCAATCAAATGTCACTTGTCTTATGAAAAGGAATTTGGCCTTGCTCAAAGGAAGTTCCTTCCTTTGCCCTTAGCATCTGGAAGGCAGCCTATGTTTTACCTCAAAGTAATACCTTTCCTTAGGGTTGGGCTGACCACACCCAAAAGTCTTAGGTTAATGATTGACTATAGCAGAAGATCAACATTGCTATTTAGGGAAAGGACTTGGGGCCGCAGTGTCAGTTGATTTGAAGGCTGAGGTTAACCACATAGGTATATTTGATCAGTTATACCTACCTAGTGCAGCTCCAATATAGTGAGTGCTAAGGCTTGGGACGTCTTTCTTGATAAGACTTGTATGTAGTAGTAAGCATTGATATTGGCAGAGTGATCTGATATCAGGATAATGGACATTTTGAATTTGAAGCATAAAAGTATAATAGAAGATGATGAGTTCTGGGAGTCCTCTAAGTGAATGGTTGTTTAGGGAGCCCCTTGAACTTGCAATTAGTGTAAAATATGACAATGCCACCTACCATTGTCATTGGGGACAACTTTAACAGACTTTGTAGTAGGCCAAAGCTTCTCATACCTGTCAATTACCAGGAAAACTGCAATAAGTATGAGAAAAGACAACAAGATAAATCAGGTACTGGCATTTTCTGTCATTTTTTTTAAAGCAGGCATGACAAAATTATTTAATAAAATATTGTAAATTATCATCAAACAGTTGGCAAACATAAGCTACGGAGATAAACATGCAGGGGCTGTGGAGAGGACTCAGGTGGTAAAGTGCATGCTGCCCAAGCATGAGATGAGTTCAGATCCTCAGTGCCATGTAGGAAAGGCTGGTGTAGCCATGACAGCCTGTGGTGGAAGTGCTGGGAGGCAGAGAGACAGGTCCTCCAGGCTTGTTGGATAGCCAATTACTGGGAGACCTTGTCTCAAACGATAAGGCAGAAAGCTACAGAATAAACTTCATCAACTTCTAACCCTCACATGTACAACTGCACACTAGTGTGATACACATGAACACACACATAATAAAAGAGTAAAAACAAATTATAGGATAGAAAAAAATGTACATTCAAGTTTTAAAAACCCACTGGATGGGCTCAGAACCTTGATAAAAGATAAAGTCAGTGAATTTGAGGACATATCATTATAATTTCCCTAGAATAAATGGAATATAATTTTTAAATTAATGGGGGCAGGGTGGGGAGATGGCTCTGCAGGTAAAGGTGCTTGATGTCAAGCCTGATGACCCAAGTTGAATCCTTAGAACCTACAATGTGGCAGGAGAAAACCAATTTCTGCAAGTTGTCCTTGAACCTCATTCATTCCACTCTGTGCCATGTGAGCACATACAAACACACACTATAAATATAGAAATAATGTAAACAGTGTAAAAAATAAGTACAGTCCACTTAGAGGAGACAGTGCCAAGAATCTAACATTCCTACCATCAGAACTCCAATGGAACATAAAGGGTGTGACCAATAGTGTGTTCAAAGACATAATGGCTGAAGCCCCCCAAATCTGACCAAAGATAAAAAGATTCATGAACAAAGAATGGCCAGGCCTGGTGGTGTGTACTTGTACTATCAGCACTCAGGAAGCTTGACCACTCAGGAGGGTCAAGGGTTGCTCTAAGTTCCAGGCCAGGCTAATCCATATACTGATTACAAGACCAACCTTGGCTACAGAATGATCCCCTATAAAACAAAAACAAAACAACAACAAGAAACAGCAAAAAATGGCAAACCAAAAAAACAACTGTTGACTGAACAAAACAACAACCACCAAGATGCAACACAATCAAACTGGACAAAGATGTTTTGAAAGCAGTTGAAGAGACCAATGTTGTCCTCACAGGGGAACCCTGACTTGAATGGCAGCAGACTTCTGAGTGGAAACATGTGAACCATAAAGAAATGGCACAATAATTTTCGAGAATGAAAAGAAAAAAAAAACCTGTCAGTCATGAACTGTATGTTCAGAAAAGGCCAACCTTACAGGGTGGCCAAAAGAAATTCTCCAAACCAGAAAGAAATGGTAACAGAGGAAGAAACAGAGGAGCCCCAGGGAGAAGGACGATACTGGGATTGTTTGAACATGGACACCTATTTGACTGCTATACACCTGAAGTGTCTTAAAATAATATGGTTGAAGTAAAAATGCATAATTTTGTATTATAAACTGTCACTTAAGAAAATTATACATGAAATGTGGAAAGAGTGGAGTCACCTAAAGGAACACAGACCTATAGACTTGGGGGATGCCTGTTCGCTGTGGTCTGTTCCATACGCTTGTCAGTGTCCAGAGAAAAGTTATACAAACTGATATAAAGGAAACATTATGAGTAAGACTGAATCCTTAAAATTATAAGGCCCATAAGCAAGACAGAGAGGAACAGACAATAGAGGAGACACAGCGGATCCTACAATGGTATTTCAGCCCATGAGGGACTTGCATGCTCAGTACTGGTTCTAGGACGGTGTTCACCCAGCGACATCACAGCCTGCTGAGTGTGTGCAAATCTGCTTCATGACGTCCGTGCAGATAAGGATAATATCCTTGGTGACGGCCGTGGGACGGAAGGGAACTGGGTGCCTCAGTTACTGTGTGGAGGTAAAAATGCCAATCTGAGCCTTAAGACCACTAGGCCTCTATATGCTTGCTTTTTAAAAAAACATTACTTATTTTGATGCATTGCTGTTTGATGTGCATACATATGTATACCCCGTGAGTTCAGTGCCTGCAGGGGGCAGAAGAGGGGGTCGTATCCTCTGGAAATGGAGTTATATAGATACAGTGGAGCTGCAGTGTGAGAGTGGGTCCTCTGGAAGGGCAGACACTGATCTCGATGGCTGAGCCATCTCTCCGGCCTCCTCCCATCTGCTGGAAACCACTTGATCTTGGTGGGTCTTTGAGATATAGAAGTGAATCCTTTAGCTTATCACAGGAAAGTACAGTAGGAATTGGGTGATATTTTAGCACCGAAGACCCTAGGCCAGTCCAAGTGGTAAATTTTGGCAAATTACTAGCCTGGCCTTAAGTTTCTCTACAGAATTCTTCTCTCTGCTTTTATTATTATTATTTTTTTAATGACAGTTTCCTTAGGAATGTTTGTATTTAGTTCAGTGGTCCTCCACATCAGATATTTATGATTCACAACAGTTACACACTTGCAATTATGAAGCAGCAGCAACACAGTTTTGTAGTTGGGGCCTGCGAAACGTGAGGAGCTGTATTAAAGGGTTGTGGGGTTAGGAAGGTTGAGAACCACTGCTCTAGTTGCAGGGTTGAGGGCTTCTGAGTGGCTAGATGGGTTGTGAGGGGAGGGGAATGTGTGCACAGTACACACAGGTGAGGGAAGTAGGCTGCTGTGTGCATCATCATAAGAGGAAGGTGTGTATACTGGAGCCCAAATGGAGGCCCCAGCTAGACTGCTGTCTTCCATGCTTCCCTGCCTCCATTGGCCGTAAACAAATACTTAGCCCAATGAAGTCAGGTTACCTGGTTCTTAAAGTGAGAGCATCTTTAGCAAGCAGAGGGATGGTGGGTGTGTCAAGAAGCAAGAGGAAGACGATGACATGACTTGGGAGAAGGGAGATGTTTTGTGAAATTTACATAGAATGGTGGTATTTTGATAGGCTGAGGTGAAGCAGGGTTGTCAGGCAGCAGCATTAGGTGTGCTGAGATTAGGTAAGGCAGAGATGAGTCTCACCCCGTAGAAGCTCCACATGTAGACATGAATTGTTAGGTCTCTTAATGTCACCTGCATCTGTACTGCAAACCCAGGCCATGTATCTTTGTCTAAGTGAACTAGGCAAGAGCTAGTTTTCACTGAGCTGCTTTAAAAACTGTCATTCCTGGATGAGGAGGTGGAAAGAGTGTAAGAGCCAGAGGGGATGGAGGACACCAGGAGAACAAGGCCCTCTGAATCACTTTAGCAAGGCCCACACGAGCTCACAGAGACAGGAGCAGCAAGAACAGGGCCTGCTCTGGTCTGTGCCAGGTCCTCTGCATATATGTTATAGCTTTCAGTTTAATATTTTATGGTACTCCTGACCATGAGAACGAGGAGAGGGTCTCAGACTCTTGTGCCTGCTCTTGGGACTCATTTCTTCTTGTTGGGTTGCCCTGTCCAACTTCAGTATGATAGTTTTTGCTTCATTATTATATTTTATTTGTAAAATCAAAAACAAAAACAAAACCCAAACCCCTGTACTTCACTAGCACAATGAAAACTAAACAAGACAACAACCCTGCATTCCTGGCCAGGTGTGATGGCACACACTTTTAATCCCAGAGGTGAGTAAATCTCTGAGTTTGAGGCTAGCCCAGTCTTCAAATTGAGTTCTAGGACAGCCAGGGCTAGATACAGAAACCCTGTTTAAAAAACAAAACAAAACAAAAGCAAACAGACAAACAAAACACCATGCATCCCTGAAGCCAGGAGATGGCTCAGTTGGTAGAGTGCTTGCCTTGCAAACATGAAGATCACCTCAGAACTCACAAAAAGTCGGGTGTGCTGATATGTTTATAAAGCCAGCACCAAGGAGGCAGAGAGAGGTGGATCCCTGGGGCTTTCTGGCCGGCTGGCCTTCGGGCCAGTGAGATAGTGTGTCTTAAACAAACAAGGTGGCTAGCTCCTCAAGAACTACACCACAAGCTGTCTTCTGACCTCCACATGGGTGTGCATATGTACATGCACATCTCTACACAAGACACACACATACAAGAAAGCCCTAGCTCTGTGTTCTGGATCTGCCACAATTTTAGAACACTGATTTCTCAGGACCGAAGCAGCACTCTCCCACTGAATTCAGCACAAGGCTGGGCAGCTGCATGGCTTCCTTGGAAAAGTGTCCCTTCTCTTCTGCCTCTGCAGCTGGCTCTGTGTTCTTCTCATCATCCAGCCTGGTCAGTGGCATTGCGGGGTTTCATTTCCCACTTCCGAACCAGCTCTTCAGTTCTTTTCACCCAGTTTCCTGCCTGTAGCTCTAGCCAAAGAGAAGCTGCAGTGGTGTGAGGCTTTGTCTGGAGGTAGTGGCTCTTCCATCTTCCATTTTCCTCCTCTTGCAATCTGAGGGCTGCAGTGCAACCTGGACTTGTTGCCAAAGGAGAGACTAATAAGGGACTGAATGAGAGGAAGCCTCTGGGTGCACGGTGACAGGTGTCACGAAAGCAAAATGTCAGGGAGTGTGCTTCGGGTGCCCTGGACTCTCTTGGTTTTGGTTGAAGCCTTCACCCAGATTAGCTGATGATGAGCGGAGTTTGGTAAGCCGGTCAAAGTCTGTGCAGGCAGAGATGCTAAAGAAAGCGTGACTATACGCTTTGAACTTCTGCTTGGCAAGTCTGGGAAAACGAGGTTTTCCCTGAGGGCCCTTTCGCTCCTCAGTTCCCGTGCCTGCCTTCTCTAACCCTTGCCAGCACCCTTTCCCAGCCTCTGTGTGAGTCCTTTCTGTTACTGAGCCATTGTTGGCTCACCAAAGAACAACAGTGGTGTTGTTCTTAAAGCTGAGTTTTCACTTTAGGACATGAAGGAGAGACGGCTTTGTTTGAATGTGCAATGTCCGCCCTCCGCTCATGTGTTTGGACACTTAATGACCAGAAGGTGGCGCTACTTGGGAAATTATGGAATCCCAGGCCCAAGATGAGGTCTCCTGCAGACAGGATGGAGCTGCAGGGTCCAGAGTCTCAGCTACTTTCAGAGAAACTCAGTTGTTGGCACGGCGATGCTCTTATTAAGGGCCTCCTCTGTAGCGGGCTTTGAGTTAAAAACTCTAATTATGACTGTTGACTTGTTCATTAGAGGTGGAAGAGAGTTTTTTTTCTTTTTGGAAATATTTCCTTCCTCTTGGATGAGTATACATAGCAATTTTATATGATTATCTTGCAAATAGCTATCATAAGAAAGATATCTTTATAGTAGAGAGGGGTGATCCGCAGACTGACAACTGCAAAACTATTTATTGCTAATGTCTCTATGGACTTCCCATCAGACTTTGCTGTGCATATTTAATATTCAAGTCTTAGGTATAATGATATATTAAGATATGCACACATATTTTCAAAGGGTAAAAAAAAAAAGCCAGTCCTCATCATAAGCACTTTCTACATTGTTTTACACACTCCTTAAACATCGTTTTCAACATCTACCATGTTAAGTTCACTTTTGTTTATTTAGGTGGTTCCTTTTCCCTTTAAAAAATATATATTTTTGAGACAGGATCTCATTATGTAGCCCTGGATGATTTGTGCTATGTAGCATGTAGACCAGGCTAGCCTTAAATTCACAAAGTGCTGGAATTAAAGGTGTGCATCACCATTCTTGGCCTAAATTTTTGATGGTATAAGATGTGGCTTACAGGAACCTCAGGCGTAGGGCTCTACTTTTCGGTCATTTCTCTCTCTGCGTGTTTGAGATGTGAAGATGACTCCACCCTATGCTTCTTAATATCTAAAGCGTGTTTTCCTTTGTCTTTTAACTCTCCCTTCCTTTCTCCTCCCTTCCTTCCTCCTTTCCCTCCCTTCCTTCTTTGCCATTTTTTTATTTTTATTTTTACTCACACAGGGACTCACTGTGTGCTCCTGACTGGCTTGAAAATTGCTCCATAGATCAGGCTTCCTCAGAATATGAATGATTCTCCTGCCTCAGGCTCCCGAGAGTTGGGATTATAGGTTCATGTCTTCACATGCAGCTAAAGGTGCATTTCTTTTGACAGCATATGTGAAATCTTACCTGTAATGTGAAAATCTTTGCCTTTCAATTAAGAGTATAGACTACACTGTCAGATGAAGGTTATATTTGCTTTGATTATCATCACATCTTCTTTGTTCCTTTTTTCTGCTTTTTGGATATTTTTTCAGATACTTCTGAAACAGACTTTTGTTTGTTTGCTTTTTTATTGGCAGGTTTCTTTTTTATTATTAATTTATTGTTTTTATTAATTACAATTTATTTACTTTGTATGCCCCCTCCCTCATTCCTCCCCCCCCCCCCGTCCCACTCTTACTCCCTCTACTCCTCCCTTGCCCCTCCCACAGTCCACTCTCTTTCCATCTGACTCCAGCCTATTAGGTCTCATCAGAACTGGCTGCATTGTCTTCCTCTGTGGCCTGGTTAAGGCTGCTTCCCCCCTAGGGGGAGGTGATCAAAGAGCCAGCCACTGAGTTCTTGTCAGAGACAGTCCCTGTTCTTCTTACTAGGGAACCCACTTGGATACTGAGCTGCCATAGGCTACATATGTGCATGGGTTCTAGCTTATCTCCATGGTCGTAGTATCAGTCTCAGAAAAGACCCCTGGGCCCAGGTTTTGTTGTTCTGATGTTCTCCTTGTAGAGTTCCTGTCCCCTCTAGGTCCTTCTATCTCCCCCTTCTTTCATAAGATTCCCTGTACTCTGTACAAAGTTTGGCTATGAGCCTGAGCATCTGCTTTGATATCCTCCTGGGTAGAGTCTTCAGAGGCCCTCCGTGGTAGGCTTCTGTCCTATTCCCTATTTTCTCCCTCTTCTGATGTTCATACCGTTTGCCATTCTGAATGAGGATTGATCATCCTACCCAGGGTCCTCCTTCTTGATTAACTTCTTTAGGTGTCCAGATTTTAGTATGTTTATCCTATATTATATGTCTACATGAGTGAGTATATATCATGTGTGTCTTTCTGCTTCTGGGATACCACACTCAGGATAATCTTTTCTGTTTCCCACCATTTGCCTGCAAATTTCATGATTTTCTTCTTTTTAATTGTTGGATAGTATTCCATTGTGTAAATATACCACAATTTCTGTATCCATTCTCCTGTTGAGGGACATCAGAGTTGTTTCCAGGTTCTGGCTATTATGAATAAAGCTGCTACAAACATGGTTGAACAAATGTCCTCGTTGTACACTTGAGTATCTTTTGGATATATGCCTAGGAGTGGTATAGCTGGATCTTGAGGTAACACTATTCCTAATTGTCTGAGAAAGCGCCAGATTAATTTCCAAAGTGGTTGTATACGTTTATATTCCCACCAGCAATGGAGGAGGGTTCCCCTTTCTCCACATCCTCTCCAGCATGTAATGTCACTTGAGTTTTTGATCTTACCCATTCTGATGGGTGTAAGGTGAAATCTTAGGGTTGTTTTAATTTGCATTTCCCTCATGACTAAGAACATTGAGCATTTCTTTAACTGTTACTCTGCCATTCAATATTCCTCCATTGAGAATTCTCTGTTTACTTCTGTACCCCACTTATTAATTGGATTATTTAATTTGTTGCTTTTTAACTTTTTGAGTTCTTTATATATTCTGGATATTAGCCCTCTGTCAGATATAGGGTTGGTGAAGATCCTTTTCCAGTCTGCAGGCTGTCGTTTTCTTCTGATGACTGTGTCCTTTGCTTAAAGAAGCTTTTCAGTTTCATGAGGTTCCATTTATTGATTATTGATCTTAGAGCCTGTGCTGTTGGTGTTCTGTTCAGGAAGTTGTCTCCTGTGCCAATAAGTTCAAGGCTCTTCCCCATGTTTTCTTCTAATAGATTTAGTGTGTCTGGTTTTATGTTGAGGTCTTTGATACACCTGTACTCTAGTTCACTGCAGAATGATAAATATGGATCTATTTGTATTTTTCTACATGTAGACATCCAGTTGGACCAGCACCATTTTTTGAAGATGCTCTCTTTTTTCATTGTATGGTTTTTTTGCATCTTTGTAAAAAATCAAGTATTCCTAGGTGTGTGGGTTTATTTCTGGGTCTTCCATTAGATTTCATTGATATACCATTCTGTTTCTATGACAGTACTATGCAGTTTTTATTACTATTGATCTGCAGTACAGCTTGAGAACAGATATGGAGATACCTCAAGACGATTTGTTATTGTATAGGATTGTTTTGGCAATTCTGGGTTTTTTCTTTTTCCATATGAAATTAAGACTTGTTATTTCAAATTCTGTAAAGAATTGTTTTGGTATTTTGATGGGAATCGCACTGAATCTGTAGATTGCTTTTGGCAGGATGGCTGTTTTCACTATGTTAATCCTAACCATCCATGAGCTTTCTATCTTCTGATATCTTCTTCAATTTCTTTCTTCAGTGACTTGAAGTTAAATTTTTCAAACAGGTCTTTCACTTGGTTGGTTAGAGTCACAACAAGGTACTTTATGTTATTAGTGGCTATTGTGAAGGGTGTAGTTTCCCTAACTTCATTTTCAGCACTTTTGTCTTTCATATAAAGGAGGGCTACTGTTTTTTTTTTTTTTAAGTTAATTTTGTATCCAGCCACTTTGCTGAAGGTGTTTATCAGCTGAAGGAGTTGTCTGGTTAAATTTTTGTGGTCACTCATGTATACTATCATATCATCTGCCAATAGAGATACTTTGACTTCTTCCTTTCCAATTTGTATCCCCTTGATCTCCATTAGTTCTTTTATTGCTCTAGCTTGGACTTTAAGTACTATGTTGAAGAGATTTGGAGAGAGTGAGCAGCCTTGCCTTATCCATGATTTCAGTGGGATTGATTTAAATTTCTCTCCATTTAGTTTGATGTTGGCTATAGACTTGCTGTATATTGTTTTTTCTATGTTTAGGTATATGCCTTGTATCCCAGATCTCTCCAAGACTTTAAACATGAACGGGTGTTGGATTTTGTCAAATGCTTTTTTTGGCATGTGGTTTTTCTCCTGCAATGTGTTTATATGGTGGATTACATTGATGGATTTCTGTATATTGAACCATCCCTGCATGCCTGGGATGAAGCCTACTTGGTCATGGTGGATGATATCTTTTGTGTATTCTTGGATTCAGTTTGCAAGTATTTTATTGAGTATTTTTGCATCAGTGTTCATAAGAGGGATAGGTCTGAAGTTCACTTTTTTGTTGGGTCTTTGTGTGGTTTAGGTATCAAGGTGACTGTGGCCTCAGAATGAGTTTGGTAAAGTTTCTTTTGTTTCTATTTTGTGGAATAGTTTGAAAAGAATTGGAGTTAGCTCTTCTTTGAAGGTCTGGTAGAATTCTGTGCTGAAACCATTAGGCTCTGGGCTATTTTTGGAAGGGAGACTTTTGATGACTTCTATTTACTTGGGGGATATAGGACGATTTAATCTATTTGCCCGATCTTGATTTAATTTTGGTAAATGGAATCTATCAAGAAAATTGTCCATTTTATTTAGATTTTCAAATTATGTGGCATATAGGCTTTTGTAGTAAGACCTAATGATTGTTTGCATTTCCTCAGTGTTTGTACTTATGTCCACCTTTTCGTTTCTGATTTTGCTGATTTGGATAGTTTTCTCTCTGTCTTTTAGATAGTTTGGCTAAGGGTTTGCCTATCTTTTTGATTTTCTCAGAGAACTAGCTTTTGGTCTCATTGTTTCGGTCTCATTGATTCTTTGAATTGATTCTTTGTTTCTAATTCATTGATTTCAGCTCTGAGTTTGATTATTTCCAATTGTCTACTCCTTTTGGGTGTGTCTGCTTCTTTTTTTTTTTTTCCCCTAGGGCTTTTAAGTGTGCTATTAAGTTGCTTGTATGAGATGTCTCAAACTTCTTTCTGGAGGCACTTAGTGCTATGAATTTTCCTCTTAGCACTGCTTTCATTGTGTCTCATAAATTTGTGCCTTCATTTTCATTGAATTTTAGGAAGTCTGTAATTTCTTTTTTTATTTCTTCCCTGTCCAATCTGTCATTGAGTAGAGAGTTGTTTAGTTTCCATGTGTATGTAGTTTTTTTTTTTGTTATTTCTGTTGTTGTTGAGGTCTAGTTTTAGGCTGTGGTAGTCTGATAGGATACAAGGGATTATTTCTATATTTTTGTATCTGTTGAGGCTTGCTTTGTGCCTGTCTATATGGTCAGTTTTTGAGAAGGTTTCATGAGGTGCTAAAAAGAAGGTATATTCTTTTGAGTTTGGGTGAAAAGTTCTGTAGACATCTATTAGGTCCATTTGATTTAGGACCTCTGTAAGTGCCATTATTTCCCTATTTTGTTTCTGTATAGATGATCTGTCCCTTGATGAGAGTGGAATGTTGACATCTCCTATATTAAGGCATTGGCATCGATGTGTGATTTAAGCTTTAATAATGTTTCATTTACAAATGCAGGTGCTCTTGTATTTGGGGCATAGATGTTCAGGATTGTGATGTTCTCCTGATGGATTTTTCCTTTGATGAGAATGAAGTGCCCCTCCTCATCTCTTTTGATTAACTTTGGTTGAAAGTCTATTTTATTAGATATTTAGGATAGCTACTCCAGCTTGTTTTCTGGATCTGTTGGCTTAAAAAACATTTTTCCAGTCCCTTACTCTGAGGTAGTGTTTATCTTTGTTACAGAGGTGTGTTTTTTGGATGCAGCAGAATGTGGGATCCTCTTTCTGCAACCATTCTGTTAGTCTGTTTCTTTTTATTAGACAATTGAGTCTGTTGATGTTGATAGTGACCAATGAATGTTAGTTCCTTTTATTGTGGAGTTGGTGGTGTTACTGTGTTTCTATGCTTGTTTTCTTTTAATTTTTTGTTGTGAAGTTAGCTGTTCTGTGTTTTCTTGGGTGTAGTTGATTTTGTCAGGTTGGAGTTTTCCTTCTATTATCTTCTGTAGGCCCTTGGCTGCTGTGTAGATATTGTTTAAGTTTAGTTTTGTCATAGAATATTTTGTTTTCTCCATCTATGTTGATTGAAAGCTTTGCTGGGTATAGTAGTCTGGGTTGGCATCTGCGGTCTCTTAGAGTCTGCATGACATCTGTCCAAGCCCTTCTGGCTTTCATAGTTTCTGTTCAGAAGTCTGGTGTGATTCTGATAGGTCTACCTTTGTATGTTACTTGGCCTTTTTCCCTTGATGCTTGTAATATTATTTCTTTGTTCTGTAGATTTAGTATTTTGACTATTTTGTGATGTGAGGAGTTTCTTTTCTGGTCTAGTCTATTTGGTGCTCTATAGACCTCTTGTATGTTTATGGACATCTCTGTCTTTAAGTTGGGAAAATTTTCTTCTATGATTTTCTTGAAAATATTTTCTGGACCTTGGAGCCTGGAATCTTCTTTTTTTGTCTATTCTTATTATTCTTAGATTTTGTCTTTTGATGGTGTCCTTGATTTCTTGGATGTTTTGTGTTTGCAACTTTTCAGATTTTACTTTTTCTTTGAGAGAATATCAATTTCTGCAATTGTATCTTCAGCACCTGAGATTCTCTCTTCCATCTCTTTCAGATGTTGTTTCTGTTGGTGATGTTTACCTTTGTGGTTCCTGATCTTTTCTCCAAGTTCTCCAGCTCAGCGGTTTTCTCTGTGTTTTCTTCATTGATTCTAATTTTATTTTTATGTCTTGCACCATTTCTTTCACCTGTTTGAATGTGGATTTCTGTCTTTCCATGATGGCTTCTATTTTTTGATTTGTTTCTTCTCTATGTGCCTCTACTTGTGCCTTCATTTGTTTGGCTGTATTTGCCTGTGTTTCTTTGAGAGCTTTGTTTGTTTCCTCTTTATGTGCCTCTAATAAATGGAGACGCATAGATTTGAGATCATTTTTCTATGTTTCTGATGAATTAAAATATCCATTGATTTTGGGAGTTGCTGGTGAAGTCATGATTTCCTGATTTTTGTTGGATGTGTTCCTATGCCATGCTCTAGCAATCTGCTTATTTATAACTTTTGCTGTTTGTTCCTTGAGTCTGTACTTCAGACTGGGTCCATCAGTCTCTGATGTCTGGAGTATTTTTCAGGAAGATGAGAGAGGTCCACCAGTTCAAGAGTGGATGTTGGTGTTTCGGCTGTAGCTAAGGGAGGAAGATCTCAGGCGCATGTGCACAAGCGTGGGAGTGTGTGTGGAGGTGTGCCTTGAAGGACAGGGCGCTAGAGTGTGTAGATGCCTGGAAGGGCGGAGCTTAAGTGCAGGAGGGGGCGCTGGCGCTGTTCACGGTGCAATGTGCATGCACGGTGCTCTGAATGCCTCAGTGGCCTACAGGCCTGTCGTACTGTACTGTCCTTCCGTTACTCAGATCTGTCTGGGTTCCAGAAATTGTTTGCCTGGACTCCACTGGTAGATCCACAGAACAGGACCTTCAATGTTGAGAATGCTGTCCCAAGGATCCCTATGTTGCCCACAGTGGGGATGTAGGTGGCAGGGATGCGATGTTTGGCTGCTAGTGTAGGGGGACCCTGGATCTGGGGCTCTGCATGCACTCACTTGAAGGCACACTCATGCACTTGCAGGCCTAATTGGAAAGCACAGGGGTTCCCCTGTTCTTTACTCTCAGATTTAGGCCTGCAGGGGCAAATGAAAGTGTAGGAGATTCATCAGCTCAGTGGTGTCCACTGTTTGGCCACTGGGCAGGGAGACCAGCCACCTGTACTGTTGGAGAGCTCCTGCTTGGGTTAGCCACAGCCACAGCCCTGGGAGACCCATACTGCCCCCACCTCTGCAGTCTTAGTCTCTGAGCATGGAGCCCTGTGCTTGGGGCAACCACTGCCACGTCCCCCTGAGCACGGAGGTCAGTGCTTGGGGCAAGAGGAAGTGTGGGGGGGGGTCGAAAATTTGACACTCTCATTCCCTGGAGACATCCACGGGTGACCTGGATCCAAACTGTTCCAGCTCATGGGTTGTCCCCTCTTGTCCAGGAAGCCTCACTGTCTATGTTCTGGCTTCAGCTGCTCCTCCCCCCACCAATTTTGGAGTTTCAGATCCTGTGCCCCTCAGATACGGTACTCCATGGTTGCCGCCATCTTGGACCCCCCTGGTTGCTTTCTTATTACATGTATATATGTGTGTATGTGTATATGTATGTATGCATGTACTGTGGTGCATGTGAAGTTTAAGGACATCCTCTCTGCTTCCACCACTAGGGTCCCTGAGACTAAACTCAGATAGCCCAACTTGTCCCTAATTCAGGTAGTCAGACTTGACCAGAAGCATCTTTATCTACTGATCCAGCTCTCTAGACCTTGATTGGCTTTTGACTTGTAATGCAACCTGAAGATGACCTTGAATCCACTGCCTAAGTGCTGGCATTGGAAGCCTGTGCTACTGTGCCTTGTTTTATGGGTTTGGGACTTGAATTCAGAACCTTGCGCATGCTGGACAAGCACTCTACCAACTGAACTATCCCTGAGCCCTGAATTAGATCTTTTTATGATGCTGTTTTATCTTTCCTCTTGTTTGTTAAGCCCTTTCTTTTCTAATTTATGCAAATGCCTTAGGTTTTAAAATAATCAGCCTTACTAGTTTTTGATATGGTCTCATGTATTCCAAGCTGCCATTGAACTCATGATGTTCCTGTTTTCATCCTCTAACTGCTGGAACTACAGGCATGTGCCATCCTAGCCAGCTTTTGAGCACTTCTTTTTAAGTAGTCATCTTCAAATAATATCATTTTGCTTCACAAAAGATGTGAAAACTTACAACAGGATGTTTTCTATAGCCCCCTGCAGGAGCTGTGTTTTTTCAAGTTAGTAAAGACAATTAATAAAAGACTATTCTCTGCACAGACCTATTAAAACATCTCATTCAACATCCCCTTCCTTACATGTAAACGATGATACTAGCTAAGCAGACATCCTTCCAAACCTTTGCAGTGTATTTATGTGCATTCGTGTGGGTAGATACTTACAACATGTATAGTTTACATAGGCACACATGGTGTGTGTCATCCTACAGCATGTGTCTTTTATTCCACAGTGTGTCTTGTAGGTTAACACATCCACGTTGGCTCCATCATTTTGTGGTATTCCATTAAGCAGACTTCCCAGGGTTTTTGGAAAATTGAGGGACGTTTTTGTCTTGTTCTCTATCACAGCTGTCTTATTATAGACATTTGCAGATACCCATCCAAGGGAACGGGTGAGGTTAAAGGGATATGAGAGAGTTGAAGGCCTTGAGAAGTTTCTGTAAGGTCTTATAAGGTGCTGGCTTCACATTTGGAATCAAGGACTTCCAGGGTAACATGGGTGGGTTATCATTTTCGTGCCTTGGGAACAAAGAAGACACATTTCTTCATCAGAGATAACATAAGAGTCGGCTCAGAGTCACAAGGGTGGGTAGCAGGCTTCGTGTTACCTCAGTGTGGCAGGAACCTTGTGGTGAAAGTCACAGTGTGCCAGCCTGCTGGTGAAACACAGTCACTGTTCACAACGAACCTTGGGTGGGACAGACTTTCTCGCCCTCTCAACTTGAGCCTTAAACACTGATATATTTTGCCCTTGCTCTAGGAGGCCGAACAGCAGACAGAGACAGCTTAATTGAGCTGAGGAAGCATAGTGGGGGCTAAGAGGCAGGGGAGTGGACCACATGGCTGCCGGCCTCCTCTCCCACTGCCCCCTCCCCCAGTGCAGCTCATTTGCTTCTTCTCTCCAGATTCCTGTGGACTTCTTTCTTCAGCAGCATCAAAGAAGTCCAAAAGGGAAAAGCAAACAATCCAAATTACAGGATACAGAAAGAGAACCATTTCCATGTAAATGTTACCAGTCTACAGACGGTTACCGGCCCGAAACAAGCACTGCCAGAAGAAAGGAGGCTTTGGTTTGGGGTCTGACATGCGAAAGATGCTTATAAATAGTCTCTCAACCACCAAGTGGAGCCTCTTACTCTCTCCGGGCTTGTAGAGGATGGGGGCTGGGCACTCTACCCGCACGAGGCAGTTCAGAAAGCCATCCAGGTCCCCTCCATAATCATTAACTTCAGGCAAGAAAATAAAATAAGCAGATGAAAGCATAAAGTAGCAAAGAGTGAAGATGGGTCACTCACATGAAAAGCTGGTATTGGGAGGATTTCTTAGGGGAAAGATTTGAAGTGGTCCTACAGGCACTTGCCAACTGTCCTCCCCATGGGTTCACAGCCAGACCTGTCTGAGCTGTCTTCTCAGGACTTAGGGGCAGAAAATGCCTCAGCCTAGAGGGGTTCCCTTGAGTCCACAATCTCCGTGTGGTGGAATACGGAAGATTTCTCTTAAAAGGCACATCTGAAGAACTCTACCCCAAGTCCAGTGTGGAGTCAGGGAGGACCCAGGACAGTCAGCATCATTCAGATGATTCAGCGATGCTGAAATGTCTGCCTGTTGATGTCTGTCCCTTGCCCCCAGGGCTGCCCAGCTGCTCTGCATGATGGTCACACATCCTACTGAACATGCTGCATAAATTCTACAGAAATCCTGTCAAGTTTTGCAACTCAAAAAGTCAAATATTGGCAATTTTACATCGAAGTTAGTGTATTTAGTTTTAAAAAATTTTTTTTCAGTGGCGATCTAGACAATGAGTTCCTGAGGTCTCTGAATACACTCAGGGTGAAGAGAAGTCTCCCAGGTGTGAATATTAACTGGCAAATGACCTAGGGCAGAGGCCTTCATGCCTGAAAGTTTACTTTAGAATTATTTTTTTTAAAGAGAGATACTGGTGCCTATGGTGGCCAGAAGAGGGAGTCAGGTCTCATGGAGTTAGAATCTGGATGCTGGAACCAAATTTCAGTCCTTTGCAACAGAATTTCATTGCTGACCCATCTCTCCAGCTCCCACTCAACACTGTATGAAGAAGCAGGTCTTCAGGCCATCGAGGTAGTTTCATTGTTCTTTATGTTTTCAGATTGACAACCGTGTGTGTGGGGGGGTGAGTCTACACAAACACTGAGGGAGAGCTTTTTCCCTAGACTGGAAAAAGATGTTGTCTTGAGACAGAGTCTCTATGACCAGCCTTGGCTCGTTTGGAACTTGCCATGTAGACAAGGCTGGCCTCAGACTCACAGAGATCTTCCTGCCTCTACCTCCCGAGTGCTGGGATGAAAGGTGTGCACCACCATAGCTGTTAAAAGGGTTTTAAGGCAGCCATAGTAAACTTTTTCTAAAACAAGACAGCAGCGTTGTCTTTGTTTTCTGCTGTGTAACAGAGTATTTGAGACTGGAAATTTGATAAAGTAACAAGAGCATGGTGTGAATTTCTGCTCGGCTTCTGGTGAGGGTCTAGCGCTGTGTTAAACATGATGGAGAGCTGCTGGTGGACTCACGGTGGAGAAGCAGCATGAGGGAGGGCCGGGCTTCCTTTACGGCTAACAGCCTTCTCCTTTGGTAATTAACCTGATCTCTGGAGAAGCACACCGATCCTTCTTATGGACCTATTCACTTCTGAAAGCTCTAACCTTCCAATACTACCTTAATGGAGACCAGTTTTCCAATATTAACTTTGGAGGACACACAAGAATACCACAGCTATCAATCCATCAGTCAATGAGAAGAAAGCTCTGAGTGGATCACAGATGTAGCACACAAGTGAATTAGGCGTTGAACTTGAAAACAGCATGGTACTATTAAGAAAGACTATGAAGCAGACTGAATTTGGTCCTTTGGTTGTTACTTAAGTTATTTGCATGATCCTGGTCAGATCAAGTATCTCCCATCTATTTGTACCTCAAAAATAAGGAGGGTGTTATCTTGCAGGTCCTTGTGAGGTCCTGCTTCTAATAAAGGCATAAGAGACCCTCAGTGCCCACACGCCCACAGGAAGGTCTCAGTAGTGGTTATTCTAGTGGATTCTAGGCTGGAGGTTTTTCTAAAGACCCCCAACAGCATCTCAGATAAGAGAAGACTTGCAGGTGCAAAAACCCCAACCCTGATCCAGCCCATCTATGAGACTATCCTAGGATATTTGTTTTCCAGGGGAATATTCCTGGATGAAGTGAAGCTAGTCTATCCAGCAGGTGCCAGCACAGGCTAAGCATTCAGAAGGGCTGCCTGGTTTGCCTTTCACATCCGTCCGTCCCTCAGTGTGACTCATAAAAGCCCAGACTTCCTTTCCTTTCATTCTGTCTCCCCCGGTTTTTTTTTTGTTTGTTTGTTTGTTTTGTTTGTTTTTTTTTGTTTTTTTTGTTTTTTTGTTTTTTTGTTTTTTTGGCTTGTGACTCTGAGCCTGGGAAAAACACTCCTGCTTGTACTGTCAAGGGTCAATGAAGACTGACCTCCTGTAAGCAGACCTGGTCAAAAACCATGATCAGTGACTACATTTACACAGTGCTTTACAGTTTGCGGACCATGTTCTTAACCAGTAGCTCCTTTGATAACTGCCCTGGCAAAGCAGTGTGATGTGAAGGGCTGGACTCTGGAGTCTCTAGGTCATTTTCAGATTCTCAGCTCCACGTAGACAGATTGTCTTTGACAAGTGACAGGTTGTCTTTGGCAGCGACATATCACAGACTTAAGTTGCAAGTACTCACTCTCTAGAAATAGTTCATGGATGCTTAGCTCGTTAATACCATTAGTTCATTTTCTGTTTTCCCTTTTGTGCTAAATCAAACCCAGAGATTTCTACCTGCCAGCCAAGCTCTCTAGCATGAAGCCATGTCCCTAGCTTTCATGCTGTCATTTTTATCTCACTTATTTCACCAAGTGACTTCAGCTGTTCCCAGAATAACTGGCTTCCCTAACAGGTCAAGCCTCGCTCTCTTCCTGTGTGTGCCCCCATTGTCCCTACGGCTCCTGTCTCCACACTCTCCCCAGCTGCTCGCCTATTCAAAGCTGGAACTGGGATCTCATTTATACTCTGTTTGGAATACTCACCACCTTCTCTGTCCTAGTAATTCTCCACCATCTTTCCAGTTGACCCGCTGTTGCTTGTCCCCATGCTCCTGGTTCATTCTCTTCACACTCTGGTTGCAATGGTTTTGAGGACTGAGGTGGTACCTTTCCCTGTTGCTTTCTCATCAGACTGAATGTTCCCTGATGACAGAGACTGTGTGCGTCTACAAAGTACCACATACATTTGTGGGGGTACTGTGTAAGTGCTGGTCTGAGTGCACACATGTTGTAGAATCTGTAAGTGCAGCTAAAAATCACCACAGGAAAGCATTGAGCCACTGATCTCAGAGGCTGTGGAGAGCCCAGGTTCCCATGCCCCACATTCCCTGGGAACTCCCCAAGTTGCCTCTAAGGTCACCAAACATCGTTGGGTGATATTTTAGACAAAAAGACAAAAGCTATTCATATGAATGAACCAGATTTCATATTTACAGTCCAGCACCGACTGCCAGTGGCCCCATGCAGCCAGTGTGCAAAGGCCTGCTTTGAATGTATCAGAAAAGACGAAATTACAGTATGACTGCCTTTGATGTCCCGTCTGTTTCGTCTTCCCAAATAAAAGGGAAACTGGCTCCAGGCTGATTTTTAAATGGCAAAAATAGACTAAATTCCAACCCTTAAATTATCAAAAGTGCCACATACTTGACAGGCAGCTGAGCAGAGAGCAGAAACCACCAAGTCAGTAATTAAATGAGCTTAAGTCAGATTAACAGAGACAGACATTCTTGTCTGGCGGTCACAGTGAAGCAGAGGTCTAGGAGCCCTGGATCTAGCTCTGGTGCCTGTGTGAGTCAGACTTAAGTTCTGATATATTACAATGGTTCCCCCATCTGTTCTCCTGGAAAGGCTCCAAGGCAGGGGTTCTCAACCTCCCTAACACTGTGACCCTTTCATACAGTTCCTCGTGTTGTGGTGACCCCCAACCATAAAATTATTTTTGTTGCTACTTCATAACTGTAATTTTGCTTCTGTTATGAATTGTAATGCAGATAGATGATATATAGGATATCTGATACACAACCCCAAAGGGGTGAAGACCCATAGGTTGAGGACCACTGCTCCAAGGGGTGGAAGGAGGGTCCAGATCAAAGGTGGGGCATAAGGTAGGTCTGAAAGGAGTCAGGATGAGGCTAGGGGCTGGGTCTTCTCCCCTTAAGAATCTGTTTCTAGATTCTATAAGAGGCCATGGAAAATGTTCCTTTGTATAGACTGGTGCTTAGGAGCCCTTGTAAATATTTTGACATAAATCATTATCTACTCACCCCCAAAATACTGAATGCTTACCACAGTGACCAAAGCAAAGTCCTTAGAGAACCGCATGCTGGTGGTGGAAGGCAGACATAAAAAGTTAATAAATATATCATCCTCCAGGTGAGTGTAGTTGTCAGAGGCATAACTTCTGTGAAAGCAGGACGATGAGCAATGGGGGTAGGGGGTGAGGAGAAGCAGAGGAAATTGGAGTTGCTGTGTGTGTCTATGCATGTGTGTGCACACACGTATATACACACATGTGAAAGACAGCACCAATGTTGGGTACTTTCTTCAGTCATTCTCCAGTGAACTCACTGCCAGCAAGCCCCCCGGGGATCCTTCTGTGATCAGCCTCCTCAGTGAAGAGTTTGCAGGCAGCTACCGGCACACCTGGCTTTTTATTTCAATGTGAGTCCTGGGAGACAGATCCTCGATTGTACTGCAAGCCCTTCACTGTCGAAACTGTCTCCCGAGCTCTGGAGTTGCTATTTATTTTGGATACCAAAGGGAGGTTTCTCTGACAAGGTGATAATTGAACAGACATCTAAAAGGGGAAGAGAATTCCACCAAGCATAAAGAGTTGGGGAAATGCTTAGCATGTCTTAGGGAAAGCAAGGGGTCTAGAGGAGCTAGATCAGGGCAAGCATGGGGTGAGGGATGGGTGGGGAAGGAACTTGAAAAGAGATGGGGCTCAGACATCCGACATCCGGTGGATGTTGGCATTTTCCCTCTGTTAACAATGAAGCCCTGAAAGATTTGGAACAGATATGCCATGACTTTCAAGTGTCACTTGGGGTGTGGTGTTGAGAGTGATGTTGAGGGGCCAGGATGGAGTGGGAGACCTATCCTGAGAATAAGACCCCACAGAGCTGCTGCTGGGGTCAGACTTGAAAGCAGACTGATGGAACTGGTTGATGGCTTGAATGGAGGACACAGGAGGAAAGGATGTAAGGACAACAATAATGATTTTAGCCTGTCCAGTTGGGAGGAACAGGTCTTGGGGGATGTACATCAAGTCTTTGTCTTTGGTTTTGCTAATATGAGGTACTCAGGACACTGATGAAGGTATGAGGGCTCCTAGTTGTTATCTCATCTGAAGACAGGGATGAAGGGCATCCCTGATGCTAAAAGCCTTTGGTACAATTGGAGCTGGAAACAGCTTGCAAAGACAATCCAGAATCCGATGACTTAAGGATGAATGAGCTGGGCATGCTGGCAGCAGGACAGCTCCGGGTAGCAAGCCCAGGCACAAAGGTCAATGCAGCAGCTGGAAACTGGCCCAAACTCCTGAGCACTTTAATGACACCCTTCTGGTGCCTTCCCTCCCGCGGCTGACCAGATTGAGAACTTACTCAGGCTTGAGCGCCCCCACCCGCAAACCCTGCTGGGAATAGCTGTGCCACCGCCGGCTTCTGGGGGAGGGAATCAGCTGGCATCTTGTTTCTTCTTCCCCGCTCAAGTTTCCCTTCTCCTGTTTGAATTGTTCCTGGCTGCAAATGAAAGTTTCCCCTGTTTGTTTTCCTTCTTTCTGCCCACTCCATTCTTGGAAGGAGGGCAAGACAAGCATCTCACTGGAGAACAGACGGTCTCAGTGCCGTCGTAACAGGTGCGGCAAGCAGCAGAGCTCAGCATCTTTCTGCTCAGAAAACACTGACATACTATTGACACGAAGTACAAATCCTTTCATGGATCAAAGAAGGGAAAGCTCATGGAAAGTCTGCTCGCTGTCAGGGGATGCCATGTGATGCTTTTGAATGGCTGCGCAAGAGCCTGAAACTGGCGATGGAAAGCTGGCTTAGGGCTGCTGCTCTTAGTACACAGAGGTGAGACTGGACCACTTTGAAGCCCAATTGGTCCTTGCAAGATTTCTGAATCCCATCCTGGAGGAAAGCTCTCTCTCTCTCTCTCTCTCTCTCTCTCTCTCTCTCTCTCTCTCTCTCTCTCTCTCTCTCTCTTTTTCCTAGTGAAGACATTACTATAATTTGGGGGGAAGAAGGCAGAGCTACAAATAAAGACATTTCAGTCCATGCTCAACAATTTATTTTTGTTCATTCCCTCAAAGAACACTTTCTTGGCCAGGGTCACATCATAAACCGAGACAATGAAGGGTATGGGATTCTTGCCAAGCACAAAGGCTCCTGAGAGCCTTCTTGCCCTGCTTCTCATTTCCTGGTCCGACACAGCAATCTTAGATGGTGATGGAAGGCCTAGTTCTGACATCACAGCTGGCTTGATTGGTGGCATGTTAGTGACCTGAAAGAAACCCCTGCTTTTAGTCAGGCATAGTGGTGCACACCTGTAATGCCTGCACCTGAGAGATGCAGCAAGAAGATCAAGAGTTCAAAGTCCTCTTCAGGGATAGTGACTCCTAGGCCTGCACACTAATCACATTCTTCCTAAGCAAGATCTGATTTCAGCAAGAGTGAAGAGGCTCAAATTCCTGGTGGTTTATTGGCTTTTCCTGTGAATCAAGGCAGGTCCACAGTTCATTAGGCCCCAGCCTGCTCAACATTCAATATTTTTGCTCTTTGCATCATGGATTTAGTTCTTGACCAACATAGGAAAAGAGATAAGGATGGGATGGCAAGGCTAGGGTATATGCTTAGCCTGAGGCTGATCCAAATGGCCTCCTTGAAACCTCATAGCATTTCTGTGGCATGGGCTGACTTACTGCTCAAGCATGAGGAAACTCAGTCACACAGAGATACTTTACCGAACATCCCACACCCTGTGCTAGGGTATCTTAGGCTCATTTCTTCAACATTAGAATAAATGATTTTCTCTTCCTTGTGTTCAGGATAGCATGTAACACCTACCGCAACTGACACGTGCCTGTTCTGTCCCTTGGTGTGTGTAGGTTTCCTGCTACTAGGGCCCAGAGCAGAAGAGTTTTCTTTTACTTCTTTTAAAATTAGGTATATTAATTATACCAAATGATGGGTTGCATTATGACATTTCCATATATGCACTTATATAATGCATTCCCATGGTATTTACCCTGTGACTGTCCTTATTTTCTATCGACGACACTGATCTCTTTCCTCTTCCCAAATAGTCTCCAGTCTTTCATTTCCTTCCTTTCTTCTTCCCTCCCTCCCTCTCTTCTTTTCTTTCTCCCCAATCTCTCTCTCTTTTTTAATGTGACCCAATGATTTTAACAAGGGTTGCTTTCAGGAGCATGGAGAGGGATTATTTACTGGGGCATGCCATCTTATCAGTATCTACATCACTGAGAAAAATGCCTCCTTCTACCTTAGAATCTCTCAACTGACTATCGATTTTCAGTTAGAGATGGGGCCTTGTGGCCCATACTCATGCCAGGATAGAATGTTGATGGGCTCAATCTTGTACAAATCTTTATTTTTATTTTTCTTATTTACTTTTTATTCACCATCATAAACTTAACTCTGCAATCTAGCTAGACTTAGAGGGGAAATATGGAACCCAATATGAAGAAAATATGGAACCCAAAGAACTTCAGTGAGAGCAAAGATTACAGGGTGCTTCGAGCAAATGGAATAGGGGTACTCTCCTGAGCTACAGAAGGAATGGTCTAGTGGGTAAGATGCTAACAAGTCAAAAGAATTAGAGTTGTCCACAGCCAGAAGTTGTGATCTTCTTGCTGGTCTTGCTATTCCTGGACCCAAAATGCTCCCTGGCTTCTCGTGCCTTCACTCACCTTCCCAAAGACCACATGCCAGCCACTCAGTCTTGGCAGTGCAGATGAAAAACTGGGAACTGTTTGTGTTTGGTCCAGCATTTGCCATGGATGAGATGCCAGGACCTCTATGCTGTAGGATGAAGTTCTGAGCCTCAAATTTCTCCCTGTAGATTGACCTGCCACCAATGCCATTATGGCCTGTGAAGTCACATGTATCCTGGAATAATTCTGTGAATAGAGAAACCCTTTTATCCAAATCCTTTCTCTCCAGTGTTCTGAGCACAAAAGTTTTCTGCTGTCTTTGGAACTTTGTCTGCAAACAGTTCAAAGGAGATGTGGCCCAAGACCATCAGCCTCAATATTGAATAACATGGTGGGGTTGACCATGGCTGCAGCAACTGGCAACAGGGCGTCTGCAAAGCCCTCGTACAAATCTTTTGTACAAATCTTTTGTAGGCAGTCTCAGCTGATGTGAGTTCATGAGTGTATGGTATAATCATTTTGATTCTTCTGCCATCATCCATTCCTTTTCCTTGATAACAAGGCTTATCTATTTGCATAGACATAGTTACTTGGTCACACTTAGCTCAAGGAAGATTGATGTGTTAAATGGGCCATTTCTACCATTAAAAATATGAAGATTATGAGACTGATGTGCTGCCTAGTGCACTAACTTGTAACTTTTCTGCTATGTTCTCTTGACATCACTGGGAGGCCTGCCCATTTCCAAAAGGAAACAAAGGAGAAGCGGATCTGGAGTTGAGGGGAAGTGAGATAAGGAACTGGTAAGAGTGGGGGAGGGGAGGATGTGGTCTGGATGTATTGTATGAGAAAAGAATAAATAAATATTAAAAAATTATTCTTTGAAAGTTTCACGTATTTATACAATGTATATTGATGATGTTCATCTACCAGTCCCTACCTTCAACTTCTTGTAGCCTCCAACCCACCTCTCTCGTAATGTCATGTCTTTTTTTGTTTGTTATTAATAACTCCTCGAGTCCAATTGGTCCTGCCATACATGTGGGTGTGTGGCTACCCACTGGGGTATGAACAACCTTCTAGAAATGCTGAAGATTATTAATATTTAGTATTGATTTATCTTTTAGTTAAACAGTGGCCATTCCTAAACCAGCTGTATACCCAAATTGCCACACAGAAACTAGGATTTATTTAATTAACCTAGAGCACAATACTGGGCAATAGTTACTCCATCCTAAACTCCAGGCCCTCATAGCTTTCTCCCATTCAGATTTCCCACATTATACTTGCTTGTTGGTCATATCTTAGGTCTAGTACATTTCTCCTGATGTTTCCCAGTTCTCTCCTCTTGAATCTCCCCCCCCCCCCCACTCCTTCTTTCTCCTCCCCTCCGGACCATGATGTCCCATCCTATTCTCTCCATTGCTCAGCACTGGCTGGTTGTTTTATTGAAATTCAGAGAACAAATGATGGCAGGTTTATACAAACTTGAGATGCTTATTCTAAGCATCACAATGCAATGTCTGCATTGAAACCAGATAGTGGGGTAGAGAAATCATCATTTGAACGAGCAAGAGTAAATTGTATACATTCCACAAGAACATGACACCAACATAAAAGTTAAGAGTCCGAATAAGAATGACTCTCTTTACTTCAGCTGCCATCAACTGCCAAGAGCTCCTCTTGTAGAGGTGTAGTCTCAGGGTCCTCTCCCCGTTTATGCTGAAATTTTAACTGGTAACCACAGCTGCTGGGTGCTGATGTGTGCATCAGCCATGTTATATCACAACCCAGTGTTAAACAGATCTCCTCCATCTCTGGCTCTGGCATTTCTTAATCTCCCTATTATATGAAGTTCCTTGAACCATAGATGATGACAGCTTGGTATAGACAACTCATCCACAACTGAGCATTCAGGGCTATACTTTGTTCAGTGTAACACTGCCCATGTCACTTTGCCCAGTTAAGAATGGGAGGAGGTCCTCCCCTATCAGTGGACTGGGGAGGGGGTATGGGAGGAGATGAGGGAGGAGACTGCAGCTGGGATACAAAGTGAATAAATTGTAATAAAAAAAGTATTAAAAAAACCCTACTACTACTGTATTTACGACAGCCCACTGTAGGAAAAAGTGTTTCTGCACAAAGCTGAGAACAGCATAGATCTATGGCTATAAGCAAATATTTAAACTTCAGTTTAACAGCATAACCACGGTGGTAGTTTGAATAAAAATGTCCCCCATAGGCCCACAGGAGGTGGCACTATTAGAAGGTCCGGCCTTGTTGGAGTGGGTGTGGTCTTGTTGGAGGAAGTGTGTCGCTGGGGGGCAGGCTCTGAGGTTTAAGAAGCTCAATCCAGGCCCAGTGTCATTCTTTCTTCCTGTTGCCTGCCTGATCCAGACGTAGAGCTCTTAGGTCCTCTCTTCTCCCCCACCCCTCCCAACCCCGTACCATGTCTGCCTGCATGCTGCCATGCTTCCTGCAATGATGACTATGGACTAACCTCTGAGCTGTAAGCAAGCCTCAATTAATTTTTTTTCTTTATAAGAATCGCTGTGGTCACGGTGTCTCCTCATAGCAATAGAAATCCTAAGACAACTACTTAGCAAAACAATAGTAGGATTCCCCCTAGGGCCTAAGATCTTCCCAGCCGTGGACTTTTGGCCAGGAGTACAGTATGAGGCATGAAATTCTTCCGCGAATCAGGTCTCATATCCAAGCAGAAGGCAGTTGGTTATCTCCATAGACATCATACCAGTGGGCGCTTGTTTCAAGCAGGCCAGAATTGTAACATGCAGAGTCAAGCGCTGGGTGAGACCACTGAAGTCTTTTTTTCCTTCCAGCAGCCCGTGAAGCACCTCCTCCCACTTCCGGCATTACATAAGCGAGGCAGCGGAGAGTGAGTTGTTAATTCAAGGTAGATTTCTCTACGTACCAGTGACTTTAGCAATACTGCCTTAGCACCTAGAGCAATGCAATACCCTGTGTTGTTATTTTCGTGTTTCTGGGGCCTCCCTCACCAGTAATTCATAGAGAGGTAACTCATGCCTGGCACTGGGAATTTTATTTAATCATCCATCTCTTCTGTGAGAAGTGTTCTTAGCACATCAGGCAGAACATTGAAGACTCAGCAACTACCCTTACCACTTACTGCAGGGTATCAGTGATGTGATGGGCCCACTTGGAGAAGCACTGCATGGAACCTGAGCATAAGCTACTTCCCACTTAAACTTAAGTATCTGTCTTTACATTTTGCTATTATTATTTAGCCAGCAACCTTTTGTTTTTTAAGAAACTGAAAATCTGAGCACTTTCCAAATACTTTTGGAGTTGTTTTCCACAGGAAATGTGAAAGCATGCGTTTAATCTTATCTCATGTAGAAACATTTCAGAAAAGCAGATCTACTGTGGATATAGGTGAGAATAAATAAATAAATAAAATGACATTTTAAAAAAATCAGGAAAAAAGTAATTTCTTATGATTTTACTGGGAACTAGTTAATACTAGTTGTGACCATTGTTATTTGAAGTTCAGATGTCTTCGGAGGGCAGCATTCTGGCCTTCTATGTGTGTGGGAGACTTGCATCAGGGCAGTTGATTAGCCTCACATATATTAATTATTTATGAGCTTTAAAACACATGGTTTTCTTCTGAATGAGAGTTAATAACCTCAAATAAATGGAAATGTTTGACTTTTATGCACTCAGTTTGTGTCTCTGGCATATAAATTATGGGCAGGATCCAAAGTTAATTAATTACCTTGACACTTTGAATTTGAATCAGGAACTTTTTACCAAAGCAGAGATAAAGTGGTTTTCTGCAATGTCGCTGTAAATGGAATTTTCAGTTTTTTTTGCTGAACCACTGAGTCATTACTATCAGGTCAGCTCTATAGAGCCCAAGAGGAAAAATTTTGGCCCTCTAAATTAAAAATATCAATAGTTAGGAATGCCTTCTAGAATCCCTTCCCATGGATTTTATATCAGTGCCTTGTAGAGCTAAGGCTGATTTGCCACATATTTGAATAACAAATTTGTTTTGATTCTTTATTGCTTCCTCCTTCCCTACCTTCTCCTCTATTATTTGTTTGTTTGTTTAGAGTCTTGTTATGTATCTAAGACTGGCCTGGTACTTGTTATGTAAGTAACTGACTTTGAACACAACCTCTTGCCCTAGCTTCCCTCCTCATCTCCTCCAAATTTTGGGATTGCAGGTCCATCCCACTGTGCCTAACTAAAGATCTAGAATACAGTTAAACGTACATTCAGAAAAGCATAACATATAGCATAGCTTGAATTTTTACAAATTCCCACCTATGTTGCTAAGACGCAAAATAAGAAACACAAACATTGTTAGGACCCTAGCAGGTTTCCTCACTTCTTGAAGTTTCTTCACATAGCTGTGCTTTTTATTAGGCACAGAAGGGAGAAAAACTCTTTTTCTCCATTGACTCTCAATATTACCCAGAAGTAAGTGAGGCCTACTAAAGGTGAAGCCGTTCCTTGACTTATTCTGGTAACAACAGCAACAACAATGTGTGTAAAGATCTTCCGCTGCGTTTTTAGTATTTTCTTACTGGTTTTGCATGTTTCCCCATAAAACTTTGCATCCACCACTGCGGTTTGGTTCCCATTCACCACAGGACACAGGAAGAGTGGTGATTCGGGGGTGGGAGGAGGGAAGGGCACACAGCCAACAGCCCAACTCAGCCAGTTTCCCTCCTAAGACATAGAGAGCTTTGGTGCAACGAAGGTGTTTGACTCCCATCTCTCCAGAGTGTTGAGTCGGTCAGAGGCCTTGAGAATCCCTGGAAGATAGAATGAAAAGGGAGTGTTTTCATCCTTCATTCAAAGACATGCTAGCTATCAGGAACACACAACAGGACCAGAGGAAAACCAGCATCCGCTAGTTCACTCTGGTCGCTTTGCTTTGTCAGGCACAGTGTGGACATGAAGGATATGGACATGAGGGATTTTATTGTAAGTACCGTAAGCACTTGTAGGTACTTAAAGCCTAGAGAAGACAGGAAATTGATACATCAGTGGAAGATAGTTAAAACATCACAGAGACAGCTAATGGGACTCATTGGGAGTTATAGGCTCATATATTTGTATGTTTGTCCCCAGACGGTGGAACACTGAGGTGGACTTTGAGGATTCAAAAGCCCACCCTAGCTCTCTTTTTGCCTCTAATCTGCAGACAGGATGGAGCTTATGGCTCCAGAGCCGTGCCTGCCTGCCTGCCGCCATGTTCCCCACCATGATGCTCATGGACTCACGCTTGATACTGTGAACAAGGCCCCAACAAAATGTTTTTTTGATTGTTTGTTTTTGTTTTTTAAATAAGTTGCCTTGGTTATAGTGTCTCTTCACAGCAACAGAAAAGTAACTAAGTCAGTGGTTTTCTATAATTGCCTGTTGCAAAGAGGAGCTTCTTGAATGAGGGCTAAGAGATGCCCCTATGCAAAGCTGGCTCATCGGCTGTAGGCCCAGACCTTGCCATCTTATATCTTTTTATTTTTATTTTTTGCCATCTTGTATTTTTGAGACAAGGTCTGCTTTAGCTGGACTAGCTGGCCAGGAAGACCCAATGATTCCCCTGTCTCTGCCTCCCAGTCCCCATTATAGATGTGTGCTGTCATGCCTAGCTTTTCCACGGCACTTGGCTCCTCCTGCTCACACAGAAGGCACTTTACCCACTGAGCCATCTCCTCAGCCCAGTTATAACCATGGTGATGCTTTCCTTCCAAGCCCAGGCCAGATGCTTTGGGATGTGATTGTGTCACAAACATAGAACTCAGATCTTGCTGCGCTGAGTCTGTAGACTCGTACAAGCTGGTCTTCCTCTCTTCCACCACTCTGGAGCTTCCCTTTGCCTCTTCAGTTATTTTTGTCTTCTGCTGAAACAGGCCTTTAAGAAGCTTTTAATTTCACATTAAAGACTCAACCTAAACATCACCGCTTTAGGGCATGGAAATGGCTCTAGAACATGGGTTCTCAACCTGTGGTCATGACCCATTCAGAAACCCTGTATCTTCAAAAATTACATTACAATTCATAACAGTAAAGAACAGTTATGAAGTAGCAATGAAAAGAATTATATGGTTGGGGGTCACCATAACATGAGGAATTAAGGAGCACAGCATTAAGAAGGTTGAGAGTCACTGCTCTAGCTGTTAAATGTGTTTTATATCTTGGTTGATGAATTTGTAAACATTTATACAGTGGAACACATATTGTGGGCAGGTTTTGATATGTATTTATATTCCAACAAAAAAGTTTATTTTATAGAAGTCACTACCTCCAGTGGAAAGTGTTTGGTAAAACAACCTCAAGTGGCTGAGATAATTGGTTGGCCAAGTTGTTGCTCTGCTCTGTGCTTGCCTGAGCATGACTGTGACTTCTCCTGCAGTCATGGCTGCCATCATGAACACTCTGTGGCCAGAGGTATAGAGGAAAGATCAGTTCCCCAGTGTCTGCTAGTTTCTTCTGGAGGCCTCCCAGGCAGCATCTTCCCTTAGGACCTGTTCTCTCCCAGGAGGCTTTTAGACACAGTTCATGCAAACATCTGTCATCTGTCAGATACTCCCTGTCACAATCATGTGTGCCCCAGAGGCCTGATTCTCAGCTGGCACTCAGCTGCATCTCTCCAGGGAGCTCCACAGCCTGAACGTGCTTCACCATGCAGGGCAGGATCTTGAACCGGGAGCCCTCACCTCTTATGTTCAGTGCTTTTTAAATTTTTTAAAATCCTTAAAAGCTGGTCAAGTAGTGTCCCTACAAGAGCAGTTATTAATTCCACAGAGTTGAGAAGAAAGACCACCAACTCAAATCATCGTGGCCAAATTAATTAAAGTAAGCAATTGATTAAAGCAAGCTTCTTTATTCATATACACTCCCATCTCTCCCGAAAGGCAAGGTTCAAGAGTTTAGCCTTGGACATGGGTAAGTTAAGAGTTTTATAGTTAAGGAATAGAGGGTTTCGGGGGGGGGCTTTGGCAGGCAAATAGGTGGGGCTACAGAAGCAGAAAGTAGCAACTACTTGAAACAAAGACATGGTTGCAAGATGGTTATAACATGGTGGGCATAGTGGGTACGACAAAGTAGTCACACCAAGGGGATCGTAAAAACCTTTTAAAGCAAAGACATGGCTGCCATTTCCTGGAACAGGCTGTTCAGAATTATTTGTAGTTAAGGTAACAGGTGGGGCGTAGCCCAGTCCTTGAGAAACAGGCTTAATCATACACAGGAATGAATCTAGTTTGTATTTACTGTAAGACAGCTTTCGAGTCGAATTGGAAGCAGGCTGGTTTATCACAGGCTTTCAGCGAGGTCACCTCGTGGGAACCTTCCTGGGGAGTGGGACTGCTCCTCAGCACATTCTTGTGAGCCAGGATGGGAGAAGCCTTCGGGCTCCTCTTCAGCCCCTCTGACCAACATCTGGCTCCTGTAATGTATCTGCAGGGCCACTCCGGGGGATCTTTCTGAAAATACCAGCCCACAGCCTGTTTTCAAAATAACTAATGTTTGCTGGTCACTTGGTGGCCAGGTTCTTTATCATGACTGACAAGGTCCTCCATGACATCAGCACCCTCCTTTCCCTGTCATGTGTATTCCTGGTAACTCTGGGTTACTCTAGTTCTACGTGGGAGCCTGTGCCTTTCCTTATATCATGTTTTCCATCCCTCTCCCCATTCCCTTTGCTGTCCCCTCTATGTCCCCTCCTCTAGAAGTCCTTTCAGCTATCACATACAGGTTCACTACCCAGCCTGTGTCCCCAGCAGCTGCACAGGGTCTAGCTTACAGTTCACCTCAGGGGTTGGTTGTTTGTCAGGTGAGAGAAAGCCTGGCTCTCCACAGGCTTAGGCGTCTTCCTGGTAAAGCACCTTCACCATCTTATTTGCACAACAGGGAGTTGCCTATTCGTGAGAGATCATCAAGGCTCCTTAATCCTCCTTTGTTACTGAATGATGTCAGGCGTCACTGTATGTTTGAGATGTCTGCTTATAAAATAATCCAAAGATAACACTTGCCACCTCATCCAAAGTTCACAATGCTGTATTTATTTTCTAACCTTTTAGTACAATCACACACTGGAAAGAAACAGAAGCAAAATAAAACAAAACCCTAAACTGAAGACACAGGGATTCACTCAGGGAATCCAAGGGCTCTTAGACTCTCAGGGAAGTATTCAAGAGAGTTTGGAGAAATCTGGGAAGGGTGATTTTACCAGGACACCATATCTGGCTGCCTATAGGGAGGCCATTAGCAATAAGGTCCTTTAGCCTAAGCCATCATCACTAACCTGTCCTTAAAGCAACACTAGAGCTTTAGAGGGTGGCAGTAGGTAGTGCAGGGGTGATAAGGGTGGGAGGGGTCTTCTTGCTAAAGAAGCAGTTAGGAGTTCAAGTCTCTAGCTTGTGTCATTGATGACTCTCCCGTGCTAAGAATGGTTGGTAGCCACTTCCACTCTCTCCCTTTCTAGCCCTTGGCAACTACTAATCTGTTTTCCAGCTTCATAATTTTGTCATTTCAACAATGTTAGGTAAATGGACTCACATAGCACCGACTCTTTGAAATTGCCCTTTGTCACTTGGCATATTGTCCTTGAGATTCATCTAGGTTGTTGGTTGTGTTTTATTGCCATGTAGCATTCTGTGTTCTGGAACTACCATCATTTGTTGAGTAGTTCTGTTAAATAACATTAGGATGGACCTGTGTGAGACAACTATTCTGTGTTGTCACACTATGGATCTGAAACATCTTCCAAAGGTCTGTGTGTTAAAGACTTGGTCTCCGGCCCTGTGGTGCTGCCAGGACGTGGTGGAACATTTGGGAGGTAGGGCCTCCTGGGGGGTTTAGAGTGAGCCAGTCAGGACATTGAAAGGGATTGTGGGACCCTGGTTTCTCTTTCTGTTTTACAGTCACTTTGAGGTGAAGAGGCCTCCTTGACAACATGTTCCTGCTATGATATACTATGCTTCCAGAATCCCCAAATAATGGGACCAGTTGGTTACTCACACAAAACTCCAAATCTGAGTCAAAGGTTCCTGAACCTTTTCTCTTTTTCATTTATTTGTTACATATCATATATTTGTTACAGTAATGGAGAACTGTCTAACACATACGTCTTGCCCATGGAAGACAGAGTCTGCCTTTTTATCTAAAGGGCATGGACTGAATGCATACACATGCTAGTGAGGACACATAAGGCCGCTGAGTGTGTGTGTGGGCAGCTACGTCAATGTCAGTCTCACAGAGCCACAGAAACACGTCAGCATTAGGGGTAAGTGGAAAAAGGATTCTTCTGTATTTCTGGTACTATCTCTTCCCTGCCCCCCTCCCCCTTAGATGTTGGAGAATGACTATAGGGCCTTACTACACCACAGTCCCTTCTGTAATGTTGTTTATAACTGCCTATAAATCTATAACTTATAAAAAGTCCTTGGTAAAATTCATCAAAGTCACAACAGTAACTGGCAGTTTAACTACACCAAAGTTTCTTTTTCTCTTCTTTTCTTTCTTTCTTTCTTTCTTTCTTTCTTTCTTTCTTTCTTTCTTTCTTTCTTTCTTTCTTTCTTTCTTTCTTTCTTTGTTTCTTTTTTTAAGACAATGGCTTCTCCACCCAAAGCAACCATAAATAAATTCCAAATGGAACTTGGCACCACCCTGAAAGAATTCTAACTTCACACTTTTGGGGAAGTTTACCAAGATGGCTTCAGAGCAGACTGACTTTACACAGCACATTAAAGCACCAGGCAGTGACAGCCACTCTGGAGGAGAAGCAGAAGGAAAAGGCCGAGGTCTGCTATCAGAAGAAGCAGCAGCTCTTGGGCTGCGGAAACCAGCAGAGAAGAACGCGGAAAAGAAAAGCAGCAAGTTCACAGAGGTCCTCAAGACTGATGGACTCCTGGTGTGAGATCAATAAAGACTGTTTGTGCCTCAAAAAAATGTCCCTGGTGGAACTTCTTTGAATGGAACAAGGACCCTGCTGCTTTGGGGTAGGAGGCCAAACCACATGTTTGGGTCTATTCCACCCATCACCAATTTTTTTCTCTCCTTGCTCTGGCTGGAATTATTTTTAACATTTTCATCATACTGTGTTTTTGTTTTTTAAAAATGCTTTTTATTTTTTTTTAAGTCTTAAAGTATGTCTTTTTATAGTATAGATTTTCTTTTGTGTGTATGTATGTTTATTCACATTTGTGTGGATACTAGTGTGTGTGCATCCATGTGTGTGTGTTAGCACATGCATGTGGGCATAGAGGCCTGAAGTTGATGTTGGATGTATTCTTCCATCACTATCTCTCTTCTGTGCTAAGAGACAGGTCTCCTGCAGGACCCAGAACTTACTGTTTTCCTTCCCAGGGCTTGGTGGGGTTATGGCTGTGTACTGCAGTACCTGTCTTTTTATCATGGTCTGTTTCTCTAGGGTTCATCCACTCTCTAACCCATCTCAGTTTTCATTCTCAGTGACCAGCATTTAGTGCTATTTGGAAAAGGCAATGTGGAACTGGAGGGAAGCGGAACTTCTCTCTGGCTTCCATAGCTTTCCTGCAGGGATAACTGGGCAGAAGCAGAGTCAGACTTCAAGAGGCACAGGGTGGATTTCCCTGGGTTGGCCTCTTAGAAGAGAGTGAAGGTGCCTTTCAGCTCCCAGAGGACCAGGCTGCCCAGCTTTTCAGCCTGGCAGGAGGGCCCTGCTCTCAAATGTCCCTAGACCACTCCTGGCTCGGATTGTTTCTTTGTTCTTTCCCAGCCACTTTTCCTACCTAACTGAGCCCAAATTGCTGAAAACAAACTTTCTTAGGGTTGTTCGCATCCTGCTGGGTATCAACTTTCCATAAAACCAAAATTGCTGCTTAGTCTAGACCTGTATGCCCATTGTTCTATTTTAAGAGGAGCCCCAAGTTCACACCAGCACAGCGGTGGCCTCAGTTCCACAAAGGCCTGCTGTCCATGCGGCACCCTCTCTCCGATGTGCCGGCTTTGTTCAGCGTGTCTTGAGTGGTATCTGAACAGACCTCTGCTGCTCTGGTCCTTTCTGGGGTACCAGTGAAGACAGAAATAGCACTTTCAAAGTAAGAGAAGAGAAAAATAGCACAGAAAAGCAAAGCTGAGACCTGAGAATGGTCACCAAAAAGCCTTAGTCACAGAGGCCTGGGGTCCCCAGGCTGTCTTTTCCTCAGATTCCATGGGTTGCACTTGGCTCTGCTTTTCTGCCTGTATTTCCTGCGAGGGTTGGAAGCATTTCCTTCTGTCATTGTTTCTCTTGGGATAGTGGTGTTGCCTAACAACAGGCTATCCAAAAAGCAAACAAAAACAAACAAACAATAACAACAAAACAAAACAAAAAACCAAGCAGTTTGTTTGTATCCATAGTGTCAGCTCCTAGGCCGTTACTATTCTCAGTATCTGCATGATCTAGTAGCCAGAGGCTAGTGGACATGTGTGGCCACACAGCTTCATAGGTTAAATCATGTCAGCGACTTGCACATTACAGCATGGAGGCTAAAACTGTCCCATTGCCTGTGAGCTGGGATTGGCTTTTTCACTTAAAAAAAATCTTAAACTCTTTTGGGAGGTGGTCCTCCTGTTATACTTTGTGGATCGTAGAGATGGAACTCAGGTGTCAGGCTTGGTGGCGAATGCCTTCACCTGCTGAGCCATCCTCCAGGCCTTCCCTGAAACTAGGCAATGGGCTCTCAGAAGCTCACACTGGCCCTGGAGACTGTTGTTAATCCAGGCACTGTGATTAACAATCCTTGCTCTTCACATTATAAGTGGGGAAACTGAGACTCAAAGGGGATGATTCCACAGTGGTTGGCAAATCACTGGCAGAGCCGGTGCTAACCTTGGCCGTTCTGCGCTGTGCCATAAACAGCCATGGCTGGTTCCCCTTTTACTGTTGCTGCCTGCTTCCTCTAGGACTCCCGTGGGTGTCTACATCGGTCAAGTTGGCTTCATTGCCAACCTGATGCCCTCTTGCTGATGCTTTGATGAGACCGTGTGGTCTCACGGCACATGGAGAAGAAAGCAGGCTCCTTGCTGATTGAACTCTGATCTCATTCAGTTTACGGACTTTCCCAACACTCTGTTTAATTTGAGGGAATGTGTTCATCCTCTGTCCCAGAGCTTTGTCCCGGAACTTTGGCCAGCTTCTAACCTTTTGCTAGTTATTACCTTTGCTTCTTTTGACAGGTCTATGTTCTCTGTTGGCTTCTTTGAGCCATCACAGAGAGCTAAGATCTCTCTCTCTGTATTGCTGCCCTCAGACTCAGGCCTGATTTCCTAGGCTAGGAGGTTATGTTTTCTGAGGGGATGGAGCAGGGTGAGAGAGGGAGCAGGGGAAGCTGTCCTGGCTTCTCAGGAGCATGTTGCTGTCAGGGTGTTAGGAAAGGCTGGCTGGGTTGTATCCCCATGAGATGTTGATATGGTATGCAAGATCAAGGCTGCAGAGGAAGAAAGGCAGAGAAGAAGGGTAAAGGAAAGGGACTTAAAAGTGTTTTTACATTGGTTGACTCTGTGTATGGGTATGCATACAAATACATGAGTGTGGGGAGTAAAGAGAGGGGAGAGAAACAGAGATAGAGAGAGAAACAGAAAGAGAGAAAGACAGAGAGAGAGACAGAGAGGTAGAGAGAATGTGAGCAGTGTTGGAAGTAGGGGCTCTATATTTTTTCCAGCGCCCCGAGGCCATCTAATCCTCTTGCATACTCAGATGAGCTAGTCTCAGCAGAAAGGGAACACACATATCATCTCCGCCATCCTTACACATCATCCAATCCCCCTTTGAGGAACAGCTCCGTCAGCTGGATGCAAACTGACCACCATCCGAACTGTATGATTTTAAGATTCAACACGGTAGGCATATGGGGTTACAAAAAGATACCTAGGGGAAACTGGAAGTGTACAAAATAAATGCTTACAAACAAAAAAGATGAAAAAAAAAAAACAACCAAAAAACCAAAAGCGGCCCAAAGCACAGCATGGAGCAGCAAAGGGGGGTTGAAATAAGAGAAAGAATCAAAGCTCCTGCCTGGGAGAGGGACCGAGGTCTTGGGGAAAGCGGGGCTTTTCTAACTCGTTAGCCCTCGCCTGGCCGGCTGAGGCTGGACCCATGGGGCTCCAGCGGTCCTTCTGTCCAGTTGCCAGCTCCCGACTTTCTCCTGGTCCTTGGCAGGGGCTCCCTGACTCGGTTGTTCTCCGTGCTCCACCCTTAAGGGGACAGGTGCAGCTGCAGGAAGTGAACAATCCCCCTTTGTAAGGCCAGCCGTCACAGGGAATGCTCCGCTCCTCTCTACTCAGGGCCAATGCCTCCATGCCCTTCTCTGCCCACCACACCGAGCGCCAACAGTGTCAGGCTGTTTCCCTCTCTGTGGGGGTTGCCCACCTTCCTTTGTTGAGTGGCCTTTGGAAAGCAGGGCTCCCCTTACACGGCTGAGTCCTTGGCACTAGGGAAGTGGCAGACACTTAAGTTCCTGGGAACCAAGCTGAAGTGGTGCAGCCTTCACCGCTTTCCAGGAAGCTTCAGTGGCAAACTGAAGGGGGGGAGGGGTCCTGTATCTCCAGAAGTGCTCTTCTGGAAACTTACGGTCTCTACAACAGTCCTTAAACACCCACGCTGTGTACCAGGACAACTACTGTCTCTGCATCTTTGACTTCAAATCGAGTACGAAAATTTTGTGCCGAGTATACATAACTCCGAGTGTCCAGCTGGGGACAGGCCATCTGGATCATTCTTCCACCATCACAGGCTCAGGGAACTTCACCGAGGAAGGGGAAGAAAGACTGCAAGAATCTGAGGCTGGGGAGGAGAGCTGTGAAATGCTGACTTCTGGACATGGCACCTCTGTTTCACACGTCAACGTATAGCAGCTGTGGTTAATGGTACGAGACCTACACAGTCTCAAGCCAGCCAGAATTCCAGTGTGGGTGGGACAGCCCTCCGAGGCCTCACCCATATCAGAGGAGCTATCAGCAGTTGGCGGGTGCTGAGGGAGGGGTAGTCACTCCCCTTTGGGGGCGTGGCTGCTAGGAAGTTGCTCCTGTCTTCAGTGGATGGCCGCACACCCATGCGCATATGGGGAGCACTAATTAACCCTCTGGGGATTACTAATAACGTAAATAAATAAATGCATAAGAGGACACGCAGCTGGAAAGGAGGTGAGGTTGGGATGCTAGTGGGGAGATTGAGGGTAGGTAGTGGTGGAGACGTGATAAATAAACACTGTATCCATGCTCAAAGCGTTCAGAGGGTTTCCCCGACCTCAATGCTCCTCTGGCTTCTGCAGGGCTCATTCCCACCATCTTCATGACAGGGACAGGAAACCGAGGGCTGAGGCCCGGAAGGAAGTGTAGCTAAGAAGCCTGAGAGGTAGGGTTTGAGATGCGGGCTGTGGACCTCCTGAGCAGTATCGTGCCATGCCAGCACTCTGAGTTCAGTAAAGCGTAGGCTGTGGAAAGGGAGGTGGCGGGGAAAGTAAGTACAGAGGGGCTGGGCTGGGAGCCGTGTAGGTGGGCAGTTTTCTGAGTTTGGCTTGTACCAAAACTTCTTTTGGTGATTCTCTGGCATCCTAGGTCTCCTTCCCTCTGTCTTTCATTCCCTGCCTCCCTTTTTCTTTCCCTTCTTCGTCTCTCTCTTTCCCTCCCTCTCCTCCCTTTCCTTACTTTTCTTTTTCATTTGCTTTTCTTGTTTGTTTTGTTTTGCTTTGCTTTGTTTTGAGGTAGGATCTCATGTAGCAATGGCTGGCCTCAAACTCATTTCATAGCTGAAGATGATCTTGAACTTCTGATCTTCCTGTCTCTAGCTCCCAAGTGCTGGAATTACCAATGTGTGCTACCATACCTGGCTTCATCTTGGATCTCTGGCTTAGGTTCTTCAGGCAGGAAGGGCATCCTCAGCTGAGCATGGAGTGTGTGCCTTTGGTAGAAGCTACTGAGGGCTGGAGGAAGATGGCGTCGATGAGTAGGGTTGGAGTCTTGTTGAGTCACAGTCAGGGACATTTCTCTGGGCTCCAGCTCATCTCCATGCAACAGGTGAGCACCCTCTGAAACCTATAGGTGACTCCATATTGCTCATATGCCCCAAACCCTTTAGTGGCTTACAGTAGTGCATGGGGTGGAATCTTTGTCTTGCTGATGCATTTCCTCATACCCCGCTGTTCCTTACTGGAGCCATTCTGGGTCCTGTCTTAAGACTGTGGCATAGACTCTTCTACCTACATCCCTTTGGGCATAACAGGTAGCCTGGCTATTGTTCAGTCTATCCACCTATGGGTAGTGAGCCAGCTCTGGGATGTGCAATTGTCTTTTGCTGAGGTTTTTACTTGTGCATCTAGGCTTTGCATCCATTACCACACTTAAAGTCAAATGAGAAGCAGAGGAGCAAATTGTGACTAGAAGAGGAAAAAGGTACAAAGAGAGTCAGCTGTCATCAGATACATGGGCACTTATAGTCTGGCCTCACCTGAGCTGGCCGTATTTTCAAGATACTGACTCTGTCACCTATTTCTCCATCTGTAAGATAGGGTTAATGGTGTATCCTGCCTCTTGCTGTCATCATGAGGTTTGAGTTAACGTCTGTAATGTAGCTGAGCACAGTGCCTGCCATGTAGTATTTTATTATAATTATTTTAAACTTTGATTATTTTAATTTTGTTCATTTTAACAGAGATTATGTAAAAATATATACATGAGAATTTGTTTAAAATTACTTCAGATCACTTAAATGACCTGAGGACCAACCTGAACTACATAGTGAATTGAGGTCAGCCTCAGCTATATAGCAAGACTCTGTCATAATCTATCTCCTCAACAAAATTCACTTATAAAAATTACTCTAAAATCTTTCTTTTCTTCCTCCCTTTTTCCTCCTCCTTCCTATTTTCTCTCTCTTCTTTTATCTCCTTCTCCTTGTCCCTTTTTTCTTTATAGCATTTAATCTACTTTGTTTGGTGCCTACTGTGTGTCAGGCCATATCCCAGAGTGTGGGAAAACAGAAGAATGTGAGTTTTGTTGTCCTTTCTTGTTCATGTCCTGGAGTGAACTTTGAGTCTGTCTATATGACTTGGCCTCAAAGGGCAGCCCAGCAAATCCAGGATGTGGGGGAGGGAAGCATGGACAAAGAGTTCCAAGGATGAAAAAGATTTGCCTCTCTGGATTCAGCCCTCTCCACCCACGGCCCAGTAAGACGTCTCCCGTCCTGATATGGAAATGTCCTGACAGCCACAGCAGCCTGGAAACTCACATATTGGCAAGCATTGTTTCATTTCAGGAGCCGAGCTATAATTTTCTGAGCGGTGACCTCTCCAGACCCTCCATTCCACTGAATGTGGAATGAAACCCAAGCAGTGAGGTCTGAAACTTTTGAAACTGAAAGAAAAAAAAGTCATTTCTAGGTTCAAAGTAAAAAAAAAAAATCTTCCACTGTGTTTTTGGATGAAAGGGTTTGTCCAAAATAAGATTATCCCAAAATAATGTTCTCAATTTTCCTTTAGAAAAATCACATGCCTGTGGGTGAAACTTTGTCATCCACAGAAGAGTAAAGGTGTAGTGTGAAGTAGTGTCTGTTTTGTGATGTCAGCTGCTCAGAGAAAATGAAATGCTGTTTTGTGTGTGTGAAAGATCTGTAGTTGATTGTGCTGGCTAGTTTTATGTCAACTGGACACAAGCTAGAATCATTGGAGAGGAGGGAGATCAATTGAGAAAATGCCTCCATAAGATTGGGCTGTAGATCTTTCTGCTTCTGGAATACCTCACTCAGGATGATCTTCTCTAGTTTTCACTATTTGCCTGCAAATTGCATGATTTCCTTGTTTTTAATTGCTGAGAGGTATTCCATGGTATAAGTATACCACAATTTCTGTATCCATTCCTCAACTGAGGGATATCTGGGTTGTTTCCAGCATCTGTCTATTACAAATAAAGATGCTATGAACATGGTTGAGAAAATGTCCTTGTTGTATACTTGAGCATCTTTTGGATATATGCATAGGAGTGGTATAGCTGGATCTGTAGGTAGCACTATTCCTAAGTGAATATTAGACATATAATGTAGGATAATCATACTAACATCTGTACACCTAAAGAAGCTAATCAAGAAGGAGGACCCTGAGCAATATGCTCAATCTTCATTCAGAAAGGCAAACGATATGAACATTGGAAGAGGGAGAAAACAGGGAACAGGACAGGAGCCTACCACAGAGGGCCTCTGAAAGACTCTACCCAGCAGGGTATCAAAGCAGATGTTGAGACTCATAGCCAAACTTTGGGCAGAGTGCAGGGAATCTTATGAAAGAAGGGGGAGATAGAAGACCTGGAGGGAACAGGGGCTCTACAAGGAGAGCAACAGAACCAAAAAATCTGGGCCCAGGGGTCTTTTCTGAGACTGATTTTCCAACCAAGGATTATGCATAAAGATAAGCTAGAACCCCTGCACAGAAGTAGCCCATGGCAGCTCAGTCTCCAAGTGGATTCCCTAGTAAGGAGAACAGGGACTGTCTCAGACATGAACTCATTGGCTGGCTCTTTGATCACCTCCCCCTGAGGGGGGAACAGCCTTACCAGGCCACAGAGGAAGGCAATGTAGCCAGTCCTGATGAGACCTGATAGGCTAGGGTCAGGACCTCCCCTATCATTGGACTAAGGGAGGGGCATAAGCAAAGATGAAGGAGGAAGAGTGGGGATGGGAGGGGATGAGGGAGGGGGCTACAGCTGGGATACAAAGTGAATAAACTGTAATTAATCAAATAAATAAATTTAAAAGAAAAACAAAAATTAAAGCAGAACCAAAAAAAAAATTGGGCTGTAGGCCATTTTCTTTTTTGATTCTTTGTGAATTTCACATCATGCACCCCAATCCCACTCATCTTATCTGTCCTCAGTCCTTGTAGCTGCCCCCCACAAAAGAAAAAAATAACAAAACCCAAACCAAAATCATCTCCCCATGGAAGCTGCAGTGTGTCATGCTGTATAAGACAGTATACCCGTTGGCCCAAACAGCTTTACTTGCAAATGTTCTTTGCAATGAGTCGTTGGTCTGGTTTGAGACCTCTGACTTCTGCTACTCTACCAATATTGGATCCTCATGGGGACTCCTCCCTGATATCCTGCTGTTACAGAGATCCTGCCTATTTGGACATGCAGGACCGACCATTTCATTTGTTCCAGCAGTTCATAGACGGGGTGAATGTTAGGGTGGGCCAACTCAGAGCTCTGGGTTTAGGCCTGGGTGGAAGCTGAGTTGGTCAGCCTGTGCCACCAGGGCCAGCTCTCCTGCTTGGTTCAGGTGAGGGGCAGGACCACTCACTCACCTGCTGCAGGTGGTGGGGATGGGGTGGTAGTAGGCTGGAGGAGGTGGTGGGGCAGGAGTAGGGAGGTATGCATCTCTCCTGAGTCCACACCAGTACACAGCAAACCCACACCCTTGGGGCTTTAGGGCATTTTCTTAATTAGTGGCTTATGTAATAGGGCCCAGAATACTGTGGGTGGTACCATCCCAGGGCAGGTGGTCCTGGCTTTTATAAGAAAGCAGCTGAGCAAGCCATGTGGAGCAAGCTAGTGAGCAGCACCCCTCCATGGCCTCTTCATCAGCTCCTGCCTCTAAGTTCCTCCCTGTTTGAGTTTTTGCCCTGTCTTCCTTCAATGATGGGTTATAATGTGGAAGAATAAGCCAGATAAACAGTTTCTTCCACAGGTCGCTTTCTTCATCACAGCGATAGACCCCAGATCTGAAAGAGTTAGTAGATGTGGAAGTTTGAGTCCCAAGTTAAATTATTTACATTTTAAAGATATATATTCAAAATTATCCCTTTTCAACATGAAGAAACCTTAAAAGAAGGTATACCGAAACTGTTAGTATGGCTTGAGGGAGATTAGGGGACCTGTAACATTTTGGGTTACAAACTGTAGTTACTCTGGTGTAATATTATAATAAATAATAATATAGTAATGTTTTCTTTCCATTCTTCAGATTTCACCTCTTTTGTAAAACATACACACACCTTGTCTCTCTCTCTTTACCCTTTCCTCTGTGTGAATATGTATATGTGCACATGTGTTCACATATGTGCACATGTGTATTCATGTGCACGTGGAGGCCAGAGGTAGACGTCAGTATCTTCCTCAATTGTACTGTGCTTTTATATACATATATGAGTGTTTTTCATGCATATATGTGCACTATGTGGGTGCAATGCCAAATAAGGCCAGAAAAGGGCATCAGACCTCCCAGAATTGGAGTTTACAGGCAGTTATGAGCCACCAAGAGGGTGCTTGGAACTGAACTCAGACCCTTTGCAAGAGCAGTAAGTGCTCTTGATTGCTGCCCAGCTCCCCAGACCCTGTAAAGTTTTCTTTATCCCTCTTCTCAATATGCTTGTATATTCAGGAGCTAGAGATCACGAACGTGCTTTTCAGGTAAAGTCATAGCTGACTTAGTTGCTGGACCTATGAGCTTGCTTTGATGGGACAGAAGAATCTTCTAGAAAAGTATTAACTAAATCCTCAGAGCTTTGTAGTCTGGTGGACTTCTGAGGCAGGAGGAGGGCCTGCCTGGCTTTGTGGCTATGGTTTCAAGGTTATAGCTTGTTTGAAGACAGGCCATCTGGAGCTCTCAGCTGCTTCCCTCCCGGGGGCCTTCAGGCTGGCCCGGCTCAGGAGGAAAGGAACTCATGCTGCCCAGCTGGCAAGGACCTAAATCAAGGCAAGGAGAAGCTTCAACTGCTGGAGTCTGGGCCTCTCATTTTCCTTGGTCCTGACAGCACTAGCCGAGGCAACAATAGGTGCCTCTATGTTGCAGTCCTCATGCAGGCCTGGGTATTAGGCCCTTTAGACCTACATTGTTATAGCTCTTCTATGGGTTTAGGAAGGCTGGATTCCTCAGCCCTTAGCTGCCATTGGTATTGCAGTTTCTAGTCATGTGCAAGGGTTGGGATTCCTCAGCCTTTGGTCATAGCTAGTGTCACAGCTCAGGGAAGGCAGCTCTTTAGGCAGTGTTAAAACTCTCAGCCTGGGGTAGAGACTCTTGTCTCTAATATACACATCTTTCTGGAGCTCCTGTGGTGATCAGCCCCAGGCCTCTTACAGACTTTGTCCTTCAACCTCAGCTCTTGACCCTCTCTCCAGTCTGTCTTCTGCGCTGGTGGCTCTTGAACTGTCCTTTCATGTGTCAAGCAGCCAGCTGCCCTGCCGCTTTCACAGCTGGGTCGGCCACTGTCACTAACATTCTGTTATCTCTGCTACCGCTTCGTGTGATTACTACAGTCTTCATTACTAAAAGCAATCAAAAGATTACTTGAGAGAAGCCCTTTACATGATCCAGTATTGCAAAACTTGATGTAGCGCAGGGGATTCGTTTATTGAGCCTGAGTGGCCAGCGTATCTAGCTTAAAGGGGTACTGGATCAGCCATAACTATTTGTTTTGAACAAACCATAACCTTGCTGCTTAACACCAGTCGCAGCCATTGAGGTTTGTGTTTTGAGTCAATCACCGCTTCCTTCTTTACTAACAATCCCAGCAATCCCTTTGTTAGGGGAGGCTATCCCTCTCTGGACTAGGTGGACATGGTCATAGTGTTATCTAGAAGTCACTAGGGCTTGCAATAGCATGAGTTTGCTGCAAAGCATTTCAGAAAGCTCCACCAGAGGTTGCATCTCCATGGGCTAAGGCAATGAGTAAGAATCTTCATGTAGGTTTCTGAAGGTAGCCATGGAGAGTTCAGGACGGCTGGTTCTGGCATAAAGGAAGTGTAGTTGGCTTGATTGATGGTCTTTTTGCTTCAGGCAGCCAGGGCAGAAATAGTGTAACCACTTCTAATTAGGGAGTCAAATTGCTCATCCACTTGAGTCTTTGCTAATTTACAGGAAATTGAGGGTCATGAGGGTGCTTTCAATGAGAACATATCACTCTCTTTCTTTGGAGTCTTTACCTCAGAACCTAGACTTCCGTGTTGTTAGGAAACCCAGGTCCAAGGAGAAGTCATGTACAGTAAGTCATGTTATACCCAAAAAGCAGACCTTTATGTGGATATTAAAAATATAGTTTTTGAATAATCTATAGTGACTTGAGGACATAGTTTATGTGATAATATTTAAATAGTAAGACAAAACTGCATATCTAACAGAATGCCCATTCTGTTTTAAAAACTTGTGCATAGGAGAAGAGCCAGCAGGAAACATCGCTACATCATGATGTAATAGGATTAGAGGTAATTTTAAGTAATATTGTCCATTCCAAAACTTCTATAGTGATTATATGCTATTTGTATAGTTAGAAAAAGTGATAACATCTAAGAATAACACTTCCTCCTTTCATTTCCTTACTGGGGTGTGTGTGTGTGTGTGTGTGTGTGTGACCTTCTTATCCATTCTAGTTTCTGACGTGTTAAGTGAGATTTCATCTTCACTCCAGGAAGCAGCTTCACATAGATGATGGTAGTTGGAAAGTTGGCTTTACCAGAGCTAATCTGCAACAAACAAACTTCTGGTCAGGCTCTCGAGAGCCCATTCAGCTCGACTTTCCTCTCCCCCTATGCAAGCTTGACTCTCGACCTTATTTCATCCTGTTGACAACAGAAACTTGAAGCTTTCTCAAACAATCTCTTGGAAGTCTCCTCCTTGTTTTGTTCTGGCTTCCATTCCCAAACTCAGGACATGTTGCTCTCTCAGGAGCAAGAAACATCTTTCTGGAATTGTGTCTCTGAAGAGCACATACTTGGTGCAAAAGCAGCCCCCACACGAGATTCCTATCCTCTCTCCCCCTTCTTCCTTCTCCCTCTCTTTTTCATCTTTCAGAAGATAGTGAACAGAATCCAGGAATGTCAGAGTTGGAAGAAACTCAGCAGATCATTTGATTCCACCCCTGTCTTCAAGATCCAGGAAGTTAAGCAAATTCCTAAGATATTATAAGGCAAGAATTAGAAACTAGCGCAGGGCCCAGGTTTTTCTGCTTGTTTTGAGGCAGCAGAGCTTGCTAGGAGAGAGTGAGTATATTGGCATCAGCTGCTCTTGAGTTCAAGGCTTTGTTTTACCAACTCGTGAGTAAAAATTTTCCATCTTGTCCAGACACAGTTTTCTTACCTGTAAAATTATATTGGAAATACTACTTTTCATCTTCTTTGTGGATGACCAAAGGAAACATTATTATTGCTGGTTATTTGATGACACAGTTTCTTTTATTTATTTCTTATTTTGTGTATATGGATGGTTTGCTCTGTATGTGTGTGTGTGTGTGTGTGTGTGTGTGTGTGTCTGAATGTGAATCACATGTATGCCTGGGGAACACAGAAGAGGGTGTCAGTTCCCCTAGAACTGGAATTACAGCTGGTTGTGAGCTGCTGTAAGGGTTCTGGGAATGGGACCTGGCTCATCTAGAAGCCAGTCCTCATAACCACTGAGCCATCTCTCTAGTCCTGATCACATAATTTCTTTAAAAATTTTAAAAATAATTTATTTAAAAGATTTAAAAATAAATAACTGATACTTAATGTAGACTATTACACTCTACAGAAACTAATGTAGGTTCTTCCCAGGGCCATAGCGGTGAGCACCTAAGTTAATGAATGTCCTCGTCAGGCCAATAGTACCCTCCTTCCAGTTTGCCCATCACCAGGCAGGTTGTTTTATCCCTCGACCCTCTTTAAGCCTTGGGCTGAACAACCTCTATCTCCCATTCTGTTGTCTATAATTCATTTTTAGTTCTGAGCCATTTTAAAAAATCAATTCACTTTTTCTTTTAATGTCTCTGACACATGTAAATTATCTTAGGAAATTTTATTTATTTATTTGCTTGTTTATTCATTCGTTGATTCATTTATTTTTGAGACAGTGCCTCACTATATGGTCCTGGCTGGTCAGAAACTCCCTACGTAGATCAGACTTGCCTCAAACTTACAGAGATCTGCCTGCCTCTGCCTCCTGAGTACTGGGATTAAGAGCAGAGAAAATGAAACAAGACCTTGTTTCAAAAAAGAGGTTCATTTTTATACATGTATTGTGTGTGTTATGAGTGCATGCATGTCCATGTATGTATACACCATGGAATGCAACAAATGTCTTTACCCACTGAGCCATCTTGCTAGCCCAAGAAACAGGTTTTAATGTATAATAAAACAATTGCAAGAAAAATGACATTTTTATCCATTAGATTGGCAAGAATGACAAAGCCTTCTATACTGTTTTACGACAGTTTTGGTTAAAATGACTCTGGGTGACGCTTTTTTCGCAGACATTTTATTGTATTTATTAACATTTAAGCATATATTTAGCCTCTATTTGTATACATGAACAAAAAGGTGCGTCTAAGAACGTTCATCGAAGCATTGTTATAGCATAAAAGATCAGCATTCATAACGTTTCTACGCAGGAAAATGATTAACAAGCAGTTCATTCATTTTGTGAAATGCTCTGAAACAGGTGAAAATAATATAACTCATCTGTGTTTGCCCAGGGAAGGTCCGTAAGACATGGTTGTGACAGAAGAGCACATTTGTGAGCCCCACATAGAGCTTGGTACCACCTGTTATCATCGACTCCAACTGTCCCCAGTACCTCCTGCACTGAAGGCTTAGTCTACTGTTGGTGGCATTACAGAGAAGGTGTTGGGTCCTGAGGGTGCTAACTTTTGCATGAATGAATCCACCGATGAGGACATGGCTGGATGGTATCAGGAGGTGGGGCCCAGTTGGAGGAAATGCTAGTGGGGCATGATACTGAAGGCTACATTTAATCCCTGGGCTCCTTATCTCTTTTGGTTTCTGCCATGTGCTTTCTTCCGTGGTTTTTGGCTCTGTCTGGGGAGCATGGAACAAAGCTCTGAAACTAGGAACTGAAATAAAGCTTTCCTGTGTTTGTTTTTCTCAGGAATTTTCTCAAGATGCATTATAAAATATATAATGCATAAAAATATATGTAGACATTTCCAATGAAGAGAAAGTAGAGTGGAATCTTTAGAAACTTTTCTAGTAAATAGGATTCTTTATTTATGTAATTAGTTAGCTAATTAATTCTTATTTTTTGGGACAGGGTTTCACATTTCACCCAATCTGTTCTGGAACTTACTACATACCTTAGGCTAGTCTTGAATTCTCAGCAATCCTCCTCCCTCACCCTCCTGGGTGCTGAGTCTGTAAAGGTCAGTCACCATGCTTGTCTCTTAGTAAATTAAAAAAATGTTATAAAATTGAATTATGCTAAAAGCCCAAATACTCTCTCTATAATTTTGATGAGCACAAATGCTTGGAGAGAATTATCTGATATTTATTGTTGTGTAAACAAATGACTTGATAGTTTGATAGCTTAAAGCAGCACCCATTCTGTCAGACATACAGACATGTCTTGCCTTCATCCTCAGCTTTAGAATCTCTCAAAAGGTTGCAACCAAATGGTTAGCTAGGGTGGTTTTCTAATTTTCAGTCTAGCCTGGAGGAAATTCTGCTTCCAAGTTTCTGTACATAGTTGTTAGTGGAGGTAGGGATTGT
>CM053763.1:80725119-80751785 GCA_028658305.1 Pachyuromys duprasi
AGAAGAGGGGAAGAGGGAGAGAAAGAGAAAGATATTAATTCATGGACAGTAGATGTTTCATCAATTAAAGTTGTTGAGTGAGAGAATAAATAAATAGGCAATAAATGAGCAAACACAAAATAATTAGAAATATAGTGAGAACCAGAAATCCCAAGTATAATAGAAATAAAAATGTTTATGGGACTCAGTGGTTAAGAGTACTGGCTGCTCTTGTAGGAGACCTGTTTGGTTCCCAGCATCCCCTTGGCAGCTCTAGTTCCAGGGAATCCATTTACTTATTCTGGCCTCTGTGGGGACCAGGCATTCATGTGGTATAATACAGGCATGCATGCACACAAAACACACAGACATGTAAAAACAACCTTAAAATTCTGCTCATCACATTAGTTGTATGTGTGTGTGTATGCATGTGGTCATGCTGTAGTGTGTGCGTGTAGGTCATAGGACAACTTGGGGGAGTCAATTCTCTGTGGGATCCAGAGTTCAAACTCAGAACATCAGGCTTGATGGCAAGCATTTTCCATTGTGCCATCCTGCTGGCCTCAACAAAGTTTTTTTTTTAAAGGAATAAAGTTGAGAAATACATAGATGTGTGTGTTTTGAAAACTCTGTAACAGAGGAGCATGATAGATTGGTGTAATGGAAGAGATATTTGCTGGTTCTTTAATTGGAATACTGAATAAAAGTAATCCATGGGCTGAGGATGTAGTTTATTGGTAGAGCTCTTACCTACTATGTATGAAGCCAAAGCACTGAAAAAAAAGTATTGACTTTCATAACATTTATATAGACAGTCTTTGGGACGTGTGTGTGTGTGTGTGTGTGTGTGTGTGTGTGTGTGTATTGTATGCCCATAGGTACATAGGCATGTGAGTGTAGAGGCCAGAGGACTTTGTGTAGCTTCCTCTATCACTCTCCACCTTAGTTTTGAGACAGGATCTCTCATATGGGTGCTGGGGATTTGGACTCAGGATCCTCTTGCTTCCACCAAGCTTTCTTAAACACTGAGCCAGAGCCATCTTCCCAGCCGTATATGATCTTTGTTGAATTTGACAAAAGCGGCTCACAATTCTCTGAAAGAACAAATGTGAGACAAGCCAAAGATCTATAAAAATAGGAACAATGAGGAGGCTCATCCCAGTTTTAGTGAAACTAATTATAAAACCAAAATAATGAAAACAGTGTTCTTCTAGTGCCAGGCGAGCTGGCAGAACATTGAGATAGGGTGCAAACCTCAGGCTAAGACACAGATATGCAAAATCCCAGAGTGTTGTGAAGCTACCCGCTAGAGCTAGAAAAGCGACACAACTGGGCTAACTGGGCATCACCTGCTGGTCTGCGTGCAGGGTTTCCCACCCATTGTTTGACTGCTTCTTGCAGTGTCGCTGGGAATGCTGGAGCATCATGACTTCAGGACTTGTCTATTATAGACAAGAAAGCGGGGCTGTGGTGCAGTCTCTACCCAGCCCAAAGCTGCCCAGTCAGTAGCAGCTCCAGAATCTGAATCCAGACCCAGCATCAAAGTTCAGACTCACACCTTCCATACCGTTTGAACAAAAGATAAGCAGCTCCTGGATGACTATTTGGAAAATATGTCACATACTGATTTAAGTGTGAAAGGCAAAAATGCAGCCAACACTTTAATTCCCCCCAAAAGTCTTTTATAATAAACCCCAAAAGTCACATGAAGGTCTTATATGTGTTAAAGTTAGATCAATCTACACGTTGGAGATCTAGGCAACGCTAAAATACAAGCTAGATGAAACAGGCTGTAGGGGTACACTTCTGTAATCCCAGTGCTTGGGAGACTGAGGTAGGAGGATTGAGAATTTGGGGCCGGCTTGGCTACATAGTGAGTTCCAGGCTAGCTTAGACTAAACAGCGAGACCTTGACCATACAAACCAACACAAACAAGCTGAACTGGGATGGGGGTGTCACTCCGTTGGTAGAGTGCTTGCCCAGGATCTGCAGAACCTCCCTAACTTCACATAAACCATATGTGGTGGTGACCATCATTAATCTCAACACCGTGGAGATAGAGGAAGGAAGATCAGAAATTCAAGGTCATCTTCAGTGGGTTCCAGGCCAGTTTGGGATTAAAGAGACCCTGCCTCAAAAAACAAACCAAAAACAAACCCTCAACAAAACAAAACAATCTCCAAATAACAAAACCCAGTCCTCCAAGCCCCACCCAATCTGTTTTAAATAATATGAAAGAGCCTTTAGAGTATGGGTGAAAGTATGCAGTTTGGGAAGCTGCATGTATAATGTGATACTCTTTAATAAGATGTTTTAATATGCTTCTGGGTCCTAGAAGAAAAAAATCTGCCATGTGTTATATGTATGCAAAAGCAGGCTCCAATGATGAAGTCAGATAATGATGTTCGCTGCCGTGAGATAGCCCGTCACCAGTAGCAAACAGAAATGGCATCCTTATTCTTTGTATTAGATGCCAAGGTCTTCCCGCCACAAACGGTGATTAACCTGTCACTCATATCAACCAGCCCACATGACAACTTGACTTTGTCTTTGCCAAATTCCTACAGTATTCTGGATCTTCCTTGATGTGAGTGGTCAAATCTCATAAAAGGAACCTTTTAAACTGATATCTTTTTTACAGCTAGGCAAATGAGGACCCTATTTCTTATCTAGTTGCAGGACAGGAGGGAAGCTCTTCTCTCAGCTGTCTTCACTAGAGATGGCTGAAGAGGTCCACACATGAGCTCCTCCTTCCCTGGAGAGGGAGGGATGCTGCAGGGGCGTGCTGCAGCGGGAGGGACGCTGAGGCCGAAGGGATGCAAGAGTGTGGGGGATGCTGGGTGACAGGTGGGTCTGAAGGGCTAAGATGAGCTAGAAGGCCAGGGGTGCTGCAGAGTGACAGTGCCCGTTCCAACCTGTTCCTACCCCCATGCCATTAGCGCTTGTGTTCTAACTATTTAATAGGAGTCAGCCTGCTCAGTTAAAAAGACATAAAGGACACATCAACGTTTCATCTACACATCCGCAGCACTTTGTACTCGGCGTGGCGTTGGGGGAAGGAACCTTGAATTGGGGATTCCCCAGGTCTTCTTGGAATCTTCTGCCTAACTCTGGGCAAGGCTTTTAAGCCTTTTAAACTTCCTTTCATCATCTATAAAATGCATCTAATGAGACTCAGCCAATGTGATCATTAATAAGACTAAAGACGTGACAGTGCTAGCCCAGAGCCTGGCCCCTGGGAGTCTCTCACCTGCTGGGGATTGAAGGCTTGACCTGGTGACTCCCTGGGTGGGGCTGACACCTTCCGATGCGTGGCGGGGATGCCTTCTGGCAGTAATCAAGATCCGCCACCAGGAGGAGCGCGAGCTCCATGGTTGATTGTTTTCAAGTCCATTTTCCAAGCTAGGCTGCAGGATTCCACCCCTGCAACACTTAATTTGTTACTGAAGAGTCAGTGCCCGGCCCGGTCTGACTCGGGGCATTCTTTTCCCGTTGAAAGCCATCGCCATTAAGGTAAATGCAGTGTAACTAGCGTGTGAAAAGTCCATGCAGTTTTGTTTTTTCCTAGTTCCTTTGGGGGCATCTGAGTCCTGTTAGTTTTGTCCCTAAAGCTTGGCTTCATGTCCCTGCACGTGGCATACTTCCGATTGACAGCCAATGTGCATCTTGGTCTGAAGGCTTCTGTCATTAGCTATGGGGAGAGTGAAACAGGCCCGGATTCATTAGCAACCAAGGAAGACATTTGTGACTCCAACCATGCTAGAACACTTCTTTCTTGTCTCAGAAGACACATTCTTGCTTCGTACCATTTTTTTTTCTTTTTTCCTGCTGCTTCTGTGAGCTCTAGAGATCTATTTCCAGTTCACAGGGATGAGTTTGAGAACTGTAAGGGAAAAGCAAGCCCAGTTTGTCCTGAGATGAAGAGATTGAAGAACTGCACGGTGCTAGACCTTGGGTTTGAATTTTTCATCAGGGAAAACAAGATAACCAGGCAAGGCATTCTCTAACACTGTTCTAGCACTGACATTTTTACATTTTCATACAGAAGGCCACGCCCACAAGCCCAGTTTGCTAGTTCACATGCGTTGCACAAATTCCAGTTGTGAAGAGGTGCGGGGGAAGAAGTGTCGCTGTGATTTATGAGTGTGTGGCAATGTAGCCCTGAAAGCCACATAGAGGCTTTCTCAGGGATGCTAAGTCTTGGAACAAACTGTTCTGCTGAGCAAGGCAGGGACACATCAGATACTCTGGCACTCCTTGGCTCTGGGGTCTGTGGGTCTCCTGTGGCATCCTGTGATCTTCCATTTGCCAGGAGAGGTGAGAGCACACTGTAAAAGGCAATGGTTCGGAGCGTCGTGGAAGCCCGTGGTCCTGGCAGAAGCACACAGGACAGAAGCTTGGTATTGACTGCAGGGAGAGGGCTCAGGGACAAGCAAGTGATGGGGACAGAAATGCAAAGTCCGTAATGGTGCATTTTAGAAAGTAGTGGAGGATCCAAATGCAGAGCTGGGATGCACTGGGTTCCTGCCTCCAAACATATGGCCTGTCTTTGGGGAGGATTGTGCACTAACGAGTGAGCGCTTGGAAACACAGTTAACACAGGCCACAGATGAGTTATTCTAGTGGACATCTTCATGGGGCTGCCTCTGCTGGCAGTAAAAATTGGCACAACACCGAAGAGCAACTTGGTAGCATGTATTGCTAAGCCTGACCCTGGCTTTTGGTTCCATTTATAAACCCCTCCCCCACAATGGAACAAAAGGAATCTGTTGTAAAGATGCCTGTCCTCAGTGTGGGCCAGGCAGGCCGGGGCTGCCAACCTTGTAGGCAGGGCACGGATGACATTCCAGGGTGTTGTACCTAGTCATAGTTTTGAAAAGCAGGGTTTCTGGGGTTTAGAGTTGCAGTTGGCATACAGTAGGAGCTCAATGATTGCTTCCTGGTATACTGTGGCATGATTAAGTGCAACTGGAATACCAGATCTTGTGTGCCTGACTCCGCAAACAACTGGGGGCAAAGACAGGATAAGCTGTGCTGGTGGTCTGGAAAGACAGGGATTAACCTGAAAAGTTTGTTGGTTCTTCCATTCATCCTGCAGGCTGTGTGGTGTGTGTGGTAAGAGAACCAAGGCTCAGTCTGGTCCATTGGGGCAGGCAGTCAGCCGAAGACTTGTGAGGCTTGTGACGTCTTTGTCTCTCTCATTACCACCCTTTAGCTTATGCCTTCTTCTTGGGACACCTGGGCTAAGACACTTGTTAAACAAGAATCTAGTTAGTATCTGCTGGGGTCAGCCTGGCTCCTTTCCAGGGCTACCTGGGTGGAGAGTTCACCCAGAACAAGAAAGCCACCAATGCTGTGTCCACTCTAAACCATCCATGACAAGCATAAATTGTTTCCTACCACCTGGGGTTCAGAAGTATCTCTGTTCATCTTCCCATTTCCTACCATGAATGGAAGGCCAGCTCGTATGTTCATAGCCCCCAAATTTCAAAGGATCATTATGAAAATAACACACAGATTCACTAGGTTCAATTTTTTTTATGCTTAAGGATAATTTTATTAGAGTCTCAGAGAAAAACAGAGGCAGGCAAGTTTTACATCTCCGCAGCTGCTAGGAGAGAGACACAGGAGAGGAAGTGGGAAAGGCATGCTTTTTGGGTTAAGCATGAAGGGTAGTTAGCAAAGTGGCCATGGGGCAAGCATCTTATATGGAAAGAGCAGGGTTCTTCAGAGGAAGGGAAGCCCCAAGTGTTAGAGAAAACACATGCAGGCTTTGGCTTGTAAAAAAGGGGAAAAGTTTTGTTTTTCTGAGTTAGGATCCAGACCAGTGGACAGAGTCATAGCTTGTTAAGTCACTGCCAGGCATAGTTTTTAATTGGGGTAAGAGTGTACAGGGTTGGGGGGAAATGGGGGAGCATGGGGGTATGTAGGGATGTTGGGGGACAAGTCTTAAGTGTCAGTTCTACTGTGGGATAGACAGCCATGCAAACCTGAGTGGCAAGGCCTGAGTGGGCCGAGATGGAAACAGTCCTGGGAACGGGGCAATGTCCTACAGCAAGAGAATGTCCTCAAAGTAAAGCTGATTTTGACCACACATTTAAGCAAAACGACGCAAGATGCAGTCACGGTAGAACTGAATTTTTCTCTTTATCGGTCGTGGGGAACCTAGCGCTTTGTGCATGCTAATCATTTGCTCTGCCATTGAGCTACATTGCCTGCCCTACAACAGTATTTTAGAAACTGCATTATTTCATACTATGTCTCCCTCAGAGTTAATAATCTGCAGTGTTCAACATGGCCTGGTCTTGAAAGGTGACTGGGTCAGTGAGGGAATGAAGAAAGAACAGACACACAGACACATGTCCTGAAGAGCTATCAGGTAGGCTTTGTGAGCCCTTGGGGAACTGCACCAACAGCACAACAACTATCTGGAACCTTAGCGCTTTTTATTATGCCCAGCACAGAGGCGGGGTTACCTAGTCTAGTAGGTCTCTGTAGGTGAGTAGTCTCAGGCTGTATATACCCAGGAGGAGGGAGCTGCAGCTGCTAGCTTTTGCACACCCTGCCAACCTTTGCACTCAGAGGAAGGTCTTGCTCTTCTTCTGAGCCTCACCTTGGCAAGGGTAAAGCTTTGGCATTCTCACAGATCTGAGGCATTGGTTCCTTGACATGGCCATGCCCGTGTCAACAATACCATCTTCATTCAAGGCTTCCTTAGCTCCCCACAAATATCCTTTGTGCATGTGCAATCCATACTTCACAGCACTGGTCTCTGTTATGTGCAATATCTTTTTCAAATAAGGACATTTTGACATGTTTGATTTTTTTTAATCAATTTTATTTTCTTCTCTCATCTTATTGCTGGGGTTTCAAACATTATTTTTCATAAAAGTAGACACTTTTATCTCAGTGATGATTTTAGTTTTCACCAATTTCATATATATTGGATACATGTTCACTGTATATAGCATTAATTATGTTGAGATATGTACGTTCTACTAGTCTTTGTTGAAGACCCGTACCCCAGTGCTTTATAAATTCCACATTTATATTTTGTGTTGACTTTTTTATTTTATTCAGATATTTGTGTTCCTTTTAATCTGTTAAAATTTTCATCTGTACCCTCTTTGATTTGCTTGAACGTATTTATAATCGTTCTTTTGAATTCTTTGTCTGGGATTTCATTTAATTCCTTCTCATTGCAGGATATTACTGTAGGGCTAGTAATTTTTTGGGAGAGTCATGTTGCTTTGGCTTTTTATATTTTTTATGTTTCTGCATTGAAATTTATACATTTGGGATTAGGTAATTGAATGAATTCAAACATAATCCTTATTCTTTTAGTGGAAGTGCTGCCAATATTCAAGAAAGAGTAGTTTGTAATAGAGTAACATTGTCATTTCTGTCCATTGGACTGGGAATCTCTCTAGGCAGTTAGACTCACAGCCTGACATTTTGGACAGAATACTTTCTCTAGAAACAATCACTATCAGCATGATGTTAATTAAAATGATAATCACTATAATAATGCAGTAAATATCAGTTAAATATCAGTTTAATACAGTTAAATAGTAACCATCTCTTTGATCCAATCATTTTAAGAAGTATGATGGGTTGGTGGGTAAGTATGTTTAGTGCCAAGCCTAAGTTAAGTCCTTAGTGGTGGAGAGAATTGACTTGTACAAGCTGTCCTATGACTTCCAGATCTGTGCTCTGGCATAATCACCCCAGCCCGATAAAAATTAAGTGTGACAAAAGTTTGAAAAGAAACATCACTGCTGTGAACACTGAGATATGAGTTACTGAAGTTATGAATGGGGTAGAAAGAAAACAGAGTAAGAATAGTGATTAGTTTTGTGGTTAAAAAAAGAAAAATGGAGGAGGGAAAAGTAAATAGAAGGTGAGAACAATAGAGGACAGTGTGGGCAGGAGATGGCAGCTCTGGCTGACGGCAGATAGAAAGCGGAATGAGGAAAATGTAGTCAGATGGCCTAAAACAACTCCATGAGATAATCTTGAAAGAAGTAGGTAGATAGAAGTAGGAATAAAAAAGGAAATGGAAAATGAAAATTCTCATGGGAGTCATTAGTTTATAACTTCCCTATTGGTGGAATTTTTGTACCGCGAGAGGAATTTTGCTTGCTTGTTTGTTTATTTTGTTTTTGTTTTTTTTCAAGACAGGATTCCTCTGTGTAGCCTTGGCTGCCCTGGACTAACTTTGTAGACCAGGCTGGCCTCGAACTCACAGTGATCCGCCTGCCTCTGCTCCCCCAGAGTGCTGGGATCACAGCCGTGTGCTACTGCTTCCAGCCCAAGGAAATACTTTCTATTCTGTCTTGTCACTAAATGTGAAGTTTCCAAGTTGCCATATATTACACAACACATTTTCTTTTCTTTTCTTTTTTTAATGAGGGAAAAGAAGCAGCCTGATAAATTCAAAAGACTTAGATTTTGAATTAGGCTGAGTAAAAATTTGAACTCTATCATCTCTCATTTGTGTGACCTCTAAGCTAGCTAATTCACATCTCCAAGCCAAATCCTTATTTGCAGAGTAGGGGAAATAATGCAAGAAATGGAGAGGGAAGTGTTTGGCTTCCTGACTCATTGAAAACATCTGACGGAGACTGCGGTATACGTACATTGAGATATGTAGATGGACACCTGATTGATGGATAGAAATGCCCGTGAACACAGAGGGACTAGCTGACGGATGGAGACTGTGATGAATGAGTAGACACTGGGATGGACAGAAGGACATGGGTGGGTGGAGACTATGATAATGGAGAGTGTGATGGATAGAAAGAGGCCATGATGGGAATTAGCATGATGGATAAACACAACTGTAATGTATAGATGGGGACTGTGAGGAGGATTGTGATGGGGATGGATGGAAGGATAGACAGATGGCTACTGTGGTGGGTAGTGATTATAATAGGATGGGAATTGTGGTTGTGAAAATTGGAAGGACGCTTTGATGGGGGTGGAGATTGTAATAGACAGATGGCAAATATGATGGATGGATACTGTGATAGCAAGATGGAGTCTCTAAGGGCTGTATGGAAACTGATAAAGAGAGGGATGTAGACTACTATGGATAGAGACTGATAGAGGCTGGGATGGATGAAAACTTTGATGGAGTGAAGACTGTGACAGATACATGGTGACTATGATGGATGATGCTCTTTTAGCACAATCGAGGCTGTAAAAGATGGATGAAGACTGATGAAGATGGAGACTGTGATAGATGGAAGCAGTAGTGGGTGAAAACTTTGATGGAGATTGAAACTGTCCTAGGTAGAGAGGGTTCCAGTAAATGTGAGACTGTTATGACCATTCTGGGATAGGAAGCTAGACAGATGTCAAATTTATTTTGAGCAGAACTGTTGTCCCTGTGTGGCAGATACTGTAGGGGGCCATAGTTCTTGTTTTTTGTAGGAGTGACTTCAGTCAAGAGACACAAACAGTTTGCCCACATACTTATTGAGCAAGGCAGCAGTCATGTTAGTGAAAGAGCAGAACACTTCAAAGGGACTCTGGAGTGGGCTTCCCTGAGGGGAGAGGAGCAGCACCCTAGCAGAACCTAGTGGGTTCTGTGTGGTGAATTTTTGTTTGTCAGCATCTCTGCATACAGAGATGGCTGGCCTGGAACCTCACTATGTAGACCATGCTGGCTATGAAATCATGGAAATACATCTGTCTCCGTCTCCCAAGTACTGGGATTAAAGGTATATAGCACCATGCCCAGCTGGTCTTGTAGATTTAGACACCCTTATGAATATTTAAGAAGTGAGTAGCATATTCATGGGGTAAGATTCTTTGTCCCAAATCATAGTGGATTGGATTTCCCTTTTAGGGAATTTCCTCCCATGAGCTCCACAAAACTGAAGGAGTGTCAAAACAGCAGTACAGGTGATTTGGATGACATCATCTGTTTTAGGACCAAAGATCCTTTGTTAGCGTACGTGTGTAGGCAAATTCCCAGGTGTCCTACTTTCTGGCATAGCGGAAACAACCCAACTGAAGCTTCAAGGATGTGTAATCATCAGTCCAAACTGAGGCATGTGACTGTCAGGAAACAGCTACATGGAGCAACCGCAATTTTCCTTGGTTACCTCACAGCTATTTCCTTGTCTGGATTAGAGATATGAATTTAGATGACATTTTGAGATGAATTTAGATATCCATTTAGTGAAATAAAAGCAGTAATTTTAATATTGGGGTTTATGAGCTTTCCAACTATAGATTCTTAGCCAGATTTACAGTATCAGGCATGAATTTTCTGCCTTGGAGTATGCTTTAAACATTCATGCCACTACTGCACTGATGGGCATATCTTGTCATGCTGGTTGTTATCATAGTTTACAGGATTCACTTTGGGCAAGATTGTTGATGGCTTTTCTTCCTGAGCTACCTGCAGTGCACCTTCTCATATCCTCAGAGCTTGACAGCATGGAGAAAACTTTCAGGTCATTGATTTCTCCCTGTCCTATGATCAAAGTAGTTGATGTTTTTAGCAATAGGGTCTTATATCAAGTTCTGGTGGCAATCAAGAGCAATGGTAATAGTCCAACACAGGCCCTCATATTTACCTACTTCAGTGTTGCCTACTTTACTATTTTAATACTAACATTCATTTTGGCCATAACATTTGTTTTCATCATAATATATCTACAGGGACCTTGACTCTTGAGGGAGGAGTGTGTGTTTCAAGACCATCTTTGTTGGGCAGAACTGGGCACCTAATATATATATTTGGAATGATAGTGAAAAGCTAGGAGAATTATGGTGCATACAATCACCCTTGACCTACTTTTAAAGTAGGACTTCCAGGACAGTGAAATCACTCAATATAGCATAGATATAGAATAGAATTTGAAGAAATGGTCCCTTACTACTTGTAATCCTCACAATCTACATTCATCAAGAATTTCTTGGGAAGTAGGCCTTAAATTTTCTGTTTTAAGGGACAATCGTGTTAAACCTCTAAGCCTTTCTACCAGGTAGATACCAATAGAATCTCCCTGAAAGTGTTATATCCAAAGAGAAGAGTACAGGGACATGACTTTCCACAGTCTAGTTGTCCACATGCATTCTGTTGGTGATGGGCTCAGAGCTTACAGTCACCAGCTCTTTGATGCCTATTTCCAGGCTTTGTAGCTTCATTTCTTCAAATCTTTTATGTTTTTCTCTTTGCTTGGATCCTTCTTATCTATCTTGGCTCAGTCACAATCACAACCACTCTTTTCAGAAGTATTTCTTTGCATTTATTCCCATGAAGGCTCCATGAAGGTTGCTAGGTTACTCAAAGATTCTGTTTTATTTTATTTATTTTATGTTTTATTTTTATCCATCAAAACTAGTTCCATGGGTAGGCATGGTGGTGCTCACCTTTGACTCCAGAACATGGGAGGCAGAGGTAGGCAGAGAGCTTGGACAGCCTGGTTCAAGGACAACCTGGTATACATAGTAAGTTCCAGGGCAGCCAGGGCTACAAAGTGAGAGATTGTTTCAAAAACAAAAACAACAAAAACAATTCCTACCTCATAACCATGTGAAGGTTAGTCAACCAGCCATCCATTGGAATGTACTTTGTGGCTGGACATGGTGGTCGGTTTCATAGTCTAAGTGTCTATAGACTAAGGCAAGAGTTTAAGAATAGCCTGGGCTACATAGTGAGACTCTCTCAAATAAGACATTTCTTTGTGATGAACCAAGTTTGCCACATGTGTGAGGGGAACAGGGAACTTTGATAAACTTCCAGGCCTGCAGATCCCTACCTGCTCAAATCTTTCTCTTTGCTTTGATGATACATCCTTTGGCAATGCAGGAAAAGGTTCCGGCTACCTTAATCATGGAATCTAGTGATTCAATGCCAAAGAAAGTCATTGTGCCTGAAACCTAACAAATCGTTTCTATTCTCTTTGGAGGCTCTTGATGCTCTGTCTTGTGGCTGCAGGTTTTTTGGTTGATTCAACAATCTGCAGCAAAGGAATGATTCCTAACTTTGGAATACAGACCCTTGGTTTCAGATCCCTGTCTGTCAAATGATAGGCTCTGGCTGAGTCTCATCTTCAACACAATGAGATGTCAGGGCTGGAAGCAGAGATCCTCTAATAAGGAAAGGTAAACCAAACCTGGTGCAGGATCTGTTTTTATAAATAAAGTTTTATTGGGCCACTGCATGCTCATTCACTGACATAGTGTGCTTTATGTGTCTGCTGAGATGTTACAGTGAGTCGTATCAGAGACCATGAGCTATATTTCCTATCTGGCTTTGTACAGTAGAAGTTCCAGCTTCTATTCTAGTCAGGTTTTTGTTTTATTTTTGCTACTCAAGGTCTTGCAATGTAGCTGAGGTTGGTTTTGAACTCAAAGTTAAGGTTATAGCTGTGTCCCACATTGCCTATTTCCCTTTTTATATATAGTGAATTAATTCCAGAAAGAGAAAGGAACTTTTAAATATCACATAAAGAATTAAAAACAAAAAAGCACCGAGGTAAAACCTTATGAAAGAAAAGATGAAGGTTGAGAAATATTCTTAACAGTCTGGATGCTTGCACTTACCCACTGTTGAAAGGACCTTCCACACTGAAAGAGGCCCAAATGTGACAAACGTTATCATATTTAAGTGGTTCCAAGGATGTGAATTCCTTGGAGAGTCTGTGCTGCAGGACGCTTTCCACTGGGAAGCCAACAAAGCCACCAAAATGAGCACCCACAGCACCCACAGTGCCCACAGCGCCCACAGCGCCCACTTTTCTTTCAGTTTTGAAGCAACCTCCCAGAAGTCATGATTCATGTCTACCATTTTGGAAGTTGTGCTCATTTGGTGATATAAACTTCTGTTATATGTATTTTTTCCATATTGGCACAATGTGTCATTAAGCAAATGGATGGTGGAAATGACATTATAGAGGAGTGGTCTTTTAAAACAATACATGTTTAGGCATGGCTAAGTTAGAAGTGTTTATCTGAAACTCCGCAATTCCCACACAAATCATACATTACTTATGTCACTTATTAATATGTGACCAAGGTCCTTAGGGCATGAAAATGCCCTGATATCATCTTTCTTTTTTTTTTGAATTGTATGTATGTATATATGTATATACATGTGTGTGTTATCCATGGTTCACGTGTGACAAACAGGGGATAACTTGTGGCAGTTGGTTTGCCTTCTACTGTGAAGGTCCCTGAAATGAACTGAGGTCACCTGGCTTGGTGGCAAGCACGTTTATCAGCTGAGCCATCTCTCTTGCTCAATACTATTTCTATTTGGATAATATAATGATAACACTTCCCCCATCTCTTTTCTTCACCTAGTCCTTCTTAAGCACAATTCATGGCTTCCATTTCTTTAATTGTTTACATATGTAGTTTGTATGTATGTATATAAAACTTCTTCAGTTAACATAATGTTATTCAAGGCTGAAATATATGATTTCAGGGCTGAATACTTGGTATTGGATCAACAGGGTTTTGGGAGAAAGGAGTTCTTCCTATGGAACACGATCTCTGCTCTCAGAATTCCTTAATTGCCTCTTCTTTGTCTAGGGTTGAGGCCCCATGAGATTCCCTACTTCCATGTTGGCACATCTATTGGTTCATTCTTGTTCAGGTCTTGTCTAGGCAGCCATGTTGATGAGACTTCATGGGTGTATCTTGTATTTCTAGGAGACAAATTCTTAGAGCAAACTCCCTGTTCCTCTGGCTCTTACATCTTTTCACCCTGTCTTCTGTTATGACACTGTAGCTGTAGGTGCACATGCAATTCTGTAGATGTATCAGTTGGGGCTGGGTACCACATGTTCACTTGTCATGTTTATTCTGATGGGCTGTGATTTTCTGTAATGGTAATGGCCTCTGTGTTTTGCAAGGAGATGCTTCTCCAACGAGGGGTGAGACCTATGCTTATCTGTGGGTATACAGATGTTGTGCCATGTTGGTCCTTGTTTTATCTTACAGGCACCACATCTGGGAACAATGATTGGTTGCCTCCCTCTTTTGGAAGCTTACATGGCTCTTTTTGGTACCATGACAGCTAGTCCTCAGGGCAGAGGCTTTCAGTTCACAACCAGCTTGGATCTTCTGGGTTCTATTTCCAAAGTACCTGCTGTATTCAGCAGTTGAGACTTACCTTCAACTTGAGAGGCAACCAAGGGTTAGACAAAAGCGATGGACTGGATTTTGGGAGTGTCTTGGCCAACCCTGACCAACATTTCAAAGGTGGAGTCTCATACCTATTATTGTGTTTTTTTGTTGATCGTCATGGTTCTTGAGGGAGCATTGTCAGCCCAGTCTATAACAGATATTGAAAGCCACTTACATCATATATAGTCAGTCTCTCAGACTTTTTTCATTCACTGAGGTCATTCTTCTTCTGTAGTAGGATTTCTGTAGAAAATCAATGTAGGAGAAGAATCTTAGCAATTATTTTCCAAGCAATGGGATATTGGAATGGTCTCAGAGGTAAAGCCAGGACACTGATGAGGAGTTATTCTCTGTTAGGTTCCTATCAGTCTTTATGATTAGTGAAGGTGAAGGCTCAAACAGATTCTGGATTTTTTTAAAACACCTTTCTACTCTGCACTCTCCTTCCTGCTTCATAGGAAGAGAGAGAGGGGAGGAAAAAGAGAAGAGAGGAAGGGAGAAAGGGAGGGGAACGGGTGAGGGGTGGGAGAGAGATGGAGAGGGGTAGACCAGGCCTACATGCAGCACTTTCCACACTGTCAGAAATAGTAAAGAGCATCCTTGAGCTTTCTTTGTATTTATTTTATGGCTGGTTTCTGATCTCACCAGGGACTGTAGTTTCCATTCATGCTAATTATGTTGAATTTCCTCTTAAGATCACTTTCAAGGAAAAAAAAATGAGGAAGTGAGGCAACTTTTTTTTTTTTACCAAAAATATTGTGCAAAGAGAACAAAGGGCATGTGGGTAAATGTCACAGTGTGGTGGTCATGGGCAATAGTGAAGACAGGGCCCATGTGACTAAGTTTGGAGAAAACAGTTTAGTTCAGTAGCCTTATTTTATGGTACTGAGGCCAATGCCCAGACAGTGCTGACAGCCGCACAGCGCTGGAGTCAGAATTAAGGTTAGAACTCTCAGTTCTTTTCACCAAATGCTCTAAATCGGCATTTCCGTTCTTCCGTTCTTCCTTCCCATGCACAGTTGGACATTTGAGACTTCGGGTTTGTTTTCTAAGAACTGTTTTCACCAGCCCACCCTGTCTCAAGCTAGTCACTGTGGCATTGGGGCGATTTCCTGGGGTGACAGCGGGCTCTCTTTCTGTTGTGGTTCTGATTTCATTTGTAGCAGCACAGGACATAAAAGACCAATCTTGAGGAGAGCAAGAGTCTTCCTAGGAGAGGGGTCTCCTTTTCAGCTAGGAGACGTCCTACCCTCCCACAGCGGGATATCCAGCAGTTTATGATGCAGCCTGTACTGTTCACGGCAGTGAATGGAATCTGGGAGCCTGACAAAATGCTTTGCAAGTGTTTGACTGAAGCCCGCGTGCCTGCTTTGGGTACAGAAGACCTGAGGACTGCTTTGCTATTGCAGATGCAACTGCTTCCCTGTCATCTTGAGCTGGGAGACCAGACAAAAGACAGAGGACTTTCTTTCTTCATTTCTTTCTTCTTTCTCCCTTCCCTCTCTCATTCCCTCCCTCCTTCACTTCCCTTCTTCCTTATTTCCTTTCTTTTTTCAGTCCTGGGAAAAGAATCCAGGGCCTTGCATTTACTAGGTAAGTCTTCTGCCATTAACTACATCGTAAGCCCCCTCCCCCCCACGTATATATAGTATATATTTAAATACATCTTTGTTCTTTCACTGAGAACTTCATATATACTCCTAATGTTTCTTGATCATATCCGTCTTCTCTCCTCACTCCTTCCAGACTCCCCATGTCCCTCTTCTAACTTCACATCTTCTTCTTTAAAAAGAAAATAAGCCACTGAGTCTAACAAGTGTTAGGCAAATGTACATGGGTGTGGGGCCATTCCCTGGAGCGCCGGGGCCACACATCTGAAGAACACTGACTCTCCCTCTTCTAGCTACCATCAACTGCTAATCTCTCACAACTGAGCAAGACTGTTGATAACTTTTTCTCCTGGGGTAGCCTGCATAGCATCAAAAGGTGAAAGTGCGGGGCCTTGTGAATCCCTCTACCATCCATTCTGGAATTGTTGACTGACTTGATCATGTGCAGGCAGCCACAGCTGCTGTGAGAATTCATGGGCACAGTGGACCTGCCATGTCCAGAAGACACTGCTTCATCTCAGGTATCCATGGCCTCTGGCTCGTACAGTCTTTCTGCCCCGTCTTCTATGATGTTTCTTGAACTTTGGGGCAGATGGGGAATTGTGATACTGATATCTCATTTATGTCTGAGCATTCTTCAGACACTTATTCTCTGCACTTTGGCTAGTTGTGAGACTCTGTATTAGGGCTGTTTACTATAGAAAGAAGCTCCTCTGTGGAGGACTGAGAGCTTCGCTAATCTATAGAGATAAGTATTTAGAAGACAGTTTGATACCATGTCCATTTAGCAAAATAAATAGTAGTAGGTTCTCTCTTAGGGCCTATGAGTTCCCCAGTCATGGGTTCTTGGCCTGATAGACAGTACATGGCATGGGTTTCCTCTAGTGTAGTGGGCCTTAAATCCAATCAGAAAGTGGTTGGTTACCCCGATAACATTTGTGGAATGTGTATCTATGGTCCTATCTTGCCAAGCTGGTTGTTATTTTAGCTCACAGGGTTTGCAAGGAAGAAAGGCTGTTGATAACTTTTCTTGTACCCTTCAGAGCACTAGCTGGTGAAAGCTAGCTGTCAGGAGGAAGCTTCTCAGTCTCTACCAGCTTGAGTTCCTCAAGTCTGTGAGCCTGGCTTCTGGCATTCAGCAGTGAGGTCTTACCATCAAGTGCCAGTGGGCAAGTGAGAGCAATGGCAGTAGCCCGTATTGTTCTGAGGTCTCTGGGACACCTGACCAACAACTTGAAAAAAAGCCCTTAATCTTTGAGACAGGAGTTCCCTAAAGTTGTCCAAGGTGGGCTTGAACTCACTAATGTTGATAACATTAGGCAGGCCTCGAACGCATGAAAATACAAGTTAAATACAAGGGAGAGCTCATGGTTGTTGTTATTACTTTTTATTTCTACACTACCCTAGCTTTTATGCTCAAGTGTTTTTTTTTTTTTTTTTTACAAGTAGATACAGAGCCCCCCCAGACGGTGTTAAAAAGTTTTTGGTTGTGGAGAAATAATATATGTGTGACAAAGTGTGTGAGGGTTGCCAGCTTTCTGTGCATGGCAGGATGCATGCTGAATCATGTGCTCGTCCCTCACCATGTCAGCCATACACATGCGAAGACATAGCTCCCTAGGAGCTGTTTTTTTTTTCAACTTTATTATTAGTATGTGAATGTGTGTGTGATATGTGAGGGCAGACGCACACTTCTTGCTGTGAGAGACTCCTGAAAGAAAACGTTGGAAAGGGAGAAAGTTTTACTTAGCTTTCCTGTTTCAGATGTTTAAATTCAAGATTAGCTGGACCCATCGCTTTGGGTCATTGGGTACTTGGAATATCATGGTGGGTAGAGAGTGTGTGTCAGGAGCCATCCACCTCATGGTAGAGAGTAGAGAGGGAGGACAGGACTTGGCAACAGACAGAATCTCCAGAAGCGTGTCCTAGTGACCTATTTCTTTGAGGTAGCCCTGCCTCCTAAAGTTTGTGGTGCTCCCTAAACAGCACCATCATCTAGGAGCCAAGACTTCAACACACAAGCGTGTGCATGACAGTTTAGATTCAAACTGCACTGGGCTATGCAGACGGGGTAGGATGCAATTTGTAGATCTCAGACCTGAGTCTTGGGGAGACCTCAGAAAGTTGCCCAGGGAACATAAAAGGAAGTGTGACCTCTTGAAACATGAGAAGGTCATGGACAGGACTTTGGGGAGTAGGTAAGGGCTTTGAGGGGCTGGCTGAAGACCTGTGACTTCAGATGCCAGCTACTTCGAGTCAGTGTGGCAGAGATGTGGGCACCCCAGACGTTTGACTCCTGATGAAAGCAGGGAGCAGAGGCTTCAATAACATTTGGTGTCAGTCACCTCATGGCAAGTCCAGGGGCCCTTTCAGTGTGATTAGGTAATGACTATCTCATCCTACACCGTTTCCTCAAGTTCCTGGCCTGGGAGTGCAATTAAGACACTGACCCTTCCAACCCTGGACTCTGCCTGTTGACTCATCTGGATGCCATCCTAGGCATGCGGAACATGGACAAATATCAGGTTGCCCCGAGAGCCAAGCAGTGGAGAGAACATGGGCTCTCTCTCACCTCAGCGGAAGAGGCACCAGGCTACATATTTTCTTTGCATTTTTCAGATGCCACCAACTCCACCTGAGCCCGTAGTTGTCTCTAAACCATGTATCTGCTTGCACAGCGCATGATGATAACTGTTTTCAATAGTTGCCCTTTGAAGGACACAGAGGACTGTTAAATCAGGGGATGAACAGTGCAGCAAGGCCAGTGGGAAGCCAGTGGGAGGCCAGTGGGAGGTCAGTGGAGGTCAGTGGAGGCCAGTGGAGGTCAGTGGGAGGTCAGTAGAGGCCAGTGGGAGGTCAGTGGGAGGTCAGTGGAGGTCAGTGGAAGGTCAGTGGAAGGTCAGTGGAAGGTCAGTAGGAATTTAGTGGGAATCATTGGGCAATCTCAGCTTTCACAGTTCATGAGGCTTAGCTAATCTCTTCTTCACATCTGTCCACCGTGGATCCTTTCTTTCTCCTCCAGGAAAACTTGTCACTTTCTGGAATTTAGTTTGTTTAGGTTTCTTTATGACATCACATCTCTGACAGGTTTCCAAAAAAACAAAAAACAAAACAAAACAAGCAAACAAAAAAACCCCCGTTGATCTTGTAGCTTACCTGACTTGTTACTGTGGAAACTGGAGTCTCTTCTGAATTAATACAGCCTACCTGTCACTTTTCACTAAATATCTGGAACCATGTGTACTATTTCAATTGTGTTCTTGACGCAAAGCACCGTTAGGCTTTCAATATCAGCGGCTCCTCACTTACCATCCTCCCTCTCTTCCCACGCCATCAGTCACCCAGCTGCTGATAGAACATGCTAAACTCGGCTTTTGTGTTGGAATCAAAGCATTCTCTACTTGGGCAAAGTGCTTGATGATTAAAGAAACTACTCCAGGGAAGCGGATGCTGACGTTATGGGGACTGAGTGCCCTCTAATTTGGAGGCTTAGTGTTTTGAGAAAGAATGAGAACTTGTAGCCTGTGACACATCCTACCCAGGACTTGTTCTAGCTGACAATGTTTATTGGTCAGAATATTTTTTCATATTTTGTTTCAGGCTTCCTGAATTCTTGTCCCCAGTAGGCAGATGGGTCACATTAGAAGGGGGGTAAGTCAGCAATAATGAAACCTTTTCTACAGGGCTGGTAATGGCCAATGAGGTAATGTCTCTGACACAGGTGGAAGGTAATAGGCTTAATGAATATGATTTCTTGTTACCTTTGAGAAGAAAAGGACTCAGAGTTGGGGTGAATTTCCTGTGTTCACACAAAGACCATATGGGACTGTCCCAAGTATAGACAGCAAGTCATTCACTTTGAACCTGGCCTAACTGGGTTTTGACCTGGCCAGGGAAGCTGGTGGGCTGTGCCAACATGCATTTGTTTTGTCACCCACAATGGGGCATCTTATAAAAACTCATCCTATGGAGGTTATCTCTGTATATTTGGTCCTAAGTAACAGAGTCCTCATCTGCTTTGATTTCTCTCTCTCTTAGGTTTCTCCCTAGATTTATTTCTCGTGAACTTAGGCCATTGTCCTGAGAGGAAAAAGTGCTGTGTATAAAAACAGCTCTACTTTTCATTGCTCTAAAATCATTCTGTCACTGTCTCAGAGTGTGGCCTGAGGCATGGGGGACCATGCAGCAGGGATAGTAGACAGGCAGTGACCTGTCCTCACAGAGGACCCTTGCCATTGTTTGCTTTGGAGCAGAAATGACAGACTCCAGGAGAAAACGGGATTCAATATTAAGTGGCTCTTTATAGACATGAACCTGTTAGAAGAGCAAACAGGACATCACTGAGAGCAGAGGGAATGGTGGCGGGGCCTTAGGGAGTGGCATCTCCCTCTAACAAAGATGTGTAAGTATCTTGGAGGAAAGGGCACTGGGCTTTACCAGTTCCCTCTGTGTCCTGGAAGAGGAAGAATCTTGGCTAGGCTGGCTTCAGGTGTGTCAGGCCTTGGGGGGAGTTTCCTGAAGTTGTCCCACAGCTGACAACGCCAACATCTTTATTACGAGGTCTCTTCCAGAACTCTGATGGGGGAGGAGGACAGTTGCAGTGTAATTAGCAGGAGTGACAGGCAATACTGGCAGCTTGAGGAGTATCAGAGGACAGAGCCTCTGTCACTTTTCCCTGTGCCTTGGTTGGTGGGTATTGACAGCTGGCTGGCAGAAGGCAGGGTCACATGATCTACCATCCAGTAGAGGCCCCAAGAGCTGACAAAGGACAATGCAAAAGGGAGAATGGAAAGCAGAGGCATTGTGGGGGTGGTGAGTTAAATATGCTTGTATGCGCATGTGTGGTCTCCCTTTGCCGTGAGACATGGTGGAAACTTTGAAGAGGCACATCTATTAACTTCCTAGGGCTGATGTACCAAGTTGCTATGAGCTGTGGCTTAAGAAAACAGAGATTTGTTCTCTTACAGTTTTGAAGCGAACATGTTGGCAAGGCTCCACTCCTTCCAAAGGCTCTAGGGGACAATTTGTTCTTTGTCTCTTCCGGCCTTTGGTGGCTGTTGACCTCCCTGCTACTGCCTCACTCTGATCTCTGCCTCAGTCTCCATTCAGTCTTCTTCCTTGTGCTTTCCAAATCTCTCTCTCTTTCTTCATGTTTTCCCCTCCCTTTTACTCCTTCCTCACTTCTGAGCAGTTACACGAGACCTATCTTCTTGACAAAATTTTAAGCACACACCATAGGACTATCAGCCATATTCATTGTAGAGCAGATCTCTAGTCCACATTCATCTTGTATGACTGAATTGTATACATCCCTCCTCAGTCTTCTGGCACCCGCCATTCTGTTTTTGTGTCTTTATGGAAGATTTCATGCAAGTTTTTGGATTCCTAGCTTATCATGATGTTGGGGGGGGGGATTGTATCTTGAGAGTCGTAGTTAATTAAATCTACAAAGCCCCCCTACCCCATCTGAGACTTCGATGTGGGCCTATCTTTGTGCATGCCACTTTCCAGTCACCAGCAGAGGGTCAAGGCCCAATGACTGGATGAATGGGGTGAGTCAGAGAGAACAGTCATGGGGACTGTGACCCTTCCATTGTGCTGTAGAGTACGGCCTTAGTCCCTTTCCTTTCTTCAGATGGACAACCAACTTGAACTTGCATGTTGTAGACCCTGTAGCAGTCTCGCCCTTCACACAAATTCCTCCTTGTAATACCTTCCTGATTTTTTTTTTTTGTGTGTGTGGCTTAAGTCTCCTTTTCCTCTGCTAATAGATGTCTAACTTATACGTATATGTGTGTATGTATTCAGTGTCTGTCTTCTCTCAGCAGAGGCCCAATGCCAGGCCTTTCCATACACCCACAGGCTTACTGGCATTCTCTTTCCTCATGCTGGCTCAGTTTTTGAGTTAGGACCAGTGAGCCGGTAGTAGAAGGAACAGAGAAAATCTCTAGCATCGGATCTGGATTCAATCAGGCTACTTTGCTCTGTGACTTTGGGCACATCACTGGCTGCTGTGGTTTCATTGTGCATGTGTGGAAACAGTCCGTGGAGCAGTAGTACTGAGAAGGAAGTCAAAGATACCCAACAAGAGGGTATTTAGGTTTTGAGGACTCTGTCACCAGTGGATTAATGTGGGCACTTGATTAAGGGATGACTGTGGCTTCTGCTGCTTTCTCTCTTGTATACTTTCTCTTTCTCATTGTGTGTGTGTGTGTGTACATCAGAGAACAACTTGTCTCATTTTCTACCATGTAGGGGCCAGGAATTGATCTCAAATCACCAGACTTGGCAGGAAGAGCCTTCTCTTGCTGAGCCGTTTCTTTGGCCCTCTCAGACACTCTTGCCTGCCATGGGATGCTGCAGCAAGGAGACACTTGCTCCATGCAGATCCCTAGGCTGTAGACTTTCCGGGGTCTGAAGCTGTAAGAACTGTGTTAATCACCCCAGGTATTCTGTGATAGCACCAGGAAACAGACACTCCAGAGTCTGGAGAAGGGCGAAAATAATTCCTACTTAGAGGAAAAAGTGCAGGTGTGGCACCTGGCCTAGGGGAGGTATGTAGCAAGTTAGTTCCCGTCATCCTTTGCTTTTCCATTTTGGTGTCTGAAGAAATCACCTTCCTGTCCCCCACAAAGACATAACTCTCTTCTGCTAGAAGAGAGTTTGGATATGAAGACAAACACACAAATTGTTCAGCAGCAACCAATTTAGTACCATGGCAACCTGCTGGTTTTAATCACCCGCCTTTACCCTGTAACAGCTGTGGCACGCATGGCCTGGCCAGCTGTAATTGTAGTCTTGTGAAGCACTCCAGATGTGAAGGTGTTCTGCCAGGTGTTTATTTTGAATGCATAATAGGGGCATTTTAGCACACTCAGCCTTTCTTTTCTCTACTTTCCTGTCCTTCTCTGAATGGTCTTTCAGAAAACATCTAGGCCTTGGTCCAAACTCTATGTCTAGCTGTTTGAGCTTTAGGACTCTAAAGTGTTTGAAGACTTTTATTTGAACTTCGTACCTCTTCTGGGCTTCCCTGGCTCCTAGAAGCCTATATTCAACAAATACATAATGTGTGTGTGTGTGTGTGTGTTTATGTATCTGTGTGTCTGTGTGAGTGAAGTCCCAGTGTGCATGGGTCCGTGGAAACCAGAAAAGGATTTCAGAATTCTTGGAGCAGAAGTTATGGGCAGTTGTAAGTTGCTAGATGTGGGTGCTGAGAACAAATTCGGGTCCTCTGGAAGAGTGCTAAGCCGTCTTTATCACTGAGCCATCTCTCCAGCCCAACAAATACTTTCCCAACATCTTCTACATTCAAGGTTGTCTTCTAAATACTGAAGAAATGTACACGAGCCAAGCAGAGTTCTTGCCTTCATGAGCTTTATAATCCAATAGGGATCCAAATAACAAGAAAAAAAAATCAGTCTATTGTTTTATAACATTGGTCAGGTGCTGAAGGCTGGGGCCTGACTCTGGGATGCTAGAGGGAAGGGATGGGACCTAGTGGAAGGAAGTTAGGCCACAAATTGTGTTCCCTGAAGAGACACTGGGGCTCTGTTGCCTCCTCTCTCCTCTTCTTCTCTGTTTCTTGACTCCTGTGAGATAAGAGATTTCCTTTATGCATTCTTCACCACAATGTGTTCCCTTACTACAAAGGCCCAAAGGCAACAGGAGACCACAGCCTGCAGCCTCTAAATCTGTGGCCTGGAGTAGACCCTTCTGTCTTTTGAGTTATTCATCTTGAGTGTTTTGTAATGGTGATGGGAGCCTGACTAACATGTACATGCTATTATGTAGAGTATATTACATGTTAAATAAAAATAAACCAGGCTGACATGATAAAATATGAGACACCACTCCTGCAGGATGCCTCCCACAGAATAGATGGAACAAAATAGAAGTTGTCTCTTTCTTCAGTAAAATGACACCTGTTAAAGCAGCTTCTAAATCACCAGAGAGCAGCCCTTTTATACCCTGTACTGTTATCCTCAATAAATGCCTGACCCTACATGGCTGCTCTATCTCCAACCAGCATGTCTATATTCCAGTGAGGAGGAAAGAGAGAGCCAAGTGGTATATCTCTCTCTGAGAAGTTCTCTTTCAAAAGTTGCTACTTCTATGTTCATTCCCTTGGCCAAAGACTTAGTCATACAGCAACACCTGGCTGCAAAAGAAGCTGGGAAATATTGTCTATATATTGGACAGCTACATGTCTTGTTAAAAACCCAAGATCTTTTTTTTTTCTGCAGGAGGAAACTATGAGACTGGATCTTAGGGGGAACCCCAGGCACTGCAAGCTTTCTCAGGTGATGTCATTGGTACAGAGACAGAACATGATTTTTATCCAAGTCAGATAAACTGGTCACTTACTCTGTGCTTGGAACAGGAACAGGAGATGTAAAGACAAGTGATACATAGACCTGACCTTCATGATCGAGATTCAGAGCAGCGGTGGCAAGCTGGTGACGGGAGGTGGTCAACAGCGGGAATTTGTTTGGCTGACTTCTGTTTGGGCCATTAGCAACTGTCACATAAGAAGCCAGGCTTCAAGCTTTTCATTCAGAGTGTTCCCATGGGACCACGTCTGAAAAGCAACAGGTCTTTCAAAATGGGTGATACTATTTGATTATGAAATGTTCATGCATGCTGCTGAGGAGATGGGTGGGCTGGTAAAGTTGTTGCCATGCATTCATGAGTACCTGAATTTAGATGCCCAGCACCCTTGTTTAGAACAACAACAATAACAACAACAACAACAACAAAATAGGCATGGCAGCATGTGCCTGGAATTCCAGGACTGGGGAGCAAGAGACAGGTGGACCCAGGAACTCAATGGCCAGCCAGTCTAACTATTGATGTAGCATCAAGGCCAGTGAGAAACCTTGCCTCCCCAAATGAGGTGATGAGTCAGGAGGGAGACTTTTTGTGAAGATGAAAGCACAATTTCCAGTTGTGCACTGAGGTCCTCTGAGAGACTGTATCACCCTGGTGCTCTGTAACCAACGTTCAGTGTATCAGTTGCTGGCTCTGGGACCCCACAGAAAGAGCAGTGTGCAAAGACAGGTTGAGAAATGAAAGAAAGGTTTCATGGTTCCTGCCTTGGGGGTGCGTAAGATAAAAGGATTAGAACAGCAAAGCACCATTTTGTCCAAAAGATTTCCCCTCTCTGTTTTGCTTGTTTACTTGGTAAGCAGAGACATGAGCAGGGAATGTTCTGGTACAAATACATAGCCTGAGGGAGTTAGAACTTCTCCTGCTGCCAGGAACATCCCAAACAGAGCCTTGAGTGTTTAAGCAGCCCCGAGGCCACTCAGAGCCAGCTTGGGTAAATGTAGAGACAGGGTTTTGGGTCTAGTCCTAGCAGGGTGATGGGGGATCAGTAGTTTCCCCTCTGGGTGAAGGGGTCCCATCGTTGAAAGACTGAATCTGAATCTGCAGTTTTACTTAGCACAAATGCTGGCACATTATAGCAGCTGCTTGAAGCCTGGCTGCAGGTAAGAGCGCTCCAGAGTGGGTTTAACACTTAAGCTTCAATTTTTTGAGTTAAAGGCAATAATGACATGACCGGATAGCTATGGACTCAGCCTTCTTTTGCTGTTGTCTGATCCCTTCATTCACTGAACTAACCATTGTATCCCTATGCCAGGTAGGAAAATGGAGGCTGGTGTTAATCCTTTCTCCTTCAGTGGAGGCTAAAGTTAGAGACCTGCTTATAAGGAAAAGGTCGCTGTAGTTCAGGGAGAGAGGAGGGAGGGAGAAAAAGAAAGAGGGAGAGACAGGAGACAGAGGGGAGAGAGAGGCAGAGAGAGACAGAGAGAAACACACACACCACACACACACACACACACACAGACAGAGAGACAAAGAAACAAAGAATGAAAGGGGGAGAAGATGAAATGAAGAGTGTTGCCCCCTGGGTGGAGACTAGACCCAGGGAAAGCCAATACCTCAAGTAAGATTTTTGCTCCTGGGACACACAGGGACCCTCTCCCTTCCCATTTGCCTCCGCTTCTCTTCAAACACTAGAGGCACCCTGATTAAGCTGTACCCGGTTTCTTTACCCTTCGAACCTTTGGCAGAAGCAGGGTTTGTCATTTTTACCAGTTTTGTGGAAACTCATGTCACAGCAGTGGCGACATATATCCTCTGTTCTTGCCCTAGAGAGTTGGCAAATATGGAGTAAATATGAGTGGCCTGTCATAGCCTCCATGAGCCTGGACCTGAGCGGCTCCCCTCCCAGACGGCATGAGAGCAGCAGCTGGGCCGAGGCTTTGCCTCACTTCTGTCCCCTGACTCCTGTCCTACAATTCACTTAGAGTGGCTCTGTGTATGCACAGAGTACCTGACGGGCCTGCAGTGCAGGTTACAGGCCTGGCTTAGAAGAGGCCTGGAAGGTCCCTACCCCGTGTGTTATAGCTGAGCCAGGTTACTGGTATAGGCTGGACTTCCCTGCCATGCAGCTCCCTGGCTTCTGTGTAGCACAGGCTGTTCTCAAGTAGGTGACTGGGTTGCCCTGAGACTAGCTTCATGAGTGAAAAGGAGGGCAATCAATTTAATACACCGCACTGTTTTAGAGGGCTGAACTAAACTCAAAATAGAATCCTTTAAATATGCCTTTTGACATTTTTTTTAAAAAAACATGGTTAGCTTGAAAAACCAAAAAGATTCTCAGACAGCATGTGGTGTATGGTACCGTTTAATGAACATGCACATACATGCATATGTGTGCGGGTTGCTCTCCTGACATGCATGTCCCCTTTGTCTCTCCACAGCAGAACTTTGGATCATGCTCATTTTCTTCTCCATACATCTGTCTTTTCCGCATTATTTATTTATTTAACCACTTGACAGCCTGCTCTCAGCTCCCTCCCTCCCCTCCCCCAGCCCCGCCCTCATCCCTCCTTCCTCCTTCCTCCTATTCTCCCCTTCTT
>CM053763.1:80752285-80772022 GCA_028658305.1 Pachyuromys duprasi
GTACCCTGTTGCTCCCATGTCTTGGCATTAATACCTATAATAATCCAGTTCTGGTTTAGAGCATAAGTTCCTTAAGGATTTATTAAACTCTGCCTCCAAAATTTTCCCCACAAACAAACAAACAAACAACAACAAAAACATCAAAACAAAACAAAACAAAAAACCAAGAGAGGTGCTGTAGCCTTCCCATGTGTCTCTTTCTCAGTTATCTGGTCTTTAGGTTCCATGTAAGTAATCTAATAGTCAGATTGCTCTATAGTGTCACTGAAGCCAACAAAGTCACAATAGGAACCTTCTATCTCTGGTTATTTGGTTTACTTTCACATCACACTGAGACATCTTATGCCAATACCCACTGGAAGTGGAAGGTGGCTTTCTTCTAGTCTCACAGGTACCCTTTCGCGTCTCTAGCACCTCAGACTTCAGTGGAGGTTGGTGAGAATCAACTTTGCTCCATTCATCCATCCTGATGAGTGGAAGTGATGTGTTTTTAAATTCATGACCATCTTGTCATGTTTAGTTTAATAAAAAGAAGGTGGGAGGCTGGGCTAGGTAGAAAGTAAATTTGATTGCTCTAACTCATCTGAAGTGGAGTTTCTGGTGATAGCGATGACAATGATGATGGCAATGATGATCGTAATTAATATTAGTTTTACCTTGATCAGGTGCTGGGTTTCATGCTAGGTGATTTACATGCATTTTATCTATCTTCCTATGTATGTATGTATGTATGTATGTATGTATGTATGTATCTATCTATCTATCTATCTATCTATCTATCTATCTATCTATCTATCTGTCTATCTATCTATCTATGTGTGTGCATATGCCACAGTGTGTATGTAGAGTTCAGAATACAACTTGTAGGATTTGGTTCACTACTTCCACCACGTGGGTCTTGGGAATCAAACTCAGGTTATGAAGCTTGGTGGGTCTGCTTTTAGCTTAGCTCATGCTCCATCCCTCTGGATCATATTTTGTTTTTAAAATTTACTCAGCAATCCTATGGGGTAGATTTCATTATATATCTGGAAAGAAATTGGAACCCCATAGAGGCTAAGTATTTTTGTTCAGGCTTTATAGCAAGAGAAACGGAATAGCTGCCTAGGAGTAGACACACATCAATTATACATCTCTGCATATGATACTATCTCTGTGTTAAAGTTAGGAAAAAAAACTCTAGAAAGAAACTGACAACCAAATGTTAAGTCGTATCAGAGTCCAAAGAAGACTGTGGTTTCTTGAGAGTCCCAGGGAACCATTGGACTTGGGATTGGATAGCTGTGTGAGTTCCGAATGGCTTCTACCCTTGACTAGAACTGGCTAGCCCAAATGTACACACCTGACCACAAAACAATCAGTGTGGTGTCTACCCAGAAACTTATGACATTATCCATGTTAATCTGGAGTGAGATATAGCAACTGGGGTCATTCAGCCTTGGGCCATTGATCTATTGATGAATCAGGGGGAAGACAGAATTAAAGCAGGTTTCCTTGTGTGCTTTCTTGCCTTAAGACTTGGCTTTTTGAGACTCTTATAGGAGAAGAGAAGGAAATAGGCTTCTAAAAGAAGGATTGAATTTATGCTGCATCCCAGGGTCTCTGAGATTTTGTCCAATGACCTTGGAGAGAGGAAGACCAAGGCCAGAGCAGCTGTGACTTGGCAGTCATGGGCCTGGATCCAGGGATTTTGGGGTCACTCAGCCATAGGGGAGGGGCAGAAGGGAAGGAGGTAGAAGCTTATGTTTCATGCTTGCATCAGGCATTTGGGGAGGAAGATAGATTTTTGTCTTGCTTTGGTGACATATAGGAAAACGATCAGATCTACTCTGAATGTGAATATTTCACAGTTGTCATTAAATTTTTGTCTGATTTTTGCCAGAAGGACTAGAGATGTGTGTATCTGGGGTTTTAAGCAAATTTATCACGTTTCTTAAGCTTTTGTAACAGTCTTTTTCTCTAAAAACCGTGATGAAGGGGTGGGGAAGGCTTGGAAACAGCAATGACTTCAAGCTGAGCAAAAAGACTCCCTCCTTGAGTTCTTGGCTTGAACTGCACATCCACCCTGAGAAATGTACTTTGTCCGCACACAAGTTATTTTTCTCCATCATCTATGAGGTTGGAGCTGGCAACTCTGTTTATTGTTCACTGAGGGATTAAGTTGCTCTTCTGTGTAGCACAATCGTCATTCAACACCAGCTCAGGAAAGCAGGAATTGGTGTTTTGATTGTTGTTACCATGGTGACCAGTGGCCCTTTGGTTTGATGACCAGCAATGACTTAAGTAACTGTGCCTAGGACTCCCGTCTGACAGGCAGTGTTTCTTCTTCCCCCTGTTGCATCACTTCTTGCGTGTGGCAGGTTACTCTGGCAGTAGCTCACGTCATGGTTCCAACATGCCTTGACACATTCAGGGAAGGGCAGGAGCGAGCGGAGAGCGTCATTCTCAGAAGTTGGATCCTGCTGTTGCCTGGCTATGATGTCCTGTGAGGCCAGACAAACCCTGTTCTTACCCTGGCAGCTTCTCCTAGGCTGAACTCACTGACCTTTTTCTCTTCTAAATGTCCACTGCCTGACGTCTACCCCTTTCTTAGAATGCAGCCACAGGTTGTTGGAGATCTTTGTTTGGTGTCATACTCTTGTTACAACTAAACATTTAGTCCCCTGGACCTTTTCCAAGGTTTCAGTCTTAGTCCCACCTGGGATCTGGTAGCCTCCTGGGGATGTCTCTTATTTCTGCTTGTGCCACTTGGTGTCAAGTGCTCTGGCCTGACTTTCAAATGTCTCTTATCCCATCCCTTTGTCCTTGATGGCAAAGGGCATATGTATTCCCCTTGGGGGTCTTGCCTCTAGCTGAATGCATGCCTCCAGTTGCTACGCTTTGCTTATTTCTAGTCCAACTTAACCTAAGCATCTCTATGACCCACAGTCCTTTTCTTCCTAGCCCAGAATATTCCCCACTTCCTGCAGGCCTTATTGGAAGCCAGTTCTGGCCATTAGGGGCCTTCTAGCAGTCTGAGATACAACTTTTCTGTTCCACAGCTGAAGGGGACAGATGTCAGAGAGAAAATGACCTGGGCACAGCCGTGTAAACTAATGTCATGGACATATCTGGCAGTGTTTACAGAAAAATTCACAACAATGAAGGCCCTCCATGAGTGAGAACCCTCTAGGCACAATTCCTGCCTTCTGTCTCAGGCTCCCAGGACCTGGCCTCTGATTTTGGAGAATTAAATGCCTTTATTATGTGTTCAGAAGTATTACATAAGGCCCCTGTGTTTCCAAGGGAAGTTTTGTGCCTTCCCAGGTCTGTTCTTAAGTTTTCTTTCCAGACTGGGTGACAGAGCAATGAAGCAACTGTTACACTCAGGAATTAGTTTGTTCTTCTTCCACAAGGCCTCCACAGACACTCATTAGCACACACTCTCTCAGTCCCGGCAATAGTGGGATGGTCTCATTATTTGCTAGTCACCATTGATCATGAAGCCTGTCTTATACTCAAGTGTTTAAAGCATCGTCTAACCCCAAATTTTAATCCATATCAGTTCAAGATGAGGCTCCTTCTCTACTTGGCTTCCAGCTCGGGGGTTCTGTTCACTGTGTTCTGGCTCCATACCTTCCTGGCTCAAGAACTCAGCAACTAGGTTTCTCATCAGAGAGTGCATCTAGCTCATCACATAGCTGGTTTCTACATTGCTGTCCGTCTCACCTTGATATCTCTTTCCTCAGAATAAGTGAGCCTGGTCACCCTATTTGAAAAGTGTCTTTGTCTATTACAGTTTCTAGCACTTAGAATCCCTTGAAATCATTTTAATATTTATTGTTTGAGAATTTCATACATGCATATGTGTTTTGATCAATCTATTCCCAGACCCCTCCTTCCAATTCCTATCCTAGCTTCTACCCTCCCATTTGCATCCTAACGTCTTGTGCTCTTTAAAAAGAAACCAAGTAGCCTGTTTAGTGCTGCTGGCATGTGCATGGGTGTGGGGCAACTTCCGGGAGCATGGTGAACTAACAGTAGCTGGGACTATAGGAACAAGATTTGCATAAGATCAAGCTAGCCCAAATCCCTAGCATGGGGATGGGGTGGGGAGGGTCTTGGGAGGTTTCACCCTAAGGAGCCAGTGACAATTTATGGCTGCTTAAGGACAGAGAGTCAGTTTTCTTCTGAAATGTGGCACCCAAGAGACTACCTAATCGGTCACTGTTGTTGTTGTCATTATTGCCATTGTTCGCTAAACAATGGATTTCCTTTCTTCTTTGACTATCAGAGTGGAAATACTGACTGATTTTTTTTTTCATAGCATTTTGTTATGTAGCTCAGGATGGCCTCGAAACTCACGATTCTCCTGCCTCAATTCCCAAGTGCTGAGATTACAAATGAGCACTGTCATCTGGCTGTATTCATCTTACTTAAAAAACTTTCATGTTCATGGTGTAAATCTGTGCCTGTAATACTTTAGACACTCAAAAATATTGGTTTAATTGATGGTAAATTCTCAAGAAAATAAGTATAATATTTATCCAATAGCCAAATAATCATTTGGAGCCTGTGGGTTTTGCACTTGACTTGCCTTGGTCTGGCCAAGTGGTAGTTTCCTATTATCCCAACTCACATTTGGAGCTTCCCTCAGGTGAATAGCAGCAGGGCCAAGGGAACTTCTTATGCTGTTATATTCTATGATTCTAGAAATGAAGTTCTGATGATGCAATAAGATGAGAAAATAGACAGAAAATTGCAAATATTAGCTGTGGAAGGCAAGATCACCTACCTGTTAAAACAACAGTAATGCTTTTAATTTTCATTAAAACGTAATGAAACTCAAGAGCCTTAATAAACAAGTTAATTAGGATGTCTATACAAAATATAATCAGAGGCTCATAGATAAATATAAATAGAGGCTCATAGAAAGCATGCCATTCATAATAGCAATAATGACGACAATAATAATATGTAAGAACCCAAACATTGGAAACTAAGAATTGTATGTCATTTTTTCTATATGAAGAAATTGTAAAGCTAATTGGAGCTCCTTGGAGCAAATGGTAAGACAATTTGAATGACAAAGATATTTTATTTCAGAAATGTCAGTTCTTGCTATGGCACACACCAATATATTTTTCCAATTTAAATTTGAATAGAAGTTTGTGGGCAGCTTGACAAAAGAGATTCACAGCTGGCCTAATGGGGAAAACATCAGATCAGCTAACAGCACAGAAAAAAGAGGATTGTGTAAGGAGTTTCCATAACAGAAAGCGTGAGCCGTGGCGCGAGAGTGAGTGGTTAGTAACTGAGGTACGAGAGGAACTCAAGATGTCCACCAATGCCACAGCAGCTTGTTTTACCCCCCCAGGTGTTATTCAAATCCAGAGGAGAGAGGATGTGCTAGAAACGATTTGGCATAGTTTTCTATTATTTGGGATAAACCAAAACCAAAACATTACCCCAACTTCCACCCAAGTATATTTCAGATAAATTAGTTTATTTTTATATCAGTCATTAAGTAATATATTCTAGAAGAAATAGAAAACATAATTAATTGATTATAGATAGATGAAACCTTTCTATAGAAATAAACTAACATTAAGCTATTAAAAAGATCGATATGTTTTATAGTTTATAAACAAAAGCATACATTTCTACATAGCAAAAACATCAATGGAACCATAAAGAGAGCACAGTCAGTAAAGAGCTTGGCATGAAAACACGAAGGCCTGAATTTGATTTTCAGAACCTGTGTAATAAAAACTTCTATTATCAGTGTTGATGACGTGTGGACAGAGTGTGGGGCCACTCATCAACTTTTCCAGGCCAGTGAGAAACTGTTTCAAGTAAAAGTAGACAATGCTCAAGGAATGACATCCAAAGCTGTCCTCTGGCCTTAACATGTACACACAACATACATGCACATGTCCATAACTGAACACACACATATGTGGCAAATACACATACACACCCTACAGAGAAGTTATCAAAACCGAACATGGTTGCTTGTACCTGTAATCAAAGCACTCAAAAGACAGAGGCAGGAGGCTCACAACTCAGAGGCCATTCTGTGCTAGACTGGTGAACTCTTGTCTAAAAAATTGATCTGAACACCCAAGGGAAGAAAAGGGGAGGCTTCCTGGGAAAATATTCTCAATATATGTGACTGAAAAGTAATTGAGATTCTTAATACATAAAGAATTTTTATAAATCAAAAGAAAAAAGACAAATATCACAGTTGAAGTGGAACACAGTGCACAAATAAGCATGCCACACAAGTACAAACATAGAGCAATCCTGTGTGCAAGGACTGCATCACCTAATACAGGAAGTACCTCACCCTCATTGATGTGGCTGTCATTTTTAAACCAAACTTTATTGCAATCCTTACTGATCCCTAATCTTGTAATAGTGAAGAATTCCAAGCAATAGTGAAGGTCTCCAACACAGGAAGTGGGCTGGGATGATCTAATTATTTCATGCAGAGGAGCTGCTGATGCTTTCTGCTGCTGTGGGGCATTTTGTTAACCTCTCACTTCTAATACCTTAGATTCTTGACCGTGTTCCTCTGAAGGGACTGTAGCAGGTGAACAGTAGGGACAGCTTAGGATGCTGGCTTAGGAGGCTGGATTCCGCGTCTTCAGTAAGATGCTGTACGAACAGGAAAACCCATCCTCCCGTGGATGGCACACTCTCATGTGTCTAAGGCAGCACTAACTGGACTCACGGATTACAAAAAGAAAATAAGAGTGACCATGCATTTGGGAGGGGTACTTGGTGGGAGGGTCTGGGAGGGATTGGAGGGGCAATGGGTAGTGGTTATCATCAGAATACATTGCACACAAATATGAAACTCTCCAAGAATAAATAAAAAGTACTAAAAGAGAGCAAGTTCATGAGATATAAAGTGAACAACTAAGGTCCCAAGTTCTTATCAGTACAGGCTTGGGAAGAGGAGAGGACTCCTTTGACATCATCAGTGCATGATCAGTACTGTTTGATGATGATTGGTGACATGCCAGCTAGTCTACCAAAGACTTAGCTGTGTTATTTAATTCAGCATGTCCAACTGCCTTGTTTTCCTTTTCTCCTTCTCTTTTTCTCCCTCCCTCCTTCCCTTCTCTCTGGCCTCTTTCCTTTCCTCTGTTTCTGGCCTCCTCCTTCTTCTCTCCTCCTTCCTCCTTATCTGTGAATGTATGAGGATTTCTCTGATTTGTTGAAAAATGTGGATCTGAACTCTTTGTTTGAATTGCCTTTTACTGCCCTGCACACCTTAAAATTCCCTTGCATCACTTGAATATGCTTGGCGTCTCTCTTATGGTCAGATTTCTTATTCTTTTAGTGCCTTTCAGGCTGTGGAGACACTTCTTTCCCCACTATAGTGACATAGCAAGCCTTTGAAGGTAGTGATAGACCAGTAAGTGTGCTGTCTTTGTAGAAGAAGCTTAGGTGTTCTGAGGTTCTGTGACTTGCCAGCTGTCACACCAAGGGAAGACAAAACATCAGGACTGGTCTTCGGGATGCAAGCTCAGATCCGCTCATGTTTGCCTGGCAGCAGGATCATGCAGCCAGTCTATGTGTTTTTAGTATGCAAGTATAGAAAGACATCAGGACACCACTGATCAGTGGTTCTCAGGGTCTGGGGACCAGCAGCATCCGTAGCCCCTGGGAACAGGTAGTAATACAGGTTCTCAGGCCCCACCTCAGACCCTCTGAATCAGCCACCCGGGGTGGGGCCCAGCCACCTGTGTTTTAACAAGCCCTCAGTTAGCTCCAGCATACATTCAGGCTTGAGAATTCCTGGCCGTGGTCACCATGAGGCATACTTCCTGCTGCTCTTTATTCATTGTGACCTTGGCATCATGTGGAAGGAAGGCAGGGACACACCTGACACCCTTTTATGAAGGTCTTTCATGCAGCTAAAGGATCACCCTGACAGCACAAGAGTTCAGTGCCCTGAAATGTCGCAACTGCACACACCATGCCTGAAATTAGTCAATGGAGCCTGCGTCTTTCACTATAGGATCAAAGTCCGGGAATGCCTTCTTATGTTACTTTGGGTTTCCCCTAATTATCTTTTTCCTTCTGGTAGGAGAATGGGAGAGATTATCTTGGAGTTAAGTAAAAGTAGAGCATTAGCATGTTTTTCTCATTGATAAAAGTAACAAATAGTTCAATGAATGGTTTTATCCATTTAAGTGGCATCTAGTACTGGCTAGACAGGAAGTGGTGTTAAAATAGAGGACACAAACAATATGATATAGACAATGACAGAATAATGCGAAAGAGGTAGTACTATAGAGGAGAGACCAGGACTCTCTGTATGTGTGTTTGCATCGATTGAGTGTGTGACAAACAGAGTGAGGTATTGTTTAGGATTTCACAAAGGAAGCCATTCACTTTTGGGCTGGATTATAAGACCAAGAAATTCAGCATTGAGACAAAAAAGGGAAACGATACCAGAGAAATGTAAATACAAGGAGGCCTGAAATAGCCTGATGTGTTTGGGGAGCCACAGGTGGCTTGGTGTTGTGGAGCCCTGAGTGTCTGAGGACAAGTGCCACGAGACCAGACAAGGAATCAGGAGGCTGATCGTGGCTGTGAGATTACCCTAAGGTGTTTGCATTTGGCCAATACGCTACTGTTTCTGTAAGTGTTCCCACTGTAGACTACTGGGCTTCAGAGCACTGTTTTATGTTTTCATTGAAAAACAGTGACGTGAATGTGAAAAGCCTAGCTACATGATTTCTTCAAGGACCCAGAGAGAATGGAAAAGAACATGGAAACTTCTAGATGAATTTCCTCAGTATCTTCCAGCTGAGCAGTATGAGCTGGGAGTCATGTAGTCATGTAGCCATGTAGCCATGTCCCTTTCAGGGTGAAATCCATGTTCTTACCGTGGCTTCCAAAGCCACAAGTCAAGTCCTGCCTGGCTTTCTGTCTGGGAGACAGCCTCAGGGGTCATGTCCATGCCGTCTGTGCTGCCCTGTGCCTCTCCTCACACAATAATCATGACCCGGCGTAGCACAGCTGCTCTTTCAGCCAGTCCTCATATTATTGTTCTCATTGCATCTCACATCTGTCCCGCTAGATTTAGTGCTTTTAGGTGGCAGGGCTTTTGCCTTGTTACCTTTGTGACACTGTTTTAAGGTTTGGCCTGTGAGGGGAAAAAGTCACAAAACATATATGAAGGAATGAATGAAACCATGCTAATCGTAATGGCTGATATTTATAAAGGGATTTTGGTTTCACATCATTCAATCTTCATTCCAACCCTACGGTGGGTGATCAGTTTCCCTGACTTATCTGCAAGTGGGTAGAGCCTTAGAGAAGCTATGCGATTTTTTTTCCAAAGCAGCACAGCTGAGTCAGGATGAGAGTGTGATGTACTGTTATAACCATGTTCTTCCCTTTGCCCTTGGCAGTTTCACTCTCTTGTCCTTGCCACCAGGTCATCGAGAGAAGTGTTACTGTGACTCATTTGTTCTTTATATGGCTCCTTTTGGTGGAGGACTGTCCTGTAGTACCTAACTACTCCCAGCATCCTCCCTTCTCTTCCCTAAGTCCATAGCTTCTCAGCTTTGGCTCTTTCCTGCCTCCAGGATTCATTGCTCGGCTTCAGGAAAGTCGTGCACAATGAGTGTGTTTAGGTCTGTCTCTACTCACCCAGCTCCTGTAACAATCGGAAGATGCCAAAGTTCTAGGAGAAGGCACTGGAGAGGCTCCTCTGCTGGGCTGAGAGGCTAGAGGCATCGCTTCGCTCGTGGATGGTGCTGCAGGCCCGCAGAGGCATGCATCTGGATTCTCTCCTAAACCACCATGAACTGCCCGAGGGTATGGTTTGTAGGGAAAATATTAGGCTGAGCACCCCCAAGAGAAAATGAAGTCATTGCTTGCCCAAGAGTGATTTATTCCTTCATTAACAATGTATTTGCTATCTTTTCCAGTGATAAATTAGGCCCTCAGTGCAGATGCCTTTGTTCCTACCCTGACTCCAAGGAAGGGCTACGCATCTCCAGCACATTGTCAGTCTTCCTGGTTCTGCTCCCCTAATAGATCATTCAAACTTGACATTCACCAACATACCTTTGAACTTGATTCTTGGGGCTTTCTGATTGTCATAGGATATGAGGCAGACCTCTAGAAAGGGTTGCTTTATGACTAGAAAATTGGCTTTTGAAGGAGGTACAATATACAAAAGAAATTATGTGAGAAAAAAATATAACACCTTTTTTACTGAAGTCAGGCCCAAGGTCCAGATCTGTGTCTTGTAAAATGAAATCTGAGGCCATAAACATGCCTTGTACATCTGGAATCTTGCCTGTGGCAGATGCTCTGAAAGCTGAGATGCGATATGAAAACAAGGAAAAGAGCATTTATTGAAAGCCTACTAAGTGTCAGGCTTTTCCACACCTCCCCTTGTTACAGTGGCCTCGAATGTTTGGTCACCCTCAGCCCTGGTGTGTGCAGTAAATACTTGCATGGAGCCACGCTTCCAACTTCAGCCTTCCGAACTTGAACAGAATCATCTGCATGTCTCTCAGCCACTCCCAGCCAGAGCCTCAAAGGATTTACCAACAACACCACTTTCACCCGGGACACAGAGTTTGTTTGCTCAACATTCATGAGAAAAAGCCATTTGTTCTGAGTGGGCTGATGGAGGGCTCTGAGCTCAGAATTGGTGCTGGATTTGGGATAAAGTATCCCATAAATGCTTTAACAAATAATATTGGGAACTGTTTGAGATGGCTCAGGGGCTAAGAGTACTTGCTGCTCTTCCAGATGATTAGAGTTCAGTTCCCAACATCCACATTGGGTGGTTCAAACCATCCTCAACCCCAGCTCAGAGGATCTGACGCCCTCTTCTGGCCACCATAAGTACCCACACCTATGCACGTATACACATATATGTGCACACCATACAAATACAATAACAAAATATATCTTTAAAAATCAGTATTGATTTGAGTAGACACCTTAAAAATAAATATTTCCTGGCTATTGACAACTTAGTTATTGATTTCATTGCAACCTTTAATTCTCTTTAGATTCCTTTTGTTCTATGCTAGAAGAATAGGAGCCTGTTCTACCATTCAGCTAAGAGAAGCATTCTTCTCTTGAAATATATTTCCATTAAAAATCAGGGACCTGAATTCTGGAAAGTATACTTTATTTATTGTTTTTATTGATTAAGGTACTTACTTTACATCCCAATGGCAGTCTCTCCTCCCTTCTCTCCTCCCCTCCCTTCCTTCTCCCCTCTCTTACCCCCACATACTCCTCCTCCATTTCTCCTAAGAAAAGGAGAGGCCTCCCATGGATATCAACTAATCTTAGCATTTCAAGTCGTAGCAAGATTAGGTGCATCTTCTGTTGAGGCTAGACTAGGCAGCCCAGATAGGGGAAAGGGATCCAAATGCAGGCAGTGTAGTCAGAGACAACTCCTGCTTCTGCTTTAGAGTCCCACATGAAGACCCAGATGCACAACTGTTACATATGTGCAAAGGGCCTAGTGACCTGAACTCTTATTTTCTGAAGTGATTCTTTCTCTGTGTGGGTCTTCCCAAAGTTTCCTCATGTAGCTACCATTCTTCCTGATTGCACTAGGCTGTGGCTCTCCCTGCTGCTAAGCACAGAGGTTTGGTACTGCATGGGCAGAACAGTTGCTTATCACAGCTTTGTGATTGTTCAGCTTTCAGGCTTCCTTGTGGTTGGGTAGGACATGGGGCTGGCTCTGGCCAGTGGCTGGGGCAGAGGTAACACCTATCAGTTCCATCTCAAAGCTTTTCACTGTTGTTTACTCAAGTTCCTCTCCTTCCTATTCTCTTCTCTCCTGTCCGCTCCTCTCCTGTCCTTTCCTCTCCTCTCCTCCCCTTCCCTCCAATTTCCTCCCTCCCCTCTCCTTCAGTCCCCTCCCTCCCCTCTCCTCTTTTGTCTCCCTTTCTTGATATTTCTTTCCAATTCCTTCTAACTTAGAAATTAAAAAAAAATAAATTAGCATACAAGGTATTAGATATCAGCATACTACCCTCAAAGCAGTAGATAATTTAGCAGCTAATCCTCCTCCCAGGGCTCTGGCATCCTTTTCTATCTCCCCTTATAACCCTCCAAGTCTCTCTTCCTCTTTCATGTTCCACCTTTTGTTTTCCCCTGTCCTTTCTCAGGACCTATTTAGTACCTTTTCTTGTTTGCCTCTAGTTTTTTAGGCTTACCACTGAAGACACCTGTGTATGTATGTGTGTGTGTGTGTATGTATGTATACATACATGGTAAGCTAGTATCTGTATATGAGTAGGAACATACGGTTTTTGTCTTATTGAATTTGGGTCTCCTCTTTCTTTCTTTTGCATTTTAGGCCCATCCTTCCCCCTCTCCCCTGCCGCAAACTTTTTCTTCGAATCTGCGTAAAATTCTATTGTGCACATGTACCACAGTTTCAGTATCCATTCATCTGTTCATGGACAGCTAAGCTGTTATATTTTCTTGCTGTTGTGAATAAAGCAGCAATAAATACGATGTACAGATATCTCTGTGCTAGGTTATGGAGAGAGTCTTTCAGAAACAATGACTGCGAAAGTCATGGAAGGTCTTAGTCTTTTGCTCAGCAGAGGGGCTTTGATGAACAGAGAGATTTCCTGGAACCCTATGACCACTCTGTAGTATGATCCAGAAAAAACAACAACAACAATATAACATTGATTGTTTTAGGACTCCTCAGTGCTGGGGTTGCTCTTGCTGCCCCGCTACAGTCCAGACTCTCTCGGCAGCGACGGTAACCAGCTCCTGAGCAGGGCCACACACTTCCAGTTTCTGCTCTCCCGGCTGTCTACACCGTGGCTCTTATTCAGTTCTCCCAGTGTTTGTGTGGTCACAGTGTACTTGGTCGGCTAACTTTAAGAGCTGTGTTCTCCACTCTTTCATTTCTTTTTAGACATTCTCTAAACTTCACTCTGTTGTGGTGCTGAGGCTTCGTCCTAGGGCATATGCCGGCTAAGCGCTCTACCATGGAGCTATACACGTGCCCAGCCTCTTCCCCCAGGCCACCCCAAAGCAAACTACCTGCGTGTGTGAAGTCAGCTATCGCCTTTCCTTAGAGTGAAACAGCAGTAGCAGTGATAGCCATAAGCGTTTGAAAATAGGCCCTCCTGGGACCCCTGTTCTGAGTTAGCCATCTTTTAGAGACCTGGCAAGAGGATTAAAGTCACCCACTTACCATGAACATACAGTGGCTGGATGCGGGCCATCATAACTGTCTCATCGGGTCACCTGTGGGTGTTGGGTGAAATCAGTGAAGACAGCAGCTTTTATGAAATGCAGCATCACCTTTATGGAGGGTGTATGTCAGAGGAACTCCTAACCTAGGGAAGCTTCTGCTTCACGAATGTTCTCATCTTGACTCCAACCAAATGGCTCCTCCATCTTGGGGACAATCAGCCTTAAAATCAGGGATCTTTCGCTTTGATATAGTAGCACTGTATTACTACTTCTTTGACCCCAAGGCCCACCCACCCTTACTCCCCACACTGGCCACATCTTTGTGTCTCTGTCACTCCTTCCTGGTGACTCAGCACCAGTGGGCTCCCCTCACCAACCCTGCCTCACCCTGATCAGTGATGTAGACTTGGAGGCCCTGTGCTCTATGACTGAAGAGCGCACATAGGAGGCCCTGTGCTCTATGACAGAAAAGCCCACATATCCTCCCTTTCAGATTTTCATTCTTTTGAAAACAGTTTTCCCTAACCCTTGTTTAGCTGGCACCACTCTCCTCCTCGGAACTCAGCACAGGCTCCCAGCTGGCTCATTAAAGTAAGACACGCAGGCACCCTCATCATTTTTGTACTTGTTACAAATGCAATTCATACTTGATGTACCAAAATAGTGCTGGACAGAAAACAAAATGGGATACAGCCCCTACCAGCCTACATTTCATAGAATGTTTAGTTTTTCTATATCAGAATGTTATCAAACACTGCATGCTCTTTCATGCCTGAATTTTTTTTAATTTCATGAAAAATATAGATTGATTCAGGGAATCAGATTGGATCAGTGGATTCACTGATGTCTGTGGAATAGACTGACCAATTTCCTATTATAAAGCATTGTTTTCTGTTAAAAGTAATGTTATAAAGTATATTCCTATGTGTGTGCCTTGTAATATTTGTATTCTACGGTCTTTGTGGAGGTAGTAAATCTGTAGAGATGAGATTTCTTGGCTGAAATTGGTCTTTGCATTTTAACACTTCTTAGATGAATTGTTAATTGCTTTTCAAGAAGTATGTTCCGATTTATGCCCCGAGCCGTGTGTAAGAATGTTAGTGTCAAAGCCCAGAGCTCTCACTGTGATTAATAACAAAGCTGGCCATTTCTTCTGGTGTTCGCTAACTAGATTTCTTGGCTTAGAAACAAACTCCATTTATAGCCTCTCCATTTTATAATATAAGGCTATGCCTGTTCTCACTGCCTTATAAATCTTGTCAACACATTAATGATATTCTTCATTTATCTTACATGTTTTATTTAGCATGTCATTTGCCTTTTTTCCTCCTCAGTATAAAAAGGTTATATTTATTTCCAGGTAGTTGCAAAACACCAGCTTTTTTCTCTGAGTTTTCTGACTTTGTCTTATGTAAATGAGAACATGGCTATACATGTGTTTATGTGTATATATTTATGTACGCACATATATATTTCTTCTGTTGTTTCCGTGAAACATTAGCTCTTTAATATAACTTTAGCTTACTTTGGTTTATGCTGCAAGGACAGAGTATGACTTAATTTGTTTTCACATAGTTAATCCTTTATTCAACAGAATTTCCCATGGCCCCTAACTGCTACCCTTGCCATTTAATAAATTTCTAGATAGTTACATTTGGGGACCTTTCTGAGGCTCTTATTCTGTGTCTTTGATCTTGCCTTCTCTTCCGGCACTTTTATGGCAAGACTTTATTTATTGTGGGTTTTTAGCACTTAAAAAAATCCAGCAGGGCAAGTTTATCTACATTATTCTTCTCTTTTGATATTTTCTTTCACAATTCTCATACAGTTATTCTCCTAGCTGAATTTTACAATCATTTTCTCAAGTTCCAAAAATGCCACTGTAATTATGACTGAAAAAGTAGGAAGCCTATAAATTAATATGTAGAGTTCCTGCTTAGGAACCTGGGTTTCTTTCCATTTATTCAGCTCTTCATTCCCCAGTATAAAGTTGTAAAGTTTCATGAGCACTATTTGTTACATTTGTTAGTAGGTATCTTAATTTTTTGGTTTCTCACTCTGAAATGGTTCTTTTATAAATTCTATTTTCTAACTTGTCAATTCTTTTTTCCTGTGTGTGTGTGTGTCTGTTTGTCTGTGTGTCTGTCTCTGTCTCTCTCTGTGTTTGATGTGTATGTGTTTCTGTGTGGGGGCATAGTATGAGTATGCCACGATGCACACACGGAGGTCAGAGGACCATCTCAGATGAGGGTCTTTGCCTTCTGCTTTGTTTGAGACAGAATCTCTTTGCTGTTCATTGGTATCTATGCCAGGTTAGCTGGCCTGAGAACTTCTGGGAATTTTCCTGTGTCCCACCCCCATCTCACTGTAGGAACACTGGGATTACAGACACATGCTACTGTGTTTGATTTTATATGAGCTTTGGGGAACTGAACTCAGGTCCTCAGCCTTTCATGCCAAGGGCTTTACTCATGGGGACATCTCCTTGCCCCTCCACCCCCAGCTGGTCAATTCTTTTTAGTATATCTAGAATAATTTTTTTTCAGGAGAAAAATAAGCGTCTGCACATGATTATAATCTTATTTCCTCCTATAAACTATTTCTACCTCTTATTTGTTTTTCCTGTTCTGTTGCATTGATTAAGACTTTTTAAACAATGTTAAAAAATAGAAATAAGGATTGGCAGGCCAAGTTTTTATTTTAAGTGTTTCTCAATTAATTGGATTACTGACAGTTGCTTTCAGGAAGTTACCCTTCCTTATGTTGAAGTAGTGTGTGGATTTCAGTTTCCAGAGAGTTTTTTCTTTTAATCTTGCATGACTATTGAATTTTATCAAATGCCTTTTGGAATCTTTTGCGAAGTGCATATGGTTTTTCTCCTTTGACCTGTTGATGTGATGAATTATGTTAATAGATTTCCTTATATTAAACTATCCTACATTCCTGGGACACACTCCACTTCGTCATTCTGCATTATTCTTCAAATGTGCGGCTGGATTTGATTTGATAATATTTTATTTAGGATTTTTGCTTCAGTGTTTTGAGATTGTCCTATAGAGGTTTTTTTTCTTTTTTCTTTTCATAGTATCTGTGCCAGGTTTTGATTTCAGACTTTTCTGGCTTTCAAAAAGAAAATGAGATGGTTTTCATCTTGAATCAATTAGGTGACATTCCAAATGTGGACTGAGAGTTCACAGCACGGTGCGTAGGAAGGATGAAGAGCTTGGAATTAGAAGACCACGGTTAAGTTCCTGTCCCTATCCTAACTTCAGAAACTTGCCCACGATATTTCATCTTCTCAAAATTCTATTTTCTTACTTTAAAAAATGGGATCTCTACTCATTCTGTCCTAACTCTTTGAAAAGGTTGTGGCAGCCCAACGAGCTGGTGAGGATTCAGATGCTCTGCAGACGTGAGGGTGGTGCTTACCAGGAACGCAGTTATGCGTTTACTGAGAATCCTTGCAATCCTCCTCACGTGCCCCGGCTGCAGAGAAGGTTCTTCCGTGTCCCGCAACTCGTTGGACCCTGGACCTGCATCGTCAGCACCGCCCGAGGGCACGTTACAAGTGCAGGCTCTGCAGCCTCGCCCCATTGACTCAGGAGCTGCACTTTCCCAAGAGCCGCAGGGCGATTCTCACTCGTGAGGCAGTTTGAGAAACACCAAGGATCCCACATCATAAGGCTCCAAATTCATCAGCATCGGGCACTGAATCACACAGCTCTAGCATTTAGGAGCGATTCTCATGTTGACCGTGGCGTCCATACTTCTGATACTGTGGATGAGAGAGCTACAGCTAGCACGCAAATGTCAGTCACTGAGAACTCGGGCCATGATGTGCATGGCATTTTCTTGTTCAGAGTTGACTGACTGCTTTTGGTAACAGCACACTGGATCCCTCCACTGTGAGTTATTCCTTTATTGAGTCCAAAATGTAAAAGGAGTTTTAGTGCCTGCAGATGTACTCTTCTCTGGGGAAACTCAGCCACACCATCGTTCCCTTCAGTCAATCTGAAGGAATTTCTCAGCTGATCTTGTGAGCAACCACAGCCTTTTTTTTTTTCCTGGGTTAAGGACATATCATTTTCATCCTGGAGTTTACACTCTTCACCCCTCAAGCATGTTTCCGGCTCATACCAAGAGGAAGCATGCACTGTACTTCAGTGTACACATCAGTATATGCACATATGTGGACACAACCAGAAAACATACAAGATCACGGGAGAAACAGAAACCACGGTGACCAAGAGGTCATCCACAAGGATTCTCTTCCTGGGAGTGTTTGCAAGTTTTGGCTGGCAGTTGCCATAGAGACAGGTAGTTTGGAGGAGACTCCTCCTTAGTGACGTTGTCAACAGCTGTTTTATTTCTCTTCCTCTTGCAGACAAGCAATTATTTCACACCCAATGTAGGAGAGGGTCACAGGTGTGTCTTTGCTACGCTGGCAAAGCAGAGGAGAAAATGCAGTGGAAAAAAAATACTCCTAAACATAGCGTTTTTCTACAACAAAGAAACTGTTTCCCTTAGTTAGAATTTACATTTGCATTTAGAGAACTGAACATAAAGCCGAGTTCCGTGGCACACCTCTGTAACTCCAGAACAAGGAGGCAGAGGCAGGAGGATCGTAGACTACCCTGGGCTACATAATGAGTTCAAAGCCGGCCTGAGGTGTATACAGAGACTCTGAGCCAAACTCAAGGGCTAACGACATAGCCTCCTACGAGAGTACTTGCTTATTATGTGCAAGGTCCTGGGCTTTGATCTTCAGCACCACAAGGGAGGAAGAGTAGGTAAAACATAACCCTGTAAAGATGTTACATTTAGATTCAAAGTCTAGAATGTTTTGTAGATGTGAAATGATTGTAATAAGACATCAAGGTTCAGATACTGTGTCTGCAATGCCTTTCCCAATGTCCTAGGGTGGAAATAGCTTAGAATATGAAGCTGTGTATGTCCAGGGATTTGTTTTAACACAGTCAAAATACTTATAATTATATTGTAGTTTACATGTAACTACTGTTTCTGTTTAGCGAGTTAACTCACACTTCTACATAGGACTGGTCCAAGGCTTAACCACACGAGTGTTCCCACTGAGCCCAGAGCAATGCTTAGCATAGATCATAGTCATGACTGTAATGATTATGCATTTCTGTGAAACAAATGAAGACAAACATGCTTTAAAAACCACACCTTTATTAGCATACAATTTATGTGGGTCATCTGTCAGGTTCTCTGCTCATGACCTAACAGAGCTTCAATCAAGATCTCACTTGGAACACTGTCTCAGGGAGTGGATCTGCTTCTGAGCTCAGTGAGTTGCTGGCAGAATTCCCTTTCTTGTGCCTGTCGGATGAGGGATGCTGTTTCTTCATGCTGGCATAGCTCTTCACGTGTCTATCTCCACAGGCATTTACAAGGCCTGTGAGAGGCAAGCAGGGCCTTAGGAGGCCAGTCTTCCATACTGCCATACGATTCTGGGGGTGACATCATATAATCTTCATCACATTTTGATGGTGAAAAGTAAGTTATTTTTGTCATTCACTCTTAGGAAGGGAATTATATAAGAATGTGATCATTAAGAGTTGGGGGATGATGTTAAAGTCTGTCAGTTACAACTCTTTACAATTAATTGTTCATTGAACATGGCCATTCAGGAGCATTGGAAGCACACATACTCCATTTGGGCTTATTAAGATGAGAAAGGACACATTCACCCACCACAGCACTCTGTGGTCACCTACACTTTGTACACTGTCTGAGTTGAGTTTCACACACTTATGATACTTGAGTTGTCTTTCATGCTGAGTCTGTGTATTTTCTAGGAAAACTTATTTTATTCTATTGACTGGTCTTATGTTTAGAAAAATGTTGCAAAAATGCTCAGCTAAGTTTATAAATTAGCCCACAAGTATTTTAGAAGAGTTCTGAATGTTTTTCATGATGTGGGACACAGTTACCATGGCAACCCCGAGAATGAGCTTCTTAGATCTTAGAGGCTCTAATGGACCAGAGCCCCAGCTGCTCTGAAGTCAACCACTATATTCTCACCAAAACCTTACTTTCCATGAGCGGTTCCCAGCCAGTAGCTGGGTCCGGCAAAATACCAACAAAGGCTGTTTCTGGACAGGAGAAATTCTGCTAGGCTACTTGTCTACATTTGCTTGATCATTTCCCCAAACTTTTTAGGTCTGAATATTATCTCGTTTTTCTTCCTCTCTCCTTTATTTGAGGTCAGAACTGCATTGTAGCATATATAATTTCTAGCATATATAATACTGTATTGTTATCTTTCATCCTATTAGCTGATACAGACACATATAGTTTGCAGCATTTGCACACATGTACAGAATTAGCCAGTGCTATGTATTTGCATGTATTTGCATAAAATTTCTCTCTGAAACTAAAATCAATCCCACTGAAATCAGGGACTAGGCAAGGCTGCCCATTGTCTCCATAGCTCTTCAACATAGTACTTGAAGTCCTAGCTAGAGCAATAAGACAACTAAAGGAGATCAAGGGGATACAAATTGGAAA
>CM053763.1:80772522-80805060 GCA_028658305.1 Pachyuromys duprasi
TATCCCCAAAGCAGAAAGAAACATATGGTATATACTCATTTATATAGACCTATAGGATAGGAAGGTCATGCTGAAATCTACACACCTAGGGAGGATATACAAGAAGGAGGACCCAGGTTGGTATGATCAATGCTTGTTTAGATGAATAGGATGGACATTGAGTGGAGGAGAAAACCAGCAACAGGACAGGAACATACCAAAGAGGGCCTCTGAAAGAATCAGTATAGCAATGTATCAAAGCAGATATTAAGACTCACAATCAAGCCTTTGGCAGAGGGCGGGAAGTAATAATAAAAATAGGGGAAGTTAGTAAGACTTGGGGAGAACAAGAGCTCCACAAAGACCAAACTGAGCAGGGCACAGGGGTCTTTTATGAGACAGTTTCTCCAACCAAGGACTATATATGGATTTGGCCTAGAACCCCCGCTCAGATGTGGCCCATGATAGCCCAGTGTCGAAGTGAAGACCCTAGTAAGGGAAACAGGGACTGTTTCAGTCATCAACTTGATGGCTGACTCTTTGACCCTCCCCCATACATGCCAGGGAGTAACAGCCTGGTTAGATTCCAGGGGAGGAAATTGCAGCCAGCCCTGAGGAGACTAGATGAGCTGGGGTTGGATGGAAGGGGAGGAGGTCCTCCCCTGCTGGTGGACTTGGAGGGGGTGGGGAGGAGATGAGGGAGGGTGGGAGGGAATGAGGGAGGGTGGGAGGGAATGAGGGAGGGGGCTACGCCTGGGTTGCAAAGTACCTAACCTGTGATTGATATAAAAATAAATAAATTTAAAAAATTTCTCTCTGCTGCTGTAGTAGACTATCTGGCATAAACAAACTAAGGACGAAAGATACGGGGCTGAGGAGATCACTCAGTGGGTGGCAGCACTTGCTACACAACATGAGGACCAACACAGTTTGGGCTCCCAGCACCAATGGAAAGGGTAGGTGTGGCCACACATTTTCTGTAACTTCAGTACAGGGTGGTGAGAGGCAGTGTCAGGAGGACTGCTGGGGCCAGCCAGCCAGCTAGAAGAGGATGAACTCTAGATTTGGTGACAGATCCTGTTTCAAAGGAATGTAGCTGTGAGTAATGGAAGAGGGCACCCAGTGCTACTCCTCTGGCTTCCATACACACACATTTGTGGACCCACATTTGTACACATATGAATAAACCACACGGGGTGGGGGAAGGGGGATAAGGGGAGGGGGAGAAGGATAAGAAGAGGGAGAGGCCACACATACATAAATGAAGAAAAGGCTCATTTTAGCCCATGGTTCCAGAGATGTCAGTCCGTTATGAGGAGGACAAGGTGTAGAAGAATGTTGTACTTGAAGGTGCATACCTCTCCTACATTGCATTTGAACAATGGAGGTATCTGAAGTCCAGGGATGTGCAGGGGTTTGCATAAAGCAGCACAGCAGAGGAACGAAGCTTGACTCCATTCCCAGAGAACAGCCTAGTCCTTTTTGCTTGTTGCTGTTAGAGTTTCTCCTTAAGTCTGTTTCCCACACTCTTTGCTCTAAAGATTAATATAGGCAGCCAAGCAACAGACTAACAGGCTCAGGAGAGGTTAGGATGCATGCTGGTAAGGCAGTCACAAGACTGATTACAGAGAAGCATATGATTCTGGTAAAAAAAAAAAAGAATACAGGAATCAACTTATTTGAGTGCTCTTCACCCTAATGAGCCCCAATGCTGCTAAACTGTTCCTGACATCTTCTGGTTCCTCCTTTAAAGGCCCAAACAAGGCATAATGAAATAAGCTGCAAGCATTTGGGGCTTATTCAACCCTCTGAAGTGTTCAAGGATGCAATTTGTAGGCAAGATGTTAAAGAATTAAAAAAAAAGATGGCTGGTGCCAAGCTGTGTTGTACCAATTTCTCCCTGGCCCATATGCATGTTAGGTATGCATATGGTCCACACATTTTCCAAAAATGTTCCCCCAGGTGTCAGGGCCTGTTCTTTAGAGCATATCAACTAAATAGGGGGAGATGGGTGTGCTGAGGAAATGAAAAATAAACTCCCAGCTGTTCCATAGAATACTGCTGCAAGTATAAGTCTTGGCATGGACAATGATGGCCTTGTTTAGAGCCCACAAAAGCGCCACCTGGAGGTTGACACTCTAGAATGCGACAGAGACCCTTGGCTCTTTGTCCCTCGCATTGCACAGGACCCAGGAGATTGGGGGCTCAGAGGATCAGCAGTGCATGCATATTAGTTAGCCAGGAGAGCACTTAAACTGATATAAGGACAGGGACACAGGATGACCTTGAAAGACTTGGTTGGTGTCCAATAGAGTTATATTTGAATCCTTTTGTTTTCTAATGAGATAGTTGTACACCACTAGCAACATTGTTAGGTACACTGTAAGTATGTATTCCATCCATCCGTCCACCCATCCATCCAGAACTAACTTGACCATACAGGATGTCAAAAGTCAAAGGTGGAAAGGCCATCACCCACTGTGGCTCAAGATTGAGTGGATGTCATTGTTTAGATTGGAGATAATGCTGAATAACACAGCATTTAAGTGACAAGAAAACCAGGTATCAGAGAAATTCCATGACCTATCCTCAGACAGCAGTATGTGTGTATGTCCAATGGACACCTCATGACTCAGTCCTGCCCAACACATATTTGGTTGGGGTGTTCTAATGTTTATGGAGAAAGAAGATCAGGACTATCAGGATTGGCAGTGTCAGCAGTTAGGATTGCTGTGGGTCCATTTACTCTTAAAGTCTAGATCTCTTGGTCCTAACCATACATTTTTTATTATCTGGGTCTCTGTGCAGTGGGGTGTGTAAGCTTACTGCAAATTTGCTGTTTCCACACTCAGTATTTCTTCTACCAGACTTGTGGACATCACTTACCTCTGCTTTAGCCTCCCTAGTGGGGCTTGAAAGATGGCTCAGTTACTGAAGTAAAAAGCTCCTGCATGAGCAAGAGAACCCGAGGAAACTACTACAAAATGAAAAGGAGAAGCATAGGGACTGTGAGGACTTTATAAGCATCAGACTCAAAGTGCCTTCGGTATCTATAGGTGTGTAATGACTATGCTTCCCCAGATTCAGTATTATCGTTTACAATTGGTTCTCATGGCTGCTGTGTGATGGTGGTAGTAGAAGTTAGGTAGAGTCATTTGTATGCTGAATGTTCGAGCGATGGCTTCTGAGATGGGTTCTACTCTAACATTTCCGGTACCTTGACTTCACATATCAAATATTTAGTGGCTGGCCACGTCTCCTCTCCACATAACTAACTCGGACTTCCTTTAAGCATGGCAATCTGAGTCGGCCTTTTTGAGTGATATCTAGCTTCTGTTTGAACAGGATTTCTCAGACTCACCATGGCTGGTATTGGGGCTGTCGTGTAGCAGAGGGCTGTTCTGTGCATTATAGGATGGTTAGCCACATGCCTGACCTCTGTCAGCCAAAAAATGTCTCCAGACATTGTCAGATGTCAGATGGGGAGTGACACTGTCTCCAGGTGAGAAACACTGATTTGGAGGGAGTGTTGCTAAGACACCCAAATGGGAATTGCAAGACTTCTTGTGGCCTGGCTTTGGAAGTCATGCACAGTCAGTCACTGTGTCTGTATATTTTGGCCCAAAATGAATTCGAGAGGAAGAGGACTTTAGGTGGGCACATCTCTAGGGAGAGATGGGCCATGAGGGGTGGAGGCCTGTTTTCAGACAATGGCTTTTTTTTAAAACAAGTAACTCATGATAGATACTTTCCAGGACTCTAGTCATGCCTGTAGCTGCGGCCCTTCAACATTCTCTACTGCCCCGTCTGCTGTGAGGGGCCTAAGTCGTCAGACATGCTCTTGAAAATGCTGGAGGGTATTTGGGGGACATATATGAAACCAGAGAGCTCAGTGCAACATGGTATATGACGGAATCCATAGTGAGAGACCAAAGTGTGCAAGGAACACCGCGGGGATCGGGCTGGCTAAAGAGGGGTGTTCTATTTCCAGTGCGTGAGCTGAACTCTGGAGTGGAAGTGGATAGATTTAGGGGAATTTGGGAAACAAGCACTTCTGGGAAAGCACAGTGCAGTGAAACAGGAGGCTACCGAGAGCAGGCAGCTGCTAAGTGTGTGGGTGTGTATGGCGCAGCACTGGGTCTTTCGGGCAGGGACGAGGTAGACTCTGGGGCAGGGGAGCTGTGTTCAAGGCCAAGAAGTCAAGACTATATCTATTTCTTTGTATGCACTTCTTGGGTATTTTGCCATTTCTAGTCACCAGGAAGTGACAGGTCACTGTTGGCAAAGCAGACCATAAGGTCTTCCTTTCAGGGTTCCTATAGCCTGAGGCTACGGAGTAGTAACACTGAGCACTTTAAACCAGTCTTGCCTGGATTCTCCCCCAGTGACTGATGGAGGCCAGGTGTGCTGAGGAACCTATTAAGTTCAAGACACTTTGTCAGAGGCTTTGGAGTTTTCTGACAGTTCGTGTAGAACTGTTGGAACACAGTTTCATTTGTAGATGATATAACTGAGAGGCTCATCTTTAAGCGACTTGATTGATGTCTGGTAGTAAGTGGGAGATGTAGAAGTGGATCCAGGCCAGGAACACTGACACACATTTTCTTCACACACTGAGTATCAACAGGGAGAACAATAAGCAAGAGAGACAAAGAAAATGGAGCTGTACGGCGCTATTTGTCTTATGGTTACAGTACAGGATGGCATTCACTTTTACTTCACCGCCTTAGTTTACAGGGCTCAGTGAGGCACCCGGGAGTGTTGATTATTCCTGTGGTAGCCTGTGTTTGCTAGCTTACATCCTACAATCCAGAAGCACCAGTCAACAGGACCATTTTGAATGTATTTGAAGAGAAATGGTGAAGGACAGAGTTCTCGGTTGTTTTAAAGGGGACTTCAAGTAATAGATATCAAGGTCAAGTGTCTGGGGAGACACTATCTGGACATTGAAATCCTTACAAATTCCCACAGGCTGCCACGTCTCTTCAGGTGGAAAACCAGAAAAGCCTCAGGTGTCTGGAGTCTAGGAAGCAGTGCTTTCAATGGAGAGAGTATGTCTGCAAGGACACTCCCATGGCTGGTCCCCCCTAATAAGTTTGTTCTTTGTCCTCAGGTCAAGTTCCAATATCTTAGCATGGCTTAATGATTCAGCTTCCTTCTCCATTCTCATCACCTGCGTTTGCAAAGCCACTCCCAGACAGAAATACACTTCTGTCCCACTACCGCCATACTCTGGGTGTTTCATTCTGGTGGCTCCTTCCTGTCAGCAACCTCCCTTCCCCATTCTTTCTGGTGACTCTTACCCATCCTCTTGGATCCTGGATATTTGTCCAGCATGTGCCTATGACTACCTCCTATGAGCCAAACCCTATGATGAGCAAGACACAGTTCTTGAATTCCAAGAGAACCCTAGGCATCCATTTTTCTGGGAAGGTCCCTTCAGTATATTTGGCAATTCCTCAAGAATGCTCTCAGGGCATTCATCATGTTACAACTGATTTCAAAGTGTTGAAGGTATCTGAGCATGAATCTAACTTCCTCAGCTTTTTAGGAGGAAAGAGACCACATGTTTTTGTTCATCGCTGAAGCTCAGGTCTGCATCGAAGTCAATACATTCTCTATGCTAAATGCATACAGAAGCTTACATGCAAGGTGATAAATGCAGCACGTTCCCCAATGGTGGAGGGGAACAGCTATTTCCTTATTCCCTGTGTAGACTCCCCAAGAAGGTCTCTAAGATGCACTTCGCTGAAATCTTAGTGGCAGAACAGGTTTTTGACACTGAGCCAGCAAATCTGGCAGAGTCAGGTTGCTCTCTTTAAGAAGATTAATTAAGGAGGACTTAAGAGAAGGGATGGGTGAACTGGTTACTAACAAGTAAGAACCAGCCATAAGCTCAGCCCTATTTCGGGAACACACCAAAGCAGCATCTTCAAGGTTGAGCTTGGCTTGGCTCAATTAATCCTTCTCTTCTTTGTGCATTCGCTGCTCCCCACCCACCACAGCCTCTCTCACTCATCCTTGTTGAACCATGAATCATGCACGGCAGGCTTCTTCTCTTGTTCTCTGCTGGGTCTCACACTTCCCTCACTTTTGTCCTCTGAGGACCGAGCAGACTGGGGGCGGAGGGAGAGTCTAAGGTAAATAAACCATTTTGAGTCTTTCAGAGAGAAGGAGGTTCTGAGTGGGCCCCATGATTCATGGCAAGAGGAAGATATGGAGGAGGGAGGAGGGATGGGTTGGACGAGGATCAGAGAGGCAGGAAAGGAGTCTCATGGGGATGGGTGGGAAAAGTGAACCACCAGGTCTAGATAAGGTTTGGAAGGTTTGAGGCAGGTGGGCGAGGGACCGCAGGCAGTGTGCGAAGGCAGACAGGTACATTCTTAAAACTTGATTTCACTTTATTAATGGAGTACATTTACATATCAAATAATCACAGATAAAAGATAATAAACGAGGGTAAAGTGCTCACAAAAACATGATGAAGACATTGGAAATATCATGGAAAGTTATACAAATTAATAGGAAGAGACCAAAGTAGAGACTGAAAAAACAAAACAACAGGAAAATGGCTAAAAAAGAAAGGAACAAAGAAAGAAAGACACTGAAGCAGAACATAGTTGGACTTGAATGCCTTCACTGGGAAACCTCAGCTTTCTGCCCTAAATTGTGCATCCTTCAGGTAGCTATCTCTCCACTCCGTCCCCTGCCACATTCTCATCTGTGCACGGCACTTCTCTTCTAGGTTACAACACTAAGCCGAGCCCTCGAAGACTAGAGTCTTGTCTACTCAAGCAGGGCTGGGGACGCTCTTACACTGAACTTGTCTTCTTGACTCCAGCCAGAATGAGTCATGTGGTCCAGCACATTGTCCATGTGACATGTGCGATCTGAGCAAGGCACAGAACATCTCAAATGAGGACAAGCTTGGAGACTTGAGGACACATAACACGTGATGCTTTGAGATGCTTTGAGCGTCAGAAGTCAGTGGAATTTAATAGTATTGATTTTATTGCCCTTCTCCTTAAATCCCTGGGTTTCTCCTTTCCCTTAGACAAATGGTTCTCAACTCGTGGGTCGTGGCCCGCCTCATGCTCGTTTATCAGATATTTAATTCTTGACTCAGAGCAGTAGCAAAATTACAGTTATGAAGTAACAAAAATAATTTCTTTTGTAGGGGGTCACCATAACATGAGGGACTCTATTAAAGGGCTGAAACATTGGGAAGGTTGAGAGCTACTGCCTTAGACAAAGATATTTTGCTGAAATGATTCATTTCATGAAAGTCCTGAAGGCCAAGCAAGCAGAGGTGTGTACTTAGGTTTCAGATGCAGATGCGTAGCACAGAAATCTGGGATTTCCATCCCAGGTAGTGCATGTTCAGTTAGTTGTTCCAATTTTCCCTGGGTCTGTAAATGGGAAAGTAAAGTGTGTCAACAGACCCTCCACGGAAGGCTGAGCCCGTTCTGAATGTGCCAGACCTCTTTGCTCATGCCGTCCTGTTCAGAATTGTGTTAGGAGAGAGGCAGGTGTCACCCACTTGTATTTGGCAGGTGAGGAAACTGCTTGGCTGAGGAGCAGCAGTAAGCCTGGGTGAGAACCAGTCTAAGGCGAACTGCCAGCTTCCCAGCTCAGCTATCACTGAAACCCAAGACAGGTCTTTGCATATTGTTTTTATGGTCCTTTCTTTGAGACACTGGAGGGCAGTGTGGTATAGTGGATTGAGCTAGGACTTTGGCAAGAAGGGATTTATTTGGCTGTGGTTGTGAAAGCTGTGTGGCCTTGATAAAGTTAAACAATGTTTCTGGGTCCTTATTTCCTTGCCTCCAAATGAAGATAATCAACACAAGATTCATCTTGTTGGGTTACTGTGACAATCAGATAAAAGATAAGTATTAAAGTGCTTTCTGAACTGTGAAGAGCTAAACTATGATTCTAATAACACTGTGAATTATTTGGGGGAACCCAAAAGTCCTTCCTGAACCCATATTATTTAAAATGTTCTTTTAAGAATTAAAACTTAATATCCTTACCTCTGGTAGTTATTCACTTCGTGGGGTTCAAATTCACTGTACAAGATAGCACTTAAAAAACTCACATTCTTGGAGATGGAGGTGGGATTGTCAAGGAGCCAAGATAGGTGGATTTTGCTGGGGAGGAGGAAAGGAAAGGTGTGAAGATGGGTTGTTCCAGAGTCAGGCAGATGGGCAGATAACATTGTACTGGGGGCCTTACAGACACAACTTGCAGAAGAACTTTCTGGAAGAGCTACTATTTCCAGAGAGCTGAACTTCCTGCTACTCAAGACCTGCCCTGTGCAAGGTGACTGGCAGAGTAGCAGGTGGCCTTGGGGCTGTGCTTTACAGGAGGGTCAACAGAAAGTGAAAGTGATCCTGGGCTGGAGAGTGTGTTGAAGGGACTCTTTGGGATTAGGGTCTTGAGCCTGTGGAGGACTTCCTGCCTGTACTTCCTCATCAGTGGCCAATCACGGCTCTTGTTGAGTCTGTGTGTCTCCTCCTCACTTGGTGATTTTTAGAAAGGATTTAATTTATCTTAATTTTATGTATATATGTGTCTCTGCATGAGTATGTGTACATGAGTGCAAGTACCAGAAGAATCCAGAGGAAGGTGTTGGATCGCCTGGAGCTGGAGTTATAGATGGTTTGGGTCACCTGACATGGGTGCTGGGAACTAAACTTAGGTCCTCTGGAAGAACAGTACATGCTCTTAACTGCTGGTCATTTCTCCAGTCTTTGGATGACTTTTTAAAAATTCTGATTGATTTAAGTGAATGAAGGCTCATTTGAACTGAGGACCCACTCACCAGCTACCTACTGAAATAAACTTGTCATTCATTTACCACCGAAGACCACCCTACAGAGAATCAGTCATTTATGCGCTGTCTTGGCCAGGGGCTCATGTTCTAGGTCAAACATTCCATCTATTGTTGAGCAGCACCTTCAACCAGAAGGCAGCTTGTACACTTGCACACCCCTAGTGCCTCAGCTCATCTCTGGGATATTGAGAAAGTTCTGCAGAATGTGCCTAATTTTTGCCTGTAACTACCTATTGGCTCTAACCCTTGGACTATATAAAGTACACCTGATGATTCTTTATAAAATCGCACCATCTCCTATATATCCCACGCCCTAGGCAGGCTGAGCACACTGAGTTCTATCTAATGCTCCTCTGCTGGTGGAGTTTCAACTGCCCTAGACATCTTTTGTGGTTGACTTTGAGAGAGAGACCATTTCACAGTTGTTTCTTAGAGTATGTCTTCCATCACAGAACATATCCTTTACTGTAGTCTGAGCTGGTACGAGCCAGTTCAACTGGCCACTTCCTCATGTTAGAGCTATTACTTCTATTAATTCAGCTTTATCAACACCTCTTTACAACACTGCCAACGGTCAAGAAGGTCAACAAAGCATGACGGTTTTCCCAGCAGTGCTAAAGCCGTGTTCTGTGCTGACCACTCAGTGTCAGCAGGAGGTAAGCATGGGCTGCCACCCTTCCACCCAGAGAAGTACTCCTTCAAGCTCTGAGACTGAGCTTAATATTTGTCCTTCTATTAATATTTATGATTAATGTTGCATCTCTATTTGCTTATAAATTATGAAGTGAATATTTATTGCACATGCATAAGATTGAAATTTAAAGATAGCAAACATGTCAGAAATAAAAATACTGGCAATTGTATCCTCACTTGATTCAGTTTTGTTACAGACCATGTGTGTGGGGAGCTCCCCTGCGATTCAGATCATTCCATAAGCACCTCAGATCTGCATATGCTCCAGCTAGCTGCCGCATACGCTCTCATTTTCACGGTTTGCAGATAAATCTATGACCACCTTAGGTGCATATTTAGAAGAAGAGCAATGGGAAGAAGGGGCTCCTTCCCACCTTCAATAAACACTCTTATTCTGCTTTCTCAATACATGACTTTCTCTCCATGGTTGCCTGTATCTTTCCCTCTCTCCCTTTGTTCATTTTATCCCAAGACCAGAGATGTCCTTGGAATGCACAGAGCTGTTGTGTCATGCCAAAGCGGGCAGTGTTTGTTTGGATCTTGAAGAAAACAGGAGGCTGAGGCTGGAGTGTCATATGGTTTGGATGTGAAGACACATGTGAATGTTTTAGCACTTGTTTCCTATTGGTGGTGCTGTTTTTGGAGGTTGTGGGACCTTTAGGATTTGGTATCTAGCTGGTGGCATAGGCGGCCACTTGAGGCTGGCCTTGGAGGCTTGTGTCCTGAACTGCTTTCAGTTTGACCTCTGCTTCTGGATTCCTAAGGTGTGAACCGGCAGCACCACGAAATCCCACTGCCGTGCCTTCCCCACCATGATGGACTGACAGTCCTTCAAACTAGGAGCCAAAATAAATCTTTCCTCTCAAACTGCTTCAGTCACCCATTCTGTCAATGTGACGAGCAACGTAAAGAATACAAAGTGAGGCTTCTTCCAACATCAAAGTCTTAAGTGATAAACAGGAAGCTGTTCTGGCTTTGGCAGGAGTTCAGAGGAACATGAGCAGAAGTGAAGCTAAATGGGGAGAGGCTGGGCAAGCAGAGGGCTTTCACCCTAGAGGGCATGGGACATGAATGCTACCCTCACACACTTGAAGGGTGTCAGTGGACAGCTGAGTTGAAACTTTATCCTATTGCTACATAATGTTTGTGGCTCAGGGAGGATAACAGGACACAATAAAAGACGTTTTTAGTGACCAGAGCTGACCTACAGAAGAGGGTTTATTTTTGAGGGAGTTTAAAGGTGAGTGAGCCAGCAGCTGAAGAAAGGGGTTTGGCAACGCCTGGTCACCATGCTGGTGGTCTGGGCTGGTGCTGCTGAGGTCCCACATATCACAAGATTCTGAGGCACAGGACTGGGTACGATAGGGCAGTGATCATTCCAGCCCTTGTGACTTCATGATTTCTGCATGGCCTCATGCCTCACCTTCCCTGCTTCTTCCTATTGGCTCGGTGATGCCCCTGTTCTGCTCAGGGAGGCAGAACATGACCATACCACTTAGTCTGGAGTGGTATGGTCTGGAAGGGGACCCCTAGCTGGATGCCACCTGCCCTAGTTGAGGCAGGTTGAGCTTGGCATATAAACATCGTTGAAGGGAAATGTCACCCACAAGACCTTTTGTTCCAGTGGCCCCGAGATTCAGACCATCTTGTTGTGTTCTCCTCTACAATTTTAAAGGAGGATGTGAGAACTCGGTAGGGAGCTTTTCTTTCTATATGTGTATACTTATATATGAGGGTGCACATTATGTGTGGTTGTGTGTGTGCATGCACATGAAGACTAGAGAACAACCTTGGATGTTATTCCTTAGGTGTTGGTCACAGTTTTTTTCCCCAAGACAAAAATCTCTTACTGTCCTGGAGCTCACCAAGTAGGGTAGGCTTGCTGGTCAGTGAGTCCTAGGATTTGTTTATCTCTGACTTCTCAATACTGAGATTACAACTGTATGTCACCATTCCTGACATTTTTATGTGGTTTTTAGGGATAGAACTTGGGTCCTCATGCTTCACCGACTGCCAGCTCCTAGCCCTTGTGCTCTTCCTTAAAATGGCAGGAAGAAGACTTTGGGAGGCTCTCTTGTAGGCCAGAAGCACCTCCTCTTGGTGGCGCTTACCTCTTTTGGTGGCCGGTTGACACAGAGTCACAGCTGACCACAGGAACGTATTGGGGATCTTTTCACACCTGCCTGCCCTTGCAAATTGTTTTGCCCTTGTCTTTTCTCCCCAGTACAGTGACAGGGTCTTTTGAATCTTGGTTTTCTTGTCTTCCCAGAGTGTTGCCTATGGTGCCTGTGTACAGACAACTTAACACTGCCCTCCTCAGTACCTTCTGTCTCCTCCCATCTCCTGTCCTAGCTCATTGCTGCCTCAGTGTAGCCCTGCACTGGGGACTCCCAGACTTTACCATATAGAATTTAATTTTTACCTTCCTGCTTGGGACATTCCTGGTTCTTTCTTAAGAATGCCATATTTTCTGTGATATATCTGCTGACACTCTTGGGCAGAGTGAGGTCTCCACATGGATGCCTCCAGAGACCACTGAATCAAGGCAGTGCTGGATGCAGGATTCTTCGAGTTGAATCTGCCTTTTATGTTCCCAGAAAGGGCATGTAAAATGGATGGTGGCATTTCACTGGCATCCATGAGATATTAGTAGAAGGAATGAATAATGAAGTTGTGTGCTTAGGAGCTGAGGATGTGCATCAGTGGTAGTACATGCATGAGGCCTTGAGTTTGATCCCTAGTATTACCACACATCCTTCCCCCAAATCCCCTTTATGGCCATCTTAAAATGATATAGGGTGTTAAGTTTCCTCAGTAAGAGTCACATAGATTATTTCCCCATGTTCTCCACAGCCAATGGGTGTGTAGGAAAAAGAGTACTGTATTAGTTACCTTCATCTACCACAACAAAATAGCACAATCAAGATGGCTTGGATAAGGGAAATTTCTTGTCTCACAATTTTGGATGCTGATAACAATGACAGCAGCAGAGCCATTCTCTTCCAGGGGCCGTAAGAGAAAGCTACTCTGTGTCCCCAATCCAGCTCCTGGTGTTTGATGCAACTTCTCAGGCTCCTTGTCTTGTAGAAGCTTTAAATCAGCCATCTTTGCTTTTATCTCTGTGTTATTCTATTTGCATGTGTGTTTGTCTCCAGATTTCCCCCATTCTAAAGACATTGGTCTTATTAGAGTCCCTAGTGGCCCCATGTTAACTTGATTACCTACAAAGACTCTATCTTCAAATCAGGTCAAATTGAGAGACTGCAGATTAGGACTTCAACAACCCATTATCAATGTATAGCAAGGACTGCATCTTTGAGGTTATGACTAGTCCTAGTTCTTCTCCAAGCATCTGCAGAATGGGAACAATAAGATAACTACAGAAACTTTGAGGTCACATTTTAAATATTTTCTCATTCCTTTGGAGAGTCCAACAGTGACTCTTATTTCATTCATCAATCAAATGTGATTCTATGGAGTGCCTACTGTGTCCTAGCACTTGGAAATGTGTTCTGTAAACAGAATGACCTCATATGGTCTTTGTCCTTCCCTCTGAGTAAGACAGGATGAAGTGTCCATGCTGTATCTATGGTCGGCATCTTCAATGGAACCTTTTGACATTCAATTGGGAATCTGCCTCATCAGCTATTTGAATATCGCTTTCACAACCTGAAGAATAGGCTGATGGCTGCCAAGTTTAAAACTTATGCATAAGCTGGTTGTCTGATCTGTCTGAAAACACTATGATGAGCCACTTTCTTGGTCATTCTCCAATCACTAATTTCTGGCTCCATGAGGTTCATCTACCAATGATATGGAAAAGAAGGCATGGCTCATGCCTCCCAAAGGCCTGCTTTGTTTGTATCACAATCATTGTTTGTGTTACCACATCCCTTGCTGCCCGTGGTGATATCCACATTCACGTTGCATTCATGCAGCAAGAAATGAGTTTTATTTAATAATTGGGTCCAGTCCCTGAATGTCCTGAGGTTGTACATTTAGTAAGAGCCAGAGCAAGGTCTCATGTTGAAGTTTGTTTGGCTCCAAATGGGGAGTTATGCATTCTCTTCCCCTGCCACGTCTCTCTCTTTTTTAAAAAAATGTAATTTATTTATTTTTATATCAATCACAGGTTAGGTACTTTGCATCCCAGGCGTAGTCCCCTCCCTCATTCCCTCCCACTCTCCCCAACCACTTCTCTTTTAAAAAGTTAAAAACATTTAGGTGTGCAACATGGTGCTCTGGCATACATGTACACGAGGTGATCACCACACTCAAGCTCTGTAACCTATTTACCTGTCTTATAAGCACCACTCTTTTGAGGTGCGATCACCAAGATCTTATTTTTTTTATGAAAAAGAAAATTTCTAGTTTAGAAAACTGCATCACTAACTATAGACATAATGTCCTGTGTTAGAGCCTGACATTTACCTATCTTGCATTCATGCATCGCTGACTCTTGACTCATGCTTGGCTGCTCTATTTCCCACCATGGTGATCTTATCCTTTCTGCCTCTACATATTTGTATTTGACTTTGTAGGTTTCCCATGGAAGTGAGATCGTGTGGCATTTTTACATAGGTGTCCATGTTGTTCTGCTTTTCATATTTTCCAGATTCCTCTGTTTTCCCCCTCTTTTCTAAGACATGTCACCCACTTGCTGCAAATCATCTGTATGTCCCTACTGCCTACAGTAGGAACACCCATCCAGAGGTCTGAGAACACTGATTCAATGTGTGTGTGTATGTTTGTTTGTATGTGTGTGAGAGAAAGAGAAACAGAGAAAGAGAGATAGACAGAGACAGACAGAAAGAGAAGGATGAAGAGACAGAGAAGGACATGGGCAGAGTTTTCTAGGAGGGAGCCCTTGGTCAGATTCACAAGTTATTCTTGACCTCAAAGTCTAAAGGGCACCTGCCTTAGGCAAGCAGTTGACTGATCATTGTCTGATCTCCATGTTCCTTGCTGGTTTTACTTCCTGGTATGTCATCTTGTTCTCAATATCTAATGAGTTTCTGGAAGGTTCCCTGCACTCTTACAAGTCCAGACACGTTTCCAGAGCCCCAGGTCTGTGAGAGGAGAAGCCTGAGCCTTTCTGTGGCTCCATGGCTTCCCACAGCTGACTCTGCTGTGTGGTTCCTACACTGGATAGCAGTGGGTAGGCAGCTGAGCTTGGGACCTCTCCTTATCCTCCCTCTCTGCTGCACATGGTGTGAGCCCCTAAGTCATCTGCTTGTGCTTTGTCTAAGAGGCTTGTGAAATACAAGGGCAAGAGTCAACCTTCTTTGGGTACTCTGTCATACTCAGGCTGCCAGCTAAGCTGGCATCAGCTTCTGGCTTCTGGGGTATCAGCTGCCATTACCTTCTGGCGTGTCCTCCTGAGACACAAGCTGAAAAGCTTGTTCTTCAAATGATGCTCACTGGTGATCCAGCTATGAAGCCATTCAGACCTTCTTCCTCTTCTCCTCCTCTCCCTCCTCCTCTTCTTCTTCCTTCTTCCTGTTAATTCTCCATCACCTGAGCTAGTTCTTCTACTTCTTCCCCTCCTGTTTCCTCCGATTGTTCTTGTTTCTCTTCTTCTTCCTCCCTTCTCCTCTTAACTCTCTCTTTCTCCTTCTTCCTCTGTTTCTTAGGGCTCTCCTGCAACACCCGAGTGTCTTCACTTTCATTTTATCCTGAAGCTCCCTCTTCTATAAATAATATTTTTTAAAAGCAAGTCACTGAGCAAAGCACAAGCAGTATAGACAGACTCAGTGGGGATTTTATTCCTTGAGAGCTGAAACATGACCTGAAATCCTCATTTCTGCCTTGCTCTTGGATAATATGTCTTTAGCATGCTTGAGGCTTCATCTTCTCTAGTAAGCGCACCGTCTGGCTTAAGTCTATCAAGTGCCCAGACCAGGTCAAACCGGCCCCTTTCAGGCTGCCCCAGGATTTCCAGTTGAGAAAAATCTGGCCTGCTTATTGCTAATATCGTCTGGCAGGGGATAACGCTTTCATGCATTGCCCTCAAGCTCCAGACAGAAAGCTCCATCTGTTGTCTTTCTAGCTCAGTTTCTCTTGCCTTCCTCCAACCCAGAGGGAGGCACTTCTGGAAAGAGACAACTACCTTGAGGGAAACTGAAGACGCTTAGGCTTCTGCTTGCTTGCAGGTTTATGCTGACAAGCAACTATGGACTGACAAGGGCTGCTTTCCTAGTCCAGGGGCAAAGGACAGCTTGTCACAGGCATTCTAGGGACTCTAAGAGCACTGGGCAAGTTCCCAGGTGAATTGGCATCGATCCTTTATTACATTCATTCAGCAAGTGCTGAGTGAGTTCCAGGTCCCAGGTTGAGCCTTGGGAAGCCAGGATGAGTGAGACCTAGTCTGTTCTCAAGGAGTTCAGGATTCTGGTTGAGGATGTAGATAAACAAGTGGGTAAAGAGAGCTAGGGTGGTCTAAGGACCGTAAAAATGTAGGACGGGGTCACTCAATTCTCATTCCATGTTTGTCATTTTGTTACCCAGAATAATTTTAAGGCTTACTACATGCCTTTGCTGGGCTGTGGGACTCGGTTTTACATATTTGGCAGGAATAAGGATATATTTTAAACTCCTTCATGGGTTTCTCATCAAAAGTGATTACGAAACCCTAATGGCTGCATGCAAAAGAAGGTAGAGTCTGCAAGAACAAAAACAGGGACACTTTTATTCAACCCTCTATACCTGTCATCTGGTGGCAAAGCTATTAGGGAGCAGACACTTGATAAATATTTGTTGAGTGAGTTAATGATATGGATGGTGAAGAGAAGCCAGTCTTTGGTAGTGGTTTTTAAACATGAACCTCAGATGAGCTTGTTAAAACATAGGTCCCCATGTTCAAAGACTGATGCTGTTCTAGGGTGGAGTAAAGGGTTTGTATTTCTCCATCCGCCCAGGCAATTCTCATCCTTCTGTGCTGAGACCCGTACTCTGAACTGTACTGGGATCTTCCCTATCAGAGATGGATAAGAACATCTCTTAAAGTTGTTCCAAAGAGCCACTGTGGGGTTTGGCCTTCCCCACTGTCTTAGCAGGGGTCAGGTCCTATCACATGAGACAGGCCCAAGTACCCAAGGGTTCTTGAAGGTTCATGGTGACATAGTCATGATGCAGGTGACTTAACATAACCAGAGGGACTATGAACATGAGCCTTTAGCAGTGAGCTCACTCCCTATGTGAAATTCAGGGCAGTTAATATAGCTCTGCTTGAGAAAGACACCCTTTTGTCTGCTGTCAGGATCATTGTCCCTTCTTAAGCAACCAGCATATTCAAGGAAAAGGACAAGCTATTGTGGCACATTGGGATTTTTTACTTACTCATCCGAATTGCTTGCTCATGCTGAGTAAGCTTTAATTGTCTTTGACGTTGAGCAAGGAGCACCATGCCTGGAGACCTGGGTGTGCTAACCTCTCGCCACAGAGCTGGGGATAACGTGATCGCAGGTATGCTCTCTACTGGATGGCCGTGTGTTTCGGAATGAAGAGATCAGCTTTAGGCTGTGCGAGGTTCTGCAGCTTTTTCCTTTTCTATATCTATGCAGAAGCTGATGCCCCAGTCACACTGCCTGAGAGATTCAGGATGAGGGGCATCCAAACAGCCCCTGCTGCTAAAACAGCCTGCAGTTTGCTGGATGAATTAAACAGCATGATGAGGCTGGAAGAGGCTTGAAGTCTTTGAGGACACTGAGTGCTCTGACTGCAGAAACTGGGCTGGGCCCAGCACTGACCTCTGAGACCCATTGCATCTCTCCCAGGTGTAGCAGGAAGCAGACGTTACTAACCTGCTTGCTGAGCTGTATGCTGGATTGCTTCAGTGGATCTGGGGATACAGGACATAGACATTTTCTTTTTGCTTCTTTAACTACAGAGTCCAGGATGGGGCCAGACACAGAAGTTCTGGGAACTTTCTAGGACCTACGCAGAGCAATGGTTATAACCCAGCACAGCTGCTCACTGCTGTAGCAGATTCTCTTACACCTCTGAGTCTCACTTTCCTTTTCTGACAAACAGGTGCAGTGTGTATCTGAATGCTGCTTTTCCACCATCCATACTCAGTGCTATGGGCTCCACAAAGCCTGTCTCATTAGTTTCTCTAACCTCTGTATTGAGCATATTTAGTTTCGTTAAAGCTATGGAGGATGACGGGAATTAAGACATCTTCTGAGGTCCCTTGGCAAACTGATTGTCTTGTTCCAGAGCCCATGCTTTTAGCCACTGTAGTACTGGTTTTCCAGTGGGAATGGATTTGTCTTCTGGGACACATTTGGCAATGTTGAGACAGTGTTGTCGTAGCCACCAGCAAGAGATGCTGCTGGTACCTAGTGAGTAGAGGCCGTGGGCCTTGGTCAGCATCTTACAGTGTTCACGATAGCTCATCATAGGAAAGAATGATGCAGTCCAAAATGTCAATGAGACGTTGTGTGGTGCAGTCCACTGCCTCCGTGAAATGATGCTAGCCAGGCCCAGAGCACATTCACATTAATGGCATTCCTTCCCTGCATTCTCAGGACTCAGCTCAGAAAAGAAAGATGAGCCCAGGCTCCAGTTTCTTACTGCAGCTTGAATTTTAGCCTTAATGGTTCCCGGCTGCTTGGCATCTCTGTCTCAGGAGTTCCTGCCTTTGTGAGATGTGCTGACAGTTATCAAGAGTCAGGGCAAGACTCTTCTTGGGAGAAGTCCAGCTTCCCTGAGATTTGGCAAGTTCAGACATTCCTTACAGAATGCACACCTTCCTGGCCTCTGACCTCACAGCATGCGTTGGCTTTACACCTGGCTGAGTCTTATGAAGTGTGTTTCCCTTTCACAGGAACTGATGTTTCTCACCTTTTGCATGGAAGGCCTTACATGCTCCTACAGGGAGCTTGCTGTCATTAATGAGTCTTGCTAGTGAGAACCATCCATGAATGTTGTCATGGTTCTGGCCCTTGAAAATGAATGAATTAAGGAGAAATGTGACAGCTGACCTGTCATCAAGAGCAGCCACACCTTGCAGGCTGGGTACTCTGTCTTCACCAATGACTCACCAGAAGGCCTTGGGCAAGTGCCTAGAATGGTCGGCTCTCATTCAAAACAAGAGGGGTCTCTGCCTGGTTCAGGAAGCTTGAGGGTAGTGGTTCTCAACCTGTGGGTCACAACCCCTTTGGGGGTGTTCGAATGATCCTTTCAAAGGGGTTGCCCATGACCATTGGAAATATCAGACATTTACATTACCATTTATAACTAACAAAATTACAGTTATGTAGTAGAAACAAAAATAATGTTAGGGTTGGGGGGGCACCACAACAGGAAGAACAGTATTAAAGGGCCAAAACATTAGGAAGATTGAGAATCACTGCTCTAGGGGGAATGCCCTCTGGACAAACTGGCTGTAAAGATCTTTGGATGCATAAAAGAGAACAGGAAACAGGGAGGTAATGGCAAATTAAGGATGGACAGCTGTGCCAGAAAAGTTGTGGCTTGGCTTTTGGGGTCTTCCATTCCTTGCAAATTTGCAGTGATACATGCTTAATCAAAGTGGAGTGTAGTTAAGTTAATGTTAGCGTAACTAGTGCAGTGAGGGTTAAGCTGGTGGTTCTAGCAGTGAAAGAGCCACAATCCTTCCTGGGTCGTGATACCCCATGAATGAGCTTGAGGAAGTACGGCTGAAGGTATTGATCAGTACCAGCAGCAGAGATGTACTATGGAGAATGGATGGCCAACAGGTGAACTATTATTCTGCCACTGAAAATGGGCAGAAACCGCTGACTTTTTGGAGATCAAAGGAAAAGGCCATTTGAGTGAATTCATTTCTTCGGATTTATCTTCCTAGAATTCCCTCTTCCTTAAAGTCAACAGACCTTGGGCTCCAGATAGAAGAGGCCATGGTCCATTTTGGGGAAAGAGGACAGGTGAGGATCCACAAGGGGACTCCTCAGTGTGTGTTCTAGTGGCGAGGAGTGGGCACAGCCCAGGAAGAAGTGTTTTGCATTGTCATAACTGTCTGCTTATGCATTTTCTCTTCTTTTTCAATGAAGATGTAGGGATTTAATTATCCGACTGCCCCACTTCATAGCTGAGATTTGATATGGTCAATCTTTATATTTAGGAAGGGCTTGGGATTGAGAGGCTTGAGTATGAGGCAAAGTGACCAGATCAGACCGAATTGGAAGCAAACGTGCTCAGGTTTATCGGTAGAGCTCTCAGGCGAGGTTCACCCATCCCAGAGTACAGGGCTAGAAAAGTTGCATGTGGGACCCAAGATGGACTGTTCTTATAGTCCTGAGCAACGGGAAGGGTGTTGTGTCAGGCAAGAGCTGGATTTTTTTTCCATGTAAGGTCCTGGTTTGAGTGCCTGGTTGTCATTCAGGAGGGGGCTGGCCCTTCCCGAAATTTGGTTTTGGTACCATCTGGCTAAGGGGGAGGGGTGCTTTACAATGCAGGCAAGGCTGTAATGAGCAGGAGCATGGGTCCCAGGCCAATGGGGGTATCTTTGGGAATTCCCTCCCAGGGATAAACATGAGTCTAGATTTGGACACTGAGTTCACATTCACAGTGTTTGCATTCACAGCCATGCTTTTGTAGTGCAGAAACAAAAGCACTTCTGGGCTTGGACATCTGTGTGTCTCATATCCTTTATTCAGATTTAGTTGTTCTTTCAATTTTTGGGGACTCCAGATCTGCTTGTCCCTACCCTCTCCCAAGACACTTCTCTGCAATAGCTAACTTTTTTTTTTAAACAGAGGGTCATGTAGCTGTCAAAAATCAAGTCTAAGGATAGGCTTTGCCACTGACTAACTGGACAACAGGGAGGACATTCGGCCTGCTTGTCAAGCCTCAGTTTGTCTGTACACTTAGGTATCAAAAGCTGCTGAGAGAGTCCTAGAAGAATTTGCATGTAGTTGCTTAGCATGGTGCCTGGTACACGGGAGTCACTCTATAGATGTTTGGGCTGCCTGGCACCTGACACCCATTTTTATGTTCAGAGGATTCCTCGAGGAATTGTCTTGGGGAGAAGCCACACTATACCCACCATCAGAGCTGAGAAGAATCATGTTGTTTTGTTCTCACTGCTGGGATTCAGGGTGTGTGCATAACTTATCACACGTCCGTCATTACAGGCAGTTGCGTCTCACCACACTACCTGGGGAGTTATTGTGTTGAATCTGGCAGCAGCAAGTACAGCTAGTCATCCCCAGAGCCACGAAAGTAGGCCAGCCTGGATGTCCTCATCAGACCTCTGCTGTATGTAGCAGGACTGTGGCCAGGGCTCAGCTGACCTTGTTCAGCTCCTACCCATTTTCCTTCACTACTTCTCCAAATTTCTTAGCTTTCCTTTGGGCAGTGAATTTCTTCTGTATTTAAATCAGCTGGAGACACTTTGCTGCTTTGAGAATACTGGCCAGCTTTGTTAACTTTTCTCATTCTCATTATTGTTGTTTCTACTGTTGCCCCCATTACAGTACATCATAGTTGCTTTTGTCTGCCTCCCTTCCTGGACGGTGAACCCAGCCCTTGAACTGCTATACACTATTTGCTCATAATGGACCCATCAATTGAGCATATGGATATCTAATGACAAATGGAGAATAGATGATTAAATGAACAAATGAGTGGATAAATGAAGTATTTGTTCAGTACTTATGAAGAGCTTTGTGGTATGGCAGGAAAAAGGCATCAAGATTAACATGTGAAAGATACTAATGACAGAAAGAAAGACTGGCACACCCCCCTCCAAGGGCTACATGTAAGGCCCAGAACATGCATGAGAAAGGCCCGTGATACACAAATCCAGGAGAAGGCAAGTGCTGTGTATAGGGACCATAAGAGATGCAACTCTTGTGGTGGTTGACTTTTTTTTTTTTTAACTCTCTTCAGTTGTGGCTCAGAAGTACCTTTCTCCCTTAATAAATAATCATGTCTTCTGTTCTTATCCACTTGTCACACGAACCCAGAATCCCCGTGGTTCCCTTCCAGACTCACTGAAAGCAATGACACTAAACTTAGAGGAGAGACTCTTTGAGTCATGACATTGTAACAGAGCTCAGAAAATACACTCCTCTTTCTGCTAAAAATGTAATATTGGAAGGTTGAAATGACTCTTTTTCAGTCTCAAAAATATATTTCAGGTTGTTGCTGAAACTCCCAGATTGACACAACACATCTTATTCAGATCAAAGCAAGCGTATCTTAGCAGTAAACACAACTAGGTGGGTGATGTTTATAATGGATGTGGATGTCTGTCCCTCTATTTAATCCTTACAAGAATGCTGCTTCATAAATACTTTGGCCATTCTACAGATGAGGAAATAGAGTCTTAAAAAGGATAAGTGGCTTATAGAAGATGAGTCACCCAGGAAATAGCCAAGATACATTTCAAAGTAGGTCTCACATTTTGGCTCCCAGGACTACACTGTTGCTATTTGCCTTCCCCACCCAAGGAGAAGTAAACTGTCAGTAAGGTTTATTTATTGAGAGTTCCTCTTTTTAAATGAGGAGACTGAACTTAGCCCATCAAAGGCACTCATCACATTATCTCTGGATCTCAGTTGGCATCATACCAGAGAGTGTTGTGTATGCCATAGCCCAGGAGCTGTACTTGATGTTTTGGGATTTATTCTAGTCATTAGAAAACCACATAAGATTATAGTATTTATTATACTTCACAACATAATCAACTAAAACAAATTAATTTTCATTGGTAATAAACTAAGAGGTCTTGGCCAAGACTTCATGTGGATTTTGCCTAGGAAGATATTCTTGCACGGTAATTCTTTCCCTTTCATTTGGATTTCCAGTGCTTTCAGTCTTAATTTTGACATTAAAGTATCCACGTCACCATGTTTCTGCTAGGAATTGTGCAAATCTTGGACCTCATCATATCTGACAGTTACAGGCCTGTAGCCATGCTAGGAACCAGACTTGAAGACAGTAACTTTTATAGAATAGTCTTCATTTTGTGACACCATCTTAGGCTGGTCGTCAACCTGAGAGGAGGTATACATGGATAAGGATGTCTAGTAGAAAACAGAGGGTGATGATATGTCTCCAGCCTATATAATTTCTTTTCCAATAACATGCCACTCTGTGCTGATACAGGAAGTCTGGGACCTTGTCGCCTTGGTCTTCGGTAGAAGAAGTAACATGAATGGAAAGACTCTACTTTATGTTCTACTGAGAAAAAGGAAAAGCTTTCTAATTAGGTAAAGGATAATTTTGTTCACTCAGCCATCATTTACTTTGTTGCCATTTTAGTTTTTTCCACAGCACCTGTTATTTCTTAGTAGCATCATACTGATGTGTTTGTTTATCTGTTTACTATCTGTCTTCACGTTGAATTGGGCTCTGAAAGAGCAAAGCCATTTTTCTATGTTTAATACACTACTTGTAGCACCTGGGACTATCCTAGTATCTGGTAGACACTTGATCAATGTTGGTGGAATGAACGGACTACTGAAAGAAAACAAATGACTGAACCAGACTATGATACTGATACCCAAACTCAGCATTCTGGAAGAGCTATGTTGGAAGAAATACTAAAACAGACTAAGAAGACTTGGTACTATTATCTCCATTAGCTCCACCTTCCTCTCTGTGTTGAGTATATTGCCTCTCATCTGTGGATCAGGGGGAGGATTAAAGTTAGTACCTGTACAAGTGGGTGGCTTCTAGTAGGCAGATACTTAATGAATATTAATAGAGAGATAATGATAGAAGTGAAGGAAAGAGTGAGGATCATCAGTTGATGTAACATTTTAATGGGGATCTTGCTTTAAATATTCAGGACTTATTTTAATTAATATTTGCATATGTCTTCATAGTTTACAGAGATCTTTCTCCATACTTTATTTCAGCTACTACCCACTCATCATAGTTTTCTCTAGTGGTTATAGTCAATCCTATTTCACAGACAGAAATTAAAGGTTAAGGTTGACTTTAGATGTAGGCATTCTTGAACTTTCATTAACAGACTCCAAGCTCCCTGCGCTAACTTTTTTTTCTTTTGCTAGTGTTGGGCATTTACCTTATCTCTGACCAGTCTTGCCTCCATAGACCATATATATATTTGCATTATTTTTGTGGTATTCACACCAGGAGCCCCTTGAGGGCAGGGACTGTCTCTATTGTTTTATTTTGCAAAATTCCAGATGCAATCATGTTACTCATACATTTATTAGTAACAGAGTTATGCAAAGATGTTGCATGCCTGGCTTGTTTATTATACGTTTGAGCAGATATACAGACATTTTCATTTCTCACTGTCCTCATCTCTGCCCTCAGTTAAATGCCCCCTTAACTGGCAGATAGCATGGGAATGTTTGCTGTTGACACATTGGTTCTCATATCTTACCTGGCTCTTCCGTTTCTCTCCTTACTCTCAGTTATAAAACACCACACATTACCCTAGATTACAAACTAGACATATGTGAATCAAGGACTTCTAAAACTTCCAGGTGAAAAAGACCAAAGTGTTCAAAGAGGAGGAACTTCATCTTCTTTAGTTTAACCAATGCTCATGCAATGTTGTCTTGCTGTTTCTTCTAGGAGGCAGGACTGATCAATGGTCATGCAGCTATATAAGGTACTGTTAAGGAGAGGAGGCTCAGTCAGAGACTAAGGAGAAAACTTGGTTTCAAAGTAAAAAAAAAAAAACCACTTACTTCAAATCTTGTTCCTCTAGATAGATGAATCTGTTTTTCAACCTTTCTGGCTAAACCATCCCAGACAATTATGTGACTTTTATAACCCTTGATTTCTCAACACACAGATAAAGCAGTCTTTCTTTCTGGCTTTATTGAGGGTTAAATTGAGATCCACTGATATACTCTTCAGTCTGCCATAGTAAACACTGATAAAGAACAAATACTCTTACCTCATATGGCTGGCCAGTCCATCAAAAAAAATAGTGTTCATTGTCAAAATTGAGTAAAAAGTTGGTTATCCTCTTTGACTTAATAATTTAAAAAATGGGCACAATGCTACTTGTCTCAAAAGTTTCTTTTTTCTAGAGAATAAAAAAAGCTGTATGCTTTAAGACATTTGTGTCATGGTTATTTATATTAAGGACACCTTGGAGATAAATTAAACAACTTTATGCTAGTGAAGGAATTATTATCCATTTAGAGAGATATTACATATAATCTGCAAAAGTACCAAAAAGAAAATTGATAAAATTGATGACATGTAAGATTTAACATGATGAATCTAAAATTATGTTTAGGTACATATACATGTGTACCTAAAACATGTATTTTTCTATTTTAATTTTTATTAATACCCCTAGCAAATAGCCATAAAAGTTCTTCTTTTTAAGGAGAAAAATCCTTTTCTCTTTAGTGTGATGTTTGTATCTGGCTGGAGCTTCGCCTGACAAGTACATTATATTGTACACTCTGCAGGACATTGAACAGCAGAACCTTCATCACAAGGTCACTTTGGCTGCTCAGAAATGGTCAGAATGGGCTTGGCTGAGAAGAGTGAGTATAGAGATTTTCTGATAAGTTATTATTATTATTTGCCGCTGAGTGAAGGAATAGTCAGGATGAGTTAGCACAGTTCAATTTTATGGCAGAGCTAATCTTAACCAGCAAGGTACTTTGCATGGCCAAGTTATGATTAGACAAGCAAGGTGAACACAGTCAGATTTAAGGTGAGGTCACGTGAGAATGCTTAGAAGAAGCTGGTCAAATACTAGTTGATGAAGGATATTGCCTCTTTATGCTTTTGAAGGTAAAGTGGATGGAAGAGAGAGTAGATTTGCTTTGTTCTCTCTCTGGACAATGGAGAAAAGATATTAATCATCAAGGTTTGAGTCAACAGAAGGAGAATCATTCATAGTTACCTGTACTGGTTAATATAGATCATTGGTCTGATAGAATGGAGAACCACCCCAAGAATGGCTGTGGGAGATTATCTTGATTACATTAGTTGAACTGGAAAGACCCATGCCGTTGTGGGCTAAGACATTCCTAGAGCAGAGGCTCCTGGACAGTGTGAGTCTGAAGGGCGGGACTGAGCAGTAACAGTCATTCCCTGTTGTCTTGTGACTGTGGAAGTAATGTGACCAGCTGCTTTAAGCTCCAGCTCCCTTGGCTTCTCCAACATGAAGGACTTTACCTTGACGTAGGAGCCAAAATAAGGCCCTTCTCTCTTAAATTACTTTTGTCAGAGTATTTTAATCACAGCAACAGGGCGGGGAGAAACCTAAGACAATACAGATGCCCCCAAGCAGAATGTTACCACTTAGGATGAGGTCAGCTCATCACTCATCAGCAATGGGAGCCGAAGGCTGCAGTGGCCATGCCACGCTGGTGCTCTTTCATGCCTCCCACGCTTGGGATTCTGATGTTTGAATTCTAGCTACTTGGTGACAAGTCTCAGGGATCTACCTATGCTTGTCGCCTTTCTTGTCACTCACCCTGAGGCATTCGAGATGTCACCATTTCTCAATATCGCCATTTCCCAAACAGGTAAGTTAATAACCTGTTAACTATCTCAATTTACTGTGAGGATTAATGAAGGTTAGTGAAGAGGCTTATCAGGAGATCAAGTTTCCCTAAGGACAAATATTATCTTGTGGGCTGTAATTTAGGTGAATCACTTTAGGAGGAAGAGTAGCAGATGATAAAAACATAAGTCACTAGAAATAATATTTACTTGACAAATTCACTGATTCGTGAAAGACTTCAAAACCATGCTAACATAGGAATTTCCCTCAAAATCCACGGCATGCAGATGTATGTTATAGAGAAGCCACATAATATGCAAAATGATCTAAGTGAAATTGTTTTTCCATGAAGTCATGCCGATTAATTTGAATAATTTCTAAATCTCTTTTTACTTGTACCTTTTAAAAACCTCATTGGGAATGAGGCATTTTGTGTTTTATTTTAGGCTATATTTCCAGGCGGGTTCTGAGGTACTGTGCAGTAATTAGCAAAGGCCATCACCATGCTCTCACCATGTGAAGAGTGAGTACAATGGTGTGGCTGCTTTTTCAAATATTTTGAGCTTGTACACAGATACAGGGTTGTGATGAGGGAACAACAGAGCAGAAGGGACTTTTCACTGTATTGGATGTTTTCACTTGTTACCCTGGAGCTTGTGTGCCTAGAGGTGATTGTGCAAGGTCGATGAAATCAAGAACTGTTCACTGTCAAGAGAGTCAGTGAAACAAACAAATAATCACCATTCCCTGAAAGTGTGCCTGCCTTTTATTTTCACAATGTCTTGGCAATTCTCAGCAATGCCAATGATAAAATAGTTCTGGAGAAAACATCTCCTATTGTTATAAGTTTTAAAAAGTTACTTGGACAACTGCTGACAGTAGGCACACTTCGGCTGAGAGCATTTTACACAGAACTTTGTCTTCCACGCAGAGCTTCATTCAGAGACTTCTCAGGCATACAACTGCTGCTCAGTCAATACATGGGGACTCAGCTCCATTGCTGTTTTGAATGGCTGGATAGCACTGATGCTTGCGTCAGATGTGCTTTGTGTCACTAATGCCCACAGCCTTTTGCATGTTCCTGTGTGTACACCATGAAAGTACAATGATGGTACAAGATTGAAAAATGCAATCTGAGCTAGACCAGTTGTTTTCAGTGTTCATGAGTACTTGGTAGTTCCCCCCCGCCCCTCGTGTTTGAAATTTAAAACAGTGAGACAATATGAATTGTGAGGTAGAATGCTTTGGCGGTGTTATATGTGAGTTTTGTTGCATATGTGAAGTGTTTCATCAATGCTGAAATATCCTCAAGCTTTATTTTTCCTTTGAATTATTTGTTTTAAGTTAAAGGAAGATCAAAGGAAATGATCATTTTATTGTAATTCCTGAAAATAATTCTGTGGTCTAGAGGTATACATTAGGATAGATTTACAATGTAGGTACACATTAGAAATAGATTTACAAATCTATTTGAAATGTCAGATTGGCTTAGACCTACCATTGGCCTTTAGAATTGGATACTTTTAAGTCAAGTCCTTTGAATCATAGAATCATGTGCTAAAATCATTCAAAACCTCTGTTTTCTCACAAATGAAGAAAGCGCCTTCTTTGTAGAGTTGTAGGATTTGAGAACACACACAAGGACCTTGTTGTAATGAGGGTTTCTATCGCTGTGATAAAACATCATGAGAAAAAGAAAGTTGGGGATGGAATGATTTACTTTGTAAGTCTCAGGTCACTACCACTGACAGAAGTCAGGCGAGAATTCAAGGCAGGAACCTTGATTCAGGAGCTAAATCAGTGGATGTGGAGAAACATTCCTTAGCAGCTTACTCCTCATGGTTTGCTTATCCAGCTTATCCAACTCAGGGCCATCTCTGTTATCAACTATCAGGCAAGAAAAGTGGCAACAGATTTGTCTATCAGTCAAGCTTATGAAGGTGTTTTCTTAGTTGAGAATCCCTCTTCCAAGATCATTCTAACTTGTGTCAAGTTGACAAAAAAAGCTATTCAGGACAAAGAATAGATAGCTCTGTACATGAGCTATTTTGTATATGTTCTGACCTATGTTCTGTATAGAACATAGAACATGCTCTGAGAGACAGCTTGCTAGTAGTAATGATGACACTATGGACAGATGAGGATTATTATGAGAGACAATACAGGAAGTCTTCGTATACAAAAGAGGTGAGATCCAAGGTAGACATAATAAAAAATTTCAGAAAGCAACACATCATTCTTATACAAAAGGTCATGATTTCCATTCGTTCATTCATTTGCTCATTCATTCATTCATAAAGGTTGTGGAAGGCTGAAGACACCACATTAAGCTGTGGATAGCAGGGAATATGGCAGACAGTCTTGGAGCTCAAATTCCCATAGTGTCCCAGCAGAATTAAGAGTCCTTTTGGCATTTGTCTCTGAACTGGGTAGATTAAGCCCCCTTAATGGTCAGTTTTGGGAAGGAGGCTAGAGTAAGTGGAATTTCAGGTCAACAGTGTGCTCTGTTTGAAAAAGCTCACAGTGCACAGTGATCTGGTTTGTATCTCTGGTTCTCAGTGACCTTGGGCAGGTCACTTCACATCCTATGATTCAGATTCTGTATATCTAAAAGGGTGATAACAGTCCTTGACTCACAGGATTCTTGTGGGAATCAAGTGTGAAATCAAAGACGAGATAGACTGTTGTCCCTGGCACACAGGGGTACTTAATGGATGTGAGTTTCCATTTCCTGCTCCTCTGTCCCAATTGTATCTGATAACGTACAGCTCTGTTGGGAGAGCCATCCTTTACACACTCATGCACACAAATGATTACATAGGAACACATATGTTTGGGGAAATCACCTCCAGTAGAGCATCGATTCATGTTTAAGGCAAATTGCTCAGCCCTCTAGATCTTGGAAGCATGCCCACTGATAGACTACAGTCTACTCCATATTCAACAGAGCAGTCATCTATTTTTCTGGAACTATAGACTGCCTGCTTGCCAACTTGATGTCTAAATAAATACCCCTTTGATGGAGTGTGTATGTGGGCTTCTTGGACCAAATCTAACTTGTGTTTTGAACATGGTTGGCCATTGTTGTATTCTTTACCTCCTGTAGAGGAGAGAGAAGAGAAGGGAGGGAACGTGGGAGCAGGGAGGGCGGGAGCTAAGAGTTATAACTTGTTGTTTATCATTTTTCTTTTTCATTTTTAGTGTGTGTAAGTACACACTTGTGTGGATTATCTCCATGCTTCATTTTCACAAATATGAGTAGTAATGTCATTTGGATATGGTGGGTGTGTGCTTTCTACCTCGATCAGCAGAGAGAATAACATTATGCTGACATCATCATTTTGCATCCATCTGAGAATGCCTTAGCAAACAAACCAATGCTGTCATCTAATGGCTGCCAGAAAGAATGGCCAGAGACCAACTATCCCAAGAAAAATGTGCTTTATTTTGGTAAAAGCCTGCCAACATTCATCCAGTTTACAGTTAAGAGTCTAATGTAGCTATCTCCTTATTCATTTAGCTTCACTAACATCTTGCGATTATCCTATCTTGAAAGACATATTTTTTTCTTCATTATTTTATTTGTTCATTTTACACCCCAATCAAAACCCCACTCCCTCCTCTTCTCACAATTCCACCTTTCCCCCATTTCTCCCCTCAGGTATCAACTACCCTGGCACATCAAGTCTCATTAAGAACTATGTGCTTTCTCTTTCACTGAAGCAAAACAAGGCAGCCCTGCTAGGAAAACAGGACCTGGACAGAGGCCACAGAGTCCAAGCCAGAGACAGCCCCCACTCCATTTGTTAGAGAATCCACTTGATGACCAAGCAGGCCATCAGCTTCATATGTGTAGGGGGCTTAGGACCAGTCCGTCCATGTTCTCTGGTTGGTATATTTACACAATGGGATACTACTCAGCTATTAAAAACAAGGACATCATGAAATTTGCAAGTAAATGGATGGAACAAGAAAAGGTCATCCTGAGTGAGATAACCCAGACCCAGAATCACACACATGACAGGAGCCTAGCATAACTGTCACCCAAGAGGCTTCATCCAGCAGATAATGGACACAGATGCAGAGACCCACAGCCAAACATTAGACAGAACTCAAGCAGTCTTGTGGAAGAGTTATGGGAAGGATTGAGGGAGCTGGAGTGGTCAAGAACACAAGAAGACCTACACAGTCAACTAACCTGGGTCCATGGATTCTCGTAGAGACTGAATCACCAACCAAGAAAGAGATTTCTTAATACCCTCATTTTCTATGAATTCTTTTACAGTCATTATTGGCACCTATAAAAAAGAAAAACAACTTTAATTTTCCCCCCTATTTAACTGGAGTACAACTATGCATATGAACACAGTTTTGTGATCTTGATCTTCCACTGTGCGCCAGACAGAAATATTACTGTAGAAAACCCTAACCTGTAACTCCTTCACTTTCTTCTGGTTTGTAGTGTGGTGTTACTTATAAGCAAATGCCAATACTCTGTAGCAGATACTTATAGTCCTCCTTACCCACATTCCTGTTCTTCCTGAGTGGGCATAAGGCTGCCCAAATACAGATTTTGTTTCCCAGAATTCCTTGCAGCTAGATGTGTCAATGTTACTCACTTTTTGCCCCTGGGATGCAAACAGAATGAGCATGTGCAACTTTCATATCATATTTTTATGTGGAAGTGGTTAGCCTTTCATTCTGTGCCTCTTTCCCTTGTCTCTAATGTGATGATGGCCAGAGCAGCTGCCTGAGACTTAGAGGATGCTGTGTGTTGAGGATGAAGAGGGTGCACTGCCAACTTCATCCTGATATGTCCCATGGACAGAATCGGCTGATGTCTTCAACTCTCTGATAACATTCAACATGTATCATGAGAAAGAAATACATTTTAGTTCTATCCGGACTGCTGAAATGATGTCTCCTGAAACATCTGACTAATGTCATTTGATGGAGATTTAGTCCCATAGTGTTGACCATATTCCAAATGCTTGTCTCTTCTTGGTTGCTGTCACTGAATATTTAGTAGAAATGTTAGAGGAAGATAGAAATTTCATGGGGCTAAGAATAAAGGCCTCTCTTCACAGACAGTGATTCCAAAATCTTTAGATGTCCTTTTTGGGTTGAGAAAGACCGTCAGAGAATGGTACACCTGGCCTGTCTCGATCTGGTCCCTTCGAGAATTACTCTATGGATCTGAGGCTTGGTCTTGTGCCATCAGACCATGCTTAAGAATGCCAAAAAACAGCCCCAGGATCTCCACTGTTGCACATACTGGAAGATGGGCTAGAGGATGTGGTTTGCTCCCCTTTGTGAGGGCCCTGGGGAGAAGTTTCTTTCAGACCTTATACCAGGAATAGCTGTGCTTCTCCTGAGCAACTGGCTTGTTTTGTTTTTGTGGATGCTGCATGTTGTGTAACTGTCTGTGTCTTTCAAGCCACCTCAGATCCTGTGGGAACCAGACAGAGTATAAAATAAAGCAATGCGGGGCCAAGGCCAACCTCCCTATTTAACTCATTATATTGCTTTTGGAAAAGTCACTTCGAGTGCCTTCATTTTTCTTGCATGTTAAAGGTAATAAACTCTTTCTGCGAATGCACTCAAATTAGTGTTTAAACACATCCAGAGTTAGACCATCAGAACCCGTTACAGAGATTGACAGTAATATTTACTGTCTATAAACCTCTGCTCTTTTGTGACTCGTCCTCTTTACCATCCTTCATGATCTTTACTTTATTCATGTGTTTGGCAATTTGAGGACACACTGGGGGAGAAGCATCTTACAAGCATACACTTTACTAACTTTGCTTGCAAGTAGCATGGAGAGTTGAGGATGTGTTTTCTACCATGGAAGATACTGAAGTGACAAATAAATAAGCACTTCAGTTATAAAAATTTGAAACCCCAATGAAGAAAGAGAATAGGGTATGGTGGGAGAGAGCCACATTTTTCTGGAGGAGGAGATTGAAGGTAGTTTCAAGGATGCAACATTTGTTCAGGCAGAGACCTACAGGATAAAAAAGAAAAATTCTGCTTAGAGTAGGGGATAGAAGTCTTAGGATGCGAAAGGATTTGGCATGGATAGAATTGATAATCACTTGAGACAAGGGAGTTGGGAGAGTATTCTAGTTACTTTTATATTGCTGTGAGTTAACACCATGAGCAAGGCAACTTTATTTTTTTATTTTTTATTTTTATTTTTTGTTATCAATCACAGGTTAGGTACTTTGCATCCCAAGCGTAGCCCCCTCCCTCATTCCCTCCCACCCTCCCCAACCCTCCCTCATCTCATCTCCGCCCCCTCCAAGTCCACCAATGGGGGAGGATCTCCTCCCCTTCCATCCAACCCCAGCTCATCCTGTCTCCTCAGGGCTGGCTGCAATGTCCTCCCCTGGGATCTAGCCAGTCTGTCACTCCCTGGCATGTATGGGGGAGGGTCAAAGAGTCAGCCATCAAGATCATGACTGAAACAGTCCCTGTTTCCCTCACTAGGGTCTTTAGTCCTACACCGAGCTATCCTGGGTCCCATCTGAACAGGGGTTCCAGGACACATCCACACGTGGTCCTTGGTTGTAGAAACTGTCTC
>CM053763.1:80805160-80837232 GCA_028658305.1 Pachyuromys duprasi
TTAAAAGAAAGTGTTTAATTTGTAGCTCATGGTTTCAGAGGATTAAAGTCTATGACTGTCATGGTGGGGAGAATGGCAGCAGGCAGACAGGCAGGTACTGGAGCAGTATCTGAGTGCTTTCATCTTCATCCAAGAGCAAGAGACAGAGAGACCTAACTGGTATGGGCCTTTACAACCTGAAACCCTATCGTCTGTGACAAACTTCCTCCAAGAAGGCCACACCTCCCAATCCTTTCCAAACTAATGGAGACCAAGAATCTAAATAAATGATCCAATGGGAGGGGGCATTCACATTCTAACTACCACATGGAGACAAGCTAGGGCAAGGCCATCTAGAGCCTCAAACCCCAACCTTTCAGCTGTAGTCTTCTCTCTTACCTACCATAGCCATCTCTAGAAGTATTCATGGGACAAAATGATATGGCATGGGTGATGTTTGAAGGAGCGTGTTCCCTTTGTATCTCTCATTTAGGAGACTCTCAACACAGCATGGGACATTTTTAGGGAAGGTTCTCACTGCATCAGAGAGGCCCACAGGATGTTTGGCAAGACTTCTGGAAGTATACAGTGTCCAAACTGTGCTTTTGAGGAATAAGGGAGACTTAGGTAGAGGAAGCAGAAAAAGGGTGGTCCAGACAGAGGGCTGGGTGATTGCAGAGAGGGCCATGGCAACATGTAGATGTGATGTTCTGCAGAAGCATCATGTGGAATAGAGAACGAGGATCCACAAAGCTGGAAATGTGACTCAGAACTAGATCACTGAGAACTTTGAGTTCTGGTGGAGTTCCTTCCATTGCACGGCAGGTAGACAGTAGTGAGCTGGTTTTCATCTCCTAATACTTTAGGGACAATAATTTGGGAAAGCATTTGTTGGTAAAAAACAAAATAAAACAAAAAACCAAAAATACCTTTCATTTCAAAAAAAATTTTAATGAAAGGGTCCTCTGTATAGAGTTGACCACAAGCAAGTATTCTGTAATCTGGGGTAATGCAGCCGGGGGAAGAGGATCCATCTTCGTTCTTGCCTTTGTCTTAGGAGGCTCTGTCAGCTCTGGTCTCTCTCAGCTCTGCACTTCTCTTTTACCTTGTTTGGGGACTTGCAGGAGAACATGTTTCACTTCCTGATTGAGGCGCTCTTGGAAAAGTATTGTACACATTTGAGTAATTACTCTGAATGCTGGTGGCACTATGTGAGAGTCAGGGTGCTAGTTTGGTTTCTTAACATAGTACCTGAGTGACTATAGAGTATTATGCAGCCTTTTGAGACTATTTCCTCCATGTGAAAAATGGCAATGCCTCTGTTTCTGTGTTATGGTGAAGATTAGATGAGTAATTAAATCTGCAACGTATTTGAACAGGCTTTCTTTATAATTTGTAGATAGTGCTAAAAATAATAAGGGAAATAAAAGTCATTATATTTTTGAATGTGCAGTAACCACGGATAGAAAAGTAAGTAATCTTGGCCCAGATACATTTAATGTATTTTCTCCTTGAAACAGTGGTAATTGTATCCTTTTTTGTGTGATTTATTATGTAAAGGGATAGGTGTGATTGCAGATGTGAAGTTCATTAAAAATGGTGTTTTTTAAAAACTGTTTTATAATGTTAGCGTGTATCCTGCATAATCCAGGTGCCCAGGATAGAGTGAATACTTGTGAAAGACAATGGAGTGAGTGAATGCTAGCAAAGGCCGTAAGAACAGTGGGCTTATGCTGGAGGTATCTCCTCAACATACATAAGCAGGAGAGATGTATGGGAGACTTTCAGATGCTGAGTAATCCAAGGAGTGTTTAGCACCGGTAGACTATCTTGAGCTAAAGCCAGCCAATAGAGAGGTCTCTTTCTTGTATCTGTCAGGAACTAGGTAGCAAGCTATCCTGGCCAAGATGAGCCATTGTCTGGGGGGAGACTATGAAAGGTGTGGCATTTACACAAAGCACTGATGGATTTCAAGGTATCAGATGGCATCCTTGGGTCAGTTCCACTGCAGATGTTTTTCTCACAGCCACATCTCCCATGAAGAACCTCTTTACTGAAGATGATATTAATTTGTCACTAATGCTATTTATTTTGATTCCTTTTGAAATGTAAGGGAGCTTTCAGGTACAGCCATTTTTGTAGAAGTGTCCTAAGAAGTTTTTTGCAGTGGCCTGACAATGGGCCAGAGGAACACAGGCGTGAACACTGAAGTGAATCTACCGTCTCTTCGTTTTTGGTGTATGCTTGTAGCACCTTTGAGACAGGGTCTCTTCATGAAGCTCAGGCTGCCCTGAGCCTCCTTGTGATCCTCCTGCTTCACCCTCTTGAATACTAGGATTGTTAAGTGTTCACACCAGACCTGGTGCTACATCTTCTGTCCTTTTCCTGTTTGTTTTGTTCTGTTTTATTTTTTTTTGAAATGGTTTCTCTGTGCAGCCCTGGATGTCCTGGAGCTTACTTTATAGATCAGGCTGGCCTGAACTCACAGAGAGCCTCTAGATTCTGCCTCCCAAAATGAAAGCTGTGTGCCACCACCGCCTGGCTAATCCTCTGGCCTTTAGAAGAGAATGGAAGCAGTCTGCTTTTATTTATTATGTTTTAAAAAACATTTTATTGATTCCTTGAGAATTTCATATATATTTAGATTTTATTCACCCCTACTCCTTATAACGCCTCCTGGACCTACCCCCATCATCCACATCTCATCCAAAATTTGTTTTTGTTTTGTAACAAAGCCAAACCAAACCAAAACACACAACTATCAAATCCTATTTATGCTGCCCATATACTCATGAGTATATGTCTATCCACTGGCACATAGTTGACCTATCAGGAGCCATATCCTTGAAAAAAACCGATTTCCCCCCTCCCAGAAGCCATCACCTGCTGATTGATCCTCAGTTAGGGATGGGAGCCTCAAGAGACTCACCTCCAAATTACTTCCTTTTAAAACAAAAATTTATGCTTAGAAAGCACATTGCATTTGCACATGTTCATATATCTTCTATTTTTGTTTCTGTTTTTAAAATCAGTGTATAATTTGTTAGATATTATTATGACATATTTAAATAACATATATATTTATGGTTCTCTTTATTTCCTGTGTCCCTATACCCTTGCTTCTCCTGATCCTCACCTTGCAGTATCTCCTAGAGTGTGTGTGTGTGTGTGTGTGTGTGTGTGTTTATTTCTGTGTGTGTGTGTTTGTTTATTTTTCTGTGTGTGTGTGTTCGGTCTTTTTAAGATAGGGTCTTACCATGTTAACCCTGGCTGTCCTAGAACTTGCATTGTCGACCAGGTTGGTCTTCAGATCATGGAGATTCATTTAACTCTGTCAGCCAATTGCTGGGATCAAAGGCACACATTACCACGCCCAGTTATCCTGATATTTTCTACCACCACAAAAACCTTGAGGAGAAAGGTTTTTTTTTTTCCTTTTTTTAAATTTTAGAGGGGATGAAGTAGGGATTGAAAGGCTACCCAACTTGTCCAAGGCAGCTAGCTCTAACGTGTCTATGTGAGGACTTTGGCTCATGTGGCGCTTTCAGTTCTTCACAGCCTAGCACCGTTCACTTATTGTGAAAAGAAAAAGTTATGAAACTTTAAAAAAAATTCATGGTGGCAATGTGAATGTCGCAGTTTTATAAAGAGACCTGGAAGAAAAGATTATATTACAGGGTATCAGCTAGTACACCCATACACACTTTGTGAGGATCGTCCAGGAAGCTGGAGTGTCACTTTGAAGAAAGAAAGCTGAGATTAACTCCAACATCCCTCTGACATCTGCCAAGAGACAGGTTTTAACGTGGAGGCAAAAGAACCTTCTGTGTTGCCAGTGTGATTAGACAGAAAATTCCCCTAGACATGGGGCCAGGCCTGACTTGTGAACACATTAGAGTGAGTACGACCAGATGGAGTATTTCAAGATGGTGGCCCCTTGTGGATCTGGAGTTGAAGAAGGCCATCACAAAGCTTCAAGCCAATGTTTTTGACACTTAACCGGGCGTGAAGTTTTCAGACTTCCAGACTGAACAGCTAAAGTGAACGGAAAAGCATGTGCCTCTTACAGAGATTCTGACTGGGTTAGAGGAGACTAACCTGTATGAAGGTGCAGGAAGGACGGTTATTCTTTAGTCTAAGGAAGTGATTCCCAGTCAGTGGTTAGAGAGACGGATAAAAGCAGACAAAATGAAAGACTCAGAAGCGAAGAGTCCAACTTGGAGAGAAGCATCCAGGAAGCTGCGAACAACATGAGAACATCCTATCCAGGAGAGGTTGATGATGAGGGGCATGGGGGGAGCTGCTAGAGGAAGCTCCTTCTGTCATGGCAAGGTTGGGGGCCTGCAATGGGTAATAGCTTCTTTCGGTCCAGATGGTTATTTTATCTGGGTGGTATTGTGGCCCACATTGTCTACATTGTCCTGAGTTCCCTCCAGCTCCCACCCCTGTGTATGTTTCCCTGCCTCTACCAGCCACCTTTGCCCAGGACACCCTCCTCTCTGAGGATAAGCCACAACTCACAGGACAGAGCAGACAGGGGAAAAAAGGCAGAGGACAGAAGCTCTGTCTAAGTCTGTCTCTAGGCAAATGGGTCAGACAAAGAAAAGGTTATGTTGCCTCTGGGGGAAAAATAATAAGCACATCGCACACATGTGTGGCTGCTTTGCTATACACTAAGCATCAGGATGTCTTGCCCTTCATGCTCCCTTGGAGCTAGAGTCTGTGACTTCAGAATAAAGACCTCTGAGTGTGCTTGTTAGGAGCATATTGTGCATACTTGTATTATTCAGGAGGCACAATATAGCTCAACCAGCCTTTCTGCTGGCATTACAAAAGTTCTCTGGATTTTCAGCTATTCATTCATGCAACAAATATTTATCAAGTGCCAACTGTTCCCAGGCACTATCCTAGGTGCTATATGGTGATGAATACCCTTCCCAAGGGTTATTACTTGAGACCTTGGACATGAGGAGACCCAGCACTGCAGAGCAGAATTAAGGGCTGAGCATCCCAGATAGCATAGCATTGGGGTTGAGCCTGGAAAAGAAGGATCTAGAGCCTTGGTTCTCAACCTTCCTAATGCTGTGAGCCTTTAAAACAGTTCCCCATGTTGTGGTGACCCTCAACCATAGTATTTCATTGTTACTTCACAGCTGTAATTTTGCTACTGTTATGAATCATAATATAAATATCTGATGTGCTAGATATCTGATATGCAGCCCCCCAAGGGGCCATGACTCACAGGTTGAGAACTGCTGATCTACAGGAAGAGGCCATTGCCCTCTCCCCTGGAAGAATAAGGGCAATCGTCTCATTTCTGGGAATGATGACTAGTGGATTGGCGGGAGATAGAGTTGGTACAGAGCCTTGGTTATCACAGTTGATTGTGTCACCGAGAGTGCTTGCTAAAACCCAGATTGCTGAGCCCCACACCCAGACTTTATGATTCAGTTGTAGGGTCTGAACATTTACATTTTTGGTAAGTTCTTATATGATGTGAATGCTGGCTGTTTGGGGACCATGGTGTCAGAACTATTGGAGATAAAAATATTTCCTTTCAATTAATTTGCTGCTATCAGTAAGCAAGATGCATGTTTACTAAGGTATCGCTGTATGTCAGCCACTCCACAGACTCCCTTATGAATTCAATATATCCAGCCCCTCAATGTAGGAATTAAGAATAACTCATTGTAAAATGGTGAGGATAAGCTCAGAAAGTTTAAACAATGTACTGAAGGAATCTGCCTTCTTAGCTGAAGTAACCAATTTCTGTTTGAATGAATCATGTCAGTCAGTGTAACAAGCAGCTGAGAGCTTCATAATGTATAGAAAAGGAACCGTAACACCAAACAGGGTGCTTGGAATATATAAAATTTAACATAAAAATGAGAGCAAATGTAGCAAATGGCAGAGGAGATTAAAGACCTAGCTTAGAGAGACCAGCTTGGAGAGAGGCATTAAGGAAGCCAAGAACGACTTCCCATCCAGGAGAGGCTGGGTGTTGAGTTTTTTAATTGTAGCCATCCTTTATCTGGAGTATTGTTTGGGAGAGGTGGGGGAATGAGGCATGGAGATCTCTCTGCGCCCTTCCAGTATGCTCCCAAGAAAGTTATGACAGCCATAAAGGGACCATGAGCTCAGCACATCTGTGTACATCTTCCTGTTTCTCACTCTTCCACTCTGGTCCCTATATTCCTCCTCCAAGTGAATTTGAGACTCATGCTACACAACTGTACAACTGCTATGGTTGAAGATGTTTTGGCTGATGTGTTTTGGTGATGTAGCCTTGACCAGCACAGTGAGGGTGTTGAAAAGGTGTTTGAGTGAAAAATGCAAATATGGTAATTGCCAGTTTTTCAAACAAATGTAAAATTGATGTAGTATAAGAGCCATTTTGGACCTCACATGTTTCCCTGTTTGTGATGAGGAGAAGCTTATATGACCTATATATCCAGTCACGGACACTCATTGGGAAACATACTTAACCAGTACTAGAGGATTAGCTGGAATCACTTAAGTGGCAAAAATTGGGGATTAGTTCAAATGAATTAAGTGTTCTTTAAACTGTCTATAAAAATAATGTCTTGGCTAAGTAAAAAGGCAAGCATAATTGAATAAGAAAGAAATATAAAATTTTTAAATTGCAAAATTGGATTTTAAACTTGTAAAATGAGTAGATTTCAGATCATCTTCTTTTTTCATAAGTTCTCTGTTTTCATTCATATTTACTACATAAAGACAGGAAACTTAAACAAATTAGAAAGTACATTGTTCACTCCTGCCTGCTCAGAGGCAACAATGCCAGCAATGCGTTTATTTCCTTCTAGTTTTTGAATTAGGAGATACTCATTAAAGTGTCCACACTTGATTGCAATGTGTGTGTATGTATGTGTGTATTTTATACACATTTCTATCTAGCAAATGGTATTTTCCTATAAAATGGATTTGTGCCATTTTTGGTGTGAAATAAAAAGCATTTTAAATTCAGGCAATTTTCACTGAGTTTTTTCCTTAATTACCCTCTACCTTATCAGATGGGGTATCTCACTGAACCTAGAGCTCATCATTGGCTGGGCTGCTGAGTTTCAGGGATCTGCATGTCTCTTGCTAGGGTTGTATGTCTCTGCTAGAATTACAGATGCTGGGGTCATAGGCCCGGCTTTTGCATGGAAGGTGAGGATCTGAATTGAAGCCCTCATCCTTATGTGGCACAAAATTGACCCATTGAATCATTTCTAAAGCCCCTCAGACAATTTTTGAAAGTCTTCCATCATTATGACAAAAATCCCTCCTTTAAGTTTGTTAAAGAAAGGAATATGCTAAAAGGTGAAAGAGCAATAGAGATAGAAATTTTTTTAATTATGAGACATTTTGTAGATGTATAAAAATTTGGAAACTGATGTATTGAAGAAAAAATCATCTTTATTTGGGGACTCAGTATTAGGAACGTTGAGAACATTGCTCTTAGACAGTATGATTACCTTTCTGTGTTGATCATTGTCTATAGCTGGAGTGAACCACGGGTGATATGATGTTTCACCAAATTATAAGGTGACCAACTTATCATAGTTTCACAAGACTGCATTCTTTTGAAAGTAGACAACACCAAGTCCAGGGAACCCCTTCAGTGTCAGGTCAAGCAGGACCATTAGCCCCCACAGACAATCTCTACTCTAAAACCTGGGGATCAAGAGGGCATGCTGACTGATAGAGGGAAGGCATCGGAAAGAGCTGTCTGGGTCTAGAAGGGGGCTCGTGTAAGACTATGTGCTGTGTCTTTTGCATTTACAAGTATCACTTCAGCAGCAAGGAGCAAGGCAATAGAACTCTTAGTTTAGTCTCAGTGGTGGGCTTCTGGTGAAAACTAGTAAAGGCTTTGCCCAGGACCCCTAACCAGGCTGTCTTTCCTTTCCTTCTTTGCTCCGTGTGAGCATGTCTGACCCATTGAGGATTTGGAGATCTCTTAAGCTCCTCTATGAACCAAAATCTCACAAATAAACCAGAAGTAGCTGAAGACTCTTTGCTGGAGATGAAATGGGTCTATTGCCTTTAAAAGAAGTGAAACACAGGGCAAAGGCAGATAAGAGCATAGGATGTGTAGGATCAGCCATTTGCTGATACGAGTTAGACATTTTGTATGGATCAAATGAAAAGAACTCAGTGCTCTGAAAGAGTCACAGTAGCAGTGAAAGGAGTATGACGAAAAATATTTACCAAAAGTGATGCTTTATATTTATTATCAACTGACAGGATCTGGAAATGCCTTGCAGACAGTTTTTTCTATGTCTGGGAGAGACTGTCTACATTAAGTGAATTGTGATGTGTTAAACACATCTTAAATTTGTTGTATATGTTCTGTGGGCTAGGGTCCTGGATGGGATAAAAAAGGAGAAAATGGGCTGAGCATGAGTATGCTGTTGTTGTCTTGACTATGGATGCAGTGTGACCAACTTGACTACAGATGCAGTGGGACCAGCTGCTCATACTCTGGCCTCCATGCCATTTCTGCCATGCTGGACATTATTCCCCAAAGTGTAAGTCAAAGACACCCTTCATTCTTTAAGTTATTTTAATCATGTATTTTGTTGCAACAGCGAGGAAAGTAACTAATATGCCAAATAAAAACTAAAAACAAAACAAAACAAAGAAACTCAAGACACTCCAAACTCAGTCTTACAAATGACCTTAGAGGTATTTAATCCTAGCCAAGAGGTGAAACATGAAATAAGAGAACAGCCAACCATGTACACTAGAGGCTGGACTTGATATGTATGACTTAGAAATGTTTGCACACAGGCCTTTAGTTGGAAGAAAAAGGACTGAAGACTGATTTACTTCATCCTGCAATTTATTGTTTTTTATAGTTAAAGAGAATGATGTTATCAAGTTAAAAATCCCTAATATTTCCTCAATACTAAATTTGTTGTACAAATATAATCTACTCATCTAATAATTCATCCATCTATCTGTCCATCTATCTATCTATCTGTCTGTCTGTCTGTCTATTTATCATCTATCACCCAGATGCCTTGCCTATCTCCTCTGACTGTCTGTCTCTCTTTCTGCATGTGTGTCTTCCCCCTTTTCTACCCAATCATCTTACGTTATTTTATATATTTGGGATTTGGTTTAAAAGTGAGCAGATGTTTTCTGTTTTTATTTTGTTTTTTTTTTCAGAATTGTGTTTTATTTAAAAAAATTCTCATCTATCTATCTATCTATCTATCTATCTATCTATCTATCTATCTATCTATCTATCTATCTATCTAATCACTTTACAGCCTGATCACAATTCCCTTCCTCTTCTCCTCCCAGTTCTATCCTCATACCCCTCCTCCATGTCCATTCTGCTTCTTCTCAGAGGAGGGGAGGCCCCCCATGCATACTAACCCATTACCACAGGCACATCAAGTCACAGCAGGACTAAGTTCATCCTCTCCCATTGCAGCCAGACACGGCAGCCCAGCTAGGGGAAAGGGATCCAGTGGCAGGCATCAGGGATTAAGAGAGAATCAGAAACAGCCCCTACTCCCATTGTTAGGGGACCCACATGATGACCAAACTGCACATCTGCTATATACGTGTAGGGGGTCTGCGTTCAGTCCATGCATGCTCTTTGGTTGGCGGTTCAGTCTCTAGGGGTGAGCCTCCATGGGCCCAGGTTAGTTTACTCTGTAGTCTTCTTGCAATTTCCTTGACCCCTCCAATTCCCTCAATTCTTCCTCCTACTCGTCCATAAAACTTCCCAGGCTTGGCTTAATTGTTTGGATGTAGCTCTCTGCATCTGTTTCCATCAGCTACTAGATGAGGCCTCTCAGAAGACAGCTAGGTTCCTGTGTGCAAACATAGAGAGCAACATTAATAGTGACGGGGTTGACTCTCTCCCATGGGGTGGGTCTCAAGTTGGGTGAGTCATTGGTTGGCCATTCCCTCAATCTCTGCTCCATCTTTATCCCTACTCTTCTGCAGGCAGGACAAAGCTGGGATCGAAGGTTTTGTAGGTGGGTTGGTGTCCCTTTCCCTCCACTGGAAGTCCCACTTGGCTACAGGAGGAGGCTTCTTCAGGCTCCATATCCCTCTGTGGTAGAAATTTCAGCTAGGGTCACCACCGCAGGATCCCAGAAGCCTCCCCTTTCTCAGAGATGTTTTTAATAAGGCATATTGAATAAACTGGATTTATCCTACTGACTAAAATACTACAGAAAACAAACACCCAAGATAAAAAGATGACCCAGTAACGGATATTAGACAACGGAAGATGCTTAAAACATGAGAAGCAAATGAACCAAGTCCTGTGAATGTTCCAGTCAGGACCTGGAGAAACTTCTAGGAGGGAGACAGCACTGGGTAATAGAGCCTGGGGGATACCGTGGTTTGCTATTGAGTTCTTATTATTCTAAACGAATCCAAATTGCACACAGAAGCAGGAGGAGTTTGTGTGGGATTTCTGTGGTTTCTGCTAGGAGGTGAGCTCCTGGGAAGTGAAGCAGCAGTGTGGGCAGAGGAGGGACAAGGGACGAGAGGAGGCAGGCTGCCGCGGAGCAAAGCTGGGACGATTCATGGGCTCAGTCCATTCTTCAGCACGGGAGAACTGTGTCCAGTTCCTGAGCCCTACTGTGGCTTCGCCAGTGAATTGTTTGCTGCTTGATTAGTGGATTTATGCTTCAGGACACAATAAACTCAGCATAGGTCGTTTTTACAGGATGGGGTCCTTTCACTTGGGTTTCTATTTGTTAAAAGACCTTCAGGAATTAAAAGCCTTTTTCGTCGGCTTGCAAAGGAATCAGAACTGAGTGTGACCGGCCAGCTTCTCAGCACTTGCTGACCTTAGCATAAGGATAGACTCTCATTTACTCTGATCATAGCTGTGGACACTCACCACATGTCCAGCCTTAAGAATTAAGAAATTACAAGGAAGACCAAAGGAAAAAAATGTGAAAAAGTGAAACATTAAGCAAAATCCATGGATACATTTGTATGTGTCCATATTTGTAATCTTTTCTAAAATGGGGCTGAAATTCAGGACGCACTCATATCAGTGTTTTTCTTGAGCTTATATATATTAAATGTGTGTAATTTACATATACTATACCATATATGCCATATATGTGATATCTGTATGATGTCTGTATATATACAGACACATATCTGTAATTAGGCTGATCTTTTTAATCTTTATACATACATTTTAAATTACATTTCTTCCCCTCTGCATCCACTGCTGGGCCATGATGCACATGTGGAAATCAGAGGGCAGTTAGTGAGAATCAGTTCGTTCTTTCACCATGTAGGTCTTGGGGATTGAACTCAGGTCACCAGGCATAGCAGAAAGTACCTCTTCCGAATGAATCATCTCACACTCATCCTTTATATTTGTTTTCAAAGTAAATAACCTGAGTTACTCAGAAAGTACTTTAAGTAATATGAACTTAATCCCTCCTGCCTGTATACCACAGAGATGGGAGAGATGAGTTAATCTGCCGAGAGCCTTTATGGTCTGGGACTGTGGTGGCAGAATGGCAGGCATGGACAGGATTGAGGGAGATCAATAGTAGGCATGAGCATACATACAGAATGTGGTCATTTTTTTTTTCCAGAATTGTTCCTCAGACATTTTATAAATGAGACAGAGGAAGGAAAGATGGCCTTCTAAACATTTGAGGATAGGTTAAAAAAAAAAAAAGAAACAAATCACAAATGAAACCTTTAGGCACATGAAGTACCCTACACTTGAAAACTGGTTTCTACTTCAGTCCAGAAGCAAAATGAAGTTACAAGATAGAGAACATGCATAATTTGAGATGGTTCTGTCACCAGAAAGATCTGTGAAAACAACAGAATTACCTTGTTGTCTTTTGTGAGAAGGTAGAGGCCATGTCTGAATGAAAAGTCACGTTCCTGAGGTTGGTATGTCAGGCCAACGCCCTGAATTCCCATCAAGTTTGCTCCTGTGGTACCAAAAGCCTCACTTTCAAGCTGGTGTTGAGTCACCATCGTGAGGAATCTCTGTTTAACAATGGTGCCATTTTTGGGTCCTAGAATCAGAAGCAAGTGTGAACTAGTATTTGTGTGATCTAAGAAGAAGCAAAGGTTGAGAAAGATGGAAAAGGAGAGAGTGTGTGGGGGGCTAGGATGGGAGGGAGGAACCAGGAACTTGCCAAGTGGTGTGGAAGATAAAGGGTTGTGGAGAAGAGCTCTGAAGGAACTGAGCAGTTACAGAACAGGGGCCAAGATAGGTTAATGAGAAGACCAGATTAGGAAAAAATGTTACAAGAACCCAATGTCATGATACAGTCTTTCAGAAAGCATCAGCTTTGTAACTTATGAGTCCAGCTACTGATTATCCAGAGAAAGCTCGTCTGTTTGTCCTGACTGACATGTTAAAGGGGTAGAACTGTGAGACACTGAGGTTTTGGTTGTTACACCAGAACAACCAGAATGGGACTTAAGAGCAGAATCTTTTGGGATTAAGTCCCTTCTGACATAGGTTGAGCACTCATGGGTATCTTTCCCCACAAACATGAAGTGTGGGAATAGGAAGGGGAAGTCTGCAGTGCTCCAGCAGGGAAGCTAACCTGAAAGAGATGATAATGAAACACTGTTCAGATTGATTTCATCACCCTGGATCAGGACTTCTGAAGAATCTAATATCAGGTGGCTTACACACAGTATAATTTAAAAAAATTTCCTGGTGTAATGTTATCTCTGGAAAATCTCTGCACAAGGAAGAGTAATTACATCAAAACTCAATCGAGGGTCCATGTCACTTCTTGAAAGATGAATTCTAGAGATAGGCTACCTGTATTAGCTTAAGGGCCTAGGGAAGGCTCTGCTCTGGTCTAGGTCATACAGATAGAGAAGAGGTCATTTGGCCTATCAGCCACCTCTGGTCCTGATTATGGGAGATTGGGGGAGCTTCTGGCTACACAGATAATGTAAGGGCCATTTAGATTATTAGGTAACTCTGGTCCTGGGAGCTTTGGGAGCCCCTGGCTGTAAAGGGTCATTTAGATTACTATCTACCTATGGTCCTGGTTGTAGAAGCTTGATAAGGCCTGGCCCAACAGATAATGCAGATCACCAGGCTATTAATCATCGTCAGGTCCCAGCTTTCTGGAAAAACAGGCTAAACAGCCTTACCTTAGAAAGAACAATCCTAGGTGCTTAACATATTCAGTTTTCCTGGAGATTTGTGGAAACAAGAACCTTCAGGCTCCCAACAGGAATGTCCACGGGGATGGTAGGTCCCCAGGGCCACTAGGAGTTTGCATTCCCAGCAGTTGTGGGTGGCCCTCGCTTTTATACACTAAAAAAGCATCCAGACCTCCGTCTGTTATATTCTAGATGGCAGGACGTAGGGGAGACAGAAGGACCCTTCTCGCACTTGTAAGGAAAATCTCTTGAAAACTGTAACATGCTTAAATCTCATAGACTAACCCTGGGCATAGGTCATACTTACCTTCGGGAGAGGCTAGGAAATATAGTCTTTTAATTGTGCTCATGGTTACCCTGAATAAATTCAGGAATTTGGGGCTTTGTTACTGAGGAGAGGGAGTACTGTAAGTTTTGCTGAGGATCCTGCAAAGATTATAAAATAGAAAAAAAAAACATGTATTAGAAGGAATAGAGACTAGTTACTTTTCACTCAGTTATCAGTATCATTCATTCATTCATTCATTCATTCATTCATTCATTCATTCACCAAGCACTGAATGATGTACTGATCTGAGGACAAAATGAAGCTTCCTATAGGCCTCAGTCTTTTAAGACAAAGCCATGTTCTTTAATTAAAAATATTTGGTGGCTGGATATTAGACATATGATATAGGATAAGCATACTAAAATCTATACATCTAAAGAAGCTAAGCAAGAAGGAGGACCTTGGGTAAGATGATCAATCCTCACTCAGAAAGGCAAATGGGATGGACATTGGAAGAGGGAGAAAACTGGCAACAGGACAGGAATCTACCACAGAGGGCCCCTAAAAATCTACCCAGCAAGGTGTTGAAGCAGATGCTGAGACTCATAGCCAAACTTTGGGCAGAGTGCAGGGAATCTTATGAAAGAAAGGGGAGATAGAAAGACCTGGAGGGGAAAGGAGCTCCACAAGGGGAGAGCAATAGAACCAAAAAATCTGGGCACAGGGGTCTTTTCTGAGACTGATACTCCAACCAAGGACCATGCATGGAGACAACCTAGAACCTCTGCATAGATGTAGCCCATGGCAGCTCAGTCTCCAAGTGGGTTCCTAGTAAGGGGAACAGGGGCTGTCTCTGACATGAACTCAGTGTCTACCTCTTCGATCACCTCCCCCTGATGGGGGAGCAGTCTTACCAGGACATAGAGGAAGACAATGCAGCCCGTCTTGATGAGACCTGATAGCCTAGGGTCAGAGGGAAGGGGAGGAGGACCCCCCAATCAGTGGACTTGGGGAGGGGCATGGGAGGAGATAAGAGAGGAAAGGTGGGATTGGGAGGGGATGAGTGAGGGGGCTACAGCTGGTACACAAAGTGAATAAACTGTAATTTATAAAAAAATACATTAAAAAAGGAAATATTTGGTGGGAAAATAAACTGGCTAAATTGTGTGTGTTTTTGTTTTTAATCTGAACAAACAGAATTACTCATCAAGTCATAACTTGTAAGTGAAGAGTGCTTTCCACAAATACTGTCAAAGTAGTGTTGGGGGAGGCAGAGAGACACAGGCTGGCTCATTACGTATAGTGAACACGAAAGAAGCTGTGGACCCAGAGCCCTGAGAATAGCAGAGAGCGCTTGATATGCCTTGATTCTGGTGCATAAGTGCAGTAAGAACTTAAGTCTGTCTCAGTTAAGTAATAATGTCAAGAGCAGGTGGCGTTGGAGGGCATGAAATCTTGGGATCTGCTCACTCTCTCTAGTGAAGATGAAGAAGATGCCATTCCCCCTGTACCACCTAGAGCCCTTTATACAGCTATAGAATTGTGTCCTTTATCAGACCAGCCCGGGTGGCATGGCTGTATACCAACAGTGTACTTTATCTACATTAAAGGGGTCTGTGCACCTGCTAGGGACTGTGTCATTGTCCTTTCCAAGATGTTCTATATCTGCACTAGTTTGTAAGAATTTATAGCCATAGCAGGATAATGCACAGAGAAGGACTTTAGAAGCATGAAGCTGTGGTTACAAATGTTATTGGATGGCATGACCGTCTTCAGGGACAGTGCATCTAACGTTTTTTAATATTTTTTTAATGGAAAAAACTGAAGCCTGCAGTAGAACCAAATAGTTATCCAGTCCTTTCAGGGAAGGTTGCATAGGATCCCCAATCTACAGCCATCACAGTAGCACAATTCAGGCTCCAGAGATAATTTAGAGAATAATGAATGAGCAGAGGCGTTTGTGTCCAAATCTCAGAAGCCATGTGGTGGAAAGAGAGAGCTACCTCATTCAAATTGTCCTCTGGCTTCCGTAAGTACATGGGGGAAACACCTTCACACACACACTTGCATTTGCTAGACAAATGTAAAAAGAGTCATGTTTATTTGCCCTCACAGGGTTGTCATGATGACGAGGAAGGCGTTGCTGTTACAAAGGACTTCAGATGGCAAAGTTCATCACATATGAAACAGCACTTAATGAGATCAAGTTTTCATCAGGAAAATCAGGAGCAAAGATGACTCACATCTCTGTCAGAATAAAGTGACCTTATTCTGCCACATTTTGTCACTTAGGTTGGCAGAACCTGAGTGTTTTATGGTTTATTGAATACTTTTATGTATTTTATGTACATTCCTATACAGCACCCTATGAACATAGGAGCTATTACCTTTTCCTTAAGATAGAGGTTTTAAAGGTCAGAAAGGCAAGCTGTGTTTGATCTCACACAGCTAGCATAGGAAAAACATGTGTCTACCTTAGTGCTATGAAATATTTTTATTTTATAGCATTTGTTGGGAGATGAGTAGTATGCTAATTTTTCAAACATTAAATCTATACCTCTTAACCATGCTGTGTGGTAGTATCTAAGTTTTACAAGAGCCTCAGAGGGGATGAAGTCCCATAACTACTGTACAAAGTTACCAGGCTTCAAAACAAGTTCGCTAGACTCCAACACTCCAATTCCTATTACCGTCATAAAGAAAAGATAGGGCATCAGCTCCCTGGCTGTGAAGCCTTTGGCAGCAGGGTGTTTCTTTTCATCTTTATGGTTTCTGGATCCCAGAGCCTAGCACCACGTCCTGTGCTTAGAGTGACGCCTGTGAGCTGATCTAAGTGGAACTGCTCTTCTGTCTCCTTGTCTAGTGGCCAGGAGATGAGTGTCCAGTCTCAGTCCTGAGTCAGCCAGAGCACACTGCCTGTTTCCCACTGAGTGCAGATTTGAACACTGTTTACTTTCTTTTCTTTCTGGACATCAGCAGATACCATTTCCTTTGCATTTCTTTGGCCCTCATCTAGGAAACTGCTCTTGTTATGATTTCACTCATCCATAACAGAACAAGGGCTCAAGAATGCAAAAACTAAATTGTTAATAAAAACAGTCTCCGAAGATGCTAAAACCTCAGTTCTCTGCTAGTTAGGTCCATTTGGAAGTGTGGCTGTAGGAATAGGTGGGTTCAGCTCTGTCTCTTATGATGGAGACAAATTGGGAGGCAAGATGGTATGGACAATATTCGGAAGAAAATGAGACTCTAAATTTCAAAGCAAATCTTTAGATAAATGGAGCGTGGAAGGCAGGTGACTTAGGTAGCCTGTATCCAAGGGGAGGGCCAAATTTAGTGGCTTAAATAGTTCCTACACGAGTAGGGAAGGACACTGGGCCTTTGCTACAACTGAGGCCAGTTCAAATCATGAAACCAGTTGATATCAAGACAAAACCAGGGATCCAGGGTCTTCACCCACGTCTCTCTTATACAAGATTTAGTTACTGGTGGCAGAGACAGGTGAAAGAAGAAAGTGCCAAGAATGACTGACCTCTAGCTCCTGGCTCTGATGCTGGGAAAACAGGAAAAGCAAGCCAGGTGCCATCTGACATGCTTATCCATGGTCACTAGTGAGACACTGGCTTCTCTTGTCAGCCACTGGAGGTCCCAATGCTTATACTGACTGTAATGAGCCGAGGGACAGAGGATTAAGATGGCTGAGCACAGCTATACGATGACATCTCCTGTGTGGTTTGTTCAAGTTGTAAAGTGGGAACTGAAAGGGGAAAGTAAGAGTTATTTTGGGGACTGAGGAAGCAGCTTAGTGGGTAGAGTACTTGCTGACCTGAGCTGGATCCTGGCACCCACGTTAAAGAGAAAAGGTGGGCCTGAGAAAAAAAGAGACAATTAAACTCAAAAAAAAAGGAAAGACAAGAAAGAAAGGAAGGAAGGGAGAGAGGGAGGGAGGAAGAAAGAAAGAAGTAAGCAAGCGTGAGGAGACATGGCTCATAGCATACAGGGTTAGAAGGGGAGGGAGCAGCTGAAATCTGTCCTTAGGAGGACAAGTTAGCTTAGTGCTGAGAACGGACATTCGATGGGGGGGGGGTATTATTTGTGAGTGCTGAGGTATTTAAGTTTAGGGGGGAGGAACCCATGTTGAAAGCTTCTCATATTCTCTGTTAAGTAGGAAATACTCAGAGATAAATTGGGTTGGACTTTAACAAGCTTCGCGTGGCTCATAGGGGAGCGGAGATCAGCCAATGCTGCCTCGTAAGAACATGAAGGCAAGGGAATCGTGTTCGGGTTAGACAAATTACCCCTGTCTTTTGGAACTGGAGCATGCACAGAAGGGCTAGTGCCTGGCTGTGCTAATTGTTTCGTCTCATTTGGGAGCAGGGGCTGGTGGTTGATCCTTAGCCAGGACGCTGATGGATGTGTACACAGAACCGATGTTCGCGCGCACTCAGGAAACCTACAGGGAAACTGCCTCCTGCCAGATCCTTGCCCTTCCTCGATCCATCTCGCCGCCCCCGCCGCCCCCCCCCCCCCCCGCTCCCCCGCCCTGCTACAGATCGCTGTGGTGAATTCCAGCTCCGTTCTCTCTCTCTGCTGAAGAGCAGCCGCTTTGGAGTCAGAGTGTGAAAGTGATTGTGACAGAGCCAGGACATGCCATCTTCCTGGAAAGGGTGAGGACGGTGAGGCTCTAGTGTCCAGGCCATACTCTGTCTTGCTGTGAAAGTACACCCTCAAAGCCCCAGGCCCCCATCTCGCTCATTGGGACTTGCTGCCCGGCTGTCCCAGGAAGTCAGCCACGTGTCACAGGATGCCCAGTCCAACCTGAAGTCCACCTTGTGGAAGCTTATATAGCTGGGCGTTTGCCTTCAGAAGTGTTTCTGTTTGGAGACCGAGTGCCTTGATTTGAGCCCAGTTGAACCACGGATTTCTTGGGTTTCTGATGGACCCTCGTGTAAATCTGAGAGGGAGATGCAAATTCTTATTTTAGTTACAAAGCTTCACGGGAAGGATTATCCAAGTTCGTTAATATTTACATAAACAAGTGGTGAATTAGCTAGGTGCTTGCTTTTACTCTTGGAGAATTTCCTTCTACTCACTTCCAGCGAACTGCCACACACTGTTTCGCAGTCACATTTCTTGCTTTCAGAAAACCACAGAGGATGGCGCTATTATTTGAGAGTTACCCGTGGTGAAGTGTACCCAAGGTTAGGCACATCCTTGTTCCTCTTTTCTTGGGCCAATTCTGGACCTTATTGATTACCTTAGAGTAATTGTTAATAAACTCAATGCTCTTTCTCTCTCTCTCAAAAGTTTGTATACAAATTACAGGGTCACATTCTGCAAGGAAGATGACTTAGAGCTGGACAAACCCTGTTTTTCTTTCTCTGTAAGATCAGATCTTGTCTTTCCTTCTGCAGTTGTGGGTGAGAGGAGAATTTTCTTGGTGTATGCCTGTGGTTGCATGTCAAGCATACACGTGTGCATGTGCATGTGTGTGTCTCTCTGTGTGTGTATGTGTGTGAGTGTACACAGTCTCTCAGCAACAAGACTGTACTTTTATGCCTCAAAAGCAAGTGAAAGACTCCCAACTAATTTTCTGAGTCCTGTTTGTATTTCCCTTTCAAGACCAGTTTACCGGACAATAAAAATCAAAGATGGAGCTATGGGAGACAATCATTAGTTAGGGCATAGGTTCCATTAGCCATTTGCAGTCTATTCACTAGTTCTTACAAGGCCCACTGAGGGGAAAGGAGGCCAGAAGAAACAATTCATATAGGTTCTGTTATCAGAACACTTACAGTCTTTTTGTTTGTTTGAGATAGGGTTTCTTTGTATAGCCTTGGCTGTTCTGGATTTGCTTTGTAGACCAGGCTGTCCTCCAACTCACAGAGAGCTGCTTGCCTCTGCCTCCCTGAGTGCTAGGATTACAGACATACACCACTGTGCCCTGCATACTTGCAGGCTAACGGGCAGCTACAAAGACCAAGGCTGCAAGTCCTGGAAGTTACTATCTGGATTCCTGGGATTAGAGACTACTTCCTAGTGAGGTTAAGTTTCACTCACTAGGAAGTTAATTTTGAGTTAATTTTGAAGATTTGGTAAGATGTGAACCCCACAATGGGAGGGAAATTGTCAGGCAGATGATCACCTTAAATGAGAAAGAATACTTCAAGATCAGGTTTATGAATACTTTTATTTTAAAAACACGGTGTTAATAAAAAGGTATGTGTGTGTGTTCTCACAAAGTGAGAACATTTAACTTGGTTTATACTATGAACTAAAAACATTCCAATCATCGACTTTTTGCTTTTACAAGACATTTAAGACAGGTTGCTTAATTGATCTATCTGTCTGTCTATCTATCTATCTACCCACCTAACTATCATATATCTACCTATCTATACCTATCATCTATCTATATGTATCTATCAATGATGTATCAATGTAATATGCATGCATATATCTATCTATCTATCATATCTATCTATCAATCTATATATCTCATTTATCTATATTTAATTTGTAGCAAGTAGGTAAAATCAAATCTGATTGCTGAGTAGAGATAGTGTGGAATGAGGAAGGCAGAAGCTGGGTATTGTATGTTGTCTATGTAAGAAAGCCTGCCTTCAGACAAAGAATGGCAAAATGAATCCCAGGCCTGATGTTTTTTCAGGACAGAGCAGTGTTTGTTTATGTACACATGGATCATGTCATATTGGGCACGGCTGCTGGGATGGTTTAGTGGTGTGACCCAGGAAATGTCACGATTCTGTAAATGAGAATCTTTTTCAATTTAGGTTTGGGTAGGAAGTGACTTTTTGAGTCCAAGGGAATTAGTGTTTATCCCACAATCAGTTATCCATAGCATAGGCTAGAGAGACCGCAGCTGCTAAGGAAACAGAGAAAACACAGACTTCTCAGGCTAATGAGGGCTATGGTTCCACACAGCAATTCTGACTAATAAGAAGAGGAATGGCTCTTAAAAGTTTTGAAAATCAGCAAAAATTCATCATAAGAACTTGATAAATACATTTGATTTGTCACAAATAAAAACGTCAACAGGAATAAAAACTAACAAAATGCTCCAAGTTTCTCAGCTAAAATGAGAGCAAATACAACTATGATGACAAAGTCTGAGACTCAGTGATAAAGCTATGAGACCATGAGACCATGAGTTATTTCCTACAAAATTCTTACAAATTCCAAGTATTTGAGATTATGAATCCATAGCAAGAGTTTTGTGCCTTGTAGATTTAAAAAACTAGATTTTTAAACCAATATATTTAAAATTTTGATATATTTTAGCAATGTGTTAATATATTCTAGCCAATCTTACTAATCTTACTTGTCTCAGTAGGTGACTAGTATGTACTCTTTAGTAACACAGGACATAAAATTTTATGGAATAGGTTAATATTTGCCACGTATAAATAATTCTTTTGCTTATTAGAGGTTACTCTCAAGTAAACATACTTCCTTCCTTTCTCAGAGCATGATGGATAAATCAGTTAACAGACTCAATCACTTGATGGAATATACAAGTCAAGAATCAGAAATGAGTCTTCCTGTGTGCGCGCGCGCCCGTGCGTGTGTAGATCAGAGGACAACCGACAACCTACAAAACTGGGTGTTTCCCCTAGGCTCTGATTATCTTTATTTTATTTTTGTGTTTGAGACAAGATCTCTCACTAGCCTGGAATTTACCACGTAGCCTAGGCTGCCTGATCAGCAAGCTCCAGTCTGTGCCTCCCTGGCACTGAGATTACAAGTCCATGCCAACCCGGGGCTTGGCATTTCATATGGGCTCTGGGGCGCAAACTGAGCTCTCTCTCCAGCCCAGAAATAAAACTTATAATGATAAAAAGCACACGTTGCAATGTAGGTCAAGTCACACGAGAGACAGTCAATGGCAACCCTACCAGAGAGCACCAGGAGCCGCTCCATGGAGCCTGCTCCTGCACCCTCTGGTCATAGGCTCCTGAGCCCACGATGGCCTGTCTCGTCCATCCCAGACTGCACAATAAAATTATGCTTATTTCAGAGCACATACGTGGCCACCACGCTCACAAACATCTTAATTTCACCATATAATGAAAACAGAAAGTAAAATGTCAAATGGGGCTAGAGAGACGGCTCAGCAGTTAAGAGAATGTTCTGGTCTTGCAGAGTTGGATTCCTAGCACACATGTTGATCTCCAGGCGATCCCATGCCTCTGGCTTCTGAAGGTTACCTGCACTCTTTGACTCACATACTTATACAGACACACACAAGTAAAAGCGAAAATAAAATAGAAAATGAAGGTAGCTTGGCTTGTATATTGCAATGAGTACAGCGTCTTCTTAGGATGTGTGATGGGGACACGGTTGATTGATGTTTCCAAAGTTGGTTATAGTGGAATGAAATGACACACACATGCCATAAACATCTTATTCAAATGTAGAGCACATATATGTCCCAGCCCTTTGCAGTCCTTTGATGTCAGGCCAAAGCTGGATAGAGTCATCCTTTTGGGAACTATGGCCATGATGGACTGCCTGCAGTTTGGAGTTCCTATTTCTTTAACATGTAATGAGAGTTTGAGCATATTTGTGAGGTGATTTGGGCATATAATTCTTCTAAACCTCCATAACCCCCACCCGAATTATTTACAGAATTCTTACACTTCTATTTCTAGAGTGGTTACTTAAAAGTTTATTTTTACTGCCTTTTCAGAGTATTCAGATCAACTGTTTTTTTTTTTTTTTTGGTAGAAGTAGTTTTTATCACAATTATGTTTCATTTAGATCTCATGGTATTTTATTCATTTCACTGTGGCATACAGTTAGCATGCACACATGTAAACTTCAATTGCTACTTGCAACCCACTATAGACGTTTGGTCCTGCTGCATGCTACTTCTCTTCACTTTGAATGGGTGTTGGTCTGTGTGTGCTAGAGGGAACAGAGAGTAGCTGACTCAGCGGAAAGGTTAATGATGTGGTCTGAGCACAGGTGCTAATGCTTAGTCGTCCTCCTCACTGTCACTTTTGAGAGCCTTGTGCTTGGAGCACGTGTCTCAGATTAGCATTTCCCACCTGCTTCTAGAAGCCTTGTCGGATGATAGCTACTCATGTCTGGGTGAATGGCACTCTACAGACATTTTGATTTTTTGCTCTAAGGGGACTATTTCTTAAAGTCTTACTGTTCCTTCCAATATGCCCAGTGTCTGGCAGAGGGCCCTAAAACATTGTGGGTCCTCAGTATGTTCTGGTTTGATGGTCATATGACCTCAACTTCAGGAGGTTGTTAAGGACTAGATCAATAATGAACAATACAGGTCAAGTGTTCAGGCCTTGGTAGCACAGATTCTCTCTGAAGCAAACGATGATTTTCAGGGGCTAGAGAGATGACCCAGTAGTTAAGAGTGCTTGCAGCTCTTCCAGGGGACCAAGATCTGTTGTCACAACTGTCTGTAATTCCCACTCCTAGGATCTAACGCCCTCCTGGCCTTCTCAGGTACCTGGCTGGACACGTATGGCATGTGTATATGTGCCTGAACACACACACACACGCTCATACAAATAAAAGTAAATCCTTTTCAAAAAGGTTGATTGTTTTGGGACTAGGGATGTGGTTCAGTTGGTAAAGTGCTTGCATTGCAACTTAAGAACCTAAGTTTTATCCCTGAATCCCACATTAAAAAAAATCCAAATGTGGTGGTGCTCGCATGACTTACTGGGCTGTGCTGCCCTGCCTATCCTATTTGGTTTTCCTAAGAGCAAGAGACCCTGTTTCACAAAAGGGGATAGCCTTATTTGCATGTGCAACTGCACATACAATGTACCTACCTGCACACACACATGTACCTGTATTCACATGGACATCCTTATCACAGAAGAAAACACATTCAAACGCTTCATCTGTACGTCAGAGTCTGGAATGTGGTTATAATTATCCCTAGGTTACAAGCGAAGTTACAGACACTGGAGTGTCCTGGGACTCATCGTGGTGAGGTGAGGCAGGTTGCCTTCCGCTTTACCCAGTGTCTTATGGAATGCTGACTGAATAGTGCATGTCTTGCACAGGTCACTTTGGTTTTGAGTTTGGCACTGCCTGTGACTAGTGTGTGACTGTGGGAAGTGCCACACTACACATGTCTGTGAGCTTCACTTTATCAATGTGTGAACCAGACTTAAACATCTCTACCCTGCAGAAAGTTCCTAGCCTAAATGGAAACTGAAGCTACATGGGACAGTGTTGGTGCTCATTATAATTGTTATGATGTTTTGGTTGCAGCCTTAAAGGAAAGGGTTTTATATGAACAGTCACTCTTGGCTGTCCCTAGGAGATGGTAGTGCCCCATTGGATAACAGAACACTGCTGTTCCTTCTGCTTCCCTTCCCCAGGGCAGTCCTGGGTAGCGTTGTTTTTGACTGAGCCACGTGGAACTTTCAGTTCTGCATGAAGAGATGGAGTCCTTTTTCATTCTTCGGCAGGTAGGGTCTTTCCCATGCCAATTCTGGTGGAGCCTCCCAGAAAAATGAGGTTCACTTCTAACCTCAAAAGAACGAGCTGAGTGAAGGGAGATTTCAGTGGGATCAGACTTAACTTTGCTAGCAGGGTTTCTCTGGGCCAGTGTGGAAATAGAAACCAAGAACTCTGTCCACTGAGCCATACAGGCAAGAACCAGGAAGTTCGTTAACAATGGCAACACCAGCCCTGGGAAGGCAAACAAGAGCAAGCATGCCAGCCACCACTTCAAAGCCTCAGTGTCCTCGGGAGAGATGTTTTGCCTGGGGACAAAAATCCCCACCCACCCCAAACTAGACAGCAGTCCCTTATGGTTTCTGCCATTTGTCGTACCACAAATGTCCTCTATTTTAACTGAACAAGCCACTGTGCTGAAAGCCCACTGTATTTCTGAACATGCGGGTAAAACAAGGTGTGTACATAAAATAAAACTACTTCTGAACTCGGGTACGTAGATTGGCAACAGTAGCTCCAGGCGCCGTCTGCTGTGTTTGACACTGATTGTCTCTTACGTGACTTAGCCTACGAGTTGAATCTGTGGCTCCTACTTACCAAGTGGTAAGCACCCCTCATTCTCCACAAATACTCTTCACCCTGAAGCTTCTGAACGCTTTAGGAGACCCTCAAACGTTGGAAATAGTTTTCCATATTGACATTTGGTGGCTCACTTTGTACCTACTCAAAGCTACACTCATTGTGTGCTCCCTGCCCCCAACTCCCCTTCATCCTCCTCCCTTTCCCTCCTCTCCCCTGCTCTCCCATCTTCGTTACTTTGCCTTCAATTTAAAGTTTTGTTAAAAGGAAAACTTCTATTCCCAGCTACAGTTTGAGTGTTTGGACACCACATGTGGCTGGTGGCCGTCACAGGAGAGCAGACATAGCCAGTCTCACACAAAGTTGAGCTCAGTGAGTGCAGTGATGCCAGGCGGCCAGCCCCTGGAAGGCAGGGACCATGCCAGATCTTCCCTTCTGTGTGCTGAAGCTAGCAAACGTCTGGAGGGCAACGAAGCCTTGAGAGAACAAATACACCCAGGCCTCTCAGGCGCTCTGTTTAGTAAGTTAGAAGACCCAGTATCTAGGCCGTTTGTGAAAATAAATAAGTAAGTAAACAACACCTACAACAAAAACAATCGACTTCTAATTCTCTTTCAACACCCCCAAATGTGTCAAATCTAAAAGTTTTCACAATGAAAGCAGAACAAAAAAATTGATATTGGTTGAGTTATTCTTTTTATCTTACTTGAGCTGCTTTGAAGTTGTATTTTCTGGCGCAGGAGAGATGGCCCCGCGGTTAAGAGTAGTTGCTGCTCTTGCAGAGGAGCCAGGTTTGCTTCCCAGCACCACGTGGGCACTTACAGCCGTCACTGTCTATAGCTCCAGGTCCAGGGCTTCCTGGCCTCCAGCAGCATCAACTATGCACATAGAGACATGCAGGTGAAAGAAGCATACACATAAACTGAAAAGGAACAAATACGTAAAACATGCACTTTCCAACTGTGATAGAATGCAGAAAAAGAATAAGAGTGAAAGGAGGGGAAAATGTAGATGGACTTTTAAGTCAGGAATTCCACATGTACGGTACCACCTTCATCTGTGGGGAGACACTTGCTGTTTTGACAGTCGGCCACTGAGGTGGCTCAATTTATCTTTGCCAAAATTCTCATCATTTTTGAGGGAAGGGAAATACGCCTCCTTTCCCTGAAAGAAGCAGACATTCAATGTATTCATTGTGAAATTCTGAGGCAGGGCCTCTCAAACCCAGAGTGCAGGTGTGAGACCTTGCAGGCATTCCCTCTAACCTGCACTTCCTGTCAGCATCAGCTTCCTGGGACCCCACACCAGGCTATTCAAGAGCCAGGTTCCCCTTCCTATCTCATGAGATTAGGAGATTCAGGCAGGTCACACAGCTCATCTCAGTTGGGGGACTGACCAATCCCCAACTCTAGTTGGAGCACAAGACTTCTAGCTGTGCTTGGAGGTGTGCCGAGGTTCACCTTTACAGCAGGTGTTACTCTGGCCTTTGGCCGTTTCCTGCTCCTTTCTCTCTCATTTTGCTGAATATCCTGTCACCTTTGAGAAACACATGCAAAGGCTCCAGTTACACTCTCTTGATTAGTTGCCTTGATCTGCAGGGAAACTGATCCTGTTTCTGAACTGTGACTTATTAGAAGTCATTTTCTTCTTTGAAAGTAAAATCTGCCTTCCTATTGGTCTGGGTGGTTCTTCCTATAGATAAGAAAATGTGGCTTAGAGTTCTAAGGAGACATATGTCCTGAAAAGAGTTCATAGGCCATATGGCTGATCTTTTTGTTGTTTAGACAAAGCTAATAATGTGCCTTGTCTTATCACTCCTTTAACAAACCCTCACTGTGCAACTTGCCCCTTACCTAGCCCCATGCCTTGTGCTGCGGACAAAGAAGGACAAAAGTGAACCCAGTCTTTTTTGTCATGGAGATTATAACCCACTAAGAAGATAGATAGTGATTGAATGTGGTCACACATGTGATGAATGCTACAGAGTAAAAGACTAGGAAATGAACAAATATGACAGAGGCTTACCTAATCTGGGTTTAGAGAAGGCATTTCCACCTCTGAGGTGGCAGAAAAGATGAAGACTTGAAGAGACGGCAGGAGTGGAAAGGCCTTTTTAAGGTTGGGGCGCAATACTCGCAAAGACTCCTGGGAAGAAGGGAGTTTGAATGTTTCAGTGCAAAGGCTGCCCAATCCCTTGGGTTTGAGCTCAGGGATAAAGGCAGAATGGAGGCCAGGGACTCTGGTGGTGGATGCCGGGACTCGTGCTAACCTGAGTTTATGGAGCTCAAACAACCCACAGAGAACATGGGGTTGTGGTTATATTCGTGCCCAGGTCACAGAAATGGACCAAATCAGGGTCACGGAGATGCATTGCCCTGAGTCTAGAAAGAACAGAGGAGAAAAAATGATCATGGAGTGGTTTATAGCAAAGGAAAGATAGGCTGTTTAGCTCCATTTGATTTCCCTCTTGAAAAGCAATCTATTTGGCTAAATTGAAAAGAGTTAAGACTGTAGAGTGCTCTTTATCCACTTTTATTCTTTTCTGATCCCTGAAATTGTACAGGGGTGTGCCTTGTGAGCATGACTGACAGATCTCATTTCTGAAGTAAGGACGCTTTAGAAGCCAGTGTATTTCAGAGAACTCAGGTTCTAACATAAATTAGGATCTCCAGTTCTGAAGCTGCCTGGGAAATCAGCCTATTTCTTTTGATTCCTCCCTAAATGTCCTGAGCTGGTCAATTATATTATCTAGGATAGAGAGGGTCAGATTTTTAAATTTACTTCATCTTTGATCTAACCTCAGATGCATTTTATTCACCTTTATCTCAGGTCCAGAGGTTTCATAGTGGTCAGCAAGAGAGTTTTTCTGGTATTTGGTCTTATGGCTCATACCTCTTAAGTCCTGAATGCATCATGGATGAAGGGAGCTCTGCTAGACTTTCCTTTTTTATTTTTTGCATTGTTTTGGTGTATGTTCATGTCTGTATGAGTGTGTGCATGCTCATTTGTACTTGGGTGTATATATGTGTATGCATGTGAATGTCAAGGCCGGAGGTCAACTTCACAGGTCATTACTCAGGTGCTATTCACTGTTTTTGTTTCTTTGTTTGAGACAGAATCTCTTACTGAGAACGTGTCAGCATGCTGGGCTGGTTGCCCTGTGAGCCCTAAGGATGCACCAGTCTCTGCCTCCCCATCCCTGAGATTACAAGTGAATAACATCATACCAGGCTTTTCTTTTTCAAACCCAGGTCCTCATGCTTGCAAGGCTTCATGCCTCACCTCCTTAGAAACTGTTTCTACTGTTTTCATCCTGGTCAGTGACATGTAATGTTGAAACATGAGAAAGAAGCCAAGGGGCAAACTATCTCATTAGTAACCATCACATCTTTAAACATGTGAGACTTGAAAATCCCAAATAATGGATTTAAGAAAATCTGAGAAATCAAAGGACTAAGGTCTTCAGTTGCCATATGTTCATAAATACTTGCACATGACACACTAAACAGAGATGCTGCTTTTATGGATAGTTTAGCATTTCTATTTTAAACAGTAATGGTGATGTTGGCCCTTTAAATAAAAGAGTTAAAAAATACCCGTGAGGTAGATAGCATTGTATAAAATTTGAGAGAAAAGAGATATTTTTCTGTGCATCCTATAAAAGCATGACTTTAAAAATAATGTTTTTGTTTTATACATGTTCTAAGAAGTCTCCTGATATGTGAAGTCAATACATATTGATGCTAGGAACAGTAATTTGGAACCCCCTTGCTTATTTATAGCCTGCTTTATGACTTGTGCTCTTAGCCTTAAATTCTAGATCTTTTTATCCTTCTCTTTGTGTTCAGATTTGACTCTTAGACCCAGTCTATGGTTATCAGATTTGACTTATTGATTTGGGTAGATCACTTTCTTTGGTTGCCTTCACCTTATCACTCTTGTACAGTTTGTCTTCCTCTGCTATCCCTCTGATGTCTAATATCTGGGTATCCAATGCTGAGTGCAGGCTCAAGAGAAGACACATAATGTTTCTCCTCACTAAGGAGAAAACTTGAAAAATGGGGGATGGATGTGGGAAATGGGGGGAACAAATGGAAGGGGCATTTGAAATGAGATGAGATATAAAAATCTAAAAATACTGGTTGATGGTGACCCTCAGTTAACTGAAAGATCAGTTAACCAGACTCTCTGTCCCTCAAACATTTCCATTAACTTTGAAAAAAATTCTAAATAAGGTCATTAAAAAAACAAAACAGATGGATGAAGTCTGGTACTTCAAAAGAGGCAAAATTTAATACAAGATTTTAATGGGACCCACCTGACAAAACAAAGGCAGGACTTGAAATCATACTGTTGGAAATAAAGAGACAAAGAAATAGAGGCACATGGGACAATGTCTATTGGGCTGCAAGAACTTAAATTAACCTTGAATGCAATTTATAAAGCAGCAAAGAATGCAAGAGACCTAGGGGACCTGCTTGGAATTAACATCTGATGTTGCTGACTTCAAAGACACTCAGGATGTAGACCCCAATAAGAAGTATTCCCACAGTGGAACAGGAGGCTCATTTTGTAGCCAAAGACACAGCGAAAGAGTTCATTGCCATAGATCCGATGAAAACAATGAGATAGGTCTCTATATTAGAGAAGACTATTTTCAATCTTTTTTGGTCCAGGCTTAATTAAGCAGAATATTTAAACTGGTGTGCTAGATCTGGGTCAGAGGTCACAGACTGAAGTTGATGTCATTAGTGAAAGGCAGTATCTACATCACTTGGCTTTTTATTGTCTTTTCTCATAGCTAGTAAAGCTCAGGGCTTAACCAGTTATTGCACAATTGGTTATAAGACAGTGGAATCTCAGCAGGAGGAAGATCAAGGCTGTGTTGATCTGGATTAGAAACACCAGAGTTTAGCACTGGCCCAAAACATAGTCGCTAAAATGTTTTCAACTTGCAGCTGGGCTAGACTTGATTGCCAAGAGCATTTGACCTTGTTGCTTAGCACAATAGAGAGTATTTCCACTGATTCTACTTAGAAATGGGCTCAGCTATAGTCAAAAGTGATCTGTCAACGTTAGGGCTCAATGTTGAAAGAAGGGACTACAACGATGATGTCGGCTCAAATGAGGCAGATCTCAATGCCTCAAATCTCTGGCTAATACTAAGGGCTCTGTTGTATGATACCACTTTTAAGGGCCTATGAACAAATGTCTACTCATACAATGGGAAACTGACAACAGACCAAAGTATGGATAGCACCAAAGTCCAACTTGGTGGAAGAGTGAGTTTCATTGGAATTACTTGCAAGAAATGGATGAACAGGAGTAGAAATAATCAAATATCATCCCAGCATAGTTGATGGCTCTCCAAAGCTGGAAAGTTGGAACACAGTGTGGGCAGCTCAGCAGGTTGGAGAGTGTGCCTTCTTAATGTGTCAGTTGGCTGGAGACTCTTTCGGGCAGTTTGGCTGGTCTCCGCTTTCTCCAGGCTGCTTGGTCTGAGCTTCTTCAAAGCAACTCAGCTCAACCGAGAGTGACTCCCAGTAATCATTACTGTTTATATACTCTTTGGGAAGAGTCTAATGAATCTGGTCATTTTCAGGAACTTCCTGAAGATATTTTGAGTATTTACATGCTGTCTTAACCAGCATCCCAGCAGGATGGAATGTTTCACCTACCCCTATAACATCTTGTTGTTTTCACCTTCTTGTAAAGATCTTGTGCCTTAAAAAGCTTCTCTCCAGTATGAAGGTTTTATTCTTGGAGGATACTGTTATACAAAAGACTCCTCATGAAGCAAATAAAGTAAAAATGGAGGAGCCAGGAAAGAAGCAAAGTCTTCCAGGGTTAATGTCATATAACCGTGTGATGGGGAGCATCATGGACATATATGGTCTAACTGTTCTAGACAGCAACTCTAACTCTAGATTCCCAGGGCAGATGACTGCCCTGGTTGGCATTGGCACAGTGACTGAGCACAAGAACTCTTAACAGGCAGAAGCAGAAGAAGGCTGGGAGGAGAGGTTAACCTAGTCCTAGACCTGGCACAGACTTAGACTCCTGGGCTGTTTTGGATTCATCTGGAACTCAGATTGTGAAATGGCAGAGATATGGTTATAGTCACTACTTCAGTCTCAGCAGGGTTCATGTCTCTAACTTAGGTAGAGAGTAGCTAAGGTGCCAAGCTGATAGTCTCTCATCATCTCTTGATGTATCTGACACTCTTACCTGTACAAATTCAATGGACTACATCATCCTGGCCTCCGGGCCTCTTTTCTGCTGGCAGGGTCCTGCTCATGGGAAGCCATATGCTTAGAAAGCAGAAAAAGGAGAGCTTAGGGTATTTCTTTCTGGGGATCTGTCTTTGAAGGGCCATAGTTTGGAAGTGGCTGCTTTCCTTACAGAAGAACACACCTTCTTTTCTTGCCCCAGCATACATGGTTTGTGGTAGATGCCACCTCCTTCAAGGGTGCCTGTTGGTGGCATGACTGATTCCTTAGTGTCTCCACACCCAGCCCTTTCTGTCCTACATCCTTGTTAGTTTTCCTTACGCCTTCTAATGCATTTGTAGAGTCTCTGTCCTTGTAACTTCTTTTAGCTGAACCATCTTGCTTGGATCTGAGCAGCATGGAAACACAGCCAGATTTAAATAAATAAATAATATTTATTCTGACATAAAACTGGAGGCAAACCAAATGTTCACTGATGATTACTAGTAAGCTGATACTGACATATGCATATGGGGAGTCATAATCAACCAATAAAATAATGTTTTAAGAATATTTAACACCATGGGACAATGTTCAATATGTAACATAGAGGGATAAATAGTATAAAATTATAAATAGGTAGTGGTAACAAATAACTTGAAATATGTTGTCATGATTCTCTCTAACCACCCATTCATACATCTTTCACCTGTCCATTTGAGTAGGAATGAAAATTAAAAAAACAGAGGCAGTTATTAAAAGTGCTTATCTTTCATCAGAAACAAGTCCTTCCATTTATCATCACCTGATACATGACAAAGATGCCATGACAAATTTAATGGGATTTACATGTTTACCTCTGGTATCATTAAACATATTTTTGTCTTTCTTATTAATTCTATTCGTATTTTCTAAGTTTATCATAATAAAATATGATATTTTGTAACCAGAAATGTAAGCATCATAAATAGCAATCAGGTGAGCTACCTGTGATCTGAAAGAACACCAGTCACTGATGTGGAACTATCATTTTAAAGATTTCTATGGTGTGCTCAGTATTCAGGTCATGACAGCTGATCAAGGTCCTTGCTCCTACACTGAAAGAGTGGGTGTTGATGTCCATTCTCCCACCATGTCCCATAGAGATATGGACCCTTCCTGAAACATTAACCTTTTTCAGCCTCTTGAGGATGAATTAGGGACAAAGCTCTTTGAGGACATGTCACATGCCTAAACTTTTCCAGAGATAATGTTTGACCCCCCAAAATCCGTGGGTTCAATCACAGAGGATTGTGCTTATTATGATGAGAAATAGCATTAATAATGACAAGGAGGCAGGAGCCAGGTAACACTTGGTAACACACCCAAAAAGAAGCCAAGAAAGAAGCAAATATGTCTAGTTTTTGAGCAGCTCTTTTTTTTTT
>CM053763.1:80837732-80870148 GCA_028658305.1 Pachyuromys duprasi
AGTATATACCATATGTTTCTTTCTGCTTTTGGGATACCTCACTCAGTATGATCGTTTCCAGGTCCCACCATTTGCCTGCGAATTTCATGATTTCCTCCTTTTTAATTGCTGAATAGTATTCCATTGTGTAAAAGTACCACAATTTTACTACCGTTCTTCGAAAGGCTGAATATCCTGTGCTTGAAACCGCTCTACAGGGGCTACAAACTCAGAAGGTTTTCTATAAGAATCTTTACTTTTTCTCTTTCTATGCTCCCTTTTCCCTGAATTCTGTATCTTGATGCATGTTACTTCTAGCAGCCAAACCAGAACACTCTCAACACGCTACATAGAGTTCAAACACAGATCTGATTGTCCTAAATAACAGGGTCAGTGCTCACACAATCAACTGACTAGTTCCTTTAAGTCTCATAATCCGTGTCTATGCTTTTCTGGGTGCCCCAGAGCTATGGGGTAAGGGTGTTGGTGTGACACTTGTCACGTCATTAAATCTTACACGAATCACACCTTTTTAAAGCTGTTATCTCTCCATGGGCTCTTTCTTTTCAATGGTACTGATTTTAATCCAAGCAGAAAGAGTCCCAAGTAATAAGATTGAAAAATGACCCCCCTCCCATTCAGTATGTACTTTGTTCTAGGCATCCAGGGCAGGCACAGCATTGCTGTGAGTTCTGGGTGATCCGCGCTCTGTTTTTTATGTCACTCGTCCCACAATGGCTATTATTTACCTGCTGTAAGGCCACTGTGCTTCCTTGTAGCTCTCCACTGGGATTTCTGGGGGGTGAGGGGAGGGCCTAAACCCTCCTCAGGGTCTTGCATTGGGATCTACACATTTCTGCTTTCCAAGTGAGGCTCATCTATAACATTTTAATGAGTGGGGCAATTACTCATGTGCATGAGAAAATCTCTTATAATGCTTACTTGAGTCCTGTCCAAGTTTGAGGTAAGAGATAATTGTGCCTCTGGTTGGGAACTCCATACTCTGTTTATGATATTGGGGCTTTGTTTGTCTTTCAGTAACTTCCCATTTTCTCTCCCTCCCAGCTGACTTTTATGGAAATGATCTTCTCGCTGCCTGAAGTGTGTCATTTTGCCTCTTGCCAAGAAGAAAATCTTTGTATAGGGAAAATGACCCATCTCTTCTGTAGCCATCTGATTTAATTATGCACTGCTGTTGGCCCCTGGAAAGCCCAGAGAAGGATATGAGGAAGTCCTGGCTTGATCACCAAGCCCGAGGGTCTTTGTCAATTATCCTCTGGCACCCATGAGTCTGGCCAAATTTACAGGCATGTCTGTCTCTTAAAACATGTCAGGCCTGAAGAGTGAATCACTTTTTTTTCGTAGCTGCTATAAGTAGAACAATCTTTCCCATTAAAATCCATTTTGCTTTCTGCCCAGCACCCTAGAGCCTCCCGAACACATTTTCCACTTTCTATCTCAGCCTGGGAGACTGCAGTAAATATGGTTCTTTGTTTCCCGGGACTTGTGGTGTGCACAGAGACAGTGCCTTCTAGATGGAAGACCATGTATTTGCAGGTAGACAGAGGTGAGCCTTAGAAGACTGTGCTTCCTGCTCTGAGCTCACGAGAGAACGCTCTGCTTCTCCGAGCTTCCATTTTCCTACCAGAGACATGGATATAATAATGTCTACCTCTGTGGGAGGTTTGAAATCAATATTAGCTAATACACACAAAAATAATCAGAAAAAGATAAAACAGCAATATGTGTGTCTATTCAAAGGTGAATAAGAAAAGCAACATTTTTAGATCAGATCATCGTTGCTCAACCCTTATTGGAGAGGCCACTTCTCGCAGTAGATGGTGATTTTCACAGACACTCCCAACAGGACAGTGTGCAGAGAGTGAGAGACAGTGCAGCAGCCAATCCTAAATGGGATATCTACAGCACACCCCTCCCCTTAAGGCTCGGGCATCTATGCTGAAGAGGAGGCAGAAAGATTTGTAAGAGCTCAAGGTGGTTGATGACTCCAAGGAAACAGTATCATCCAGAGCCAGCAGACTGATGCACACATGAACTCAGAGACTGTGGCAGCAAGCACACGCCTGCACAGGCTGAAACCAGACAAAATCCCAACAGAGAGAAGGGTAGGTAGACATGAGGTCCCATCCCTAATCAAGAAGCTGTGCCTGATCGATTCTTTGTGGGAAAAAGAAAGTCAGTTTTCTACAGTGGAGTGTCACGGATTTACCACATGCCGGGGCCGGCCCCAAATGCTCAGGAACATCTGGACAACACATTTTGGATCTGTACACTCTTCGTTTCGCCATTTTTTGTTTCTTTTTATTATTTTTCTTGTACAATATATCAAAATATATACAAAATTTTAAATAAAATAATAATAAAAAAGAAAAGCAGCATTTATTAATCTTGAGTGAATGGTTACTCCACAGGACTTTGAATGTTTCTACTGTGTGTGAGCGTCTGTAGGCAGGTGTATTTGTATGTGTGTGTTTAAGCAGGTATATGTGTATATGCAGTCATGTGTGTATAAGTGTATGAGTATACAGGTACATGTGTGTTTGCAAATGTGTGTGTGTGTGTGTGTGTATAGGCAGAAGGTCTCTTCTATCACCTGCCATCTTACATTTTGAGAAGAGTCTCTCACTGACTTGGAGCTCACTAGGCTCATTTTGCTGGCTGGCCAGTGAGCTCTGGGGATCCTTTTGTCCCCACCTTACCATTCTGACATTACAGACTTACGGCTACAGCTTTTTATGTGGGTGCTGAGAATCCGAACTCACACCCTCATGCTTGCAGCACTTACCTGATCTTCTTATGCCCAGTGCTAACATTTTCTTAAGTCTGTTTCAGTGTCTGCTATACTCCCTTGGGATTATTTATGTTTGACAGCCACTCCCCATTAGACTAAAGAGTGGGCAGCTCCCAGTCCCATTGGTCTGTGTCCTGAGGTTCCAGCGCAGGGTCCGGTGCAGAGGAGGCACGGATGTGATTGTTGGAGGAGAAAAGAAGGAAGGAAGTGAAGGCATGGCAAGAGAAGAAGGGAAGGGAAGAAAAAAAAACCCACCAGACTTGATATTCTTAGAAGCGCAACCAGAGGACAGTTGGAGCTCTCTATGAAAGCAACCACGGCAGTAGAACCTGTTATTACACCCTGGCTGCAAGCATTGTTTTCATATTTGGGAGGAAATGCATTATTTGGGTTTTGGACCAGCACCATCAATCTGGTCTCTCTAGCCTTGCCCCAGACTTCCCCTGGAGTAGTGTGGGCAGAATGAGAAGGCCCTTGGGTTGATTCGATAACGAGGCTAATGATGTTTTGCAGCTCTGTGCCAGCCACTCACAGGGAGCACAGCCCTCCAAGGAGAATTCTTGGGTTTCTGCCTTACCCTCAACCCTGCATGTAGCTGCCTGTGTCATGGAAGGCTCTAGAAGTTTGGGGAGGATGGCCAAATACTGTTCTAAATAGGTTTACATATTTTGAAAAACACATTCAGCCAGAGCTGTGTTGTCAGATTTCCACTTCCAGGCAGTGCTTCATTGGAACAAAAGAACTTTGCCTTTTCTCTTGAGTTTTAAATATGTTACAGAGACCACTTTTTTCTGCCTTGAATAACCTTAACATTTGTAACTGAGCCAGACAAGGACAGGACAGGAGCCCTGGCTGTAAGTGTTATCAAATAAGGTTCTAACTCCAGATTTATCAATGATCAGCTGTATGACTCTTAGCAGCTTTCAGACCCCTATGATGACACCTCCTTTAGTGCATCATAAGGTTTGTTGTATGGTAAGTACTGAGTCTGGCCTATGGCAGAGCCTCAGAACACAGAGTGGTTAAAGAGGAGATAATTACCTTTTGGCCATCTTAACAACAACAACAACAACAAAAAGTTAGGAGGACAGTGCAGCCAGTCCTGATGAGACCTGGTAGGCTAGGGTCAGAAGGAAGGGAAGGAGGACCTCCCCTATCAGTGGACTAGGGGAGGGGCATAGGGGGAGAAGAGGGAGGGAGGGGGCCATAGCCAGGATACAAAGTGAATAAATTGTAATAAATAAATATTTAAAAAGATTACAATTTTATTTATTTATATTAAAATTTATATTTGAAAATTTAATTTATGTGTATGTGCATGTCTTTGTACGTGTTGGAGAGTAGTACATGTGAGGAAAGTTGCCCCCTGAGGCTAGCAGGGAGTATTAGATCCCCTGGAGCTGGTTATGCGCTACCTGACTTAAGTGGTGTGTGCTGAGAACCAAATTTAGATCCTCTGGAAGAGCACATGTTGTTAACTGCTAAGCCATCTCTAGCCCATATTTAATTATTTCTGTCATCTTTTAAGGGACAGAATTGGCCATATGAATTGCCATAGCTGCAGATCAACCCTTCATCCTTAGGGGATGATGGAAAGTCCACCTGACCTGGAGATGCACAACACTCCCCCCAAGGTTACTGATCACAGAAATCTCCCAGGGGTCTCTAGCTTGGCTGATGATTATGGCAGCACGCTGTTTTACATAACCAAACACCCCATCTTCTCCCTGGTAACGCAAATAAACAAAACAAAGACTAGACTCTTTGTGTCCTGATCACTTACCTCAGTGTGTGCTATCCAGTTCCCTCATAACTGAGGTCCACATAAGCTTCCTCATTCTGTGCTCTGGAGAAGCAGAATGCAGAGCTTGGAGCGTCCTTCCTATTGAAGCCATTTTCTGAGCTGAGGAGACACAGCCTGGGCTGCCCATGGGCAGCCTTACTCCTCCCTCGCCAGAACTTACACACTCTGCCCTCTGAGTCAGAGTGGACATGGCCACCTCTCCAGACCACTGGTTCTCTGGCAGTGCTCCACAGAGAGCCATTTGTCAACTCTAGGGAGGTTTTGGTTCTCACATCCGCTGGGGGTAGGCTACCGTCATCTGTTCTAGAAAGGCCACTAAAATTCTACAACTCAGAGGATGGATTCCCACAACAAAGAATTATTGAGCTCCAAATGTCAACAGTGCTGAGGTTGGGAAATAATGCTTCATAGACAGAACAGGCCTAGAGACGAGAGGGCTCCTAACAGCATGTGATAACATTCTGTTTTGATGGGTTGGAGTGGAGCCTAAAACTCTCACAGATTCACCAAGAGGCAATGGTCAGTAAGGTACCTGAGGAAAAGGAGGCCTTCCTGCCAGCTCTGTATTTATGGTGGAGACCAGTCCTTGAGCCAGAGTAGGGCACTAGTAAACCTTCAGATCTCCATAAGTGCCTGGCGATGGTGCTGAGCAAGGTTTACAGTTCTGTCTTTATTCTAGAACTACCTAGGGTGTAGCATCCATTTCCCAAGTGTGCAGAGGCTGTATAATATTTAGGTGTGTTCTCATAGTATGGAAGTAACTGTCAGGGAATAAACATTTAATAATTGTGTGCTGTAGTGATTTAATGTATTATATAAGCACAAATATGCCAGCATGCAATATATATATTTATATATATGTTTTTTCATTTCATTTTGAAAAAAATTAATTACATTTAATTACATTCTTATTAATTTTTACTAATTACTGTACTGGGTTTCAGGATTCTGCTTTAAGATTTTAAAAGTTTATTTACTGTGGATTGGTCTCCCAGTGTCTGACTGCCTTTGGGACAATGGTGAGTTGACAATGATGAATAATCAGTGTTTACACATGTATGTGTATGTGCCATGCATGCTGTACATACATGGGGTGATGCCATTCTGTGGGGCACCTTGGAAAGTGGAGTAAGCCAGGCTGCCTGCTCCTGGAACTCTCTGCCCTTGCCCATAGCCTTCACACTGGAACTAGAGGAAGGCTCAGGGAGGCTGAGGTGCCAACTCTTGGCATTTTTGGTTTTCATGACTGCTCCTGGTCCTTCTTGCTCTCATCGATGTCACAGCAAGGCTGAACTTGCAGGAAAGTCTGCTCCTCTGTGGATTACTTTTCTTACTGTTGTGACAGAGAACCTGCTACAAGAAATTAAGGAAGGCTTAAGGTTTAATTAGCTACCGTCCATCTTGGTGGTAAGTCACAGCATCTAGGCTCTGCTGGAGACGATGAGAGCTCGTAACATAGTTTGGTACATCTCCACAGATCAGAAATCAGAGAAAAGGCATAGAAGTAGGTGGGAACTATACCCACTGAGAACCATCTCCTAGTAGTCTGTTTGCTCCAGCTTAGGCCCCACTTCCGAAAAGTTTCACAGCCTGTCCAAACAGTGCCAGCAGGCAGAGACAAGTGTTTGAACACATTGGCCAGTGGGGGACATCTTGCATGAGAATCATAGCAGTCAGGTTCTCACTCTAGTTGTTTTCTGTGTAGGATTGGCCTGGGAATGCACTGGAAGGAAACTGAAAGGTGGACAGAAAGGAAAAGTGAGGCATTTCTCCTCACCTCTGATCTTGGACAATACTCCTGATGGTGACATATTTCCTCCATAGTTCTTGGTAGATCTAGATTCTCTGACACTTGCAAGTCATACTTTTTAGAGCTTGCCTTAACATGAAAAAGAAGATAAAATGATAAATATACAATTAACAACAGGGTTTGAGAAGGCACCTATGAGCCTGGGGTAAACCAGCCACTCCTGGGCTTCTACCTGGGCAAAGAGTGACCCAGGCTTGCTCCTCTCCTTCCTCTCTGCTGGTAAGGGTCAGCAATTCCCTGTCTTCTTGCCACCAGCTGCTGAAATGCTCTGGTTTCACTGTTACCTCTGGAATATACTGTTTGTATCAAATCCCTGCTGTGCTAAACAGGCTAACTTCTTGTTTTCCTGGGGTAGTTGATAATAACAAGGTAAACTGGAGTGAAAATATTGATGAAGTATCTTTGTTACATGTCTCCTCTAGCAGGAAGACCTCTTGCTTGATGTGAGAAACAAGCCGTTAGGAACAGTTTGACAGATGGAAAAGGAAGGTAGTGCCTTCCTTCCCTAAACATGCTTTGGTGCATTTTACGTAACTGCTCTAAGGGAGCGCTTACCCTTAAGCAGAGCATTTTGATGTTAGAGAGCAAGGCCGGGCAAGCTTGGTGAGTGTTAACAGAAGATTTCATCCGTTTCTTTGAGTGCATTGAGTATTGACCATTGGTTCACACTGGTGGGCATTTGGCCACTACAGCTTAGTGGTAGCTAAGGCAATTATGATCTTGCAAGAGAGGCATGTTCTTATGAGATGGTGAAGAAGCATGGAAGGCTGTACTAAGGATGATTTGACATGAGGGCAATGTGGGGTTTTGATTTGAAAGTTCATATCTTCCATATTTTAGGAAGAAAATAGTGAGACGGAGGATGGCCAGGGAGGAGACGTGAGCAAGAAGAGTGGTCATGAGCAAGAGGTGGAAAGACCCAGGGCTGTCAGAATGAGGTGATATAGAAGGAAGAGTCAAGAACATCTTGGATTTCTAATATGAAGAGGGGGAGCATCTAGCCACAATGGAAGACTAGATTCTTTTATTCCCCAAATATAATATTTGTATTGACTTTGGGAATTTCAGCTCATATACTCCTATCACATTTGCTTTCCAGTCCTCCTTGCTACTAGCCCCGCCCCCAGCAAAAACAAACAAACAAACAAAAAAACCAAAACTGAACAAACAGAACAAAACAAACAAAAATCAAATTGGTGTTATTTATATTTCCATTGTGGCATGATCAAACTCCCAGTGGCCTGTCTTCTAGACAGATCTTCTCCCCCTGCATCCTTGCCGGAAGTCATCTACCTTGGAGGGCAACATCCCCGCATCCTATTAGAGTCCCCAAGAGTTCTCTCTGGTGGGTTCCCCAATCCACAATGTTCCCATTTTGGGGCAATTGAGGTGGAGGAAGGGGTTGTCACTGAAGCTCTCCATGCTCCTTCCTTTCAGTTGTGTGTCGACAATGATCCATATCACTGTGAAAGTAGTCTTTTTGCTTTTTATGGACTACGATAGCATGGATCATGGGCTTTCACATGGTTTCTGGCATCAGTACAGACAATGAACAGGGCTCCTGGTTGCAGTAGGGCCCTGGACCAGGATAAGGTCCTCCAATGTAGCTGGAATCACAGACATCCACATGGCTTCTGTCCACATCATAAACCATGGGTATCCACCAAGCATTCTGTGGCAGCTCCAGCCAAGACAACAAAACAAATGCAGCCTCAACAGGAAGACCAGATTCTTAAGGGATTAAGGCAGTGGTTTTCAGCCAGTGGGTTGCAACCCCCACAGAGGTCACATATTAGTTATCCCACATTTATAGCACTATTTATATTACTATTTAAAGCAGTAGTGAAATTACAGTTACTAAGTAGTAACGAAATACTTTTATGGTTGGGATCCCAACAACCTGAGCAATTGTATTAAAGGGCTGCAGAATTAGGAGAGCTGGGAACCATTGGATTAAGAGCTATCTGTGGCATTTTTCAGGAAGTGGATTATGGAAAGAGAAGAAGCCCTAGGAAGAAAGTTTCAGAAAGCCCACACCCAGAGGTGGACAGAAGAGGTATTAAGTTGGAGCCTGAGGAGCCAGGAGAACAGGCAGCTTCTTAGAAGTGGAGGATAGTAGAATTAGATAATATCGAGGTGTGGCCCGCTTGGAGGAGAATTCACATTTTTGTAAAGGTCACTAGTGACTTGTAGGGACCATAGTCTCAGTCTCATGGGGAAGACACAAGGTGACTCTCAGGTGAAAAGTGGCCTGAGGTGTGAGGTACTCTGAGCAACACACAGTGCTGGCAGGAAGAAGATGGTGTCCAAGTAGGTGCTGAGGGCTTTTCTGGAATGTTTGCAGTGGAAAGAGGATGTGAGTAAGAAGGTGGGTGAAGGAAAATGGCTAGCTTGGATGAAGCAATTGTCTTCATCCACAGGGCCCTTTGATTTCCAAACAAGTGCTTTGGGGTGGGCCTTTCCACTCTTGTCTGACCTGTGGGTGTTGGTAAATTTGCTGCTGAGAGCTAAACTGAGGGACCAGGATTATTGCTGGCTGGTGAGCCAGGTGCTCTGATTCTGGAACCTGTGCTCAGAGCTCAGTGGCATGGTGCCAACTAGTATTGATTTACCTTCTGAATGATACAGGAAATGAAAGACACGTGTTTTTTTAAATATGTAGATTCTGTATCTATTATTTTGTACCATAACACCCCTTGCTGAGAGAGACAGAGACAGAGACAGAGAGAGAAGGAGAGAGTGAAAGAGAGATTATCAAAGAAGCTTCAGGCCTCCTCAGTTCTGATCTGGACCTGGGCATCAGGCCAGTGCAGCTTGTCAAACCAGGTTCTGTGGGAATGTGCCCAGGGCTGCCGAGAACACATAGCTCTTATTGGTGTGTACAGGCTTGTTTGACTTGAGCTGGTTTTTGCTTTCCATCAAAGGGACACCTGAACCTCCCCTGTAGGTAGTAACTCCAGCTCTGTCCCCATTGCTCTTGTTTGCTTTGGATACTGGTACTCAGTGGAGGAAGCCTGTGTCTTGGTGAATGGATCCTTTCTGATCGCTGAGAGCATTCTTGGCAGAAGAAAGCTTTTCCACTTCAATGGTGGTGGCTACCCCCATGGAGGAGCTGCTCTAGGCCTCATGCTCTGCCAAGAACCTTGTGTGCCTCTGATTTCCATGCACACTGGCCAGGTGACAGTCACCACACACATGAGGACACTGTGGCTCTGTGAGGGTCACTGAGCTGCTCAGACTCATACAGTCCTGGGGTTTTTGTTGTATCTTTCTCCTACTACCTGCCTCTTACTCATCACTGTGACCCAATTCACCAACATTTGTCCATATATTGAGTGTCAAACAGCCTGCATATTAGCCCACATGCCCCATTACGGGACATCATGACTTAATCCTCTATTGTTTCTTTTAGAATAGAAGCTGCACATAAAAAGAGCAATAAAACTCTTTACAACTCACCTCCTAGCCTTCAGTCTCATCTCAGACCATCTGCCTCTCAGTTCTCTAGAGCGAATGCTTGGAAGGTGAATCTGACCACATCACTTCTGTATTTCAAAACTCAGAGTAGCTCGGCATAGCTTCTGGACAGAGGCCAGACCTCTTCCTTTGACATACAGAGCATCCCTTCATGACTTGGCTCCTGCTCATTTCCCAGGCATCACCTTTCACAATTCCTGTCTCCTGCTCATTTTCGTTTTTGAGCATGACCCCGAACAGCTTCCTATACTCCTTGGTCCTTCTTTGCTTGTGACATTTCTTTGACCTGGCTTTCCTTTATCCATTTCCTTTTTTGGTGAACTCAAAAGACTACCATCTCTGTAACATTATTTCCAAACTTCCTGGGTGGAATTGGTTCTGCAACATTCCACATGGAATTTTTCTTGGTTATTTTTCTGACTTTCATAGAGCTCATGGGCAGAAGAGTCTACATCTATACACCTTGGTATATGGGAGAGCAGCTCTGGGCCCAGGGGCAACCGGCACCAATCAGTGAGCTTTTCGACTCTGTATTTCCAGATACCATAGAGTTTAGCGCCCATGAAGGCTGATGGAGACCACTGGAAGGCTTGTTTTTATCATGATGTTCGGATGAAGGAGCCTGGTGAAGGGGCGGGGACCATCTCAGTTTGCAGCTAGACTAGGCTCAACTTACACACAAAGAAGAATAATGCCTTTTCTGCTTTTCTTTTCCCTCCAAAGATGCCTGATGGACTGACCAGGAAGTCCTACACAAGGAGTATCTTGTGGTCATGCAAAGAGAGAGGGCAGGTGCTTAGTGATATAGCTTTAGTTAGGTCCTCTCTTAGTTTACAATCGATTTCGTTGTTAAGGGGGTGGGTCACCATCTCCTTCCTTACTCCACCAATGCTGCTATGGCCTTGCCACACACATTCTAATCTCTGTATTTCAAGTAGCTACTTCCTAAATTTGGATTACTAATGGGATGGAGAATATTACCAGTTCTAGTTTAGGGATAAGGGAACTGATGTTTAATTACATTTTTGACAGCCATATCCTCTGTATGTGTGTGTGTACACATGTATGATATATTTAAACAGGGTCTTATTATAAAGCACTAGTTTCCCTCAAATGTGTTCTCCTGCTTCAGCCTCCCCAGCGCAGGGATTAGGGACAATGTTCCATGCCTGAGTTTCATCTTATCCTTTTAAAATAAAGAATTCTTTAGTTTTCCACAGGCAGCACTAACTTTAATTGAAGCCAAAGTCCATCAAATGTCATTTTAAGACCCAGCGGATGCCATCCACTCAGTACATCATCATTATTAACAGGTCCAGAGGGAGAGCAGTCTTCTTCCTCATTTTTTGTAGCCCTTGGATCCTTGCATAGGGCCTCTGTACCTGTCTCTTCACGGCCATAGGCCATGGGGTTGGAGATACGACAACCCTTCGCGGCTTCTCTCTCAGTGTTAGCGCTTACCGTCGCATGTCCAGTGCTAAGCTGATTTCTCCCAGAAACACTCCACTTTCCATCCTTGTGGGATTTTTTAATATTTTTCTTCAAAGGTTAGAAATTTCAAAATGTTGCATTTTAAGACTTAGGAAAAATTTTCCTTCTTCAGTCATTCTGATGACTAGTCTATGAACAGAAGGATGGGATCTTGGGTTGGTTCAGTCCCAAATAAAGTGCTGGCTTTTCAAACACAAGGCCCTAAGGTGGATTCCTAGAATTAATGTAAAAACCTGGATATGTAGCATGATGTCATGTGTGTGCAATCCCAGTGACAGGCAGACAGAGACAGGAACTGTTGTGGAGACCCCAACTCAGGACCCTTGGAGGCAGGGTGAGAAGGCACAGAGTCAATGACACAGACTCTGGGAGTCAGGCAAGTGGCAAAAGCAGACTCGTTTATTGTGGAAATATGGTAGACCTTTTTACCCCCATCCCTGTGTCCTATTGACTCCCTGGTTGCTCACTGCAGCTGTGGCTCTTTCTTACTGGCTTCCTCTCCATCATTCACAATGATGCTATCAGTCTCTAGGCTCATCTGCTGACTTCAGGGTGACTCCAATAGGAAGTTAAAGCACTCATGTGCGTGCTGCCCCTTGGTGGGCCTTGTTCCACCTGCAAGGAACATCCTTGAGACTCTCTGGCAAGCTGGTCTAGCCTAATTGTCCAGTTTCAGGCCAACTAGAGACCCTGTCTCAAAAGAGATTGATGCTGTTCCTGAAGATACCAGAGGTGGGTTTTTTGTCTGCCACAGACACATGCACACATATGCACGAGTACTTGCACACATATGTATACACACATACATGAGCACATTCACATGTACACACACGCAGCGTAGAGACAAAAAGAGGTTGAAGCAAAAGGCCACAGCTGTAGTTGGCTCCATGTTGCCGGCTCTTCTTCTTCCTGGTTATTGTACGAATTGAGCAGGTGTCCTGTTACTTCATGGCCGGTTCATTGTCTCTGATCGTTAATCTTCGGTGGACTTTGTATGCTGTTAGCTTTGTCATCATGGCCCAACTTTCAGATCCCTGCAGTGGATCTGCACCTTTCCTTACTCATTCAGAACTGGACTTGAGAGGGCACCATAAACCAGTCAGGTTCAATGTGCCTTTATTTTCAGAGACAGCTTGGTGAGGCCCTGGGAGGAGTGAGTATCCACAATATGTGTGGAGTGGTGAAAGGAGGACCATTCCTATCCACCTCCGGACCCTGGAACCAATTCGTATTGTTATTAATGTGTACTCTGGATGAAGTTGTACCTATTAGGCAGGTCAGGGTGGCAGTTCCCTTTCTAGAGCACACAGGCTGGAACTCTCCCCATAACATCGCTGTCCTGTCTTTGATTCTATTGAAGAGAACATTTGCTCTCCTACAGGGCAAGGAGCTACGAGTGTGTTGAGAGGTTGTACCTGCTCTGGGAAAGAGGCAGAAGCCTGAACTGTAGTCCTCCCTTTGACAGAGGCTGCGGAATTTCAGTGCTCATTGCTATGTGAATTTGGTTGGCTGCTTGTCTCACCCTGCTGAGCTGGTACCAGTGTCGGAGCATATGATAAGCAAACAAACAAAAGCTTTGTTTGCTCTATGCCACAGCCAAATGTGTGTGCATATAAAATGTCTTTCCGAAGAATTTATCCTGATCATTAGTTGCATAAGTCGATGGTCTTGATAATACATTACCTGGAAAAGGACATCTTGAGTTTCAAAACTGGGGCCAGAATGGAGTAGGTCAAGCTATTTAATCAGAGCCTGGGAAAGAGGTTTAGAGAGATAAAGCCAGATCCCAAGCTTTGACTTAAAGTCAAACAGGTATATGTTTTCTGAATCCACTGGAAGAAGAGAAAAAGGCAAAAGGAACCGATTTGACTGACTTTTGTTTTTTTATTATTTTTACATTTTGCGAATTTCTGTACTTCTTACTTCCAACTGTGAGTAGAGAGCATGCTAAGCTCTCAGGCGAGGAAGGCCTCAGTCCCTGGAATTTACATCTGACCTAAGGCTGAAATTATGAGAACTCTACCAGCTGAAAAAATGAAAATCCCAAACCTGCTGGGCATTCTGTTAGTTGAAGGAGGCTTTGCTCAGGCTTTACATAGCTATTAAAGGGTTTTGTTTCATCAAACCAAGGATTTGAACATTTCCTAGTTAGTTGGCAAGTCTTACTATAGGGAGACTGGCCATGAAGGAGGGAAACAGGGATGAGGTGACCTGAGGAATGGGACAGCTTTTACCCTTATTTATATACCTGATTTCTTAGAATTTTCATAAAGTTTATGATGATTCATTTTGCCTGTGGGGAAACTGAGTGATGTGTGTGGGAAAACTGAGGACCATTTGGTGTAAAATTTCTCTGGGGACAGAAATGGAATTGTGATCTAGATTTTGGTAACCACAGTTCCTTCCCTTTTACTTCCCATTCTCTAGTTACCTATCAGGAAGACATAGAAGGAAGCCCTCTTTCTTTCTTTGAGTTGATGACAGTCCTAAACTCTGGTTCATTTGTTTTATTTTAATGTCATAAAGGGACAATAATTAATATAATCCACTAAGACAAAAGATTGCTAAAGGCCTGAAATTCTCAACTATACTGAAATGATAGACTGAATCAGCGTGGGAGCTTTTATGTCCCTGTGGTGAAATGACACTTGATGGCACCATTGGCTTTCCTTTGAGATCATGATATCATACATTCTGTCTCTACTGTAAACTAGGCAGGTTGATGGATACAGGTAAACTCTGAGTTCATAGTTAGGAGACCTGAACTTAATCCTGTCTTTGGGCCGGTGAGATGGCTCACTGAGCACAAGTGATTCCTGGGCAGTCCTGGCAACCTGTTCAATTCTGGAACCTATGGTGGGAGGAGAGAATTGACTCCTGAAAATTATTCTCTGACCTCTAAACATGCCATAGAATTTGTGAGCATTCTCTTTGTCTTTCTGTCTGTAGCTATCTCTCTGCCTCTCTCCATACACATATAGGCACACAAAACCAGCAATAATAGTAAAAAAATTGTTACTAAATTAGTGACTTTGGGATATTTCTTCTTGAATCCAAAGGAGAGGCGAAAATAAACTTCATAATGCTAAAATAATTCTTATACTGTTACTGTCTTTTAAAAGGTCTTCTGGGAAAACAGGGAGGTAGGGGCTTCAAGAAATTGTTTACTTTCAACTCCATTAGAAAGGTCATACAAGATGATCCTGCTAACCTACCTTCTCATAAACTCTAGTTCCCACATATAAGCATAGCCGTATTTTCTTGGTACATTCCTCATTGTCTCACTAGTTTCTCAGCATAAAGTTTGCATTAGTTACTTTCATGTAACTGTGGTAAATGCCATGACCAGAAGTAACTTGAGGTGGAAAGACTGTATTTGGCCTATCCTTTTGGGTCACACTGAGGGAAACCAGGGTAGGAACTCAAGGCAGGAACCATGGAGGAATTGCTTGCTGGCTCATGCTCTGGCTTGATTAACTAGCTTTCTTCTCAGGACCATCTTCCCAAGAAGTGATGCCACCCACACTCCACTGGGCTCTACTACATAATTAATAATCAAGACAGTTCTTTTCAGACATGCCCACAGACTAGCCTGCTCTAGGCAATTCCTCAACTAAGACATCTCCTCTCAGATAACTGTAGGCTGTATCAAGCTGAGAATTAAAGTTATTCAGGGAAAATTCAAGCTCCCCAATACCTCATCTGAAGATAGGATGATGGGAAAAGACACGTTTTTATACCTTACATATGAGTGATGACACAGCATGGTGATGCTTGCCAGGAGGAGCCATGGCTATTTGAATCGTCAGTTGTTGATTAACTCTATGCTGTCTTATCATTAATGCACACAACCGTTCTTGCCTTGTTCATTTTTACTTTTTTATCTGTTGTTTCTTTATCATCCATCCATATAGCCCTCCATCTCTCCAACCACTTATTAATACATTCACTTCTTTTCTTACATATTAACTAGTTACTCATTCTTTTTCTTCCTTTTTGAGTGCCTTATGTTTTTTCAAAAATTGTTTTAGTGCTTCAAAATGGCTCATTGGTTCCTAGGTTGGAATTTGGGCCAACAATAGTCATTCCATGAGATCACCCAGCCTAAATATGTCCTTTTTTCATACAAAGGTGTACTAAATATTGGTGGTGGACAGGTGTGAAAGGTGAAGGAGCTGGATTGCATTGATTTCATTATATGTCATGGATAAGTCTTTACCTAGAGATTGTGCCTTTTTCTCTAAACTTGAGATCACAGACTAGATCTTTTTTTTTTAAATGGACCTAGTGCTGCAGACTCTCTGAGATTTCTAGACATGAATCACAAAAGGAGTTTTTTTCAAAAGAATTCAGGAAACACTGCTTAACTAAAAAGAAACTTTTGACTTACAAGATGTTTGTAGTACAGACCATATGAGGGCTCCTAATTTTGTATTAGTTGACATGCTATATTTCACTAAGTGGTGAGTAGAGTGTAAAGCCCTCATGTACTAATGATGAATAATCATTCTAAATGTTGTTGTGTTTCCATTTCTAGAGTCCTTATACATTTCAAGTCCTTTTATATCTATACATAACGAGTGTAATAAAAAGTCTTGATAAGCTAGGGGCAAATAACAGGGGAGAACTCCCTCTTTCAGTGGACTAGGGGAGGAAAGATGGAAGGAAGGTGGGACCAGGAGGAGCTGAGGGAGGGTCTTCAATCAGGATATGTAATGAATAAATTATAAAAATAAATAAATAAAATTACCCAATTCTTCATGAAAAAAAGAGAATAAGTGACATGAATCATTTAATGTCTTGTATATGTTTTGGTCCTACTGGGGACCAAACTCAGGGCTTTGCATATGATATGTGATTAAATTTCTTTAGTACGTAATTCAGCGCACTGAAACCTGGCGTGGCAACAGGAGGGGAGACAGAGCAGCACTGATGACAGATGGAGGGGCTCACTGAGTCTCTGGCTCTCCTCTCGCTACCATCTGGTTCTCAGAAATTACAAAAAACATCACGATGTAGAGCCATCTTTTTCTAGAAGGCAAGTCACTTGACCAAACAAGCTCCTTGCCTGTAGAGTGGCTGATAGGTACCTAGAATAATTTTCTAGCTCAAAACGTTAGTGACTTGCAATTTATTCTGGTTTCTCACCAAGCACATCCCCCATGTTGAATGCCAATGAGAATTAATTATGCCATGGCGTGTATGTGTGTGGGGCTGAATAAATATTTGTTTTGATTAGCTCACTGTTAATTAGGTAAGGCTCTCCCTGACCCTGACTGAATGGTGCAGGCAGGGGCTTGTAGTGTGAGAATGACTCCAAATGGCAACACATGACTCGAGATGAGAGTAGAGAGCACTTGACTTCACATTTTTAGAACCTGAGACATGATTAGGACAGTTTCTGAAAGGATGTTACTCCTTATCAAGAAAGGTTGCTAGGCTGGCTTTTATGTTCTCTGACCCCACGATCATCTCCATCATCTCCATCATCTGTTTTTATCAATCCAGTGCATACATATAATAAAAGAAGGCTGGGTGTAGTTTACACTTAGCGTGCTTGCCTAGCATGCACAAGACCTTGCTTTCAACCCCTAGCACTTCTAAGGTAAACAAAATTAATAGAATCACTCTTTAGTATCTGATAAGCATCATAAATTCTCCTAAAACATTTATCTACACAATAATCAATTATAGGTTAATTATCTCTGTCACAGGCAGGAGAAAAACTGAAGCCTAGAAAGCTAAGTAACTTGCATGTGGATTCAGGCTCAGGCTGTCTAATTTCAAACTAGTGATGTCAAGAGGTAAGTGTTTAACAGCTCTTTCTGTGAGGGATAGAACTTTGAATTGTGTTTGTTGATTCCTGTGGTGGAAGCATTCCTGCTGCAGTCATTTTCTAGCTGTCAATGTAATGGTATTTTTTTCTTTTTTTAAAAATTATTGCAGTTTATTCACTTTGCATCCCAGCTGTAGCCCCCTCCCTCTGCCCCTCCCAATCCTACCCTCCCTCCTCCCATGCCCCTTCCCCAGTCCACTGATAGGGGAGGTCTTCCTCCCCTTCCATCTGATCTTAGCCTTATCAGGAGGTCTCATCAGGACTAGTTGCATTGTCTTCCTCTGTGGTCTGGTAAGGCTGCACTCAAGTGTAATATTAGTTTTTATTATTTACTTTTTAATTTTATGTTTTTACTTAATGGGTATGGGTATTTCTCTGTGTGTGTGTGCGCGTACGTGCGTGCGTGCTTGCGTGCGTGCGTGTGTGTGTGTGTGTGTGTGTGTGTGTGTGTGCATGCCTGTGCCCATAGAACCTTGATGAGTGGATTGGGTCCCTGGAACTGGAATTCCGGACAGTTGTTGAAAGCAGAGTTGGGAAGAGATGCAGACAATCAGTTCTACGGGACTGGTAAGAACACATTCCAACATGCTACTGCAAAAACTGCTTCCTTCTCTCTCTCCTCCTCTATTTATTTATTTATAGTTAGGGGTGAAGAGGAATTCTTCCTGGATTTCTAACTGAGTAGATGGGTACACACTATAAGCTTCAGCTTCAGATGAAGATGATGAGATGCAAGATCCATAGTGGTAAAAACAGTAATTATTTTTGAGAATCTAATATGTACCAGATATTGATCTGAATATCCAGAGAAGGACAGCACAGTGTAGCTAACAGCCTGGACTCTTGCCTGAGATTAAATCCAGTTCTACTTCTGCTTGTTAGCGATGTGATGTGATTTTGTATAAGGGAAGTGATAGCAGCCACTTACCAGAGCTGTTGTGATCCTTTGCTTAGGATTGAGATCAGGGATATAGATATGGTAACCACATGCTCAATAAATACTGTTTTCTGTAATATTACATTCCAGATCCCATATTACTCTTCACAGGCCTTTGAGAAGGTATTACTATTCCTGGAGATATTTGTGAGGAAGCTGAGTGATGGAAAGTGGTAGAGGGATCCCAAGGTCAACATGGAACATATAGAAGTGGGAGGGCAAGGACTCAGGTCACAGGGCAGTTAAACAAACCCTGTGATTGTGCCTTGTATATTGTATTGGCTATAAACAACAACAAAATCTAAAATAGGAATTTCACTTGGCGGTAAAATATTCATCCGGAGAAAAAGTCAAAATGCAGAGCTAGTATTGTAGTGAGTCGTCCTGCTTCTGCCTGTCTTCACTGTGAGCATTAGCAAAATGTTTCTCCTGTGCAGGGTGATGGATGACTCACTGGCTGGCCCCAGTCCTTCCTGGCTCAGGTTGGACTTTGCAGTCAAAGAATTCATTGGGCACCACAAATTCCTTCCCTAAATCTCTACTGGACATGGTACATTTTCCACCAGCAAAACATTTGCCAATCTCTTTGTTTTCTTTGCAAAACGATTGTTAGGTGTTATGGCAAAGTGCACAGATTAAGAAGCAGCCTTCTATGTGGGTACTGGCTCCACTGAATCACCTTCTTTTTATTTATCAGTATCTTTTTAAAAAGTGAATGAGTAAGCCAGGGAGAGGACTGTGAGCCCTGCTAACGGGGCTTGTTGGGCATGCAAACCCGTGTGTCTCACATCGTGGGTGTTCTTTTTTTCCTATGCATTCCGGAGTAATTTTAATACGGTCAGGCCATGGAGTGGTTCAGGGTCGCAGTTTTTCTCTTTTACCAACAAGCAGAGCTTGGATTCTGCCTGCAGAGCAGGTGTAGTGACATCCTTCTATTAGTAATGGTCCACTGTGGGAACAGTTAAACACTGGGATGCAAAGTCTGCTAACTAGCTAAGGGCTCCTGAGTCAATGTGCATCATCTGCTCCTGCTAGGTGACTAAGAAAGCTCAGTGGCAGGGTCTGTCATCCTTCCAGAGATGAGGCCCCATCTTCTGTAGCCATATAGAATACAACCTTTACCAGGTAGGTCTTAATGAATCAGGTTTCTCAGAACCTTACCATAGAGTTTCAACAGTAAAACGAAAGGTCTCATTACTTTCTAGGTATCGTGTCTGAGATTGGGACCTGGAGCCAGGGATCTGCATCTTCATATAGACTATTATAGGAGTCAGCACAGAGATGAATGGGACACTAGAGGTAATGAGCCCCTGGTGGTATTAATGAAATAGTAACTGGAGCTGAGCAACGGAGACAGAACTAGGTCACAGCATCCTTCATTTCCACCCATTAATTCACCTTCTCCAATAATGGTTCTTAATCTGTGGTTTGTGACCCCTTCCTTGTGTGGGTTGTAAATGACCCTTTCACAGGTGTCACCTAAGACTGTCAGAAAACACAGACATTTACATTGCGATTCATAACAGTAGCAAAACTACAGTTACAAAAGTAGCAACAAAAATAATTTTATGGTTTGGGGTCACCACAACATGAAGAACCGTATTAAAGGGTCTGAGCTTTTGGAAGGTGGAGAACTACTGATCTACAGCGTACCGTTAGCATGGTGTTTCAGCTGCGGAGTCCTGCATCCTACCCCAGTGCACTTAGCAGGTGTCCAATAAATGAAAGCTGAAAGACTTCAGAGGGGCTTAGAAGGCTTGCCTGTCACTTCCACCCACAGCTACGGAGCATAACTGATGTACCATAAAGGGAGTTTAGCAAAGAGTCGACACACCACGGCCTGAGGACAAAGTCCATCTGTTTTTGTAAATAAAAAAAAAAAACCGATCAGAAAGAACACAGGCACATCCCTTTGTTTACATAATGTTGATTCCTGTTTTTGTGTTACAATGGCAGAGTTGAATAGTTGTGACAGAGACCGTATGGGCCCTAAAACCTAAAATATTTACTATCTGGGCCTTCATGGAAAAGTTTGCTGACTTCTGCTATGGAAAGTCCAACTGGCTTTGTCGTTTGTGGGAAATCAGAGCCAGGGGTTTTGAATTCTCTGAGCCCAGTTTTGTCAGCTGTAAGTGTGGAGAAGCCCATGTGGATCAAAGGATCTCATACAAGTACCCCTAAAGCACACATTAAAGTTGCATATAAACTTCAAGTGTCTCTCCTCTTTGTGCTTGTTAGATCTGCCTTCTCTGTTGTCAGCTAAGTACTTACTGGTGTGCAGTGAAGTAAAATCATCTGCCTGGCATCTCCCTTTGCTTGCATTGTTCCCATTCATTTAAAGGGCAGCATTGCATCTACTGTCATTTCATCCTCACTGACCTCATGCTGCCATGGGGCAGATCAACATGGTCTTGTTTAAAGCTTGTGAACACAAAACAGTAACATTTTGGTGTCAACTTGGCTGTTTCTGAAACTTTCATAGCTAAGAAATTTCTTTTGCTTACCCATGTGGCATGGGGAAACTTAGTGACACAAGACTCTCTCCTTTTGTGAGAGAAGCCTCTTGAGGGGTACAGCCTCATGGGAATAAACATTATCAGTGATGGGTTATTTTGAATTGTGGTCCACAAAGTGTGGTTCATTGTAGAACTTTGTTTTTGAGAAATGGGGAATTCATCAGTATGATTTTTCTCAATGTGCTAAACGTACATGAGGACCTACAGTTGCACACATATGGTGCATTTGTACCACTGGCCATTCTCTGTAACTTTGAACAAGCATTGCTAATCAATGCCTGTGGCTTTTTTTTTAAATATGATCCGAGCTGTAGCATTACAAACCTTTCGCACTGGCAAAAGGTTCCTCTTACTATCTACTAATGTAGAAGCAGAAATTTTATTTGTATTTTGTCATCCAGGACTTAGATCACAAAAGGCTGACTATCTGTAGCCTGGAATAAAATGGAGACAGCCATATTGGCAATATACTTTTACATTAATCAATATAATTAATGTATTATTAATTATACATTAAAGATTAAGGAACAGGAGAGATAGCTTATTTAGTTAATTGCCTGCCTTGCAATCATGAGACCTAAGTTCAAGTCCCTGAACATGTTAGCAACTACAGCAGCAACTGGGTATGGTGGCACATAATTTGGCACTTGCTTTTAATTCCAGTGCCGAGGAGACAGAGTCAGTCAGATCATCCAACCTAGACTGCTTGGCAAGCTCTAAGGGAGAAAGATAGAAAAGGGGGGGGAGGGAGGGAGAGATAGAGAGAGAGAGAAAGAAGGAAAGAAAGAAAGAAGGAAGGAAGGAAAGAAAGAAAGAAAGAAAGAAAGAAAGAAAGATTGATTGAGAGTTGATGGTGGTTCCTAAGAAAAAACATCCATAGTTGACTTCTGGCCTCCACGCACATGTGCATCCATGTACACACTCCCCTCCCCCCCTGCCATTTTACTATTAGTGAATATGGGATCAATTGAAGACTGGGTAATTATTTCAGAAATATATCCCCTGCTGCATACAGCCTCATAATTAGACAGTTGTGCACTGTCACTTGTAAGCAAGTGTCTTCTGAACTGGAAATCACAGTATGCATAGAAGTCACCGTGGATCCTGTAAAGTGACGTTCTGACTCCTGAGATGAGTGTGGCCCATGAGTCTGAATTCTAATAATCACTTAAATGATGCTGATATTGCTGCACTGACACACAAAACCCTGGGAAGAACCCTGAGCCAGACTCTAGGAATGAAAAATCAATATGCAAGCACTGTTTTAGGAAGACGAATTCAAGCCTATGAAGAGTCTTTTACTTATATAATATTCAAGAAACACAACAGACCAAATGCATTTCAAAGAACCTAAACCCAAAGAGCTCTTTTATGTTGACCCACACAAGACACTTAACCCAATACATATCATGTTGTTAAGGACTGACCTATAGTCAGAGCCAGCTTTCTCTTGACCTTGCTTTACATGGAAGCTCTCTCATAATAATCTCTAGTGACTGGCTGTGTCACATAGAGATCCTGCAAAATTTCTCACATGGTAGTATAAAGTACACTGTGTTCTGGGATCTTTAGAGATAGTCTGTAGGCTTAGACTTTCACCAAACTTACTTTATTTAGGGTTCTTAAATACCTTTACTTCTCTTCCAACACCTTGTCCCTGACCTTAGGTAGGAGATCAGTAGGGAAAAGGGCTGTAGACCTTTCTTTTTTTTTTTATTTACTTCCTCCTGATTATGGCTGATGGATCCTTAGGGGATTAACAAACTCAGCTGTCAGGATATCAGCCGTTTAACCCAAGTACTAACACCAAAGAGCAACACGAATCAGCGTGATTCAGAAGATAGGGACAAGTCAGTGAAAACCACAAGACTCAGTTGGACTGCTCCAAGAAGTTCTCTGGAATGCTTCTCTCTTTGAATTCATGTTGAAGCATGAAGATCAACTCAGCAATGTTGATCCAAAAAGCGATGTCTCGCTGTCCATGAGTTTCTATATATCTTCTCTCCTCAGAGTTCACTCATGGATATTCTCAGCTGATCAAAGTCACACCCTTCACACAGGAGAGCTCACAGAAAAACATTATGTGACCTCTCATATGCCAGCCTCCAGCAAAATGTCACATGACCTCTCACAAGACAGTTTTTAGCAAAACATCATATGACCCAACTGAGTCTTCAGAGAAACCAGAAACTTCCACTTCAATAGTCCCTGTCACGTCTGGAGATATGACCAGCTTGTTCTTCATAAAGACCCAGTTTTTATTTCAGATCCTGGAGAACAAACAGTGCCTGGAAAGGAGCTGCATGGTACAGCCTGGTGCTGGTTGGAGGGTGTTATTGGAGGTGTTATTTACAGCGAAGGTTCTCCATCCTGTTGTGTTTTTTTTCTAATGCTAAACCATGGATCTGTGCATACATCGTATGCCCCACTGAAAGGTTCTGTTGCCGTTTCTATTGATGGAAGATATGATTATAGTAATGGATCCTGTCATCTCAAAAGTTCTGTCCAATTTTATAAAGCTAAAGATACTCTTAACATAGTTTCTCGTTGGTAAATGACCCATTGAAAGAGCCAATGTTTTCCAGATGATTCCATCGACCATTGGAACAGGCAGATGGACACTTGAGACAGGATCTCATGCTTTCTCAGTGCCTGTCCCTTTAAATTGCTACCTTCTCGTTCGCAAGTGACATGTAGTTACAACTTTTTATTCTTTGTTATATAATGACTTATATAACGAAAGGCAAATTATTACAATGACTGCCACAACTTCAGAAATAAAACAGATTTTAAGGGAAATTTATAGGTAAATTATATACTTTCTTAATCTCTCCATTTTCTTGATGTCCTATAATCCTCTACGCTAACACTTTGTATTTGCCTCGATGTGATAAATGTGCACTTGAATGTGACTGATTTTGTGTAGATGGTAGCTTACATCTTTACAAAATGGCATTTCACCTCTGATGGACTGTGGCATACATTATTAATAGCTGAACAGTAAAGGCCCTGGACAAAAGTGACAAACGGCTTCAGCATCCTCATGAAAGTCTCTCCAGTAGCCTCATCTTTTTTCTCCTTTCCCCTATGTCTACATTCTCTTCCTTTCAGTGATTCTTCCCCACACTAATGTACTGAGGAGGGAGGTGGACCTCAGTCGTTTATTCAACTGTTCACGTATTAAATCTGACCCACCAGGCCACCCAGTTCTAAGCAGCAGAGAAAGCTGTCCCTATTATTGTTTTCTTTAACAAAGTTTTTATTTTGTTGGTAGTATGTAGATAATGAACAAATCTCAAATATTAGGTGTTAATGAATGCTTAGAAGGAAAGGAAAACTTCACAAATTCAAAGTAATAGATGAATTTAGAGGGGAAGTGCTCTCTGACTCTGTCGTGAAACTCTGAATTACTGTCATGAAGGGAAGCCCACAGAACTGCATGCAGCAGTGTGTCTGGTACAGATACAGTTCATTGGCTCCTATAATCACAATGCCTGACTTTAACCTACAAATTACTTGGTGCTTGGATCATGGATATGTGAACTTACAAGTCAAATGCCTCTTATGGAACTCTTCACCTCTCCCTCATGAGGCTTGTCATGATGTCATTTTTTTTTTTTTCTGGCTGGTGTCATTCTGCATGGTCCCTTCTTAGTTGCTATTCTCCCTGCAACGAAGACGTGCAACTAAGTGGACTTTTGGTTTGGATATAGGAGCAACAACATCCACCAGTTTCTCCTTGCTGGGACTTTTATCTCTACTATACCAGTTTTCCATGGGCTTCCATGGGCTACTGATGGTTATAGATCTAACTGGCTGGCTGACCAGTTTCTTTCTACATCTTAGCTCAAGAGAAACACAGCAAAACAAAATGATTCTTTTACTCTCTAAAACTTGGATAAATTAAGAGAGGAAGTGATTAAGGTTCACGAATAGAATAATTTCCAAATTGATGCACTTTTTTTTTCCAGAGCACCCCCCCCACCACCACCACCACACACCATTTTTAGCCACCTGGTTCTTTATCTCAGCTTCTTGCTCTGGAAATTAGGGTTTACTAATTAGTTCTCATACTTAACTCAGTAAAGTCTCAGTTGGTCACTGGCCTGGGCTCCCATTCTATAGACTCTCATTCTGTAGATTCTATATAATGCCTTCAAGTGAGTTATACTACCTTTTCACAATGGAGTACTTGGATAGCTATTTCAAAACAAGACCAAGTAGTCAATGAAAATAGATTTGTATTTCTCTCTCCACTATTCCAGGCATAGTTTAAAAATCCTTAAGATTTTGGAAAAAAATGAGTGAAGAAATTGAAGCAAAACTGCCTTATTCAGTGTTGACAGTCCTGTTGAGTTCTGAGAAGGCATTCCATATTAGGAAAGAAGATCCTGTCTGCATTTTCCAAGATACATATAGTCAAATATCTGCAAACAAATTAAAAAGAAACAGAAAGATTACTATCAGAAAGAAAAAGGAAGGAAAGGCGATGGGCAGTGGTGGGGAGACATGGTAGCAGGTGCCTGGGGCAGCATGGGGGTTTGAGTAAGAATCGTTGTTACAGGCTCATAGATTTGAGCGCTTGACCACCAGGGAGCGGCACTATTTGAAAGGATTAGGAGGTGTGGCCTTGTTATAGGTAGGTATGTCTTGCTGGAGGAAGTGTGTCACTAGAGGTGGGCTGTGAGGTTTTCAAGAACTCAAGCCAGGCCTAGTTGTTTCTCTCTTTCTGCTGCTTTCAGATCTGGATGTGGAACTATCAGCTACTTCTCCAGCAGTGTGTTTACCTGTGTGCTGACAGGCTTCCCTCCATGATGATAATGCACAAACCTCTGAAACTGTAAGCAAGCACTAACTAAACACTTCCTTTTGTAAGGGTTACTGTTGCTGTGGTTCTGGCATCTCTTCACAACTATAGAACACGGACAAAAAACTGGCAGGAAGCTGAGTGATCACATTTTCAACCACAAACAGGAGGGCAGAGAGACTGAACTAGAAGTGGATTCAGGATGAGGCTATAAACTCTCAAAGGCTACCCTCAGTCAGTGATCTGCTTTCTCCATAAGGCCATAGCTCAGAAAGGTTCCATTAAACAGCACTGTCAACTGGGGACCAAGTGTTCCAACACGTGAGCCTATGGGGGACATTTCTCCCAAATCACCATAGTCTCATTTACATTTCAGATAATCCTTGGGGCAAGCTATATCTATATTTTACAGACAATAAAGGTAAAAATTATCACAGGGTAAACTGGCTTGTTGGAGGTCATACAGCAGTAACTAGCAGAGGCAGGCCATGAACACATGTCATGGGATCCTTGCCTTCTGTTGCTTGTGAAGAGAGTCAGAATGGTCAAGGACTCTGAAGACCAACTCGATGGGCTCTTTGGGTTTCTTAGAAGAAGTGCATTGTGACAAAAGAAAGTTTCGATTTTTGAGAACCTGCCAGACAGAAGTGAAAATAGACATTTCCCCACCAAATCAGAACAATTAAGAATATATACTCCAAACTAGCTCTGAATTTCTGTCCTGAGTGAGCTTGAGTGAATTATTTGTTTTCTTTGATCCATAGTTGCTCAGATGTGAAATTGGGATGGCAGTCTGTTCCTACTTCAGAGTTCCTTGTGAAATGAGCATAGACATCTGGTCCCTGTACTAGGTAACTTTATTAGCAATGTGGTCTGTGGTCAAATTACCACCACCACAACTCAGGTCTAGCTGTACACAGGGATCAGAAGAAAGCCTTGGCTCTTACATAATTGTTGCACAGATTTTTAATTCTGGCACATGTTTCCTTTCCTTTCACATCAGGGACTTGGGATAACTCAGTGCTTTAGGAAACAAATCTCTTAAGTAGTTTTAACCTGCTTAGCTTAGCACACCCTCCTTGGAGAAAAATCCTCCTATTTATGCAGCTTGCCCAGCTCTTCTCCCAAATTTGTCAGGACATCTGTACTCACCATTCCTTAAGTTCTCTTAAAAAAGAAAGCTGGGGAGATGGCTCTGTGGGAAAATTACTTCCTGTACAGTCATTAAGACCTGACTTCAGACCCCAGCAGCACTCATGTAAAACTCAGATATGTCTGTCTATGCCTGGAACTCTAGCATCAGTTAGGGATTAGGGGTGGAGACAAGCCCTGTTGGGGCTGGCATCCTTGCTGGTTTAGTTCACATGGTGATCTTCTGTTCAGTGTGTCTCAAAAAATAAGGGGGAGAGCAACGGAGCAAGGCTACCAGCATCCACCTCTGTTCTTTGTAGATGCACGTATGAGCAATGCTATCCCCACCTCCATACATGTGATATATATATTTAACACACGCACACATATGAGTTTTAAAATTTTTATTTAAATCTTCCTTGCCATTTTGCCCTAATGGGAAAAGCTTTCGATTGGTGAAGAAGGCTCATTCACCTTTCTAGCATCTTTCATCTCAGCCTTATTTCTCAAAGACTTCCGATTTCTCATTTGGATTTTACATAGTTCCATGGAAACAGCTTGTATTGTAGGCACAGGATTTTTCCAGAGCAAACTCACACTCATTTCACCACTGCAAACTGTAGTGGAGGGAGAGGAGAGCTCAGCAACACCCTGTTCTAATGAGGCTTTGGTCATGCAGAAAGCTTGTTTGAGTAACATTGTCTCTTGGCTTTTCTACACTGAAAGCAAAAAATGTATTTCTTATATTAAAGCTTGGCAACAGGCAGTGGGTATAAGTAAAGATGGGCGTCCTGTGATGCTGACTAGGTTTACAGTCTCATAATCTTTGGCACATTGATTGTTCTGAGTCTTGGTATCCAAGCTTGTAAATTAGGGATTAAATAAGATTACGGATGCTAAAACACTTTTAAAGTTATAAAGTAATTATAATGATAATTATTATTATATAATTGTACTAGCATGATAATTAGGAGACTATGTGGGAACAATAACGGATGATTCTGTGTTTCTTTGACACCAAAGCCTTGTATTTGCAGGAAGTGTTAGAACTCCACTAATATTTCCTTGACTGGGATTTGCTGTTTCTTTTTTTTAAATAAGTTTTTATTAATTAATTCCATTTACTTTTCAGTAATGGGTCTCTCCCTCCTCTCCTTCCAGCCCCACCCCCATCCCTATGCCCCCTCCCCTATTCCTCAGAATAGGGGCGCCCCCCTACCCAGACACCCCAGCTCATCTATTCACATGAGGACTGAGTTCATCTTCCTCCCATGTGACCTGGTAAAGCAGTCCCATCAGGGGGAAGTGACCAAAAAGCGGGCAACAGAGTCCATGTCAGAGATATCCCCCCTCCTCTAACTAGTGGACCCAAATGAAGCTGAAGATGCCGTTTGGCTACTGGTTCAGACCATGCATTGTCTTTGGTTGGTGCTTCAGGTCCTCTAAGCCCTGGTTGATTGGCCCGGATGGTCCTCTTGTGGAGCTTTTGTCACCTCTAGGTCAATTTATTCTTCCCCCCTTTTTTCCAGGAGACTCCCTATAGAGTTTACTGAAGCCTAATGTTTGGCTGTGAGTCTCAGCTTCTGTTTTGAGCTGTTGCTGGGTGGAGCCTCTAAGAGGACAACTCTGGTAGGCTCCTGTCTGCAAGTACACCAGAGTATCATTAATAATAGCAATAATAATAATAATAATAATAATAGAGTATCATGTATAATAGTGGTAGGGGTTGACTTTCTTCCATGGGGTGGGCCAAGCATTGGTTGGACATTTCCTCAGTCTCTGCTCCTCTGTTCTTTGTCCCTTCAGGACTTGTAGGTAGGCTTTGTTTTGGACTGGAAATTTTGTGGGTGGGGTGGTGATCTCTGTCCACTAGGAGTCTTGTCTAGATGAAGGGCATCCTCCTCAGACTCCATGGTCCCTTCTATTAGGAGTCTTAGTTAGAGCCCCCCTCATAGCCTCCCAGAGGCCTACTCCAATTTAAGTCTGCAGCTTGTCATAGAGATGCTCCCACCCACCATTTCTCTTTTCTCTGCAGACCTTCTGCCCTTCAGTCCCTATGGCCGATACAGAACTGATCAGAGAATTCTCAACAGAGGAATCTCGAATGGTGGAGAAACACTTATAGAAATGCTCAACATCCTTAGTCATCAGGGAAATCCAAATCAAAAAGACTCTGATACTCCATCTTACAACTGCCAGAATGTTTAAGATCAAAAACTGAAGTGACAGCATATGCTGGCAAGGATGTGAAGAAAGGGGAATCCTCCTCTATTGCTGATGAGAGTGCAAACTTGCGCAACCACTTTGAAAAATCAATCTAGTGCTTTCTCAGAAAACTGGGAAAGCCATACTCTAAGACCCAGCTATACCACTCCTGGGCATGCACCCAAAAGATGCTCCACAGTGCAGCAAGGACGTTCATTCAACCATGTCCATAGCAGCTGTATTATTATTAGCCAGAAACTGGGAACAATCTAGATGCTCCTCAACTGAAGAATGGATACAGAAATTGTGGTACATTTACACAATGGAATACTACTCAGCCATTAAAAACAAGGAAATCATGAAATTTGCAGGCAAATGGATGCAACTACAAAAGATCATCCTAAGTGAGGTAACACAGACCCAGAAAGACACACATGGTATGTATTCACTTACAAGGGGATTTTAGTCATATAGTACAGGGTAACCATACTACAATCCCCCGACACCAAGAAGACAAATAACAAGGAGGACCCAAGGGAGGATGTATAAATCTCACTCAGAAGGGGAAGTAGAATAGACAGAGGTAATGATTGAAGAGTGGAAACAAGGTAGGAGAGGGACTGCAGAGAGAAATAAGGGTGGAGATCAGACCTGGGGACGTGCTAGTTTGGGTAAGTGGCCAGTACCTATGGATTTCATAGAGAAGCTATATGGTGGTTTATCAAGCACTGTGAATAGGTTTCTCCTCCTCTTCTTCATCTTCTGTGTGTTATATGTTTATATTTGTGTATATATATATGTACATGTGTATAGAGGTCAGAATATTTTGGATATTTCTCAGTCATTCTTGCATCATTTTTTAAAAAATTTTACTGATTGGACTTGTTTGAGAATTTCATATTTATTTATACTGTGTGGTTTACTGTCATCCTCCACCATCTTATATCCTTCCCATCCCTGTCACCCTTCTCCTCACTACAATCTCTTCCCCATATTTATGTCTCGTTTTTGTTTTGTGATCCACTGATTTTAATCAGAAATGTCTAAGTGACCACTAATCTATGTTATTATTGATATTTTATGAGTACAGCTTTCCTGTCATGAATAGAAAACACTGTTTCTCAGAAGACATGTTGAGCATCCTCTGTCTCCTAGAATCTCTCTGCCAGCTCTTCTTCAATCTTCCCTAAGCCTTAGCTGTAGGGGTTGTATTATTATTTATATCAATTAAGGCTAGCACTGTAAGGGTAAACTGTTCTCTCTCTGTGTTTCTGTCTCTGTCTCTCTCTGTGTGTATATGTTTTATCAGTTGTGTATTTCTGTGATGGTCTCTGTCTGATGCAAGAAGTTTTTCTGATGAGTGGTGAGAGCTACGCTCGCCTGTGGGCATATAGATGAGTATTTAGAATACAGTTAGATATTACAGTGGTTTTGGGAAATGGCAGTAATAGGTACTCCTCTAGGGCCCATTACCTCACCAACCACAGGCAACTGACAAACTGTACAGTATCCGGTATGAATTCTCTTCTATTGAGAGGGCCTTAAGTCTAATTAGATGGCTGTTGGTTACCTCCAAGACATGCGTACCACTATTGCATGCCTGAGGCTATATTTTCATGCTGGTCATTGTGGTTTATAGGCTTTACAACTAGGTAGGACTGATTTCTTTTCTCCATTGGCACTGGCCAGTTTCTTACCTGGGCATTGGGAATCTGAACTGAGGTCCTCAGCTTGTGTGGCAAACACTTTAAGCCATTTCCTTGACTTGATAGGCTTATTTTTGGTCATACTATAGTAAATGCATTAGTCATCAAGCTAATGTTCTTTTCCTCTCCCTGAATTTTGATGTCCTAAAGCACAGCTCTATTTTCAGAGAGTCAAAGCAATGTGATGATAGCATTGGCAAGGTTACAAAGCATCAAAGTGGCTCAGCGAAAGGATAGCAGATATCTTTAATCCAGCAGCCAAGAAGAGGGATGAATGATCACTTTGTGGCCTTCTTTAGAAAGATTTTCTTGGTATGTGTGAGTGAAGAAAAGAAAGCTTACTACAGAAGAACTGTCATATGCCCAACACTGTAGCAGATGGTTTTCTGAGACATCTGGTAACTGATTTGCTATGTATAGCAAGGAACTCTCCAAATTACACATAATATTCAAAAGAGATAATAGAAACAACTGTTAGATAACGGTTATTTTATTTTATTTAAAAAAACCAACATGTCTAAAATACCTTCCACACTCCAGTGTACATCAGAGTGGAAGATCACCAGGCCCTCACTTAGAAGCCTTGGGTTCTATTAATTTCTTAGAGCCTCAACTTTTTCCCCTCAGAGAGAGGCATAATACCTGCCAAGTTAATAGATGGATATGGGATTAGGATTAAACACATCCATGTTATCTATGTTTGAATTTGAAATGTGTTCCACAGGCTCATGTATTTCAGCTCTATCTGGAGATCTAGTTGGGGAGGCTGTGGAATCTTTAGGGTGTAGGGTGTAGCTGATACTAAGGGTAGGTTTAGATGATTCTAGGGACAGGGCTTGGCGTTTATAGCCTGGCTCTGTTTGCTGCCTTCAGCTTTCTGACCTTCTGTGAAGTGATTCTGTGTTACATTCTGCTGAGGGAAATTCATTATGTGAGAACACAGGGTTTCATTCAGATATGATAGATACATCATGTGAACTATTATGACATATTGTAATATGTTAGATGAAAAGATACATGTCCTTACGGATATAGAGATATGTGCTTATCTCATTTATTTATGAAAATCCACCTCATACACCAGATGCTGAGAAATGTGAAAAACAATACACATGACAACAATGGGCTATGGAAAGATAAAGCTGAGTTTCTGTTGCTTGTCAAATACCATCCCAATCCGATCCCATGATAAGGCACGGGTTACTCTATGAGTCATGTGCTTTTAACCAAAAAGGTGACACTTTTTACTCTTCTATTGTAGAAAAGTGCTATAGAGAAATAGGATGAAAGCCATATAAGTAATTTTATCTTTTCTAGGAGTCACATCAAAGAGGTTAAGAAGCAGTGAAACTAATTTGAATAATTTATTTACTCCAACATACCCAACGGTTATCATATTAGCATATGAACAACATAAAGTCAACATTATAATTTATCATCATGATCATTATTATTTGAGTCCAGGCTGGCTCTTAGCTCATGATCCTCTTGTCTTGGCATCCCCTGTGCTGAGATTTCAGGCATGCACCCCGATACCCAGCTTTCCATGCCTCATTTTCCCTGTTGCTTGAACCAGTTCGCTCACTGTCTTGCAGTATTGAAATGAAACTTCAGATGAGTTGCCAGAAGGTTCACCCCTGTCTCATCTACACGTAATAAGTAGTCCATATGTATGAGGTCCCCTGCAGGCTTTTCACAATGAAGATGGAGGGTGGGGTAGGAGAAAGATAGAAACTCTTGCAGCAGGAAATCCTGGGTGGCTGTGATCTCCTTCAGAGAGAGTTGGGCACAGAGGTGAGGATTGGGTGGTTAGAAAGAGAGGGGCAGTGCTGAGCAGGGCGAGCAGAAAGGCTGACTGGCATCTCTGGATCAGCCCTCCGTGGTTACTATGTGTTTACTCTAAAC
>CM053763.1:80879119-80917176 GCA_028658305.1 Pachyuromys duprasi
TGCTGAGACTTATGGCCAACACTTGGGCAGAGTGCAGGGAATCTTACAAGGGGAGTGGGAAATAGTGGGATCTGGAGAGGACAGGAACTCCACAAGAAGAGCAACAGAACCAAGTGGTCTGAGCACAGGGGTCTTTCCTGAGACTGATGGTCCAACCATGTACCATGCATGGAAGTAGCCTAGGACCCCTGCACAGGTGTGGCCCATGGCAGTTCAGTGTCCAAGTGGGTTCCATAGTAATGGGAACAAGGACTGTCTCTGACATGAACTGATTGGCCTGCTTTTTGATCACCTCTCCCTGAGGGGGGAGCAGCCTTGCCGGGCCACAGAGGAAGACAATGCAGAACTCCTGATGAGACCTGATGGACTGGGATCGGAGGGAAGGAAAGGAGGACCTCCCCTATTGGTCTTGGGAAGAGAGGGGAGGAAGGGAGGGATTGGGATGGGAAGGGGGAGGGAACTACAGGGGTATATAAGGTGAATAAAGTGAAATTAATAAAGAATTTAATAAAAAGTGAAAAAAAAGATTAAGAGTCTCCAGCTCTCTGAGCACACACCAAGGGACCTCAGCTTCTGCACACCCCTCCTCTGTCACCATCACTGGTACCCAATGAGGCTTCAGTATTTGTTTTTGTTGACTGTTCCCACAACTCTTCATTTTCCCCTGCTCTGTTGATTCCACTTCATTACAGAGCTGGCTTTATTCTCTGCTTTCATTTATGTGAAAGTATTTTTTGTAACTGTTAATCCATGAAAATAAATAGAAAAAATACTGATAAACAGGAAAGTGTTAAGAATTAAAATAAGCATAGCCAAATAGACCTATGGTTCCATTATTTATATTTCTTCCAGTCATTTAAAAATACACACATAAATATATCTTAAATGTGAATACTTACATTATTTCTTTAAAATGGACCATAACCTATTTCTTTATATCATACGTTACTTTTAAAATGATTAGGTACATTAATTTAGCTAAGTTAGACATATACACCACAGGAACGTATAAATAAAGGAAACCAAAAGGTCAAAATTTAGTCCTTATATAGCCATAGCCAATGAGAGTTATGATGCACTTATTCTGTTTATCCTCACATTTCTGTCATTTTTAAAAAATTTATTTTAAAATTTATTACTATTTATTTACGTTGTATCTTAGCTGTAGCCCCTTCCACCTCCCCTCCAAATCCCACTGTCTCTCCCTCTTCTCCTCCCATGCCCCTCCCCCAGTCCACTGATAGGCTGGTCCTCCTCCCCTTCCATCTGACCCTAGCCTATCAGGTCTCATCAAGACTGTCTGCATAGTCTTCCTCTATGGCCTGGTAAGGCTGCCTGTCCCCACGGGGGGGGGGGGGTGATCGAAGAGCCAGCCTGAGTTCATGTTAGAGACAGTCCCTGTTCCCCTTACCAGGGACCCACTTGGACACTGAGCTGCCATGGGCCACATCTGTGCAGGGGTTCTAGGTTATCTCTATGCATGGTCCTTGGCTGGAGTATCAGTCTCAGAAAAGACCCCTTACCCCAAATTATTTTTGGCTCTGTTGCTCTCCTTGTGGAGCTCCTGTTCCCTACAGGTCTTTCTATCTCCCCCTTCTTTCATAAGATTTCCTGCACCCTGCCCAAAGTTTGGCCATGAGTCTCATCATCTACCCTACTGGGTAGAGTCTTTCAGAGGCCGTCTGTGATAGGCTCCTGTCCTGTTTTCTGTTTTCTCCCTTTTCCAATGTCTAACCCATCTGCCTTTCTGAATGAGGATTGGTCATTTTACCCAGGGTCCTCCTTCTTGCTTAGCTTCTCTAGGTGTATAGATTTTAGTATAATTATCCTATATTGTATGTCTAATATCCACTTACAAGTGAGTATATATCATATAAGTCTTTCTGCTTCTGGGTTACCTCACTCAGGATGATCTTTTCTAGTTCCCACCATTTGCCTGCAAATTTCATGATTTCCTTATTTTTAATTGCTGAATAGTATTCCATTTTGTAAATGTACCACAATTTCTGTATCCATTCCTCAGTTGAGAGACATCTGAATTGTTTCCACATTCTGGCTATTACGAATAAAGCTGCTGCAGACATGGTTGAGAAAATGACTTTGTTGTGTACTTGAGAATCTTTTGGATATATGCCTAGGGGTGGTACAGCTGGATCTTGAGGTAGCACTACTTTGAATTGTCTGAGAAAGAGCCAGATTGATTTCCAAAGTGGTTGTACAAGTTTACATTTCCACCAGCAATGGAGGAGGGTTCCCCTTTCCCCACATCCTCTCCAGCATGTGCTGTCACTTGAGTTTCTGATCTTAGCCATTCTGATGGGTGTAAGGTGCAATCTCAAGGTCGTTTTGACCTGCATTTCCTTGACAGCTAAGGACGTTGAGCTTTTCTTTAAGTGTTTCTTTGCCATTTAAATATTCCTTTATTGAGGATTCTCTGTTTATTTCTGTACCCCACTTATTAATTGGATTACTTGATTTGTTGCTGTTTAATTTATTGAGTTCCTTATATATTCTGGATATTAGCCCAAGGTCAGATATAGGGTTGGTGAAGATCCTTTCCCAGGCTGTAGCCTGGCATTTTGTTCTGATGACAGTGTCCCTTGCTTTACAGAAGCTTTTCAGTTTCATGAGGTTCCATTTATTGATTGATCTTAGAGCCTGTGCTGTTGATGTTCTATTCAGGAAATTGTCTCCTGTGTCAATGAGTTTGAGGCTCTTCCCCACTTTTTCTTCTAACAGGTTTAGTGCGTCTGCTGTTATATTGAGGTCTTTGATCCACTTGGACTTCAGTTTTTTTTTTTCCTGTGAACAACTGAGCCTGAATATATGCATAGCTATAATTTACTCTTGGGAAAAAGTCAAGGTCCTTAGAAAAGTGTGAAGTGTCCCTGGCTCTTCTTGTGACCCACACTCCCGTTCGTGTAATTAGCCACTCTTTAAAGGGTTCTTTTTTGGTGGGGTAGGGGTGTTATCTGAAGAGATTTATGTATATTGAAGCACGTGATTACCATGGCTATGTCTTCTCTCTCTCTCTCTCTCTCTCTCTCTCTCTCTCTCTCTCTCAACCCTTACCTTTGTTTTTTCTTTCTACATGTTCCAGGCTGGAAACTCCTGGGCAGAAGCGGTTAGGCTGCTTCAGCCTCCTCCAGCAGCTTGGTCCACTCCAGGCACATAGCACAGCACTCACGGGCATGATTTGGGTGGTATACACAGCAGAGGTCCCGTCTCTCTATGATCATGTACCCATTACGACACATTTTATTCAGGCTTCTATCTTCTGCCAGCGTTTTCTTGTCTCTCTAGAGGGCGAGCCAGTTAAGCAGTACAATTTACAAGTTTTCCCTTTGCTGATTTGGAAGGTTGCTTGATGTAAAATAAACATGGCTTTGATCTGGAGTTGGCTACTGTTCCCTCCTGACCATTCCACTTATTTCTTCACTCCCAGCACCCCCTGCCCAGTGGAGAACATCTCAACATTTAATTGGGAAAGTTTTTAATCTCACTTCTTTCCTGTGTTTAAATTGAACAAGAAGGATTATAACTGGCTAATAGGAGATACAGGAACAGAATTTTGACTCATTGTAATAACCAATCCAGTGAGAGATCCTAAACTTTAAAGGGCCAAAGTGTGGGTTGGTGATTATCAGTGAGCTACAAGGTCCAGAATGACACATCTACACCGGAATGTGACATCGTTTTCGAATAATTAAAAAGCCTGAAAATATTTGAAGAGTAGTAGTCTCACTCCGTAAAAACATGTTTTATGATTTGAGTGTTCCACCTGAGATCACTCACATTGCTGCCCCTCGGCTCAGGAAGCTTTGTGTCTCAGGGTATTAATGAAGAAAATTACTTGTGTGACCTTCTGGCATGTTCCAGGTGCTTAGTGTATGGTAATTAGTAAAGGTGGAATGATGAATGCACGAGGAAGCGGTGTCTTCTGTGTAGCGTTTCATGAAGAGAATGAATGGTGACAACCCAGGAGCAGCTTAGAGACTTTCTGTCACCTGACTGTTTACTTGGGGGTTTGATGACAATAGTTAATTAATTCAGAGAATCTGGAGTGAAGGGTCCAAGACTCTGCATTTCTCTCCTCTCTCCTCTCTCTCTATCTCTCTTCCTTTTTTTATTTTTTGAGACAGGGTTTCCTTGTGTAGTCCTGGCTGTCCTGGAGCTCACACTGTAGACTAGGCTGGCCTTGAACTTAGAGATTCCTCTGCACTTCTAATGCATACATGATGCTGAAATGGCTGTGAACCACATTTTCAGAAATGTTTACTTTGAGAAGGGTTTGGGTATTCAACTTTAGTCTAAACTAAATGAAGATCCCCTTCAGTCTCAGGATCTTCGGAATCTGTCCTGAAAAAAAAATCATTTACAATTCAACTATCATAGACAGATGGCAATGGGATGTATTTAAAGAAACTTATTTGTATTTTATAGGAAATGCTTGAGAGACACAAAAAGAGCATCAGTAAAAGAGCAAAGGTATCCCTTCTCCCTTCTCATCTAGCCACCACACTCTTTCCTTTATTTACAATTACTATGCTTTGGGGGTATTTTTTCTTCCCAGAGGCAATCTGCTCATGTGCAAGCATCTATTTTCCTTCTCTAGTTCTTGCGCCTTACTTTTTTCATCTGAAGCGTATCATAGAACCATTATATCTTGGTACATACGGGATTGCAACAGTTAAAATGACTTCATGCTAACATATAATTTAAGCAGTTCTCTACTGATCAATATTCCTTGCACAGTTTTGCTTGCACAATGTCACCATGAAGACATTTGAGCATATCTCACCTCAGACAAATAGAATCTATTTCCAGGAGCAGAATTGCTGGATCAAGAGACATGGGTGTCTAACATTTTGATGGGTGGTGCCACCTTGCTCTACATGGCTGTTTTGGCAACCCACAGTTCCAGTAGACACAAATGGGGTGTTCTTTCCTCACACCCTGGCCCACACCGTATTTTCAAATGCTTTGATGTCTGCCAGCATGATAGATGCTGATGTTTCATTGTGGTTTTAATTTGCATTTCTCATCGTGCGGGTGACATTGAGACAGTTAACCAATTGTTCCACAGGCATTACCATTTCATTTCCAGGAGGTTCTGGCTCCTAACCTTTTCTAGTGATTGGCAGACACTCTTTACAAATAAGGAAATTGTTCATTTGCCTATTATGTGAGTTGAAAGCATTTCCTGCAGAAAGCTTTATTTGGGCTTAAGACATCAGTTTTCATAACCTTTGCATTGTCTCATGGGTTAGATTTTTTTTGGTTGTACATATATTTGTGTATGTGTGTTTGCAATACTATCAATGGCTCTCCCAATAAGAAAGTGTGAAAATGATTTTCCTTGGCTTTTTCTTACATTACAAGCTATTTTTCTTTAAGACTCCAGGTATGGGTTCAGCTGGCTAATACTCTGCTGTTTTTCCATTTTATTCTCCCATGTTTAACTCTGTGATGTAACTAGGACTTACCTTTACTTAAGAGGTGAAATGTAGACTGTTTTTTTTTTTCAGGAGGCCACATAGTTGATAGAAGATCATGTAGTGAACAGTCTTTCTTCCATTCACCGACTGACACCGTTCTCTGTGAGCGCATCCCACGTTTATGTTCTAGCTCTCTGCTCCACTGATGTGCCTGTTTGTGAGCCTTCTTTCACTATTTTAACTTTCAATAGCTTTCAAAACATTTAATACTTAGCAGATCTGGTCCCATTCATTATTGCTGTCTTCCCATTCCTTGACTTTTCTGTTTGTGGGACATTACTCTTACCTGTTTAAATGTCAGAAGTGCATGTCTGCGCTTGTGTGGTTAAAAAAAAAAGAAACCAACTGCCTTAAATATTAAGATGTTTTTTATGATACTGAGTGTTCTTAATAAAGAATGCAGTGTACTTTCTACTGGCTTGTTTTCTTTTTGGCTCCAAATAAAATCTTAAAGTTTTCTATATGTAGATCATTTATAGCTCTTGTTTTCTTGATCTTCATTATTCTCACATCTTTTGTCATTTTTACTTTGTGTCTGCCTGTGTGTGTGTATGTGTGTGGTGGGTGTGGTAGGTGAGTGCACATTTTAAGGTGCTGTGAAGGCCAGAGGTCAATGTCAGGTGCTGATCCACAAGCACCTTCTGCTCTCCTTCTCCTTTGTTTTGAGAAGTGAGCTGGCACATGAGCCTCAGTCATCTGCCTGTCTCTCCTTCACCAGATCTGGGATTACAAGCAAATTTCACTGTGCCTTGCTTCTTAAATTCTAGTTTCCCCCTTAAATTCTAGATCCTCCTGGCTCTTCCTCGTGCTGGGATTACAGGAGTGTTCCACAAAACCTGGTTCATATTTTTTTGTGTCTATTGTAGACAGGTTTTTCCTTTCATTATGTCTTCTAATTGACTATTGTTTGAATATAGGAAAGGATTAGTTTTTAAATATTAACTTGGCACCAACAACTGTGATGAGTCTTCTTGTTGTTTTTTTAAAACATTTATCCATTGTTCTTGGAATTCCTCTTCAGTGTTTCTTTGGTGTTTTACATGAACCACCAGGCAGGCTGAAGTTTAGACTGAGGTTTCTACTTTTGCAATGTTTACATCACCACATAGTTGAACATTTGAAGCCCACAGGGACTGTGAGTGATGTTTTCTAGAATATTCTGGAATATTTTCATTCCTCTGGCACCATCTTCAAACACCCAAGAGCTGTAAATCCTGGTGTTACACCCACTGTCTATCTTGGATTGTCTAAGCAAATAATATCATTGGCTAGTACTTACAACCCTTGCCTCTGTTCCAGGTTTCAGATGTATTGTCTCTATATCTGAACAATTGTCTTAGTTATTAGCTTCAAAGTGCCAATATCAATGGGAGCCAATAGCTTCATTACTCCATTTCTGTCATTAATGCAAATGCCCCTTATTGTTTTCCTAGTAAGCACAAACTGCATTGTTAGTTAGAATGTATGTTTTTCAGTGATGAGTAAGTAGCCCTCTGCTCTTGTTTTTAAGCAGGAATGCCTTTTTAAGTTCTTCTCCAGAATTTGTATGTATGAGCACATGATTCTTCTGATCTGTTAATATCACCAATTACATCCAACAAATTTGAAATCATCTTGGTGATCTCTATTATAAGAGAATTTCTTTTTTTAATTAAAATTTTATTTTTTATATTAATTGCAGTTTATTTACTTTGTAACCCAGCTGTAGCCCCTTCTCTCATTCCCTCCTAATCCCACCCTCCCTCCCTCATCTCCTTCCTGCCCTCTCTAAGTCCACTGACAGGGGAGGTCCTCAATTTCTTTTTTTTTTTTTAATTTCTTTCTGTAGAATTAGTCTTATACTACTAGCTATTTTTCTTTGAGGCCTCAGGTATGGATTCAGTCATCTAAGCATCTGTTATGTTGAAGTTTGACTCCCCCCTTTCACTTCAAGTGCCCACAAGCTTACCACCTCTTTCCCAGCCCTAAGATCTATGATCCCTGTCTCCTGTTCATTGTCTTTATTAGGATCTGCCTAATGAAGCATGAGCCACATGGGCAGTAATTTTCTCTTTTGGAAAAAACAGCTTTCTGTAGCTCTCCTTACCTTTCTTTCTTTTTTTTAACCTTTTTTAAAATTTATTTTTTATTAATTAGTTTATTCACTTTGTATCCCAGCTGTAGCTCCCTCTCTCTTCCCCTTTTGATCCTACCCTCTCTCCCTCATCTCCTCCCATGTACCTCTCCAAGTCCACTGGTAGGGGAGGTCCTCCTCTCCTTCCTTCTGACCCTAGTCTATCAGGTCTCATCAGGACTGGCTGCATTGTCTTCCTCTGTGGCCTGGTAGGGCTGCTCCCCTGTCAGGGGGAGGTGATCAAAAAGCCAGCCCATGAGTTCATGTCCCTGTTCCCATTACTAGGGTACCCATTTGGAGACTGAGCTGCCTTGGGCTACATCTGAGCAGGAGTTCTAGGTTATCTCCATGCATGGTCCTTTGTTAGAGTGTCAGTCTCAGAAAGGACCCCTGGGCCCAGACATTTTGGTTCTGTTGCTGTCCTTGTGGAGCTCCTGTCCCCTCCATGTCTTTCTCTCTCCCCCTTCTTTCATAAGATTCCCTGCACTCTGCCCAACATTTAGCCATGAATTCCATCATCTACTTTAATACCCTATTGGGTAAAGTCTTTCAGAGGCCCTCTGTGGTAGGCTCCTGTCCCATTACCCATTTTTCCCCTTTTCCAATGTCCATTCCCTTTGCCTTTCTGAGTGAGGATTGATCATCTTACCCAGGGTCCTCCTTCTTGCTTAGCTTCTTTTGGTGTACAGATTTTAGTATGTTTATCCATATTATATGTTTAATATCTACTTTGAGTATATAACATGTATGTCTTTCTGCTTCTGGGTTACCTCAGGATGATCTTTTCTAGTTCCCACCATTTGCCTGCAAATTTCATGATTTCCTTGTTTTTAATTACTGAGTAGTGTTCCATTGTATAAATGTACCACAATTTCTGTATCCATTCCTCAATTGAGGGACATCTGGGTTGTTTCCAGATTCTGGCTATTACAAATAAAGTTGCTACAAACATGGTTGATCAAATGTCCTTGTTGTATACTTGAGGGTATTTTGGATATATGCCTAGGAATGGTATAGCTAGATCTTGAAGAGGCACTATTCCTAACTGTCCAAGAAAGTGCCAGATTGATTACCTTTCAATATTCAGCCAGAAAGATGCCAAGAAATACAACTTGATAAACTCACACTTTGAGAACCCACAGCTGTTGGGGGCTCCCATCTGATCTCCCATTAGGAACTTCTTAATGTCATTTTTTGGACCTATTCCAGGTCATCTGATCACCACAGAACAGTCATTAGCCTCTCAATATCGCTCAGGGCATTCCTGGCACCCACTGACTTAGCATAGCACAGCTTGAAGATATAGACTCAGCCACACTGGTCTGACATATGTTCTCAGCAGTTTCTCCAATGGCCATGTAAGTCCAGGTACTAGCTTTTCCTTTGCTTGTGCTCCTCTGATGAGGAATCATGTCTTCTCACATCCCTTTATCTCCCTATCTCAGACATAGACCTGGGGCCATGGTGATTTTCCAGAGGCAGCAAAGATTTAATCCTGGGAAATATCATCTTTGCAAGGGAGGAACATGTCAACTCCCTGTGACCCAGCAGAAAGGCATTAGCTTTTGGCTGCCAGTTCAATCATGAATGCTGAGGGGAAACTGAGCAAGATGAACATGGCAGCCATTGCTTCCATGGAGTTCTCAGTTAAGGGTTATATTTGGTCATAAAGCTGACATAGAACAGAATCCAACATGTGAGTGATCATTTTATTACATAAAACTAAAATGCTGATCCTCTTAATATGCCTTCTTTGCTTTCCTGGTCCAGCTTTAAAATCTCAGTCTGCATCTTCTTCCTCTGTTGCCTTTTTACATGGACTAAGCAGTCTGTGAACCAAGAACATCATCTCTGGGCAGACTCTCCCCTCTGAATAGTTATGTGCTTTTCTCCATTGTTTGAAGATCTCATCCTCAACTTTCAAAACTTAGGTTAGCTATCAATCCATCCTTTGATTCTCTGCATTTGAGATTCCATCCCAAATTTGGCCTTCTTTCTTTTTTTCCCCCCTCCCCTCACATGACTAACTAGCTTTCTGGGCTCCTTCTCTTTAGTACTTTACATACCATTCCATACATCTTCTAGCCCTGTGATTTCCAAAGTTAGATGCTGGATAAATAGAATAGCCATCTGTGTTTTTCTACACTTTCTAGTGTGCTTTGTTTATTGGGACAATGGTACACACTTTGTGAATAGCTAACACGTACTTATGCTGTGTTTTCGTTGGCCAAAACTCTTTTGCTGATGGCTGTTAATCTGACCAGCACCATGATCACTATTCTAGCTGTTACACTTATGAAGGCATGAACTCTATCTTACTGATATGAGCTCCATAAAAGTTGGTTAACTATGCCATAGCTTCTATATGAGTGTAATGGTAAAGCCCTAAATGAAACGCAGACAAAAATGAAATCATGTGTTCATTAATACAGCATCTAGAGAGATTGGTTTCAAATTATGATAAAATACCACCTTAAGCAGGTTACTCATCTTTCTAGACCAGAATCAGCAAACTTACCCTGTGAAGAGTCAGCTAGTAAATATTCAGTCTATCAAGCTATGTATTTCTCAACTTTGCTACTATAACAGTTTATAAATGTATGTACTTGCCTGTGTGGCAACGAAACTTTATTGACAAGAACAAATGACCAGGTCTGGTTAACCCTGTGAATGATTCCCTGTTAAAGGTGATTATTTCAAGTTGTATTTCATGTGTTATCTGTGCAACATGCTAAGCTTATGACTGGTAATGCGTTATTGTTTAAAAATGCTCACACATCTCAGCAATAGTACGATTTGAGGTCTTATGAGAAAAGAGATATTTGAGCTGAGTCTTACTTATGAGGTCCAGAGGCAGAAGAAGGCTGGGGGACAGTGTAGCTGAGGATAAAGCATGGATAAAGTCCCTATTGTTGTGGGATCCTTGAAACTACTGGAACATTTCCTGGTGACAATGTGGCAGAACTAGGGAGGAATGTAAGGGAAACTCATTCTACCTTTTGGTGGAATGAAGAGAATGGACCCCTCTCTTTCTTTAGAGAGAATCTGAGACTATTACCTATAAACACACAGTTCTTGGAGTGCACATCTTGGCTATGTCCTCTTATGTGCTGAGCAACATCCTTGAGTTCTGACTTTCACCTACAGTCCTATGCCAAGACTTCTATTTTGCTGAATGAGATTTCCTTTCAGGCCACATGCTTAGGGGAACTTCTCACTTCAAATGTCAGCCTCCCCAGGTAGACCTCTTATATAACCCAATCTAATGAGAATAGGTGGCTGGAAAACTAAAGCCTAGAAGACAGATTTCTTGACAAGATTCTCAAAGTACTGTCTGGCTCACCTGAGGTAGAATTACCTGGAAGCACAAGATAGAAGTAGGAATTCCTGAGACCCATCCTGTGATCGTGGTTCAGGATATTTGCCCTAGGGCTCATTTTAGAACTAGCTTCTTAGGTGAGTCCCTACATGCTACAGTTGAAGAAGGGCCTGTTCTGAAAGAAGCTTACTGAACTCCCAAGACTCTTTTTGCGTCTCCTCGACCAGATTCTTAACTTTTTAAAACTAGTACAATGAGAATAAAAAAATATGCTTATCACTAGTATAACAAGCATTTCCCACATTAGCTTATGTTTTAAAATAAATTACATAAAGAACGGGTAGATATCTGTATGGGTTTCAAATTTGCATGACACTTTGAGGGTCCCATAGCAAGCAGTCCAGCCCCAAGTAGAGCCTTCATGGGGCATTTCCCGACTAGAGGCTCCCCTGAGGCTTCTTTGCAACTTTCTGGCTTTCTTTCCCACTGCACTTTTGGGATAGAGGCTACGCTTTGGATCTTGGTGGCTAGAACCTACAGGGTTCAAATCTTCTTACAGTCTTGCCCAACTGATATTGGTTAATTGGGCTAAAGAGACTTAAATGATCTCCGCTGAGATTTTCTCTGCTTTGGTAGCTTTTTGGTCATTCCTGTGTGCCTCTTCTCAGTGAGATATGAATTTTATTCACTGCACCAAAAAACTACCCATTCCCAAAGGCATTTTGCTATCTTTGTATCATAGGAATCTATTTACAGGTTTAGCTCTCAGCTAATCAAACCATTGTCCATTTATCATGTGTGATAATGTATTTATCAAAGAAAACATATTCATACATACATACATACATACATAACAGGTAAATACATGTGTATATTTATTTCCACAACTTTGTTTACAGCAAATTGACACATTAGTGGCTTCACTAATATAAATATTTTCTGGTGATGTCAAGGTCCAAACTATTCCATAAATCTTCTGATTAATAACTTCTGGCATGGGATATGAAATGACATGCTCAATGTCCGTTGCCTGACATGCGGCTGAGCCAGGGGGTCACATGAGGATTGTGTAGCCTGCAAAGCTATCATTCTAATCCTCTGTCTGGGCACATTTCTACTCAGAGCTCTGTTAAATACAATCATGGAACTCTAAGCACCCCAGGATAAGAAATCACAGGATGCTTTTCAAGTAATGGTCATCCATGCAGTAAAAAGCTTTGAAGGTCTTGCACCCTATCAAATGTCTCTCTCTCCAGTACGCTCCGGACAGCTGTCTCTGATAATTCTCTAAAAGAGCCACAGCTACCACTGGATGGCAGTGTTTTAACGTCAGCAGGAAAAGGGTGCCTGCTGCTATTTTTGACTAGCCAATACAGCCATAGTAAAAAAGGGTTGGCAAGGGCATCCCCTTGGAGCTCAGATTCTAAGATCAATGAATTCAGTGGTGTGTTTGACTTGAGATTTCAGCATGAAGCAGAAGACTGAGTTCTGGTTCTATAAGTGAGAAAATAGTCCTCAGTCACTGAATATGGTTCTCACCTGCCATTCAGAATCCCAAGGCTCAGAGTAAGGCCCTGGCATCCCTGCTTTTTATCAACACTTCAATGTGCCCCGGTGTCCTGAGAGTCTTTAGTCTCTCTTCATGAGTCTGTCTGTCCTGGGTTGCAAGACAGTGAGCAGTGTCCCATGATTCCATGGCATGTGGCTGTTGCTGAGGATGCAGACAGAAATGAACCATGACCAGGAAGCTACAGATCCAAGGTGGGGTCAGTGTTTGAAATTCTAAATAAGGCTCAGGACTCAAGGAAGCAGTGCTGCAGTCCAGGCCCTGCTCTGCCTTGCATAGCCTTGAGTCAGTCACTTGGTTACTTTGTGACTCACTTTCATTAATGGGGTTTTGATGAGATTTTTCACTTGGAAAGTGAGGACTACATTTCCTTTCTCAGCCAAGTTCTGCTTTCCCATCTGCTAGATGGGCTGCTCACTCTTGGTCTGGAATGTAACAGTTCAGGTCGGACAGAGGGGCCTGTTCCTGCTGTGAAGGATGCTTTTCACTTGCCGGTGGTATCACCATAAAGCCATCAAACTTGTTTTTGACAATAAATCCTTTAAAAATGGTTGAGTCTGTGGACGATTCCTGATGCTCAGGGACAGCTGGAGGGCACGTGTGAGCCTCAGGGAAACCCTGGTTTTTGTTCGCATCTTCCCATCGCAGAAGAACTTCTCTAATGCTAAGAGCACTTCACGAAGGGTGTTCCGATGTCTGTTTCTGGAGGGCCACAGGGCACACTCAGGGGTGGGAGGGATCCACACTAGCAGCCTGGGATCCCTGATAAGCAGTTTGTGCTGAGGGAAGATCTGAGGAACACACACTAGCTCTTACTCATCTTGCTCATTTTAATACCTGGCATAGGGCCTGGTTCAGAGTAGGTATGAGCAAATGTTTGTTGAAATAAGTTTCTGTAGTTTACAGAATTAACTATGTCAAGCTGACATTAAATATTCAGATCTCAGCATCAGAAATAACTTTGATGCTATTTGTGTCATAGGACACAGAAAATTTTGAAATAGATCGTGTTTCTCTCTTTTCATTGCCTGCTAGGAAACTCAGAGGCAAATTAGTGGATCTCTAGTAAATAACTGAAATACAAATCTGATATTCATGTGTGTCTGTCTGTCTGCCTGGTGTCCTTTCATTTTTTTCAATACTGATATTCACTGAATTTAATTATTAAATTGTTCAAATTCTATTTAGAACAAGGAGCAACCAGCTCATTAATTCTGAGGCAATATCTGGGACAATTCCCGGTATATAACAGAAGGTCAAAATAGTTATTTAATAACGAATGTCATTTTTATCTGAGTCTTAATCTTGAACTACAGGTTTTTATTTATTTAATTTTTTAATATCAATCAGCCTCAGACTCACAGTTTTCTAAAACAAATGGAGTTCAGTGAGAAACCATGCTGGGAAGTAGATGCAGCCGGGCAGGGTGACCTGACTAAGATCATGCACAAACTTAGTGGCTCAAGGTGGTGGCCTACTTGTGTTTTCCTTCTGATCTACCCATTGCATTTTTCACTACTCCATCATCCTTCCTTTGACCTTCAGAGCGAGGGGAGAGAGAGAGAGAGAGAGAGAGAGAGAGAGAGAGAGAGAGAGAGAGAGAGAGAGAGAGAAAGACAGGAGTGTTCATTCAATTGAAGAGAGCAATGTCACCCACACTGATGGAATTGGCATGATCCCTCTCACTTCTTCTCCTTTGCTATAAAGGTGGCAGCTCATCTGATGACTTGCAATATGATTTTCTTTCTAAAATTCATATGGAGATACAATGAGGAAATGCTGATAGCTCCATTCGATAGGCCATCTGCAGTCTCCCAGATGGGAGGGGAGGGATAGTCTTCCTCCTGATGTTTACCTTGGACAGAAACCAGCCAGCCAATGGTTGAAAGCGGGAGTCACTTCATTTTGTCAAACATCTTCATTAAATAATGACCAAGGGAGAACCAATGTAGCTGGATTTTGGTGCAAATGGATCACTTGTGCACATGCATGCACATGTGCACATACACATGTAAACATACACAAATACACTATATATGTATAAATAGTTTGTATATATAATATTATGTACAATATATGTTATATATAGTTAGTGAGTATATATTATATATACTAACCACACACACACACACACACACACACACTCAGTACTCTGAAGAGAGCAGAGGAAGCCATGCTCCTATGTAATCTTGACTGGTTTACTTTTCCAGCATGTCCCCAAGAGCGTTCCTTCAACTCCCTCATGTTCACTACTTTGTATCTATAGCAGGAGTCTCTGCCCAGCTAATGAGTTTTAAAACTGAAGACTGTTTAATCAAAAGACCTCCTTCATTTTCCTTCCTTATTATCACACTTTGCATATTTGGAAAGACACAGGCAAAGGGACATAGTTTTTCCTTGAGCCACACCCATACTTACTTTGGGCCCATTTTTTTTTCCTGTTCTTCCTTCAATGGAACATAGTAAGCCTGTCTGTGCAAAAAGTTTGAAGAACCATGTCTACAGAAGATTCTTTTAAAAAGATGTTATCAGTGAACCTGAAGGCCTTCATTACCCAAAATAGCTGAAGCAAATATCTTGCCTCTGAGCTATTCCTCTTTTTAGCATGCTTTCCCTTCTTGGTCATTCTGGGAGATCTAGCTCACATAATGTTCTCCACAAGAGATCTCCAGGAATAATGGATCACTCATCTGTGCTTCCTCCATGGAACCAGTAGCCATGAGAACATCACACATTTCTGTTGTCCCAGTGTGCTGTGAGCTCCTCCTTGGCAGGGGTCCCTCTCCTTCATTCATCCATGCCACTCCAGCCTACCCAGAGGCAAGGTTGCAATGGGCGATCATGGGTATTCGCTCCTCCTGCTGATTCACTGGATTGCTGCTCTTGCCTTACTCAGATTTCTTGGCTTACCTGTAAGGAGTGGACTCTGCAGAAATCTTTGCCAGAAAAGAACCTGAGGTACGAGTCACAGCAGCTCTGCTTGCTCATGACAATAAGTGGGATGATCACAAAGCCCAAAGTCTTGGGGCTTTGTTCACACGTGCAGATACCTCTTCTGAGTCACACTCAGAGTTATTGTTTGAGTCTCAGTTTGAAGAAGGAAAAGACCCACTTCCTTCCTCCAGTCTCTTCTAGAAGTTTCTGCTGCTAGCTCCAGGTTATAGTCCGTTCCTTTTCAGGAAGGTTCTATGGGTTTGATTCAGTTTCTGTATTTGTGATGAGTTTACACAGACAAGCTCCCTTGGGAGGAGAGAGTAGGTCTGTATTTAGTACAAGTTGAGATTATGAATTCTCAGCAGCACCCCAGCTCATCAGGAAAGCTCTAGGTCCTCCTCAGGCGGAGGTATAGTGAATACAACACTGTGTGGAAGACAAAAGTACATCTGGAGAGACATTTTAAAGCTGAGGAGTTGAACAGACAAGTTGGAGAGCTACTTAGCATTTTAGCTATTTCCAAGGGCTTTTAAGAGAATGAAAAGGAGCCTCTGTAGATCATTAAAGGGAAAAATTTTAATGAATTTGTCTAGAAAAATATCCTTGACATCTTAAGGATGATGTCTGATTCTATAGCCCTTTTGCTCCTAGCAGTTAGTTACATTCTATAATCTGGATATTTATCCTCTATCAGATACATAGCTGGAAAAGATTCTTTCACACTCTTCGGGCTTCTACTTTACTGGGATGATTGTTTCCTTTGCTCTATGTACAAAAGCTTTTTAGTTTTATGAGTTTCATATCCATCTTTGGTCTTAGTTCCTGAGAAAATGGGGTTCTACTCAGAAAGTCTTTTCCTACACATATGTAGTTCTTTTCTTCTTCCTCATTCTAATGTTTACGTAAGTAAGGAAGACTATTAAACCAAGACTCATTCCCCAATTTTTCCAAATTCAGTTTGGGCTCCTCCTGTTATGAGGAGCCCCCAGGTATCCTTGTTCCTTTCTCCATCTTGAGACCCTTATTCTGGTTCTCACAAAGCACACTTGATTAAGGAAAACCCTCCTCTAATACTGAGCAACTTTCTGTCCTTGCCCTGGTTTCTGTCAATCATTTCAGCTCTACTTTGTTGTAGGATGTATCTCTTTAGTTCCTTCTACCTTCTTGAACTCTTACATAGTGTCCATTTCCTTAAGTTCTCATGTACTTCAATTTAAGATTTTTGCTGCCTAGACCACTCATCTTGAGGGCTCACATGAGACCCAAAAAAGCCCTTGGCAATAGCTGAGAATGGCTGAGAAGGAATTTATATTGTAGTAAAGTTATTTGAAGACCTCAAAGGGCTCACTTCCCAACTTACAGCAAAATACTATGAAATCCCCATTATTCCATCTCTATTCTTTTCCCTCAACTTTAGTCCCCACTTTTCTCCAAAAAACTTCTGAGAAAATTCTCAAATTAACCATAGTATTAGCCTTACTCCATTCTAAATCTTATCTGTATACCCACAGATTAGTGTAACTATCACCCCATATCTCAGAAACCTCTTTATTACAGCAAATAGACACCATCACAAGAAACTCACAACTGGATACAATGCAGAGATCAACAGATCATTGGGAAGCCCATTGCCAGTAGACAAATCTATATTATAGGTCCTGTATCTATGGCCCAGGAAACATTGCAGAAGAGGCAGCAAGATTGTGAAAGCCAGAATATCAAGGAGTCTTCTGTGAAACAATCTATCCTAGAAATGTACACACACACACACACACACACACACACACTTAGATTGGGACAATGGTATCAACAGAATGCTGATAAGGTAGGGGAGAGATTTCATAAAGTCCTACCCTTAGCCAAAAATTCTAGGTAACTAACGACTCCCATGAGAAGGAGAATTAGTCTTTCTCAAGGATGAGCCTTATTATTGGTTGTCCAATGCAGAGTGGTAAACCTTAAACACACACACACACACACACAAATCAAGAAAAAAAGGCTATCAATTTGAGAATGGGGGAATAGGAAGGGATTGGGGAAACGTAGCTGGGATGGGGCTGGAGGAAGGGAGGAGGGAAGTGATGCAATTCTATTTCAATTATGAACATATGAAATAAATAAAAGAATTAATTAAATAGAAGAATTAAGACTTTGCTTGCCCAATCCCTACATATATTGTCTGGAACAATGACTTCTTCTTCATATAAATGATTAATATTTTATTTTATTTGTAAGTTAATTTGCATATTTGGACTATCCAGAATGACAGATAAGAGCCTGTTTCCTTTAATGGGCCAGTTTCAAGAGGTTGCAGTGACTGCCTAGAGGGTTGGCTCTGCATGGGAATGAACTATTCTACCACCATTTTGTAAATGTTAGGTTGTTCTTAGTGACACGATAGTTTAGTCCAAGATAGCTTAAGCGTGTTCTATCTAATATTAACCATAGCTTGAAGTGCAGAAAGGATCTTCTCTGTTTTTCCTATAGTCTTGTCAGTCTAGAAATCTCTTTCTCAAAATTCTAGAAACCTCTTTCTCCTTGCTCACCCCTTGGGAAAAAAAAGTCACACATAACCACAGAGAAGAGACAATCCTATTTAGAAAAGAATTCTTTCTTTGAGGGCACTTCATAGTCTATAGAGATACAGCTGTACTAAAGCAAGTATCTCCCTTATATTGAAAGTTCTTTACTTCTTAGTTGAAATGTTTACTTTCAGATTAAGAACAACTTCTATTTTCCTTATATTATTACAGGCCATACTACTTTACATCTGGGTCATCTAAAAGTCTACTGCTCTGGTATTTAAATAGCAAGGGCCAAGGGATACTATGGCTCAAGTTTATCCTTTAATTCCTAGAAGAACAAACCCACTGGCATTTAGATGGTTTTGTCTCTTTGATTTTAAGATCTAAACAAACAAACAAACAAACAAACAAACAAACATCATTGTATCCAGTTGGCAAGATGTTTCTATTACACTAGAGCTGCCGCACATTTTCTATAAAGAACTAGACAGTAAGTATTTTTGTTTTTGCAGGTCATTTGATCTATATTTAGAAAATTTGCTATTGTTGTACAGGCATTAAGAAAATGAATTGCATTGCTATGTTTGAACAAAACTTTATTTGTTAACACTGAAATGTAAAATTTTACATGTCACAGATTATTAGTCTTACTTTTTCAATACGTAAAATTCTAAAACTTGGATAAGGCAATGGCTTAGTTGGTAAAGTGTTTACCTTTCAAACATTAGTACTTGAGTTGGATCCCCAGAACCCATAAAACAAATGATGGTTGTGCTTTCTTGTAATCCCAGTGCTTGGGAGGTAGAAATAGGTGGATTCTTGGGACTCACTAGCCAGCTAGCTTAGTCTACTTAGGGAGTTCAAGTCCAGTAAGAGACTTCTTTAAAAAAAGGTAGATATACTGCTTGAGGAAGAACACTCAAGGGTGTTTGTCCTCTGGTCTTTAAACACATTTATACACCACACACACACAGAAAGAGAGAATTATAAAAATCAATTTCAACTGTAGTACATGCATATAAAGATGATGGGCAGGGATTTATTTGGTGAGCCCTGGACTGGGTCTTGAATTACTTTATGAAGTTATATATCCATGTCAAGTGCTTCTGTTGTATGGTGCTCTAGGTGGTGAGGGTTTTTCCATGCTGGAAAAGCATTTCCAATTCAGCCCTATCTTCAGCCCTCACCTTAAGTATTATGGGAGTCTTAAAATAGAAGAAAACCTAAATCCTTTGAAGGTGACACAAATGAAAACTAACTTGGAAGTCTTTCTCTCTTGTTAGACTTTGTGAACAAATCTAAATGCAAGCAATTTTTTTTGGAGCATCTCAGAATGTGGTTTTGGTATGATTGTTTTGGAAAAAATGATAGTTTGAAAAAGATAGTTTATATGTCTTAAAGCAAAAGAAAGAAAGTTGAACCTTCTGGCTGACCAGCTCAAAACTGAAAGGTAGCTTTGATGAATGAGGATAAAATAAAGTAGACCATATGGCTTAATTTGCAAGGTAGGGCCACATGTCCTGATCTTGCTACTTGGGCAAGAGTGACTGGTCATCCTCATGGGTAGTGAGCACACCACAGAATCTGAGTTGAGTGCTTATCAGTATGTGCAAAGGGTCACTTAGGATCTGGGCATCCCACATGCATGTGCATGTATATGCACACCACAGTGGGATAACCAGTGTCTGCTGTTTGTTTGTCATTGCTAAAATATTCTTTCCTCACTTCTACCTGTAAATGTCTCTTCCTTTATCAAGGTTTGAGGGCAGATGTCATACCCATCTGTAGTTGGCCAATACAAAACATACTATATGTTTTTGTTTTGTCTGTATATGTGTGTGTGCATGTGTGTTTGTGTGTGCCTTTTGTTTTGTTTGTTTTGGCATTTTTTGTCTTACTGTTTTTTTGTTTATTTTTACCTTCTCTTTTTGGAGAGAAAAAACATGAAGTTAGTTGAATAGGCAAAATCTTGGAGAAGATGTGGCAGAAAAACATGGCAAAATTTATTGTATGAAAATTTATAAATAAAAATTAACTCGAAACAAACTCCAATGCCAAGTCTGCTGAGATGTGAAGGCAGCTTCCATCTGCTGCCCTGCTTCCTCCTTTCCTCTGTCTATTCTAGAATTCGCATCTTCTTTGTTCACTTTTGCTCATCCAGTTTGGATCATGGTGGCCTCTCATAAGACTGTCGGCTCTTGAGGTGAGAATTAATTGGCTTTCTCCATGTTATGCTTTCTTTGTCTCTCCAGTGCTTACTATAGTTGAGTACAGTCTCCTGATGAGCAACATGACTTACATGTAGTAATGACCATGGCTATAGGATAATGTTTGATGCTTTGTGCAGGAAGGCTCTCTGGGAAGTTTGAATGCTTCTCTGATTGAATAGAGGGTTTCCTTGTACTCTCAAAGGCTCATTCTTCATGTCTTAGATCTGCAAGAAAACTGAGTCCTGCTTGTGCTGACTATTCGGCTATTCTCCCCTCCGGCAGATAGTCACCAGCCAGTGTTTTCATCAGTAACTCATAGGCATGTCTACCTTCCTACCTAGCTTGACACATGACTCATGGTGGCTTGGGCCAAGGTGTTGTCAGAATAAGTGCCTGTTTATGTGTCTGTGGATTCAGGTGTGGGGAAGAAGCCAGGGAAATGGGAGGATCCCCAATGTAGTCTTTGGGTGATGGTTAGGTAGCTGAACTTGGGGCAAGACCCCTGATCAGATCAGAGGTCATCTAGTCCAACCACTTTTATGTTCAGATGGGAAGGCCAACACCCAGGAAGAAGTCTTGGCTCTAATCCATTTGGAGTATTGCTGTCAGGGCTGACATCCAACTAACCCTTTTGTTCCCAGTCTAAGGCCCTTTAAAAGTATTTATTCAATTAATTAATTAAAAACACTACTGAGGCCATCATCTATTCTGGGCTATGGAAAACTAAATGTGATTCAGCATGCTGCAGCTGGTGGAGGCAGAGCAGGACATTTAGGGTGCACGTTTGGGTTTTGTGTGGATTTGATTTGAACCCCATATCTGCCTTTTTCTGAATGAAGGAACTTGACATTTGAAAGTGAATGCTTACCTCATAAAGCTATTGTGGTGTTTATGTGAGGCAATTCAAGCAAACCTTTCAATGTGTTACCAAAGGGAGAATGTGGTCAGCACTAGGAGGACATTAGGATTATCGCATAGACACCAGTTATTGGGGCAAACAGCGGTCTTGGTGACTTGATTTGAAAACAAAGTATGTTTTCAAAATATTTGGAAAAACCGATTTCAAAATAGAAAGCAAATGATTCATTCCTTTCCTTTGTGTAGTGTTGGCTCTAGTCTGTGCCCACCTCAAAGCTGATGGACGTTTTCTGTCTCCATGTAGAAGTGAGGATGGATAGATGAAAAGAACTTCATCTGGGTGGGGACAGTGGCACTCACACTTCCTGGTCACTTATGGCATCATATAAATCCTGCCACATTCACTTCTGACTTTTGTACTGAGTTTTCCTGACCCAGGTGGCTGCCAACTCAGCCATGTTGTAATGTGGCCAATTCAGGGGCTCCCCTGGAGCTGGGCATGGCTTCATGCTGCCTCCCTGACTGGCTGGCATAAGCGGGTCACTGCTTCCCAGGCACTTTTTTGGTCTCATTTGTCAATGGGAGTCCCATGGGGCGCAGCTCACACTGGTTTCATGCAGTGTTGCAATCGAAACTATTGAATCTCAAAATGGAATATAATTAAGGCTGGGTTAATAAAGCGTGTTCTACTCTTAGCCAGCAAAGGGTGTTATGTTTCTCCTTGCAGCTTTGGCAAGGAAACTTAATCTCCAGCTTTGTCCGGGCAGACTGAGTCATAGGTGTGTCATGGAGCAGAAAGCTTCTTGTTTTACTTGGTATAGTCACTGCATAGATAGCTCCTGTGAATTTGTTCAGAGCACACTGAGTCCAGCCTGTGACAGTGTCCACAGGAAAGCTCATGTTGCTGCGATTTTGGAGATTCACCTGCCTCTGGTTAGTTAGAATTAGGGTCCTGAGGACCTCCCCTATCAGTGGTCTTGGGGAGGGACACGGGTGCAGAGTGGGGAGGAAGGGAGGAGTTGGGACGGGAGGAGGGAGGGAACTACAGGGATATATAAGGTGAATAAGGTGTAATTAATTAAGAATTCAATAAAATTATAGAATATTTTAAAAAGTCTTGGAGATATAAGGGATGCAAGGCACATACTTAAATATAGTAAAGGCAATTTACAGCAAGCCTATAGCTAAAACATCAAACTAAACAGAGAGAAACTTAAATTAATTCCACTGAAACCACGGACAAGACTAGGCTGCTCACTCTCTCTGTATCTCTTCAGCATAGTACTGGAAGTCCCACCCAGAGTAATAAGACATGAAAAGGAGATCAAGGGGATACAAACTGAGAAAAAAAAAGAATTAGGGTCCTGAAGTTGATCCAGAAGAAGGCAGAGTTGGGAGTACAGAAATAAACAAAAACAGTATGTCCTTGTAGGTTCAAAGCAGCATGAAGTTTTGCCTAGCCATTCACCATGTCTGTGTTCTTCTTTCCTCTTTTCTTCTAGAATTTCTATTACTCATTCTTCAGGATCTAACAGGACAGGCTTCCTTGACATCCCCCAGTTGAGACTGTTAACATTCACTAGGACTCCTTTAGCTCCAAATCATTGACATTGAATAATAAAAATAGACATATACAATTATGGTCTAGGCTGAGTTGGGCATTTTTATATTTTATTATCTGACCATGTAGGCTTCCTTTAAGTGAGAAAACTGAAGCTAAAAGAGGGTAAGCAAAGTTCTTAGGGCCACGTAATGAATTCATTCATGAAATAAAGTTTATTCAACAACTGTTATGTGCAGGCATTGTTTAGGACATTGTATGTCCTTGAACACTCACAAAAACCTGTCTTTATAAGCTTCATATTCTAATGTGTATGTAAACAGCAAATGGCTAAAGTACACAGTATACTAGGAGATAAAGAAATCATGAGCAGGCACAAGTGGAAGGTGGAGCTGGACTTCAATCTGATCTTCTTTAAATCTGGTTTGCTCCTGGTTTGCTCAGCTGGACCGAGTATTGGAGCCTATAGAATCTACAGAGTGGGAAAAACATGACTGTTTTTGGTTTTTGACTTCCTTTAAGCTCTCACAGGAGGACTAAAGAGACAGTGTGTGAGCAAGGGCTGTAGCACCTCTGAAGACAGGGACCCATTCTTCTCAGTGATATGTGCACTGTTCAAAAGTCCACCTAGGCTCTGACAGTCTTCACAGGAGGGCCTGGTCCTGAAGAAATGGTTTGACTTACTGACACGATTTTTAAGTAAATTTTTTGGGGCTTCCTCTTTCAGGCTCTAAGTTTGATGACTCCCTGTCATTTGAGTTCTTCTCCCTTCACCAAACTGAGCTCTTAATCAGAACAGAATCAAGAATTTCTGACATTTCTTTCCTAATGTAGAAGAGAAAAATGCTGGGATTTTTGTTTGAGCAAAATCATACTTGCATTCTGGGCCTCAGGTATGTGTGTGTGTGTGTGTGTGTGTGTGTGTGTAAGAGAGAGAGAGAGAGAGAGAGAGAGAGAGAGAGAGAGAGAGAGAGAGAGAGAGAGAGAGAGAGAGAGAGCGAGAGAGAGCAGGGGGGTGGGAAGGAGGGATGCAGAAAGAGATGTCTGGTTGAGGCATGTACAATCAACAATCAATTATTCTCAGCACCATTAACCACTGCAAAACAGAGCTTCTCTGCCCGAGGCCGAGAAAGGCACAAGACTCTTGCTATAAACATAAATATTTAAAAGGAAGTTTGAAAGACATTTATTTAAGGAATCAACAGGAAAGGGGGCTTCAGAGGGATAGGAAGTAAGTAACAGGGTAATGGGGAGAAAAATATACCTACATATATGTGTGTGTGTATATATATATAATTTCGACAGTTTGATGTATATATAAATAAATAAAATTCTCAGTTTGATGTATATATATGTATATGTATATATAAATGTGTATATATATATATATGTACATCAAACTGTCAAAAATTCTCATTTGTTAAAAATTCTCATATGTTGATCCAAAAGGCATCTTTTGGGATATTGGAAAGCTTTTTGAGTAGATGCCAAAAAAAGTTACCAACAAAAATGTTCACGGTTCTATGATTGCTGCATTAAAATGATTCTGCAATTGGTAAAGAGCAGAAAGTGGGGGATCCCCAGGACATCACAGGAACGTAACAATGAAGCAGGGTTCTGTTTAATCCTCTTCTGTGGCTGCCAGCTCAGCACCCTAAACCTGTTCTGTCACTCCCACGCTCAGGAGGGAAAAGGGTGGCTCTCTCAGTGTTTTCCTGATCACCTGTGTCCTTGAGTGCAATGAACCTGGTTAACTAGAAGCATCGCCAAAATCCCTTTGGCAGAAGTAGATAGGTCAGCGCATGAAAGTTTGCTTGGCATGGTATGTACTCAAGGGGGGTTGCTGCTCCTTGGTGGGGAACGACCCCTGTCCTTATTCAGCAAAGATCTGTCTCAATAACTTGATTTTCTTTGGTGTCTCTTCTAGATGAGTCCATAGGTCTTCTTGCCTTTTTATTTTGACATCTTTAGAGCCCGGTTGTGAAGGCTGGGGAACCCTTGTCTTTCCTGTTTTGGAGAAGGAAGAACAGCCTTACATTTTGTTTTGTTTCCACTTTATGTTTTTATTACCTGATTGAAGTTCAAGTCTTTTGATTGGGGATCTGACAGTCATTTGCCCTCAAGAATAATTATGTACCAGGCAGGTCATGCTGCATACCATTTACTTACATTTATTTAATTCGGTAAATAGGTAAATTTCCTGTCTTCCCCATACTAGAGATTGACCTTAGGGCTTTGTGCATGCTACACAGGTGCTGTACCTCTGAGCTCTATCCCAGCCTTTTAATAGCCAGAAGTTGGAAACAAGCCAGATGTCCCTCAACTGAGGAATGGATACAGAAATTGTGGTACATTTACACAATGGAATACTACTCAGCAATTAAAAACAAGGAAATCATGACATTTTCCGGCAGATGGTGGGATCTTGAAAAGATCATCCTGAGTGAGGTATCCCAGAAGTAGAAAGACACACATGGTATATACTCACTTATAAGTGGATATTAAACATATAATATAGGATAAACATACTAAAATCTGTATACCTAAAGAAGCTAAGCAAGATGGAAGATGCTGGGTAAGATACTCAATCCTCATTCAACAAGGCAAACAGGCCAGACATCGGACATCGGAAGAGGGAGAAAACAGGACACAGGACAGGAGGCTATCACAGAGGTCTTCTGAAAGACTACCCAGCAGGGTATCAAAGTAGATGCTGAGACTCACAGCCAAACTTTGGGCAGAGTGCAGGGAATCTTATGAAAGAATGGGGAGATAGAAAGACCTGGAGGGGACAGGAGCTTCACAAGGAGAGAAACAGATCCAAAAATTCTGGGCACAGGGGTCTTTTGTGAGACTGATACTCCAACCAAGGACCATGCATGGAGATAACCTAGAACCCCTGCACAGATGTAGCCCATGGCAGTTCAGTGTCCAAGAGGGTTCCGCAGTAACAGGAACAGGGACTGTCTGTGACATGAACTCACGGGCTGGCTCTTTGATCACCTCCCCCTGATGGGGGAGCAGCCTTACCAGTCCACATAAGAAGAAAATGAAGCCAGTCCTGATGAAGCCTGATAGACTAGGGTCAGATGGAAGGGGAGGAGGTCCTCCTGTATCATTGGACTGGGGGAGGGGCATAGGAGAAGAGGAGGGTAGGATTGGGAGGCGATGGGAGAAGGGACTACAGCTGGGATACAAAGTGAATAAACTTAAAAATAAAATAAAATAAAAACAAAAACAAAAAACCCAAAACTTATAATTTTAAGTTCTGTGTATATACAGTTTTGTGTGGGTTCAGGTGCACATGTGTGGAGATCAGAAGACAGTCCTGAGTGCTGTTCCTTATGTGTTGTCCACTTTTTCTTTAAGTCACTTATTTTCTATATTCTTTAAGTCTCTTATTAGTCTGGAAGTCTCCAAGTAGGCCGGTTGGCCAGAGAGCCTCAGTGATGCATTTGTCCTTCTCTCTCCAGCGCAAAGATTACAAGTGCACACAAACATGCCTGGCACAGTTTACACAGGTTCTCTGTGTCCGCCTTAGGTGTTTATGTCCTTTCAGATAAGTACCTTACTGACTGAGTTATCTTCCAGCCCCTTTGCTTTAGAGTTTGAGACCGGGTGTTGCTAAGCTGTCTAAACTGGTCTTGAAGTTGCTCGGCAGCCCAAGAGCACCTTGACCTTGCTTTCCTCCTGCCTCAGCCTCTCAAGTAGCTGAGATTACGTGAGTATGTCACCAGCTCTGTCTCAAATACTAATCTTCTGATATAATACTTTTCATTAATGTTTGCTAATCTGCATTGGTAGTTGACTTACATGTCAGTTTTTACATAGTGCTGTACCAAAGTTCAATGTCTTTGTGTAGGCATCTCTACTTACAGAAAACAGAGCCTGTTCTGATTCTGTTGCAGCCACTTTGTACTCAGGTCTAGTTGAGATGTCTTATTTTCAGGTCTTTGTTGCACTGTTTTGCTCAACTTTTATTTTAGCTGAGACAGATGAATTCTTCTATTAAAATGAGTCCTTTTCACCCACCATTTGTATTTAAAGGAGGAATGTGTTACATGCCTTTACTCTAATGAAATATTGCAATGTACTTGTACAAAACATATGGCTCACATTTTTTTCATTGCCTGCAGTTGAGTAGCATAAACTATGCACACCCAGAAGGTAATTTCCAAGAGTGCACAGCCTCATTCAGACGAAGTAGAAATCTCCCTTTCTTTCTTTCACTTTTCTGAACCAGACAACTTTCCATTGAGACTATTCTTGGGATTATGTTTTAAGTATTACACAGTCAGTCACTGCCAGCAGATGGCATGACCCCAGCTTTGATCTGGCTTTAAAATCTCTGCTTGTGGGGAAAGAGCAGCTGACTGGCTTTAGAGTTGGTGCCGGGCCATTCTTGTACTTAGCAGTCTTCATGGTGTCAACCAGTAGAGTCAGGTTGGTCACAGGGACTTGTAGCCATGAAAGCTCTATTTGAAGGTGCTGTTTGTTGGGAAGAACTAGGTTCAATTTTGTCTGCATGGCTGCCACTGCAGTCTGATTTCCTCCAGGGATGCTTAATTGTTTGTGGTAGGAAAGCTCTAGTCATGTATATTTTTTCTCCTTTTGGAGCACCTAGAATGTCTTCACTTAAAGTATTCTTTTATTTAATTAGTCCATAGACTGGTTTGGCCAGTAAGCTCTGAGTGGGTATGGTGTGTATTAGTTTTGGCTAAACTATATAAAATGAGGACCTGTACCTTCATTTCTTCCCTCAGTATTGAACCCAGAAACTAGCCATGTTAATAGTTTGCTCCCCTATGACTAGAGATCCATGAATGACAAGATATGTCCATGCTTTCACCTGCATTAGACATGTGCCACAACCAGTCAAGAAGCCTTTGAAGTGTTAAGCCCCAGAGATTTGGGTGATCTCTTTGACATTCTGACTAATACAACTGCTATCCACTTCTTTCTCTACCTGGATATGTGTGCTTCTCATGACCTAAACCTCTGTTCTTTATTTGTAAAACCAAAGTGATTGGTGGATAGCCTAGATTCTTACTAAACTCTCTCAAGGGATGCTTCATGGATTTGGGTTTTGCTAGTAGCTTGTATTAAATACAGTTGCCATGCTGGTTGTCTTAATATTGACTTTGAGCATAGAAGGCAGTAGGTAAGGAAGTGACATTATAGCAAGAAGAGTAATGCGGCGATGAGGAGAGAAAGGGACACAGTGGGGACAACAGATGTTTTAAAGTAATTAGAATCAGGAAAACAATCACTCTGGCTCCATCAAAGATTTTCATTCGTGGATATAATTGATGATACCAACACACATCAATCTTTTCTTAACACCTTGCTAAATCAGTTGTCTAAATATGTTTTGGGCCAGGTCCTGAGCTATAGATGTGGAGAGGACATGTGCTTTGGCCTCCAGTTACTAATATCCTGGTAGGGACCAGGTTGGCATTCATCTCCATGCTTTAATTCTGAGATGAGGAAACTGAATCTTCACATCAAAAAGCATTTGAAGTTCTGAAGTTATTTCCCTGAGGTAGGCAATATTTAGATGTTCTGTACAGATGTAAGAATGACTGGCCGGTGGCAGGGGTTAAGGGAGCCCTGGGTTCTGTGGAAATTATGTAAGGAGAACAATAATACTTAGGCCAATTGGGTTGGTCCAAGTATCTGAGGCTGAAAAAAAATGATCTGCTCAGTTTCCCTAGGCTCACTCTTGGGCTGAGTACATTCTTACTGCTCACTCCAGTGATTAACACTAAATGTCACTGCTTGCATTTATAAGACAGAAAAATACCTTCTAGACCCTGTATTAAGGAAGCAACAGGAGAAACACACCACACATTATAACTTTAAGTTAAAAATATGAATAAGCCCTAAACAAGAAATTATTAGAATTCATGTAGCCTTGCTTATCCTAACACTTGCTTAAGCAACACTGATCCTCCTTCATTTGTGGACAATTCAACCAACCAATAGCTTCTGGGGAGAAAATTTCACTGGGTAAAAGGAATCCCCATTTCTTGAGAACATCCAATGCCATCTCCTTTGCTTTCATGCTCATCATACTACCCAGGATTAACTTCCTGCTTTTGCTGACCCCTTACAATATGGTAAGTAAGAGCATGGTCCATGGTACCAAAATTGTCAAGCTTCAAAATCCATCACCACCATTTTCTTAGACTCACTATCATACTCTCATGGAAACCTAATTTCTTCATTTCTGAAACCGTAACACAGAGGAAAAATTGCAAACTTCCATGTTGGTAATGGGATTAGATGACATTGTGCATAGGAAACACATAGTACTTGGCACACTGTACCAATTAAATTAATTAAATTAAGATACATATATATATATATATGTATACATATATATATAGTGTGTGGGAGTATATGTGCATGCATGTGTGTGGCAGGCCAGAAAATATATCTGGTATCTTACTTTATCAGTCTTTATTCCTATTAAACAGATCTCTTATTAAACCTGGAGCTTGCTGGCAGTTGGCAAGTGCTCACAATCCTCTTGTCTCTGCCTTTCATAGCACTCAGGCTACAGATATGTGCCTGGATATAGCTGGCTTTTTGTTTTATTTTTTAATTAATTACACTTTATTCACTTTGTTTCCCCCTATAAATCCCTCCCTACTCCCCTCCCAATCCCACATTCCCTCCCTCTTCTCCATGCATGCCTCTCCCCAAGTCTACTGATAGGGGAGGTCTTCCTCTCCTTCTTTCTGATCCTAGTTTATCAGCTCTCATCAGGAATGGCTGCCTTGTCTTCCTCTGTGGCCTGGTAAGGCTGCTCCCCCCTCAGGGTGATGTGATCAAAGAGCAGGCCAATCAGTTCATGTCTGAGGCAGTCCCTGTTCCCATTACTATGGAGCCCTCTTGGACACTGAACTGCCATGGGCTACATCTGTTCAGGAGTTCTAGGTTTTCTCCTTACATGGTACTTGGTTGGTGTATCAGTCTCAGGAAAGACCCCTGTGCTCAGATTTTTTGATTCTGTTGCTCTCCTTGTGTATACCTGGCTTTTAACATAAGTGTTAGGGTTTTGAACTCAGAGCCTCATCCTTGCATAACAAGCACTTGTACTGAGCTGTTTCTCTAGATCAGGTCTTTTCTCTGCACTGACACATGTTCTCCAGGTCTTAGTACTTGTTGAGAGCTCAGAGTCACTGACATACAAGACTGTGACAACAATATTTCATCAAGAGAATTGGAAAATGAATACTATATGAGATGTGTATCTGATTCATAAATGCAATCAGATCCGTTCACAATAGTTACTTACTGTCAATCAGTTGACATTATTACAGTCATGGCATTGTGTTCTGTTCTTCTGCATTGGTTGGAACTAAGTATCTTGGGAAGACAGTGTTCTCTTCTTATTCTGGGGTCATCCCAGTCTACTACCTTGAGTAAATGATCTTTGAGTGAGAACTACCCCCAACCTCACAAACGACAGATTATAGAACCATGGTAGAAGCCAGAGAAACATGAGAAGGTACCTAAATTCCTTCACACCTACACCACCCTTGGAGGATCTGGGCAGGCCATATAGATGGTTTGTTTTGGAAAGCTGGGCAAAACTTTTCATCAAAGAGAAGACATGTGCAAAGTGTGAGAGTCCGAAGAAAAAACATGTGTTGAGGGTCTGCTAGCAGGCTGAAAGTCAGGGTCTAAGGAGGCTGGAAACTGCTGGATGCTAAAGGCTGTGCCATCCCCTAGGAAGACAGTAAGAATAAAAATAGAATAGATGCCCTGTCAGCTTTGAATGGACATTAGGATAGTAAGCAAAGACAGGAAAAATAGTAATAGCAGAAAGGCTGATGCCTTCCCACCAATCATTCCCATGGTTGATCCCAGTGGGCTGGAGCTCTAGTGGCATCTCTTTGCTGTTCGGCCACTCATTTAGATCCACCTGTACCAGGAGAGGCTGCTTATCTGCTACTCTTTGTGTTTCCCTGCCTGAAAGCTCATCACAATCTATTTTTTTTTGTTTTAAATAGTTTGATTATCTATTCATCTGGTTTTAATGGAAAAGACTGAGCTATATGACTAATAGCTTTGGTTTCTAACCTCAGCTTCTATTGTTTCTAACTTAAGGCAAACCTGTGACTTAATTAATCAACAGATCCTTGGTATATAAAATAGAAATCATGTTTTATCTCACTGATATTATGTGTGTCAAACACACAAGTTGGAGCTTCTTACTATACCTTCTTACTGTAATGTACCTTCTAAAGACTTTAAGTTGGTGTCATACAAGGTCAAAGAGAGTCCATTTGTGGCCATGCGTGTGTTGGACAATTTGTGTTCAACCAAACATATATGATTCTGAAGCCTCTAATAAGCTCCCACATCTATGGTCAGAAATGGAGAGAGTAATATGTGGGGGTATTACCAAATGTAGTAGTTCATAAGCTCTAATTATTGACCACCCAATACCTCTTGCCATTTTCTTCTGTGTTAGACTTTCCACCTTTTTTGTGGTATCATTTGTGCCCACTCCATTTGTAGATGATAGTCTGTGACAGTGGAGGTCTTGCAGCTGTGATTCAGTCATTTATACCTGTGTAGACTGTGGATGGTGGTGATTTCTAAGCAGAGCTATATAGGATGAGTGAGAGATGTCATGGGCCACAGAAGTAAAGGTTGGGAACACTGTGTTGAGAATGTATGGTAAATCGTGTAATGGCTTGTGTGTGAAAGGGACCAGAGCTTTGCAAAACTAAAGGGACAGAGGAACATGACAAAAAAATCATTAACTTCCTAGGCTCCAGTACCAGCATGATGTTCTCACAATGTCTGGTCCTGTGACCTCTCTTTATAATTATGAGCTGCCTTTGGGAAATGGAGCATTCCCCTGTCTGACCTCAAGGCACACCCTAATCCTCCTTGACTAAATGACACAGAGAGAAGCAGGGAGGAGCAGCTCCCCAACAATGGTCAAGGTGTTCTTTGAGCTTGACTCTTTATCCTGGACACACCCAGGCACCAGCCCTGGGAGATGGGTGTATCTCTGGTGTGGATGCTGACAGCTTCAGCCACCACTTCCGCTGCACAGCGGCTGACATCTGTGCAGAAAAACATCAACACAGGTGGACATAGTAAGTGCATCCGAGAAACAAGTACAGGGACAAGGTCATCCCATGAAAATCTTGAGGCCTCTGGGCCCCTGGGGAGGACTGCAGGGAGACCTGTTATATGGCGATGTTCAATTGATGGAACTCTTTTTGCTCCTGGGGCTCCTGTCCTCAAAACTTTTTGGGGGGATTTGTCTCTGCATAGTTCTGACTTAGTTGCCATCCTCTGAGCTCAACAACTCCCACTGCTGCCAATGCTGTCACTGCCTTTGGCTCCTTTGCTATCCTGTGGACACCGCATCTATTGACGGCCTTTCCCTGGCCCTCTCTAGAAGGGATTCCTAATGAATGAACACATTTCTAACATCACTGCAGTATTCATTGCTGCCTGGTTTTCACCTAATCATTGCTGTTCTCTGCATACCTTCATTTTCAAAACTAATGTTGATTTTATTATTTAAAATCCAGACACAGTCACATCATAAAGATCAGCTTAGAGACAACTACGGCAAGAGTTAGTAAGCTGTTTTATATATGCTATACTCCACATTGAACAAAGTAGTTAAATTTGGCTGCCTGTGGACTTTGAGTGCTCAGATAATAAATCACAATTTACTTTCATTCGCACACTAAGTGAAAGGTTTACCACAGGATATCTTTGAAACAAAGTACAATTTACTTTCACTCTCACACTAACTTAAAGGTCTACCATAGTAAATATTTATAACGAACACTATAGTTGAGTCTCAAGGAATCATATTACTCTTCCTTCTTCCACCAACAGAAGACATCCAATCAGACACTGTGCCAAGGAGAGAGTGCCAGGCTGTAACCAGCCTAGCTGTCTGTATACCTGTCTTCTGTTTCCTGTCTCTAAACGCTGCCCATGACTCAGAGCCAGCTCTCTAGACTGTTCTAGATATGATGGCTGACTCCTTGCTTTGTAAATCATTTCTCACTCAGTCATTTCAACTTTGCTAAACATAATTTATCAATTTTTCTTAGTATGATATGACTCAGTCAACTGAATTGGTTTATGTACAGGTATCTAAACTGGTGCTCACAAAATTTTTTAGGTCACACTGTAGACAGGTGCCAGAAGATATTGGAGCTCAGGTTGCTCCACGGGCAGAAAAGACTGCTCCTAGCAGCTCCAGGGACATTTCTGCTGCCCGCTGCTTCCTTGTCCAAGTCAAGAGTGGTTACTACACTTTTATTTACTTAACAATAAAGGTGACTAATTTTAAATTTCCATTCTCAATGGCTTAATAGACACATAAAGTGCTTTACAGGAATGCACCAGAAGGAATTATTGCTACCCTTTACACTACAGAGGAAGTGGTTATTACCTCACTAATGGTGAGATCGCTGTCAGCCTCCCTCCCTTTGCCTCAGCTGGAACCATTTCGGAAGCCTTCCGCCTTCCTTGACGCTGCTGACAGCCTTGGGATCTCAGCACAGGAGAGTCTATATGAAAACAAAGTTCCCAAGAATTTTCTTCTTGGAGTTCAGACAGCTGGGAGGGGAGAAAGATCAAATATCTGAGTAAATATGGCAGAGATGGCTGTAATGCATAATGCTGAGATTTTCTCCTGTTTATTCCATGCTAACACCTGCTACTGAGCACGCGGTATTCTCATTCCACCACAGACTTACCTGAACAGACAGTAGGAAAACTTTACCTGGAATCCAAGAGACAAAGCGAGCCATGGGGTAAAGTCCAGACACAAGGTGAATTCTTTGTGTACTTTAAGGTGATGAGTCTGGAAGGAGGAGCTAAGAGACTGGTTTCTGTCTTCACTCCCTTCAAGAACTTGGTTCCCTTCATCCTAGGCGCCTGCTTTAGAGGTGCCAGCAGATGCTACTTCCTGGGTGAGACCAGAACAAGCACGTTCTGAGATGACTGAAGCTACCCTGAGCCGTCCCATTTGCTTCTGGAGACCCTAGACTGCTCCTAGCAACTGCTGTGTAAAAAGTCAAAGGCTGATGGAAGTTGAGGTCATTTTCCCCCTCAGCCCTGACTGGAGGAAAGGAAGCCATCTTGGGCTGGGAGCCATGAGGCTCTTTCCCCTCAAGCAGCCTCATATGGATGGATGGATGATGTCCTTAGCCCCACCACAGAGCATAGCAGACCTCCCAGTGACTCAGGCAATCTGTCAACATCCCTATGCAGAATGCTCTGGGAGGCCTCCCAGCAGCTTTGATTCCAGTCCTGTGTGCTTCTAAGGTTTCTTGAGCTGGTTTGTATGAAGGAGAAGAGTATCTCTGATGCTGAAAGTGACCTGGGAGGAGTTCTTTATCTCTGGGAACACAAAGTGAAGAACCGCAGGGTGGTGAGAAGCCCTTGTGACTCACCCAGCCTAGCCATCATGTGGCGCTGGCTTGCAGGCTTTTAGACGTGGAGTACTCTGTTCCTTCCTTTCCTGATCAGTTCTGAATCCCGTGACTTTGAATTCTCCTTAGGGACAAGAATGGGCTCTGACCTGTTCTCACAACAATTCTGCTAATCCAGTGACTGCTTCATTGCCCCATCTTGATGAGGTAGAAGGCCTAAATGACACAAGACCTGAAATAACACATACCATGTGCTAAGAAGTCCTCTGCTGATCACAGAGCAGAGCCATTGGCCCAGTAAATTTTTAGTGAACCCTCAGCAGAAAGGACAGATGTCCCCAGGCACCAATCTTCTGCTCTGTAAGGAGACAGGGATAGAGTAAAGCCCTCTACTGAACCCCTGATGTCGCCATCAACCCCCATGTTCCGTTTGCACGAGAGAGAGCTCTTGTCAGGGAGACAGCATAGGGCACAGCAGATCAGTGGCACTCTGAATGAGGAATTTGGCTCCGACAAGGACATTTGTAACTTTTTAAAATCCTTGCTAGGGGAAGGTGGGGGGAGGTTCCCAGTGAGAGTCCTGTGTGCATTTAAAAAGACCTTGAAATGAACCACCGAATTATGAGTTAGTTATAGAATTTGGGAGTGAGGAGATGTCAGGCTGGAAGTTGACAGCAGAAGTTTCTTGCTGATATGTATTTTTTTTTTTAAATTTGACCTCCTTGTTATGATCCGCATTCTGTGTCTGCTCTGTCAGGCTACATTGTGAGATATGGCAGTATCTTGTCCATTCTCAGTCACCTGTGTGTGTTCCCTTCTGGGTGCAAATTTCAAATGCATATACAAAAAGAAGCACCTGACCCAAGCGAAGTCACAGGATGTTAAGTCTGTGGCAACAAAGATAACTTGGTCCTGAGGCCATGAGCATTGCTTCCGTGATCACAGAGCTCCAGGGAGGAGGAGCAAGAATGGCTGGCCACACCTGGGACTCAGGAGCAGAAACCTTAGAAGCTGTCCAGGTCCGCAGCGCTTAGGATGGGTGGACTAGAGAAGATATCGGCCTGAAGGGTTCTTCTGCTCACTACAGAGATTATTACAGAGATCCACAGAATTGTCCACTGATAATTTGTAATAGGCATGGAGTAAGCCCTTAATTAAAGTTGGATGATATGCCAGGACCAACTGCACCTTCCACACACTCTTTGCTGTTCATATCCCCTCACTCAGCTGCTTCCTTGAGTGTCTCAAAATTCCACGTTTCCTGAATTTTATTCCTCTCTCCAACTAATACTCAGAAGTCGTGTGATCAGAAATTTATTCCAACAGCTCTGACTTGCTGGACATATACTAATAGCAGCAAGCAGAAGAGGCCTGGAGTCTTGGTGGGTTCAGCACTCCTTTAGGACTTCAGCACGATGGAGCTGTAGCACATGCTTCCCAGTGGATGCGGCTGGAATTCCAGCTGACATCTGTAGAGCTCCGAAGCTTTCCCTTCTGAAGGGTAGAACGAGCATAGGCTGGGGCTGTGAGATCCACGTGTCAGATACAAGGAAGACCGCCCCTGTGGCTCCCCTGAGGAGGGACTGGCTTGTGTTCTGAAATTCTCAAATAAAAAACAAAGAAATCTATCATAACATTGGAGTTGAGTTTTTGCTTTTAGAGAGCAGGATTTCTTGGCACCGGTCTCCTCTTGCACACAACGTTCCCACGAGTGAGAAGTCTAAATGCCAAGTGAAGAGGCACAGATCAGCTTGGGAAATAGTTTTGGCATTCAAGGTGGTCCCCTTGTAGTTAACCTTAGCCTACCTCTGTGATATCACTGGCCATAGCTCTATACACGCACCCTGAGTTCCAACTACAGTGAACTCATCTTGTCTGGGCAATTCCGGCCTATCTGCCTTTTGCCTGAGCAGGTCTTTCTCCCTGTACTACCTCTCTGGGACACACAGCTTCTCTATTTCCATCAGCAGGAACCTACGTGGTTTAATATGCTGCCTCCTTACATCTTTGGAAGTGATGCTTCCTCTTCTGGATCCACATATATTTTTCCATATTCATTCAACAAATATTTATCGAGTAGCTCCACAATCCCAGCACTATTGTGGATATATCAACGTATGACAACAAGGTCCTTGACTTTGAAGAGTTTACATCCTGATTTCCCATTGAACTCATCACTGCATTTTGTTGGATCTTGTTCCCCTGCCATACATTTTCCAGCTAAGATCAGATTGACAGCCAGACCTGGTGGTGTAGACATGTAATCTCAACTACTTGGGAGGCTAAGGCAAGAGAATCACAAGTTCAAGACTTTCCTGGACAACTTAATGAGACCTTTTCTCAAAATAATATATGAAGTGTGTTGGAGTGACAGCTCAGTAGTATATAGCTTGTCTAGAGTATTGAAGTTCCAGGTTTAGTCCTTAGTACTCAAAAACTAGACTTTAAAGAAAAGATTTAATTTGTCCTTAGTCATAGGTATGTCTGTATAGCCATGCATGGGTATATGCACATGAATGCAGAACAGAACAGGATACAAGATCTCCTGGAACTGGAGCTGTAGGAAGTTGTGATCTGCCTTCTTTGGGTACTGGGAACTGAATATGGGCTCTTAACCTCAGAGTCATCTGTCCAGTTTTATTGTCTTCTACTCACCCTGACAGGGTATCTTTGCATATGGTTTCTTTCTGCATGGAATGGACTTCCCTTTCCACTTCAAACACCTACTTTAGCATTTCATCTTGTGAGAGTTCACACTCGAAATTTCTAGTTTAAAGGCTCAACACTTTCTTTTCTTTCTTTCTTTCTTTCTTTCTTTCTTTCTTTCTTTCTTTCTTTCTTTCTTTCTTTCTTTCTTTCGTACTCAAGCCATTTATTTCTTTTCATTTTTTAAAGTAATTTATTTATTTTTATATTACTCACAGGTTATATACTTTGTATCCCAGCCGTGGCCCCCTCCCTCATTCCCTCCCACTCTCTCTATCCCTCCCTCATCTTCTCCCTGCCCCCCTCCAAGTCCACTGATAGGGGAGGACCTCCTCCCCTTCCATCTGACCTTAGCTTATCATGTCTCTTCAGGGCTGGCTGCAATGTCTTCTTCTGGGATCTACCTAGGCTGCTCCTCCCTGGGGGGGGGGTGAGGGGCGGTCGACAAGCCAGCCATTGAGCTCATGACAGAAACACTTTCACAGTATGCAACATCACTTCTCCAATTCTCAGCTGGTTTTGGTGATGCATGCTTCTTCTTCAGGTGGTCAGCAACTGAGAGCAGAGACAGTGTCTGTTTTGTTTGCTATTTGAAGTCCCAGCATATAGTAGGGGTTTGAGGAATGTTTACTGAAGGAATGTCTGAATATCCTCACCTGTCATACCTACATATATCTGTCATGTGTAGACACGGTCAAACACATAGATATCTGTTATGGATAGAATAGGTTCTAAATAACCTCCTTTCATCTGTACATTCTTAGTTCTCAAGGCATCTATCCTAAGTTGAGTTTCAGCAACTCTAGCTACCATGGCAAGACCAAAATTCTGTGTACACAGAACGTTAATACTCTACTTCTGGGATTCCTAATTGAATAAAATGAATCCAGAGTTTGGTAGAGAGCCAGTGAGATGGCTTAGCAGATAAAGTCACTTAACATAGAAGAGGGATGACCGAGGCTTCCATGTCACTAGTGTAAGCTGTTCTAAGAAACCCCCTTTTAGTATATAGTCATCTTAATATTTGTATAAGGTTGTGTTATACAAATATTAAGTTAATATAAGTTATATTAATATAACCTCAAAGTATAAGCAATTTAAATAAATTCCATATTTTACATTACATATTTCATTCTATTCTATGAGTTTTGTTCTTCTAGAAAGCCCTTATTAATACAGAACCTTCTAATCTTTCTTAAATAGACCTTTCTTAAAAATACAGTGGTATCCAGAATTTTTAAAAAAATTTTTTAATTAATTTATTTTATTTTATTATTTTTTTTTAATTTATTTCTTTTTATCTCAATCACAGGTTGGGTACTTTGAAACCAGGC
>CM053763.1:80917676-80960879 GCA_028658305.1 Pachyuromys duprasi
TTTTTAGCTCCATACCCCATTTTTTAATTGGATTATTTGGTTTCTTGCTTTTTAACTTCTTGAGTTCTTTATATATACTGGATATTAGCCCTCTGTCAGAAGTGGGATTGGTAATGATCCTTTCCCAATATGTTGGCTGTCATTTCATTTGGGTATCCAGAATTTTTACAGTCTCATTTCTGAAGCTGATCTTCCATACACAGTCAGAACCATCTTTGTAAATATGAAGATGAGAAGCTGCTACCCCATGGTTGCAGAAAGACACCCAAATGCCTGCCCTGGCCTTATAGCTTGGGGCTGTAGGGCTACTGTGATGAACAAGTATGTGATAGAGAGATGGGAAAGACAGACTATATGATAGAGAGATGGGAGAGAAAGAGAAGCAGAGTGGTTTGTGGACTGTGGAAAGAGGAGGAACTGGAGTGAAGAAGAACAGGACAATATGAGGAGTCTGCAGAGCCACCTGAGGCCATGGTGATCTCCGGACCTAGGCTGCCACTGAGGGCCAGGCTCTGTGTTAATGTCTTTGGCCAGTGTTGCCACTGGGGACCATTCAGATGTTTGTGCTCTGGGCTGCTGCCTGAGGCCATGTTAATGTCAGAGGGCTGTGCTGCCCCTGGGAGCTATAGTGATCTGAGTGGCCTGCGCTGTCACCTGAGGTCACTGTGATGTCTGGGCCAGGCTGCCACTGAGGGCCAAGTCTGGATCCATGGTACAGCCTCAGGTGTGGTGTATGTTGTCTGTGTGGTCTAAGGCCGGTGTTACCCCCAAAGACCATGAGGATGTCTGTGGTCTTGAGTGCCACCTGAATCCATATTGATGCCCTGAGCACCGTGTTGAGTTGTCCTTGCTCCTTGCAGACAGCTGCACTTGAGAGAGCTGCCCCTGCCCCTTGTGGAATGGGCAAGTGAGAACTGGCTCTGCCCCTCACCAGGGAAGAGGGAGAAAGAAGGGGTGGCAGAGACCCAGGCTGACCAGATCCACTGCCACCCAGGCCCAGTCCTGGGGCCTTGAGTTGACCCACCCCAAAATAAATATCCCTATTTATTAGCTATTGGAACATGGGAAAGGGCTGGTCCTGCAGAACCACAGTGATTTGTGTTTTCTGACTGGATCTCTAAGACTCAGGGAACAGCAGGCTATCTGAGAGGAAGTTTGGTGAAGGTCCAGTATTGATGGTGTAGCAGATGCCAGAGGCCTTGAACCAGACCAATGACTCATTGCAAGGAACGTTTGCGAGTAAAGTTGTTTGGGCAAAAGTTAATACTATGTGAAACACCACATGTCCCAATGCCACTGGACTAATGAATATGTGATGGGGAGGTGGGAAAGATGGAGGAACAGAATGGCTCAAGTATGGCAGAACTAGAGAAGCGATGGTTATTACTGGTATGAGAGAAGGTTGTGAATGATAGAGGATCAGGTTTTTTCCAGAGAGGTTGGCAGGATTTAGTTTTCTTTTTCTTAATATTTTTATTTTATTCTTTGTTTTCTTTTGAGGTCTGGAGGGGGGATTACAGGAGTAGAGGGAAGATATGGAGGGACTGGGAAATGAGTGGGATTGGATTGCATGATGTAAAGTTCCCAAAGACTCAGTAAACATTTCGTTTAAATAACAATATGAACATCCTTTGAACTTCTGAACTACTCTCTTTCCCAAAGAAGAAGTTATGAATATGATGCTTCAGACTCTTGTTCTGTCCACATATTCTGTCTTATCCCTTTCTTAGGTCTATGTTGTTCTTAGATTCATATTTTCTCCTGCTCTTTATCAAAAGCTTAAGTTTTCTGCCTTCCAGGTTAGTTTTGGAAAACATGAAGCTGGTAGATAACCGAAAGGCAGCAACAGATAGGTCAGGACATTTCTACTCTTAACTCCTGTTTTTGATGACATCTCTTAGGTCAACCACGTTCTCTCTAAGACTTTAGCTCCTACTGGACAGGGCTTGTGGTTCCAGTGTCTTCCTAATGATAAAGGCCCCACGATTTCTCCAACCTGAGGTGTGAAAGAAGTTTCTGATTGTTTCTATTCTTTGAGTAATGCATTGTCTCCTGCCCAGCATCTCAACCACACATATAAATAATTCCTGTATTGAGTCTTTTTTTTTTTGTGAATACTTAGAGTGATTTGTGTTTTCTGGCTGGATTCAAATAATAGTCTCAGTGGGAAATTTTATTTATATATTAAATAAATTAAACAGCTATTAAACTATAATTCCTCTAAGTATTCTTGATCTGGTATCTTAGAGTGGTTGGCACATCCTTCTCCAGAAAACATGCAGAAGACTCTTGAAGACAACCTTCCAATGGCCTCTCCACTGTGCCAGCGCAATCTCTTGGTTCTCTTCAATCTTTTGTCCTCATGACTTGCTCCCTAATACCTTGCTCAGTCTTCTCTTAAACTAGCAAATAGTCTGGATCTCTCAGCCTGCCTCCCGAAATCTGTTGGTTGGCTTGGGACATCACTTCCATCACCTCCAATACCCAGTCAGCCTCCCATTATAAGAGGATCAGATGCTCAAAGTCTCAGCATTGTTTCGTTCTTCCATACTGCCCACCCTTGGCTCCTTTCGTTTGCAATCCCACTGCTTTGTCTCTACCCAGTAGTTGTTTATTTGTTATTTAGGGCTTTGATTAGGCTTTACATTTTTCTTGAAAAATTACCTTGACCTTTGCTGAAGTAGGTCCTAAGCTAAGACTCAAAGGGGTCTTGAGACTCCTGTCACCAGATTATCCTATTATTATTGGTTTACTTTGTTATATTCTTCAGTGAGCTTTGTGCTTCTTGGGGCGCTCTAGTTTTTCTACATTCTCAATGGCATTCATTGGGCCTGGGAGTAGATAGATATTTTGTATAAAGAAAAATGACTTACACATGCTGAAAGAAGTCACATATGATCCAGTATGATGTCTGGTGTTGACAGAATGTTCCTTGCGAAGGCAAGTCCAGGGTAGTTGAACCCTTATAACCTATGGGTTAAAGTGCTTTAAGATTTGAGTCCTGATGAAAACTTAGTAAACACACCAGCTGTTCATCAGACTAATTCATATAAAGCTCTTGTTGTTGGCAGGAACAGACCAGTAAACTAACCACTGTTCAAGACCGCTCAATCAAAACACATTTAAGGAAAATTTAGATAGCCAGTTTATCCAAGTTAGTTGTATCTTTTTGTTGCTTTGGGGCAGCTGAATACATTATTGGTTTTCTTTTTTTGTCATAGCTGTGGGCTTTGATGGTATTGTTTATGATTTGAAGGTTCTCATGGTAATATTATCTGTGAAATGATTCATTGCAAGGACTGAAAATATGAACTTTCAGCACACAGGGAACTGTTTTGTGAGTTTTCTGGTTATATTCCCCATTCAGAATGGGGAAGCCCTCAGGAACACAGTGGACACTTGTCCCAAACTCTTTCTATAACTGGAACATTTCAAATTTAGAGATCGTGTGTGATGTAAGAGGGGTACTACAGAAGCTGAAGGAGCTCCCCGTTTCTCTGTGGGCATGCCCAGAATGTGAACGTGTTCAAGGACCAGATCTTCCCATGTGAAATCCAGGGTGAACTGAGGAGCAGGGATGCTGAAGCATACATTTTGTCAAGATGCCCTCTGGTCCATCTCTTGGTTGCTTAAGTTCAAATGTATTTCTTGATTTGTGATTTCTTAGGGAGCTATGTTGACTCTCCTCTTACCCACTGCCTCTTGGCCTAGAGGTTTTCAGGCTGAAATTTAAGGTGTTAAAGTTCTTAGTGGGTGGCCCTATGCCACTCTGGACAAGCTAGAGGCATAGAGTTTTCATAGCCATCTCTTTTGAAAGGGAGAACATGTCATTTGCCTTACAAGGAGCTACAGGACTAAACCAACAGTTTTGGCAAAATGTCTAGCACTGGTGGCATTCATTGGTGGTCACCTTATTTGCAGTATTTCTTCAGTTTAATGGTGGAAGGTAATGATTTGATGATCTTTCCTTTCTGGAAAATCATAGTACATGTATAGCTCTTTAGGAAAGGACCCAGGGAGCCCATCTGTATAAACATCATCACCAGGTAGATGAATCTGGACAGGGGTCTGTGTTTTGTCTATGTACAAGAAGGCTTATTTTGGTTAAGGATGAGTTCTTACATCCATTTAAATGATTTACATATTGTCTAATGTGGAGGAAAATTAAAAATATGACCATTTTGTTTCCATTTGTTATTGTCCTCGAGATTTCTAATTTCTACTACAAACCAAAATTAGAGGGTCTTATGAGGTGACTATTGGGGTTCCTAGAGGGAATTTCTGGTTATATGGACGCAAACACTGTCCATCTCATGGACCTTCCCCATAGAATTTTATTACCGGCTCAGGCCTGCCCAGTTCACTGCAGCTGTTCCAAACCCATTATGACTTTGGTCAGCAGAGTTTTCTTCTGTCAATATGAATTAAAAACTTGAGGTTCCAAAAGGGAAAATAAGTTAAAGTCTAGAAGCATCTGAGTTTATATTTATTTTTGTTTCAATTAGCAAGGAGAAAATCAGGGTGTTTCTTTGTCTTCTCAGCTCCAGGCTAAAGATATCACTTTCAGACCAGAACTAAAAAATTTTATACACATGAAAAAAAAATACAAACAGTAATATATAGATCAAAATCCAAATGAGGTCATTTGAACAAGCATTATAACAATGAGCAATGCAGCCTATTTTCTTTAACCACAGAAAAGTTACCATCCATGTAAATCAACACTTAGATGAACAAGCTGTCAGTAACTTTAGCCCTCCTCTGGCCTTTCAGCAGAGTATTGTATTTATTCAGATATTGTTAGAATATAGTTCCAAGTCCCTTGATTTTGACAGAACTATAAATACTGTTGAATTAAAAAAAAAGCTCTAATCAAATAACATTTTAGAGAATCCAGATTATAGGCATGAAATACAAGGAATGCAACCTCAAACTCCATTCTTTTCCTTCTTCCCTTCCTCCTTCTTTTCTACCCTTAGTTCTCTCATCTTTCTCTTCTTCTTCCTTCTCTCCTCCTTTCCCACCTTCTTTCTTTTACAATTTTCTAGCTTAGTCCCACTAAGTCCTACTAAGTTATGCTACATGTGTAAGAGGAGACATCCTGCCCACCTGCTGAATGATGCTGCTGCGCTCTCAGCTGTGCTGTCTTTGCTTTGTTCAGTTTCTTCTGAAAACCACTCCAGACTTGGAAATAAGTATGCAAGGCTATTGTTTATCCTGCCCATGAAGTGCTGGGTTTTCTTTTGACTGAGATAGACCACATCTTTGCAAGGACAGAGAATAACCTGTAGAGATTGGCAGGTACAGAAATCAATCATTTCAGTGGATAGGAAAGATAGCTCCCCACTTAAAGGCATGACCCACTTAGACAATGGCCAGTCATGTATCTAACATAGAAACATATTTAATTGACTTGTTTCTACAAAGATTCTATAATGATGTTTAGTTTGTTTGTGTGTATTGATATATATGTGTAAGTGTGTGTACATGTGTGCATGCATATGCTATCCAGAGATCTGTCACCTATCACTTTCCATCTTTTTTTTAAGGTCTCTCCCTTGACCTCCCTGATTCAGCTGGACCGGCTGGCTCTAAAGCCTTCAGAATCCTCCTGTCTCTGCCTCTTCAGCTCTGGCTGTAGGGAGGTACCACGATGCTCAGCTTCTTAGATAGAAGCAGGGAATCTTAATTCTGGTTCTCAAGCTTGCAGAGCAAGCTTTTAATGAACACAATCACCTCCTTGCCCCTAAAGGCTATTTCAGATTAGTCAGCATCTTAATGGTTCTTTCACAAACCACTGAGACACACATTCATTTTCTGTTTACCAAAGTTTTAGAATTATCCCAACCTGTGAGTATGACATTTTGTTCATTTATCAAGCAACTTTAGCTTTAGTAATCTTGGTGAAATTAATAAATTCAATTATATTTAATAGTCTTGATAGGTTATCTCTATAAAAGGTTTCTGTATACCCAGTGTACACTTAACAAATGTCTCTTGTTGTTATTGTGATGAAAAGATAGTGAAAAGGTAGGTCAGCTTTACATTAAATGGTCATGTCTGGTGCTTGAACAAGATTTATACTATCTGTTACTATCTTGGGCCAGAGCATGGAGGTAGGAGGAAGAGCCATGGGAACACAGATAAGGAAGCCTAAATAAACTTTGGGCTTCAAAGTTTAAACTATCTATCAATACGTATTTCTGCCAAGAAAAAGTCAAATAACAATTAATTTTGATTATTAAAGTACAGGGTTATAAAAGCCAGTGTATGAAAGCACATAGGGATCCTTGGGAAGAAAATGATATTAAACTATGTTTGAAGCCAAAATAATCACAAAATTTATGCAACCAATTCTCCTGTTACACATTTTTAAATGAAACTCTCCAACTGGGCTTTGAGAGCAGTCCTTACTCTTCATGAGAGATTGACAGAAACTCAGAGTTTGTCAGATTTTCTAAGTTCTGGTTAAGTGTGTGTGAGTGTGTGAGTGTGTGTGTGTGTGTCTGTGTCTGTGTGTGTCTGTGTGGTGAACTGTAACATGTTAGTACTGAATTTTAATGTATTTTGAGTTTGGGGATCAGCGGCAGTAAGTGACTGTATGGGACGAGGGACCAGAGATCTACACTGGGCCATAACTTTGGCTGATTTTGTTGTAGAAATGCTGCACTCGGCAGCCTGTGTTCTGACTTTCAGAGCCTTATCGTTCTTAGAGTTACTGTTGAGGAAGCGTGCGCTGCATAATGATTCCAGAGGCCCAATGCCAGCCACAAGCAAACTTAAACCTTCTCATTTTCTTCACATGCCTGTGCGTTTCTCCTCCAAGGATCTCTTCCACTTTAAGGAACAAAGTCCACTAATACTACTGATATTACTACTAATACTTCTGGTATCATGGAGGCTATAGCACAGAGGGGACTTTCAGGTTAAACCCAGCTCAAATCATCAGAGTTCTGTTTTTCTGTATGCAGTGTCTTCAACCTCTGAGACACAAATAAGGGCTACATCAATTGTCTACATTGTTTGGGGGATAACATGGACTACCCTGACCAACCATTGTAAATAATATATGTTACACTGGGATTTTGTTAGCCCATGGCTCTTGTGGGGAGCACTGTCAGCACAAGTGGGATGACTTTCTCTTATATATGTCACCCTCGTGCACACGCCACTGGGCAATGTGCTGAATGCTTTGGTTGTTACCCAATAGATCTGGATCTGACATGGTGCTTTAGCACTTCCAAATTCTGTATCCATTTTAAAGCCAGGGGTTTAATCTATACTTATATGTATTGTGTATAATTTTTGGTAAATATAAACTAATATAATCCCTTGAGTCTTTATCAAACAACCTTGGTGTTACTGTTCCTTGTTGGAGAGAAAGCACATACCAAGGAGGGGTTGGATGAAGGAAATGGAAGAGGGAAAGTGATGTAAGTCTATTTTAATTAAAAATGTACTTAAAAATCCACTAGTAAGTAGAAAATATCCAAAAGGCAAGTTGGCTTTGCAGATCAAATCCTCTAAAACCAGTGATAGCTGTTGATTCTTTTACTCACTTCTTTCCCATTTAATTTAACAAAAACAAAGAGTCAGAATTGCACACATTAATTTTATTAAAAAATAATTGTTGGAAATGTGTTTAATAATAGATTTTTTTTCCAAAAAAAGAAGCAATTCAAGGTCAATACTAGGAGACTGGGTCAGTTTAAGCCAGTTAGTGTCAACTGCATACACCATTATGTTATCTACCCTATTTTATGATGTAGCAAAACAAATTGGTTGCTTGCTTGGTGACAGGTATTTCTCGCCACTCTTTTCGCAGTTACACATATGATGGGCCTTCATTAATGTGTTGATTAGAGAGGTGCCATGGACTCTTTACCTTCTTATTCCTCTTTTCTGCAAAGAAATTTCCCAACAAAATCTTCAGAAAGGGTACTAGTGAGAGCTCCTGGAATGAGAGCTTGGCACTGCTGAGGAGCTCGGCTCCCTCCCTCACAAGATATCGCTGAACGCAGAGGGAAAGCTTTGCGCTGTCCAGAGGACCTAGGCTCTGACAGTGGCACATTAGCACTTCCAGTTACTTCATTCACTTTATAGCCAGGAGTTTAATTTCCAGAAAGGAGCCAAAATTCTCCTCCCTCCCTCCTCTTTTCAATTTCAGTCTAGTGTCAGTGAGGCTTTAATTTCTTTCCTCTGCATATCACAGAGCACAGGTATGAGCCTGAGAACTTATTGCATGGAGAGAATTGCTGTATTTCCAGAATCTGTCCAGGCTTCTAATTTCTTAGAACCATAGATTTTTCCAGTGTGAAGAATTAATACTACGGCTCAGACTCAGCACTACAGAATACAGTGATAGTTTCTCAGTTTTCAGAACACACAGATAGAATGAGGCTAGAGAGCTACAGGGGCAAGATAGTGATTTTAAAATAGATTACAGATTTTAGTAGGTTTATCTTATATTATATGTCTAATATCCACTTATGAGTGAGTTATTCCCTTTGTGTCTTTCTGCTCCTGGGACACCTCACTCAAAATGATCTTTTTCAGTTCCCACCATTTACCTGCAAATTTCATGATTTCCTTGTTTTTTATTGTTGAGTAATATTCCATTGTGTAGATGTACCACAATTTCTGTATCCATTCCTCAGTTGAGGGGCATCTGGGTTGATTCCAGCTTCTGGATATTACAAATTAAAGCTGCTACACCTAAAGAAACTAATCAAGAAGGAGGACTCTGGCTAAAATGCTCAATCCCCATTCAGAAAAGCAAAGAGGATTGACATCAGAAGGAGAAAACAGGGAACAAATCAGGAGCTTGACACAGAGGGCCTCTGAAAGGCTCTACCCTGCTGGGTATCAAAGCAGATGCTGAGAGTTATGGCCAACCTTTGGACAGAGTGCAGGGAATCTTATGAAAGAAGTGGGAAATAGTAAGAACTGGAGAGGACAGGAGCTCCACAAGGAGAGCAACAGAACCAAAAAATCTGGGGTAAGGGGTCTTTTCTGAGACTGATACTTCAATCAAGGACCACACATGGAGATAGCCTAGAACCCCATGCACAGATGTAGCCCATAGCAGTTCAGTGTCCAAGTAGGTTCCATAGTATGGGAACAGGAATTGCCTCTGACATGAACTGATTGGCCTGTTCTTTCATCACCTCCCCTTGAGAGGGGAGCAACCTTACCAGGCCACAGAGGAAGACAGTGCAGCCATTCTGATGAGACCTAATAGACTAGGATCAGAAGAAAAGAAAGGAAGACCTCCCCTATCAGTTGACTTGGGGAGGGACATACATGAAAAAGGGGGAGGGAGGGAGAGATTGGGAAGGGAGGAGAGAGGGAGCCAAAGGGGGGATACAAAGTGAATAAAGTATAATTAATAAAATGTTTTTAAAAATTAAAAAGAAAATGGACCCAAAAAAGTAATAAAATAAAATAAAATAGATTACAGAAATGCGTGCGGGTAAGAGGAAAGTGAGGGCAAGATGGAGGCATTGGAAAGGAACAAATTGTAGGACCAGTAAGTTGGAGGTCCCCATTGGTCTAAAGAATTGTACATATGAGTCTCAGCAACTGCTTTGCTACCCTTCTGGGCAGAGTCTTATAGAGGCCCTCTATGGTAAGCTCCTGCCCTGTTTCCTGTTTTCTTCCTCTCCCAATGTCCATACTATTTGCCTTTATGAATGAGGATTGATCATATTACCCAGGGTCCTCTTTCTTGCTTAGCTTCCTTAGGTACACAGATTTTAGTATGATTATCCTATATTATATGTCTAATATCCACTTATAAGTGAGTATAAACCATGTATGTCTTTCTGCTTCTGGGCTACCTCACTCAGGATGATCTTTTCTTCTTCCCACCATTTGCCTGCAAATTTCATGATTTCCTTGGTTTTAATTGCTGAGTAGTATTCCATTTTGTAAATATACCACAATTTCTGTATCCATTCCCCATTTGAGAGACATCTGGGTTGTTTCCAGATTTTGGCTGTTACAGATAAATCTGCTATGAACATGGTTGAACAAATGTCCTTGTTGTATACTTGAGCATCTTTTGGATATATGCCTAGGAGTGGTATAGCTGTATCTTGAGGAAGTGCTGTTCTTAGTCGTCTGAGAAAGTGCCAGATTGATTTCCAAAGTGGTTGTACTTTGGGCAGAGTGCAGGGAAGGGGAAGATAGAAAGACCTGGAGGGGACAAGAGCTCCACAAGGAGAATAACAGAGCCAAAATATCTGGGCTCAGGGGTCTTTTCTGAGGCTGATACTCCAAACAAGCACCATTCATGGAGATAACCTAGAACCCCTGCATAGATGTAGCCCATGGCAACTCAGTGTCCAAGTGGGTGCCCCAGTAAGGGGAACAGGGGCTGTTTCTGGCATGAACTCAGTGGCTTGTTCTTTGATCACCTTCCCCTGATGAGGCAGGCAGCCTTACCAGGCCACAGAGGAAGACAATTCAGCCAGTCTAGGCTAGGGTCAGATGAAAGGGGAAGAGGACCTCCCCTATCAGTGGAGTGGGGGAGGGGCAGGGGAGGAGAAGAGGGAGGGAGGGTGGGATTGGGAGGGGATAACAGAGGGGGCTACAGCTGGGATACAAAGTGAATAAAATGTAATAAATAAAAAATAAAAATAAAGAAGAATTGTACATATATGAAGAGCAGAAGATGTGTGTTGGTAAGTGGGGAGATGGCCACAAGGGGAAAAAGGTCACAAAAGAGGTTTCACAGTGGGACAGCATTGATAGATAAGGCCCAAGGTGTAGCTAAGGATGGTAGTGATGGGTCAGAACTATGGATGGATAACCTATGTGGATGGTGATGTTATGAAGACAAGAGAAGGAGTGAGGTCTTTGCTGGGCCTTCAGCTCTTCAGTGAGTGAGGCCACTCAAGGTGAGGTATGTGTAATGGTGTGTTTACTTTAATGGAGCAGTGATTATTTTGAGCCAGAAGTGGACCATATTAGGACTCTAAGGGAATTTAGTGGCCAAAGAGAACATCATGGCACCAGAGACACAGGTTACACATCAATTAATGCTGGAGACCCAACTAGAAACTTTATGAGTTTTCTCTTCAGCTTTGAGTCTCTAAAAGTTTGTTCATGGCATTGATCCTGTGTCTGTTCACCCCCTGGATTTTCTAAACTCTCTCATGGACAGGGTCTACCTGTGGATTGTAGAAATACCCAGCATCAGATTGGTCTCACTTGAGGAATTTAGGGAGCTTTTAGGTTACTGACTTTCTTAACAACTGGAACAGAATCTCTTTGGAAATTTGTGTCCTCAGAACTGAAGATGGCTGCAGCCAATGAATGCACATAGATTCCTTAAATGGGCATCTAAGGACTACCAAAATATTCTTTCTCTAGAAATTTTGTATGTGTTCTTTATTGTTACTGGGGCTAGGTATCCATTAGTTGTCAGTCAGGCTTTCTGCTTGGTACCAGCATACTCTTTATACCTCATGAGTCTTGCAAAATCCACACCCATGCTAATGGGAAACAGACCTTCTTAGGATATAACCTGAACTCAAGAGGCAAACCAACAATTTATGGGTTTGTACCTTTACTGTCCCCAGATACTTCTCAAATGCTTTTGACTTGTTAGTTTAGGGAGAATATTTTCTTCTTAGTTTAAAGTATAAGCTGGAGTTCATTAGTTTTACTTTCAGCTCATGGGTCCTTGATAATGATGACAGCACATCAGCTCCCAGGCATCCGGAGCCTGCACACCTTCCTGTTAGTAGAACGTGACTTTGAAAGGCCTGTTATTTCATCCCAGGCCAATCCCCAGTGTTATTTCTATTGTAAATAGTTGTCCAAAAGCTCAGGGTTTGGGAGGAAACACCTTTCCTTCATGGCCCGGTCATGTGATGTTGGGCAATTATCATAGCTATGATCTCATTGTAATTATACATCAGTCAAGCAGGAGCTCACAGCCATGTCCGTGGTGACCTTCCCAGACAAGCACTTTTGTATATGCTACTCCGCAGAAACCTCAGGTTTTGCCAAGTGATAAACCTACCCTTTGTTTGTAGTGCCACCAGGGCTGCACCAACACAGGCATCTCATAAATAGAAGAAAGGACCAGAGTGCTTGAATGAAAAGATTAGAACACTGGCTTTGAAAGGTGCGTTGTGTGGGGCCTTGAGAGACAATACCATCACTCCTTTCCTCATAGATTCCATCAATGAAGGTATCTACTCTTGATATCTCTTTCATGGACCCACAGTATAAACCATAAGAGCACCCACTATACTGTTGGACCTAGACATTGAAGGTTTTTTTCCAGTTAAGAAAAATCAATGTCATTTTGTACTGGTTTTGTACATCTTGAAACAGCAGACGATAGCAGTCTTGTGTAAAAAAGAGCACTGGAAGGCCATCAGAAAACAACTGATATAAACAATATATATATAAAGATATATATCTTACCTTTCCTGATATAAACAATAACAACCCCCTCCCCAGAAAGGGCACAAAAACAGCTTCTTAGATTTAAGTCCTTCAGACTCTCAAGAGGCACAAGGATCAGTGTTTGAAGTTGACCTTATATGACCTCATGTAGTACTGATATTTGAGACCAGCAGCCTGTACCTAGAGATAGCTATTTTTCCACAGATTCATTTAAAAATACAATTCCTAGCTTATTTTGTGGACATTTATCATCTACATTATAATTCTCTACTTCCTCTTATGAATTTTCAACACAACCTCTACACATACATCTATAAACCTCACCTGTCAACTCTTAGTATTAGGTTTATGCCTCCTGGAGCGGGTGGCTAGATGGAGGGCTAACAAGAACTCCTGCATCCTCCAAAAACAACTCTCAAAATAACAGACTCACTGGACTTGTGAGGCCCAAAGGCATGCTCTCATTTGAGTATACGCGAAACACAACACAAGATAAACAGCCTGCAGTATATGCAGAAACACAACACAAGATAAACAGCACTGGCCTGAGCTACTCCAACCTGTCTACCTTGCACAGTGCTGGTGCTATTGCAGACACACTGTGCTTTTAGATTGCTTTAGTCTGTGCTGCCCATCAAAATCCCCCTCCTTACTCTGGGCCTTTCCATTGTGATGCTTTGCCTAGGAACCTGCTTTCTGTGTATCATTGGCAGCCAATATGAAGAGGATCTAAAAGAGCCCCAGCCTACCGCTGTGGATGGCAGGTAGGGTGATGTAGGGCAGCAGACATTTGCAGTTTGGGGTTATCAGCTTTCTAGAATCTCAGAAAAATGCAATGTGACATACTCTAGATAACATTTCATGATCAGTGTTCACATAAAATCATCTTAGATGAGATACGGCTTAGGTGATTGCACAGGTACACAGAACACTCATACTCTGTTATTCTTTTAAAAAATCACACTAAATATTTTTTTCTGTTGTAGACTATTGATCTGACATTGAAAGATATATGGATGCTTAGATAGGTTATTAAATATTTCCTTTCACACGGGCCTTCCTGTGCCGGGGAACTTTGAATTGTGATACCTCCGGATTCCCAGGGCAGTACAGTGGAAACTGAGGCCCAGTCAGGAGAAATATATTCTGAGCATTTTTAAGTGTATCTGTCAAGTCTGAGAAATCTGATGATAGAATCGTGGGAATCCGTTCACCCTCTGTTTCCATTTTTTATTCCATCCTTCCTCAATTGTGCAGTGTTGATTATTTCAATTTCCCATTCTTTGAACGTTTGTAGTCTAGGGGGAGATGAGAGCTTGATCTGTCATTCCACACTTTTATTAAATACATGGAATGAAGCAGTGCCTTAGCTTTCTGTAGTTAGCACCAGACATTTGAGCAATTTATTGCTTGGTTATTTACATTTTACTCCTTAACCATGGAGTAAAATTTTCTCACTTCATAATAATTTCCTATTTTGTCATGTTTGAATCAGTTTTAGATTCATGATACTTTAGGTTTGTAGACAGGATTTTGTTTACTAATTCTTCTGTTTCTGACACTGATTAGGGAATCATGGGGAGTCTTGATACTCAGGTTTGTTTTCAATGGTATTTATAGGATCAGATTGGGCTGAAATACTATGCTTCTTGCATTTTTATTCTGTTTTCAACACTGAAATTTTTGACTTAGGATTTTTTTCAGCAGAATGTGATGGTCTTTCTAATTTAAGAGCATAGGAAGCAGGCAGATCCTGCCAGGATGATTTCAGTTTGGGGTAATCTCTGTACCCAGGTTTCTCAGAAGCTGTCCAGGCAAATCCACCTGGGCTCCAGATCTCTGCAGACCTGTGTCAAGTGTGGTGACTTCCTGCTCTGCTCAATGTCATGTTTGACATGCAGGAAATATGGATGCTTTCAAGACATCATAGAACCTTTAGCCAACTGTCAGCAGGTAAAATGGCAGATGAATTATCTGCTTCTTTCTAAAAAGAGCTGTTTGTGCTTTATAGTTTTGTAGATGATGAAATCCACAGGGAAAAGTCCTTCATTGCAGAGGAAGATGGCCAGGTTTGGAGAGTAAGCAAGAGGAGCATAAAGGGAAGGAGGTACTTACTGGGTCAGGCTCTAGGTCTCTCTCTCTCTGACACTCACTAGGTTAGGTTAGGACGTAATCCAGCCTTGTGCTGACACAGTCAGAGCCAGATTTAAAGCTCAACTCCTCTCGATGTGAGAGCAAACACGGGTCTTCTCAAACAACCTTGCTTCACCACAGGTTTCATTTGGAGGAAGCCAATTAACCTCAAGTACCATGGAGGTTTTTTTGCTATCATCTCTTTGAATATCATCCAAATCCTATAGCATTCCATTTGAGGTCTTTCAAAGCTTAGGGCTACTATTGCTGGGATGAGACAACAAGGCCAAAAGCAACTAGGGAAGGAAAGGGCTTATTTCACTTACATTTCCATGTCAAAGTTCATCATCAAAGGCAGTCAGGGCAGGACTTCAAACAGGGTGGGAATCTGAAGGTGTGAGTCGAAGGAGAAGTCATGGAAGAAGAGTGCTTACTGGCGTGCTCACCTGCTTTCACAAGGGTCGAAGGAGAAGTCATGGAAGAAGAGTGCTTACTGGTGTGCTCACCTGCTTTCACAAGGGTCGAAGGAGAAGTCATGGAAGAAGAGTGCTTACTGGCGTGCTCACCTGCTTTCACAAGGGATCCAGGATTGCTAGTCCAGGAGTGACTCCACCCACAACGGCCTGGGGCCTCCAATACAATCACTAATCAAAAAAAAAAAATGCCCTACAGACTTGCCTACAGCCTGGCAATTTTTCATTTAAGGTTTCCTCCTTTCAGAAGATTCTATCCTGTGTCAAGTTGACATAAGACTAGCCAATGCAGTTACAGTCTGGGTAGAGAGCTCAGATAGGAAAGTTCTTGCCTTGTAAGCTCAAGACCTGAGTTCAGTTCTCACCTCCTGTGTGACAAAAGCAGGGCATGGTAGCATTTACTTGTAATCCCAGCACTGAGGATGTGGAGACAGGCAGAACACGGGGGTTCTCTGGATAGACAGCCTAGTTTATTTGTTAAGTTCCAGGCCAGTGAAAGACCCTCCCTCAAGAAATAAAGTAGACGGTTCCTGAGGGATAACATGGAGAAGTGTCCTCTTAGTTATGGTTCGTAGAGGGTAGGAGAGAGTCCTATCCATCATATACCTCCATGTCATCCCGAGTGCTATGTGTGCAATCACACACACACAGGCACACACGCACACATGCACATATATACATGTATTCATACACATTTAGGTGTAACCTTCTTGGCTCAGAATTGTTGTAGCATGGCTATCCAGTGGCCCTAAATCCTCTTGCTTGTTGATCTGTTCTTTTAGTGCCTGGTGTGGTTTCACTTCATCTACCAGAATTACCCACTCTAACATTTCACACTCATACTTGGTATCTTCCATAAGAACCTTACTTTTGAGTCCAGGACTTGGCCTGAGATTTTCCACATGTTCTTCATAAAGATATTCATCCTTGTCTTTTTTTTTTTTTAGCTGTGAGTTTCTTATTTGGTACTTAGCTATTAGGTCACCTTCAGGGGTGAGACAGGAATAAGGAACAGGAGCCAATTGTCACACACTCCTGGAATGCTTCCTCTGTGTCAGAGTCTGGGGTCAGTCAGTGGTATAAAGTTAGATAAGACCATTTTCTCACATGTGCCAGCTCTTAACATAGTTATGAAGAAACTTGCTTAGGTATTGGTGCTCTGAGAAAAGCCTGTGTCAGCAAATGAGGAACACAAAGACGACAGTGCCACTGTGTTAGCATCATGGGGATGGTTAGCAGAAGCCAAGTCGTTACAGACCAAGCAAGTGAGGAAACATTTTGGTGCCTTTTAGATGGGAAATTTTGGTATCTGGAATCCATAGTTCACGGCCTAGCAGGCCTCCCTAAGGTCTAATTCTAACCTCAGAGAAGGGAGTTTCCCAATAGCTGCTGTACTAAATGCAGAATGCCAACAGAACAGATTGTCGGTTTAGCTGGCTGAAATGAGGGGAAGGGCTCCTGATATGACCTTTGTTGCATGTGGAATTGTCTTTTAGGCTTGAAGTTTTGGTTCAGAAGCAAAAATGCCACTTATACAGATTAAACCCAGAACAGCAGAAGACAATTTTTCTCAAGACATTTCTCCCACATGGGAGGTGAAATGTATGGGATAGCCGGGAGACCTATAGAGCTTGTCCTTGATGCAGGGGATGGTTTGGGTATGTGACAGAGTAGACGCCTGGCACCCATCAGCTAGTCATAGAGTAGGATTATTTGACAACAGAAGAGTGGACACAAGGGAGAGGGATGAAGCTGGGGTGACAAGCCCATTTCTCACCCTATGCAGAGGGTGCTAAATGCCTGGCTCACTGAGAGGGTGTTTCATTGGACACATTTTCCACAGTGACGTTAGTTCAATATCCCTGTGGGAAGCAGGCAGTGAGAAGAATGGAAAAGAACAATGTTTTCCAGCAGGTCCATTACAGGATGGAAAACCTGACGTGGGTGTGCAAAGGTCTCTTTTTCTCCTGGAAAGATTTAGAGAGGTTACTGACTCCTGACTACTTGGGACTTTTATTAATATCAGATACCATAGTATTTAGGATTTGGAATTGTCCAAATCAATGAACCTTAACTACGTGCATGTGTGTTCATTTCAGGATCATACTGTTGAATGTAAAACAAAAAAGCCATGGAAAAACTCTTACAGTGTGATTACATTCATATACACATGTATGTGTAAATATGCATGTATGTGATTTATGGATGCAGACGTGTGCAACTGTCAATCAGGCAAGGAAACACGTTTTAGTTACTTTTTCTGTTGGTATGAGAAAGCGTCTTAAAGAGGCATGAGTTTATATTGGTTCCCAGTTTCAGGTATAGTTCATCATGACAGGAGGTTGAAGCAGCCAGTCGTATTGCATGCATAGTCAGGAAATGGGGTGATGGCTGCTGGTATTCAGCTAAATTTTTTTTTCTTATACATATGTGTCGAGAGGCTTGTCTCCTAGACAATTCCAGATCATGACAAATCAACATCACTAACCTTAAGAAAATATAAACAGAAAGCTTGAATGTGTGATTGCAGATTTTGAGGGACAAAGGGTTGGAATGGAGTGGAAACGCACAATAGAGCTCAAGATAATGATAATTTCCTCCTTCTTGTGAATGGGCAGTGAGAAAGAAGTGTTCATTGTGTGATGACTCTTCATATGTTACATATATTTTGAGGATAAAATTTATGTCAACCATATTTAGTAAAAGCAATTAAAGTAAACCTTCTGATTAAGAAAGGCAGGCTGGAGTGGTCAGGATAAGCAGGGTGGGGTGTCAAATATTCATATATTTGAAGGAAGGCCTTTGGACCTTTGGTCAGATGGACCTTTGGTCAGTTGGCAGCTTCTTATGAGTCAGTATAAATTGGTTTTCCTCATATCACTAACTGATTTATATTTGAAATGAAAATATCCCAAACCCAACTTTATGAATTGATCCTGGATCCCCCTTTGAATGAAAAGTTTATTTCTTTTCCTGTGAAGGAAAATGCAGTTAGCCATCCATTTCTTTAGCTTCTGTGTCCTTGGATTCAGTCCATCACAGACTAGGTTTTATGCAAACAGGCCTACAATAGCTTTAGCTGTATTGAACATGTACAGAATTTTTTCCTTGACAAGAATCCCTATGGGCACAACAACAATTTATATTAAATTTACATCATACTAAGCATTCTATGTACATAGGCATGATTTGCTGGTATATGAAAGAATGCGCATAAATTATGTGTTAAGTGTGACATCATTGTGGATAAGGGACTTAAACATTGGCTGATTTAGGTTCCCCTCTCACCCCCAGGGAGTTCTAGTACCGAACCTTTGTGAATACAGAGGGGATGATTGCAATGTAAGGTGAAAAGAAAAGCAGGTTGCAATACAGCCATGTATGCAGCTTCATTCTGACGGTATGTAAAGATCAGTTCCTGTGCACAGAGTTCTAAAAGCTTAGATATATGGATACATGGGAAATCATAGCCATTAATCTGCTCAATGGGAAAGAAGAAGGAAGAGGAGGAAGAAAAAGAAGGAGGAGGAGAAGAAGGAGAAAAGGAGGAGAGGGATGGAGGGAGGGAGGGAGGGAGAGAGAGAGAGAGAGAGAGAGAGAGAGAGAGAGAGAGAGAGAGAGAGAGAGAGAGAGAGAGAGAGAGAGAGAGAGAGAGAGGAGCTCCATGAAGATATTTAAGAGATCATTTCGGGAATAGGAATGGCTTGTTTCCAGCAAAGAGGACAGATGTGACAAGCAGCTGGCCTGTTGAATTATTTCATTTCCCGAATTCCCCAACGTGGGCCCATCCCCTCTGCCCTCCTGTTTGCCTTTGGCAATGCTGCTTTCCCTTTTGTGTGTTTTCATTGCCCAGTGAAGGCTTTTCTTTCTGTTTTCTGAAAAGGATGAAAGCGTTGATTAGTCCATGAGCCAGGAGACTACCCAGGAGTTAGGAAACTTACTGGTGAAGACATGTGTCAGGGCATGTCCTGTGCATGGGGACCCAAGTGAGCAGGGTCTGCTCCACAGAAGCAGACCTTCCTGTAGAAAAAGAGGCAGACTTGGCATCAAAGCCTCTTACAAATCACCCCCTTCCTTTCCCTTCTCCTCTTTTCACTCTAGTCTGTGGTCCCTCGTTTGGTTTTCTGAGAAGCTGACTAAGACTCAGTCCAGTGTAGAGAAGTTTGTTAGAGGGTACTCTGGGGGTAACATCTGTTGAAGAAAGGGGAAGGGACAGAAGTAGTAAGATGAGGGAGAGAAGCTACGATGGGATGTAGTCTTGATAGAAGCCTCAGCTGACCCTGCAGAAGAAGTAGAGAAGACATTGCTCAGACTTAAGGTAATGATGGATGGGGCTTGGCCTTCACATCCACCTGTGTTCATCAAGCAATAGATGCTGGCCAACTCAGGGTATGTCATAACCATTACTAATGGAGTAGCTCTTCAGCAGAAGCAAGCCTCAGAGGGGTCAACAGCATTTGTAGCAAACTATACTTAGCCCTTTTTTGTGGTACTGGGACTAAACCTAGGCCCACATGCCTGTTACCCAAGCACTCTAATACTGAGCCCCTAACTCCCCATCCCCCAAGGGTTCTGTTCTTGAATGAGCTCTGGATGGCATGATACAATATTCACTGCATCCGCATGGTGCAACCAGAATATTACATAATGTCATTTGTCATTAAAAACATTCTTTGCGACTCTCTATTGCCTGTAGGAAAAGGATCAAACACAGCATTCAAAGGTTCTTACATTTTGTACCAGTTCTTATTCCTTCTTCGTAAATCTGTTTCCTACCCTGCCCATGGATTCTTAAAACCACACATCACATTCTAGCTGCTCTAAACATGCCCCTACCTAAACACACAGATTTGTACACCTGTTTAATGTATCTGGAAGTCTTCCTCCTTCAAGGTCACTCAGCCATCAAACCCATATTCAAGTGTTGCTTGACACTCTGGTTCCCCAGGCATCATCTTTCTTCAGACCTCACAGCCGACTTTTCTTTCCCCTTCCTCTGTTTTCTGCTCATCTTCTCCATTTTCTTTATCGTAAAACAAAATGTTACTCCTAGCCATGCAGCTTTCATATTAAATGACGTTTCAATAAAATGATTTGATACAGTTTTAAACAGAAAGAGGGTCGGGGTTCAGATTGCAAATTCCTTCCCCAACACAATTTTTTAAATTCAATTTTATTTATTATAATTTATTCACTTTGTATCCTTGCTGCAGCCCCTTCCCTTGTCTCCTCCCAGTCCCCCCCTCCCTCTTCTCCCTCTATGTCCTTTTCCTAGTCTCCTGATAGGGGAGGACCTCCTCCCCTTCTATCTGACCCTAGCTTATCAGGTCTCATCAAGGCTGGCTGTATCACCTTCCTCTGCGGCCTGGCTAGGCTGCCTGCCCCCCAGGGGTTGGTGATCAAAGAGCCAGCCACTGAGTTCATGTCAGAGACAGCTCCTGTACCCCTTACTAGGGAACCCACTTGGAAACTGAGCAGCCAGTGGGCTTCCTTTGACCAGGGGGTCTAGGTCCTCTCAATGCATGGTCCTTAGTTGGAGTACGGGTCTCTGCAGGACCCCCTGGGCCCAGGTATTTTTGGTTCTGTTGTTCTCCTTGTGGAGTTCCTGTCCCCTCCAGGTCTTTCTATCTCCCTCTTCTTCCATAAGGATTCTAGCACTCTGCCCAAAGTTTGGCTATGAGTCTTAGTATCTCCTTCGATACCCTGGTTAGGTAGAGTCTTTCAGAGGTCCTCTGTGGAAGGCTCCTGTCCTGTTCCCTGTCTTCTCCTACTTCCTATGTCTATGCTGTTTGCCCTTCTGAAAGAGGATTAAGCATCTTCCCTAGGGGCCTCCTTGTTGTTTAGCTTCTTTAGGGCTATAGATTTTAGTATGTTTATCCTATATTATGTGGCTAATATCCACTTATAAATGAGTATGTATCATTTGTGTCTTTCTGATTCTGGGTTACCTCACTCAAGATGATTTTTTCTAGTTCCCACATTTGCCTGCAAATTTTATGATTTCCTCGGTTTTAATTGCTGAGTAGTATTCCACTGTGTAAATGTATCACCCTTTCTGTATCCATTCCTCTGTGAGGAACATCTAGGTTGTTTCAAGATTCAGGCTATTATGAATAGAGCTGCTATGAACATGGTTGAGCAAATGTCCTTATTGAATGGTGGGACATCTTTTGGGTGTAAGCCTAGGAGTGATAACTGGATCTTGAGGTAGTACTATTCCTAATTTTCTGAGGAAGCACCAGGTTGATTTCCAAAGTGGTCGTACAAGGTTACATTCCAACCAACAGTGGAGGAGGATTCTTCTTTCTCCACATCCTCTTCAGCATGCCTCATCCCTAGAGTTTTTGACCTTAGCCATTCTGATGGGTATGAGGTAAAATTTCAGGGTCATTTTGATTTGCACTTCCTGAATGACTAAGGACGTTGAGCATTTCTTTAAGTGTTTCTCTGCCATTCGATATTCCTCTGTTGAGAATTCTCTGTTTAGCTCTGTACCCTATTTTTTAAAATGGAGCTTTATTGTTAATAGGAAAAACTGAGAGAACAGCTCAGGCATCTAAACTGATGTGTTCATACCATGGACTGCAATGAAGCAGCAAAACAGAAGCAACATGTGTTGAGGACATGTGCTACAATATGGATGTATCTCAGTCATTATGCTAACTGAAAAAACACATACTTTCACCCCAAACCACATACTCTGTCATTTCATTCACTAGAAGCAAACTGGTATGGTTGAAAAAATATATCAGAGCAGTGGTTTGAGCTATGTGACTAATTCCTTCTCTTCTTTTCATCATGTGTGTATTTGTGAATGCATCTGTGAGTCTCATTCATAAAAAGAATTTCAACGCAGCACAGATAAGTGAAGGTCACATGTTTGGGAAACACCATGAAGAATGTACCCTAAAAGGAATGTTTTGGAAAGATTCAAGGGAAGGTGATGACAGTGATGGTTAGCCTTACGCCTGAGGCAAGGAACATGGTGGGAATAGGCACATCATAAGCACAGGCAAGGGCTCAGCTCTGAGTCAGTGTGTTGAAGGGTTCAGAACATGTCCTTAGATTACTGGGAGTCAGTGACGCCTTTGGAGGGACAAAATCAGAACTATGCTGCCTTTGTGTTATGTACTTATGTAAATGAGACAAGTGGAAGGAATGAAAGGAGCTCAAGGAACCTGTTGCATCAGCCAGTTCTGTTAGCACTTGACACAGACTTGGCTTCCAAGAGCGCCATAGGAGAATCAAGAAAAAGCAGAAGTAAGGTGAGCTTGCACATCTTAGGAATTTTTATAGATCTTAAGGTACTTGGGAGAATGGCTAAGATAGGGTTTATTCTTGGGCAGGCATACAAAGTGGGCTATGGGAAGAATTTCAATTGTGTACTCATGAGGATTTAGTAAAAGTGATTGATTGTGAAATATACTATTTTAAAAAAAAGGAATTTACTAGCGGTCAAATGAAGTGCCTGTCCCAGGAGAGATGATACTCAGCTGCACAGGTGTGCGGGGTTGGATAAAGACAGGCATCCCTGAAGATCCTGTGGGCACCCCAGAATCACTCTTGGCTATTGATGTTACTTCATGCATCCAGGGTGAGTTGGCCTTTGCTATCTTGTTCTAAGTAAACACAGGGGCACATGACAACAGGGACAACATAGCTTTTAGAATAATTGGGTGGAGATCTGCATTTACTAACCTTGGAAACTTGGAAGTGGCTCATAATGATGTTGACACCATTGTCTGGTCAAGCACCCTGAGTTAGTGGTCAGCAGTATGCATTTTGAGGTTCAACAGCACAGCCTTGTATATGACCTTGTATAGCTTATTGAATCTATTGTCTCAGTATCTTCATCTGTAACACAGGTCCATCTATTGGAATTACAAGGATTAATAAGATAGTCCTGGTGAGATGGCTCAGTCCATATAATGCCTACTGCTCCAAACAGAGGACCTGAGTTAGATTTGCAGCATCCATGTAAATAAAAGCCAGACATAGCAGCAGATCTGCAACCCCAGTGCTGGGGAGGATCCTGGAGTTTGCTGGCCAGTCAGTCTCATTCAATCAGTGCACTCCAAGTCAGCGAGAGACCATTGGTCAAAAATTAGATGGGCCAGGTGTGATCACACATGTCTTTTATGTCATAACCTTGGAAAGAGAGGTAGGAAGATCTCCTTGAGTTTCAGTTTAGCCTGGTTGACATAGTGAATTCCATGTTAATTAGGGAGACGTAATGAGACAATTTTTCAAAATAACAAAAGATATAAAATTGTTGAGGAAGATAGTCACACACACATAACACACATGGACATGGACATACAGAGACACAAATTAACAAAGAATTATAAAAATACAAATATAATGCTAGGTAATCCTTTAACACAGTGCTTGAAATTTCTATTCACGCCACTGCCCTGCCTACCTGAGCTGAATTTATTTTATTTTATTTTTTTTAGCTGTATCTTTTTTTTAATTAATTTATTTTTATCTCAATCACAGGTTGGGTACTTTGAATCCCAGGCGTAGCCCCCTCCTCCATTCCCTCCTACCCTCCCACTCCCTCCCTCATCTCCTTCTTCCCCGCCCCCTCCAAGTCCACCAACAGGGGAGGACCTCCTTCCCTTCCATCCAACCCCAACTTATCATGTCTCCTGAGCTGAATTTAAACCACAAACTCTTTTATGCCCTACCATCCCATGTTATATTCAAGTGCACCATATATCCAATAATGACATTTCTTCTCTCTTGACTAGGAAGTTGACCATAAAGGGAACACCACTAAGTGGGAATGGATGAGGCTGACACTTTGTCTATTTCCTTTCACTAATAGCTTTGTGTGTGTGTGTATTTAAATTAAAAGATGTTAATTATATAAATACATTCAAAATAATACAGATATCAATTGATTTATTAAAGTTGAGCTGTCTCTTTTTTCTTCAAGTGTGTGTGTGCATGTGTGTGCATACGAGCACATACATGAGTGCATGTATGTTGATGTGTGCACATGTGGAGGCAAGATTGTAACCACGGGCATTCTTTAGGTGCTGTTCACTTTGAATTTTGAGACAGAGTTTCTCCCTGGGACCAGGGATCATTGTTTAGGTTAGGTTGACTAGCCTAATTATTATCATTATTATTTGAACTCTATTCTCTGGTCACTGCTTTGCTAGTATTGGAATTATAAGTGCATGTTGTCAGGCCTGGCTTTTTAAGGGTAGGTTCTGGGAATAGAACTTAAAATGAGAAATTGTAAGAAAAGAACTTCACCTATTGTGCTATCTGTCCAGGCACAGATGAGATTTCTTCTTTCTTCTTTTTTTAAACATTTTTATTTTATATTAATCACAGGTTATGTACTTTGTATCCCAGCCGTAGCCCCCTCCCACATTCCATCCCTATCCCCCTTTCCCTCCCTCATCTCCTCCCTGCCCCTTTCCAAGTCCACTGATAGGGTAGGACCTCCTCCCCTTCCATCTAACTCTAGCTTATCAGGTCTCTTCAGGAATGGCTGCAATGTCCTCTTCTGTGGCCTAGCAAGGCTGCTCCTCCCTCGGGGGTTGGGGAGGTCGAAGAGCCAGCCATTGAGTTCATGTCCAAAATAGTACCTGTTCCCCTTACTAGTGTACCCACTTGGGTATTGAACTACCATTTGCTACATACAAGCAGGGGTTCTAGGTTATATCCATACATGGTCCTTGGTTGGAGAGACAGTCTCATAAAAGACCCCTGTGCCCTGGTATATTTGGTCCTTGCAGAGCTCCTGTCCTCTCCAGGTCATACTAACTCCTGTTTCTTTCCTATGATTCCCTGCACTCTGCCAAAGGATTGGTTATGTTTCTTAATATTTGCTTTGATACCCTGCTAGGTAGAGTCTTTCCGAAGTCCTCTGTGGTAGGCTCTTGTCCTGCTACTTCCTTTCTCCTACGTCCAATGTCCATCCCATTTGACTTTCTAAGTGAGGATTAATCCTCTTACCCCAGGTCATCTTTCCTGTTTATCTTCTTTAGGTGTATAGATTTCAGTATGTTTGTCCTATCTTATAGGTCTATATAAGTGAATATATACCATGTTTGTCTTTCTGCTTTTGGGATACCTCACTCAGGATGATCATTTCCAGGTCCCACCATTTGCCTGCAAATTTCATGATTTCCTTATTTTTAATTGCTGAGTAGTATTCCAATGTGTAAAAGTACCACAATTTCTTCTTTCTTTTTTAATAATATTTTTATTAATTCTTTGAGAACTTTCTATAATATGTTTTGATCATAGTCACCCTCTCTCCCCCAAGTTCTCTACTTATCAAGCTTTGAGGTTGTTGTTGCTGTTTTTTTTTTTTTTATCTCTATTAAGTCCAGTTTGTACTGCTCAGCTACACTTGGAAGTGAGGAATGCCCTGGACGGTCATTGGCCTTCCAAGGGACACATTAAGGAAACTGACTCAGCTCCCACCCAGGCCCAGATTCAGGCCTCTGAGTTGGCCCATCCCAAAATCTACATCATCTGCAAATGGTTGGGATGCATGAAAGGGCCAGTCCTGCTGTTCCAGAGCTGTAGGATCTCCATGACACGGGGAACAACAGGACAAATGGGAGGAGTCCCAGGAAGGATCCACAGCGATGGCCTCACCGAAGCCAGGGACCTCAAACTTAACCAATGACTCACTGCAATGAACATTTGCAAATTGCACTGTGGGACCCACTGTGACACACTACAGCCTCCACAATGACATGTTTTTTCTATGCTTTGTGTGTGTGTTTGTGTGCTTTTTTTTTTTGGTGCGGGGGGAGAGGTTGCAAGAATAAAGGGCAGATACGAAAGGACTAAGAAATGATCAGGGCTAGGGTGCAAGATGTGAAACTCACGAAGAATCAATAAAAAATTTAAAAAGTCATATTTGACTACAGTTTATAATATTTAATATTTATAGTTAATATTACAGTTAATATTTAATGAGTAGTAAAATTTAGAGTTAAAATTTTAAATCCTGCTAATCAAAATTCCTTTAAAAATAAACTTAAAAGCACTGTTTAAACTAGTTTTTATTATATATGATAGATATCTAATACCTACCAGTCTATGTAAACATATCTAGTGATTTTTATCACTTGCCTAGAATTGCGTTTTATATCAACCATTTGCCCACAGATGAGCACTTAGCTTGCCTCTATCCATTGCTGGACACAGCGAAGGTTGTAAGAGCTCAGGCATAGGACTTTCACTGTGGCATTACCATAACGAACAGGTTGTTAGGTTTACTCTAAATACAACATGCATCTTGAGGTTAAGCAATATATCATAGACAGTAAAGAGAGTTTTTGCATGCACATTCTTAAGAGAAAAACGCAGAGAGAACATACCGTAAGTTAGGATTCAGCAGACCAGATTTAGCACACTCTGTGCTGCTCTTTCCAGCCTGTGTCCCACTCCACGTGTGTACCAAGCCTAGTCCCTGGGACAACAGCACTTCCGAGATGTGAAGACATCAGCTGTGACGTTATAAAGTCTATTTGCTTTTTTGTTCAACAGCACAGTTCCTGTCTCTTCAGTGGCTGTCTGTGGTCTGACTTGTGTTCCACCCTCTGGGCCACACACTTCTTAGGTTTACTTTTGTCTCAATTTCTCTTGAATTGTGGAAAATCCAAAGTGATGCTCCAGAGCAGGAATGTCACCCCCTCCAGAATATGATCCTGTCTGTAAAGTAGCCTAAGCTTGCAATGCCTTTTCTGGCTGGCTGTGCTCAATGCCAGAAACTAACACAGTCTATGAAAGCGCTGTGTCTCTTTTCTCCGTGTTAATAAAGACTCCCTCTTTTTGTTCTGTTCCTCATTCACTCTGATGTCTGAACATCCTATGGACTTTTTCATTTGGGTTATTAACCAAAAAATATCTGTGTCCTTTCTAAATTTCTCATCCCAAACAATGCAGAGTTGACTCTGGTCCTTGTGTGAGATCCCAAAGGCCTTTTTTGATGCTGATCTTAGGCTGCCTGTGTGAGTGGTGGTTATGCCACCCACACATCACCCATGGAATCTGTTTACACTGATTCTCAGAGAAATAAAAGCATCATGCCACTTTCTATAATTCTCTAAAACACTTTCTATAATTTTTATAATTCCGTAATTTATTTTTCCATAGAGTTTTCCCTCCCTCTTGCTTAAAGTTTACTCACTTCTTTAATTTGTCTGATTCTTCATAAACATATAAGCTTCATATATTAACCTGTACTTTTTCTGCTGCTGTGTCCTTGGCACTTCCAATAGGGACTCTCTCTCTCTCTCTCTCTCTCTCTCTCAGACACACACACACACACACACACACACTACACATAGAAATCACTTGCCAATGAATTAATACATTTCCTTTTAGAACCTCAAGTGTACCCACTGCACTTCCTCAATCTCCCTAAAGGGACAAAAGTTCTTTTGATTCAGTTTTATTACATAAGGAAGAATATTCCCTAACTTACATCAATCACTCCTAATCAAGAGATAATCTTAAAGATATAATGAAATGTGCACATCACCAAAAATATTCTGGTAGTCCACTTTTTCCATCCTAAAGAATTTCTTTTAGTTCTATATATTCCTGGATAATGATATACATGAGTCACTTTTAACAATTAGGTGGCTAGGGTTATAGATATGTATGAGAACCAACAAGGAGATGTATAGTTTATAAAATACTGGGCTCTTCCAGGTGAAGTTCTAGAGAGAGAGAGAGAGAGAGAGAGAGAGAGAGAGAGAGAGAGAGAGAGAGAGAGAGAGAGAGAGAGAGAGAGAGAGAGAGGTAGTTTGAGTTCTAGCTGCTTCATATTGGCTGTGTGATTAATTAGCAGTTATTTTTTTCAAGCCTCAGTATGAAATGGGGACATTAATATAGATGTACTACAGAATGTGGGCAAAGTCCAAATGTGATTAAGTGTTAGATTTTTTTCCCATTTTTTTTCTAATAAATTCCAGTGGAAAAGTCACTCAAGTCCTCTACAAACAATTTCTCATTTAATATAAAGACCAAAAAAATGTAACCAAATCACCAGGCAGGATCCTACATGGTGTCACGGTAGTACCTCTGGTGATTCCAGCTAAGGGCTCACTCAGACTCTCTCTGCGCCCCGAATGAAAGCACCCCCAAAATTTCCTGCTATCATCAGTGAGCTGAAAAAAAGAACACAAACAGTTCATGACATCATTGTCTCAAAAAATTTCAGGAAAAGGAGATGTTCAGACTTGAAATCAGTTAGTAACACATCAAAGGGGATCGGGGGAGCGGAGCCAGGGGACTTCCCTCCTCACGCGGGCAGCTGACCCTGCTGTCCACACCTCGCAGCTTGTGCTTATTTCATTTATTTGCTATGTTGTGCATTTGGTATATTTTCTTATCTCCAACCTTGCAGGTGTCACTAAACTGGAGTGAAACCACACAGGCTGTTGAACGTAATGCTAAAATGATGCTCAGCGCACACGCTGTGCTTACTCACATGTCACCAGACTCCTAGGAAGCAATAAAGAAATCAAAGTAAGCCTGTATCTTCCTGACGTGGGAGAAAGCAGGGCACAGTGAACCAGGAATTGTGAGCAGGATGGGAAGGCAGAAAGAGGCTGGGCTTAGATGAAACCAAAAGAGTACTTTGGGAAGTGCGTAAGAGCATCGCACAGGTGGAATGAGAGGAACATCAGTAATGCGGTAGGTCTGGGGGCTGAGGAAAGCTTGGACCGCATAAGTATGGCTGGTATGGCTGGTAGGAGGGACTCCACACAGGGAGAAGAAAGGACCATACCGGCTAGGCAGCTCCCAGGCGAAAGCAGCCTATGGAGTTACTAAGCTAGAGAGATGATAAGCAGCGTTGGGAGAAGCACATTGCGTACATTGTCTTCAAGAAAACAGTAACAGAGAAATGAGGTCATGGGAAGCAGTAGCAACTGCTGATTGATTTTCCAAGTCCTTTGAGCTGATAGTTCAACAGAAAAATTCAGCCCTGATCTCTCACTACTAGATTCACAGTGACCTTAGTTTTCCTAGAAATTGGAGATTCTAGAAGTTCAGGACTCAGTGCTTAAAGCCAAAGAGGTCCCAGGGAAGTGGCAGACGATAGAGTGCCTCCATCAGCATGAGTGACTGTAATTTCTTCACTCAGTCATTTGTTCAGTTAGCAAATGTTTGTTTATTTTTAAATCATCTTAGTTTTTATTTTATGTGTACGAACGTTTTGCCTGCATGTATGTCTGTGAATCGCCTGCATGTCTGGTGCCTTCAGAGCCTGAGAGAGGGCATTAAATCCTCTGAAACTAGACAGTAATGAGCCATTTCTCTAGCCCCTAGCAAATATTTATTAAAAACTAAGTTAGGGGCTGGAGAGGTGGCTCAGCAGTTCATGCAGAAGAACTGAGTCTGATTTTCAGTACCCAAGTCAAGGACCTGACAACTGCCTGTAATTCCAGCTCCAGGGATTATCCAAGGATACCTAAAACATTCTCTCTCTCTTTCTCTCTCTCTCTCTCTCAAACACACACACACACACAAAACCTTTTAAAAAAAGAAAAAAAACTGCTTTATTTTGAGAAAGCTTTTGAATGGTGTTATAGTTAAAAGTAGGCAAAGACCCTGGTGTAGAGCATGAATGCATGCTAGGGGAGGTAAGTCAGGTTATAAAATAATGATTAAGCAAACAACTATCATAAGGCTGAAGTCAATCAATCACTGAGGAAACAATTGGACAGTGCGTTCTGAGCAGGAAAGGCTTGGGGAAAAAAGTACCTAGGTGATGATTTCCTCTTGGTGGTTAGAAAGGGTTTTCCCAAGGAAGTGACATCTAATTTGAAGTCAGAATGACAGACAGAGTAGTTGGTGAAGCAGAGATGGGGCATGGAGCACAGGACACAACATGCCTGTCTGAACAGAGTTAGGGATAAGCTCCAAATAAACCAAGCAATGTGGGGTAGGGGGAAGGTAGGTTAGAGAGTTAGTCTCAAACGTAGGGTACTCTCGCGAGCACTCAGGAGGCTGAGGTGGTTTGGGGCTTTAGTCTAAGTCCATTATAAATTCCTATGAAGTTTGAGAAGGTGTGACTAACTCTCAAAAGGATTCTTTTGACCCTTGGCAGGGAAACAGGTGGCGCTCTAGTTCCATTTTGTTGTTATGACAAACCCCTTGACCAAAGACAACTTAGGGCAAGAAAGGGTTTATATTAGTGCAAGAACTCCAGCAAAAACTTGAAGAAAAAGAAAAAAATCATACAGGAATGCTGCTTGCTGCTCTCACACATACTTCCACAAGCAAGCTTTCTTATACTGCCCAGGATCACCTGCCCAGGGAACAGCACTACCCATAGCAGGCTGGGCCTTCCTATATCAATTTGCAATTAAGACAATTACTCATTATATGCCACATAACAATATTGTCTGGGAATTTTTTTAATTTGGAAGTCTTTATCAGATGACTCTAAACTATGCCAAGTTGACCACTGAAATTAACTTTGACAGATGGAAAAGGGAGAGTCAGGGAGTCCATCTCACTGTCATATGTATGGTTTAGTAACGGGTGCTGGTGGTCTCTGTTTGCATGTGTCAACAAAGATGGGGAGGTGGGAGAAAGTACAATGTAAGGAAAAGATATAAAGCCACCTGGGATCAATTTGACACAAGGACAAGGGCAAGTGAGTAGAACTGAGATTCCCAAACATATGTCATTACAGAACTGAGACTATAACCTGATTTGGAATAACAGTCTGAGAAAATATAATTAACATGAGTTTCTTCTGTAATGGTTATCAAGAAAACAAATGACAACAAATGCTGGTGAGAATGTGATGGTGAACAGAGAACTTTACTTGATGCTGATGGAGGGGAGGACCTAGTAGATCCACTGTGAAAGTCAGTTTGGAGGCTCCTCAAAACACTAAAAAAGGAACTACCATAGGATCCAGAAATACCGTCTTGGGTATGTAACCTAGGGACTCCAAGTCACCACACCTCAGAGGTACTTGCTCATCCATATTCGTTGCTGTACTATTCATAATAGCTAGGAAATGAAAGCAGCCTAGCTGTCTATCAGTGATGAATAGAAAAATGAACTGTGGTGTGCACACACAATGGAATTTTATTCAACCATAAAAAGGAATGAAAACGTCATTTTCAGGAAAATGGGTATAACTGTAGATCATAATGCTAAGCAAAAAGCCAAACCAGGAAATATATATGTGTGTGTGTGTTTTCTTTCATAGGCAGAGTCTATATATCTGTATGTAAACTGTTTATGTATCTTTCTAACCTTTATCTATCTACTGTCTATTATCTATGTATCTATTATCTTTCTTATATATTATCTCTCTATTATCTACCTATTTATCAGCTCTCTAATCTATATATTATCTACCTAGATATCTATGTGTCTATCATCAATCATTTATCATCTATCATTATCATCTGCCTATATATCATTACCATCATATATTTCTCATCTATCTATCTATCTATCTATCTATCTATCTATCTATCTATCTATCTACCTACCTACATACATACCTACCTATCTATCATCTATTCTACCAAGAAAACCAGAGAACTATTTGGGGACTGGCAGGAGGGAGAGAAAAGATCAGAGAGATCAGTGGCTCAAGGGGACAAATAAAAGCCAAAGACAATGATCTCACAATAAAACCTATTATTTATAATTAACTAAAACTGAAGATGTGCTCAATCTGGATTAGGGTAAGACACACATCTAGTGGTCAGTGTCCCTGAGAGAGACAGGTGCAAAGGGAAGACCAGATGAAGACAGGCAGAGAAAGGCCTGCTGTGTGTCCATAGGCCCCAAGAGCTAGATAAGGTGTAGACCTGGATCTTTTTCAGAGAGTCCAGAGGGACCCATCTCTGCTTGTATCCAGTTTTAGACTTCCCAGAACGGTGAAAGAATCATCTAAAGCTGTATCAATCCAGGTTTGTGATTAAGCTGTTTAGGGCGGTCACAGGAAGCCAACAGAGGAGAGAAGAAAAAAATCAAGACTAGATCTGCAAGTGTTCAATTTGATTAGAAGACGACTCACAGAAGAGCATGATCATGACGTCTTCTGGAGGAGGCAAAATTGAAGAGATCCGACATGAAGTGAAATCCAGGCCCAGCTTGCAGATGGGGTGGGGAGATGCGGGGAGGTAGAGGTATGGGCAAGGAACATCACTAAAGAGAGAGACTGATAGCAGGAAGAAGGGGCTACTGCTTCCACCTTCTTCCCTACTTGGCCCTACAGATGCTGTGCTGTATCCTCTTAGAATTCAAGTGCTACACTGTAAGCAACATCTGGGCACTAAAAGCTGTCTATGGCAGCTGAATTTGAATTTATAACATTTGAATATGAAACCAGACACCCAGTATCTTAATGAACCTTTCCCACTGTCAAATCCTTGCAATTTAAAATTTTTTCACACAAGAGCCCCTTACCATATCCAGAAGAGATCTTCTTACCAGAATATGGCATTTGTAGACATGTCAAAGTATTTTAGAATAAGACATTTTTCAAATCGAGGAATCTCTGACAAACTTCCTGTCCATGTAAATGCATGGGTACCGTGAAAAAGAAAATTCAGAGAATTTGGTCAGTTCTTTTGTATGAGTGGCTTATAAATTTTCAAGTTTCAGTAGGAAACCCTAGCATGTGCTGATAGAGTCTGTAGTTAAAAAGTGTCTAGGAAGCTGTACACTCTTGCCTCTTGGACAACTGCTTAAGTTGTTTTCACTGCTTGAAAATTCCTCCTTGCAGCCCACCTTGTCCCATCCATCCCAGCCTCCCCATCATTCAGGAGGCTGCTTTAGGATGCCATTTCATCTGAACTTGGGCTGGAGCAGTACTGAGCATGTACTGAGTTTGCAGAGGACCGGAGTTCAGTTCCCAGCACTCACATCTGATGACTCACAACTAATTGCCTCTAACTTCAACTCTAGGGGATCTAACTCCTCTTAGTTCTGCAGGCATCTGCACTTCTGTGAACAAACCCACACAAGGTACACACACATATGTGATTAAAAAGTCTTTTTAAAAGATCCCCATTTCTAAAGATCCCCTCCCCTTTTCAGTGGCATTCAGTGTGGGATGTAAGACCAGTAGGTAATCCTCATACATACTGGCTTCCTGCCGTGCTTACTGCTACACCCTTCTGCTTAGGGTTGGATCTGAAAACTGTAGTTCCATCCTTCTTATTTCTGCATTCTAAGCTTCCTGATCTACTCTCCTTTCACTGTTACCTTCTTCTAAGCACAGTCACACAGTGATTACATGTTCGATGCACTGGGATGTCCATGTGTACAGAGAGGTGGAGAGTGTGCACGCAAACATTTGTGAGTTGTAAAGTTGCCTCCTTTTCTCAAATGCTTGCTTTGGTGGTGTCCCACAGGTATCGCATAGAACTTTCTGGAAGCAGAAATCTAGCTCTTTGTCTCTTTCTTCCTTATACCTCAACTTCTCTTGATTCTTCTCCCTTTTCTTTTTATTTATATTTATTCATTTATTGAGAACGGGTCTCAGGTTGGCAACAAACTTCTATGAGGCTGAGCAGAAACTAGTATTGAGCTTTCCGTCTCTTCCTTTTCTGTGCTGGGATTGAAGGCTAAGCCACCACAGTTATGAGACAGTAGGGATGGAACCCAGGGCTTTGTATACACTAGGCAAGCACACTGCACTAAATGAGGTAGACACCCAGCTTGAAAACTCTTGCTGTTCAGCCTACTACCAAAACTCTCCCTTAGCTCACAGCTAGGATTTTGAGTCAAAATTCAGCTTGTTTCTAGACTTTTTCTGATCATGGTTTCTCTGCCTTGTCTAGACTCTTAGGTTACCTTCACTAAAATACTTTCAAGTTTAATCTATTCTCTGTGATTTCTTCTTTCTAATAGTTTGCTCTTGGCTTAGTCTAGGCTTTTAAAAAGATTTATTTTTATATATGTTTTGTGTGACTACATGCCACAATAGTGTAGGTGTCCTTGAAGAACAGAAAAAGGGCTTGGCTCTCCTGGAGCTGGACTGTGAGGCAGTTGTGAGCTGCCTAATATAGTTCAGAGAACCAAAGTTGGCTCCTCTAGAAGAGCAGCACGAGCACTTAACTGCCGAGCCATTTCCTTAACCCTGTCTTGCTTTGTAAAATGGAACATTTCTCACCCTATTGTCAGTAATATAAAGAAAACCTAAATTCTAGAAGTCCTGTTCTATCTGTGGAGAGACAGAAGGTTAGAAAGCGGTACACACCCATGACAGCTCATTTGCCCTTTAAGTTTCATGGGAACTTGGCTTTTGGGTACAGAGGAAGGATCTGTACTTTGTAGGCTCATTTCCTGAAGCAGCTGGAATCAGGAGTGGGGGTGGGAGGGGCTCTATCCATGTAATTACTTGTAAAGTATTATGGGTCCATGGTGACTTGAAGAGGTGAATGACTTTCCCTGCTCAAGCAGGGAAATCAAGTGCATCGCTTCTCCAATCCACTTCGTACAGCCACATGTACCTCACACAGAAAGTTTTGCTGTTTTAACTTAAACCACCTCACTATGACAAATACTAAGTTTAGAGCTCAAACATCTTCAGGTATCTTTGGGTGTCACATTTCCCAAAGGGAAATGAGGGACTATCCCCCGATGGTGCTTGGTGCAATTTCAGTGTGGTATCTGGCTGGGTACAATGCCAAATGAAGATTCCTGCAGGGAAGAAATTTCAGTTTTCATATTCCAGTTTTCTTTTTGGCTTGAAAAAGGTTGCTTTCAGTTTTCATATTCCAGTTTTCTTTTTGGCTTGAACACGAGTCAGAATTTTTTTTCTTCTTTGTCCATTACTTACTTGTCATCTTTATTTGTCCTTTTGCTTATAAATGAAGCTGAAGCAAACATCAGGGCCAAACTTTAGAGCACTCTCTGAGGTGTGCTTTGTAATCCTTCTGTTGTCAGTTTTTTTCTTTCTTTCTTTTTTCCATGGTTAAATGTTTACATGTGGCAAGCAATACTCATTTCTGGTTAAGGCAATATAAGATTTGTTTTTGTGAATTATTTACATTCGTAAAACGATAAGATAATAACATTAAAAATCATAGCAGATACTGAAATCTACAGAACCTGTCTGTGGAGACCGTAGGGTAGAAAGCAATCTTGTCTCTAGTCTCTGAAATTCACAGGCATATGAAGACAGTGAGGATGTGTGTGCTTTTCATCTCCTGTTGTGCCAGACCTGAGCCCATTTCTACCATTTTACCATTAATTGTTTACCTTGGGGGGAGGGTGGATAACATGCCCATCCTAATGAGTTTGTCTCTGCGTAGAACCCTTCTCCTTTCACTCTAGGCTTCCCGGAATTGTTTCCACTAAACACATGAATGACTTCATTCTTCCGTATGGTGATTAACTAGCAGAGAATGAAGGACTCAGTGGGAAGCAATGTGAGGCTGGGATCCATCCAGGCATGCCTGCAGCTGGCAGGCTGCACACAAGCCTCCCTCCATCTTTACAGATAACAGGTCTTTTGGCTGAGACTGGCCAGAATCTGCTCACCAAATGCTTCCATGGCTGTGGTTGGAATCTGGCTGTACGCTTCTTATGCTCCTCTTGAAAGCGTGCAGGCTGTGTAATTGTGAAGGGGAACGCTGGTTACGGCAGAGGTAGGATTGGTACTGTTGTCTTTAGGAACCTCTCCCCTTTCATTGTCACTTTGGCTTTCACTTCTTCAAATCAAAGGAGGAGAAAAAAGATAGTGGGCTCAGGAGAACATCTGGTGAGCATATTGCCAAAGGGATCTGTTTCTCTTTTCCCTTTACAGTAAAGAAAGCGTCCTCCGTTCCTGAGATGATTAATGATCTCACATATAAGCCAAAAACCTATGAGCCTTAGCGTTGCTTTCTCTCTCTCCTTTTTTTATTTCTACCTGTGGACAGATAACCTCTTCCTGTGCCATTGGCTCAGCACGTTCTAAATTCCAGGTACCTCTCCAGCCGGTGGATTGTGCTGATGGCTTTCCCTCTTGGTGCACTTGAGCAATTATCTGGTAGACAACAGAGAAATTTCTGAAACCCAAGAATCTACCTTTGTCCTCCTCTTCATTTCGCCCCTATTTCTGTCTAGCAAAGTCAAACCACAGCCCAGACAGGAAGGCATGCTCACAAGTGTGTGGTGACCTGTCGGACTGAGTTGACTCATGACTGAGGTCAGGGTCACCTCCTGTGGTCACCTGACTTTCGACACCACAAAGAGAACAGATTTGGCTGTCATCTCTCATTTCCACCCTTCCTGCAAAGGCCCGATGCCTTTCAGTTTCCTTTTGAATTTCTCATGGTCCTTGAAGCATCATCTGACTGCACAGCTAATGTAGGACATGGGGTCTTGATGCTGTAGCCTCATGTAGTTCTTTTTGTTCTACCACTGTTTCTCAATTCCTGACTCCTACTTTCATGTTCTTTCAGATCACTTTCCTCTCTCAGTCTGTGTTTATCTCTACCCCTGTGCTGTGCTATGCTGTGTGTGTGTGTGTGTGTGTGTGTGTGTGTGAAGTTTATGCAGAGGACAGAGGTCAACATCTGGCATCTGGTAGCTTCTTTGATCACTCTCTACCTCACCTTTTTAAGACAGGTTCCCCACCTGAAACTGAATCTCAGCAATTGAATTAGACTAGATGACCAATGGTCTCCTATCTCTGCCCCTCACCTCCATGTAGGGATTAATGGCATGCATCATCACCACATCTGGCTTTTTACATGGGTTTAGTGTATTTGAACTTAGATCCTCATGCTTCCGAGGCAAGCACTTTATTGACTGTACCATCTCCTCAGCCCGTAGGGTTATTTTTTTAAACAATTTTTCTTTTTCAACTCCTGAACATAGGATACCCCCCTCCCCCACAGCCATGATCTTGACCTTAGCCTATGGGAACATAATCTTTTATGTTTATATCTCTCTATTTGTGTCTACACTTCACTTAGCTGCACTAAGTGAAATTCAGCATGTTGGGTTGGATTTTGGAACACAGGAAGGACACCAGTGGAAAACCTAATGAAATCTGAAGAAAGTATCACAGTTCACTTTTCAGCTGTGAGAAATGTACTATGGTAAAATGAGATGTTAGAACCAGAAGAAGCGGGCTAGAGAGATGGTTCAGTGGTTAAGAGCACTGTCTGCTCTTCCAAAGGACCCAGGTTCAATTCCCAGCACCCACATGGCGGCTCACAACTGTCTGTAACACAAATTCCAAGGGATCTGGCACCTTTACACTGATGTACATAAAATAAAAATTAAATAAAATTATTTTTAGCGGGGAGGAGGGAGATGAGGGAGGGAGTGGGAAGGTGGGAGGGAATGAGGGAGGAGGCTACACCTGGGATGCAAAGTACCTAACCTGTGATTGATATAAAAATAAATAAATTAAAAAAAAAGAACCAGAAGAAGCTAAGTAGGGCACACAGGGCTCTCTGTACTCTCTATAAGTTTTCTGTGAACTGAAAATAATTTTAAGATAAGTGTTTATTAAAATGCTTATCTGAGAGGATTTTCTCTAAAGAAAAGAATTGAGAACAACTGGCTAACCAATCATTTCTTAAGTGATTTGATGCCTCAGTGATGAGAAAGCAAGTCAACTCAATGGTATTTTTTGAGTCATATTTAATAACAAGATATTTACAATAGTTTAAATGAACTAGAAACTTAAAAATATTGTATTATTAAAATATGTGCTCATAGAGAAAGACACACATGGTATATAACTTATAAGTGGATACTAGACCTATAATATAGGATAAACATACTAAAATGTGTATAACTAAAGAAGCTAAGCAAGAAGAAGGACCCTGGGTACGATGATCAATCCTCACTCAGAAAGACAAATGGGATGGACATTGGAAGAGGGAGAAAACAGGAAACAGGACAGGGGCCTACCACAGAGGGCCTCTGAAAGACTCTACCCAGCAGTGTATCCAAGCAGACGCTAAGACTCATAACCAAACTTTGGGCGGAGTACAGGGAATCTTATGAAAGAAGCAGGAGATAGAAAGATCTGGAAGGTTCAGGAGTTCCACAAGGAGAGCAACAGAACCAAAATATCTGGCACAGGGATCTTTTCTGAGACTGATACTCCAACCAAGGACCATGTATGGATATAACCTAGAACCCCTGCTCAGATGTAACCTATGACAGCTCAGTCTCCAAGTGGGTGTCTTAGTAAGGGGAACAGGGACCGTCTCTGAAATGAACTCAGTGTCTGGCTCTTTGATCACTTCCCCCTGAGGGAGGAGCAGCCTTGCTAGGCCACAGAGGAGGACACAGCAGCCAGTCCTGATGAGACTTGATAAGCTAGGGTCAGATGGAATGGGAAGAGGACCTCCCCTATCAGTGGACTTGGAGAGGAGCATGGGAAAAGATGAGGGAGGAAGGATGGGATTGGGAGGGAATGAGGGAGGGGGCTACAGCTGGGATACAAAGTGAATAAACTGTAATTAATATAAAAAATAAAAATTTAATTAAAACATGTGCTCATAGAAAATTGAAAATGTTCTGGGAGAATAAGATTAATGAGGATTTTTCATTAATTAATTTATTTAATCACTTTACAGCCTAACTGCAACCTCCTCCCTCTTCTCCTTCCAGTCCCACACTCATATTTCCCTCTCCCCATCCCCTTCCCCTTCTCTGAGAAGGGGGTGGGGGCCATTCATATGTACCAACCCACTCTGGCACATAAAGGCACAACAGTTTTTAGTTGTGTAAATGTGCCGTTTGCTGGCTTACAACATAGATGAAAGAGTTAGTTAGTGGTCCTAAATCTGCTTTCTTATACAAAAATGAAAAAAAGAAGATTAAAATTTATAAGATGTTGGGATCACTCATATATGTGTAAACATGCGGATTTTATATAAATACATATAAAATCTTGAGTATGTATGTTTGCCAGTTTTTTCCTATATGAATCTTGTGTTGGTTTGACAATAAATTCTTCAGTTTATTTGTAAAAGCATCAGTCAGATTGCCCTGACACAGCTTGCCAGTGACAGATTGAGCACTGAGAATCAGGCTCAGATGTCTGCATATAAACTATTAGCACTGAGTAAGGTGAAGTCTCTCCAAGGGCTCTGAATGACTCACACGCTTACATTAGTTCTGACCACAAGTAAACTTGACATCACAAACACCAATTAGAATGTGTCCACCAGGAAGGATTTGGTGAGAAGAGAGTGACAGGGGACCTCCCTCGGTGTCACCTCACCATCTGCATGGATGGCACTCTATCAGGTTGGCTTTGCTTTCCCTATTGCTCTGGTGAGTAAGTCTCGCAATGTGTCAAGTAGCGACAGCATGTTTACCTGTCTGGAATCATTAAATTTGAGATCACCGAGTTAACTCCCCAGCTTTAAGCAGGACCCACAATAGAGGCTCAAGTGACTTGGCTTTGCATACTGCTTGTCCAAAGCTGGTCAGGCTGACACAGCGTCCATTGCCTTGACAATGGGTTTCCTCATTGAGAGTGAGCAGACTGGACAAGTCCCCTGATGGATGTCTGCACCTGTTATTAGAGTGAGTCAGTGGTCTGGGTCCAAGCAAATCTGTAACTCTGACAAAGAAGATTTTATTAGCCTAAGAATGGAAAGGACTGACTGTAACCCTGCTAATTGCTCAATATTATGACTCCCTTCAGGACTTGTTGGGTCTTTTATTTCTTCTGACTGCTGCAAGTAGTTTTTTCCTGATTATGTGTGGGACACTCATTTGCTTTCTGATACCTACCCTGTCCGTTCATGTTGCAGTGAGGAGGCCCGGCTGGTCTCCTTGATAACTGAGCTCCGCTAAAAGTCCAGTAAAAGGAGTGAGCAGAGGCTGAGACTCACAGCCAAACTTTGGGCAGAGAGCAGGGAATTTTATGCAAGAAGGGGGAGATAGAAAGACCTGGGGGGGGGACAGGAGCTCCACAAGGAGACCAACAGAGCCAAAAAAATGTGGGCCCAGAGGTCCTTCAGGGACAGAGACTCCAACCAAGGATCATGCATGGAGATTGCCTAGACCCCCTGCTCAGATGTAGCCCATAAGCAGCTCAGTGTCCAAGTGGGTTCCCTAGTTAAGGGAGCAGGAGCTGTCTCTGACATGAACTCAATGGCTGGCCCTCTGATCACCTCGCTGGGGTGTAGCCTTGCCAGGCCACAGAGGAAGACTATGGAACACAGTCCTGATGAGACCTGATAGCCTAGGTCAGATAGAAGGGGAGGAGGACCTCCCCTATAGGTGGAATAGGGGAAGGGCATAGGGGAGGAACAGGGAGGGAGGGTGGGATTGGGAGGAGAAGAGAGAGGGAACCACAGCTGGGATACAAATTGAATAAATTTTAATAAATGATAATAAAAAATTGATCTTAAAAAAAGGAATGTGCTTTTCAGTACCCTGTGAGGACCCTGTGCACTGTCCCTTAGAACGGACTAATTCCTGGGTCTTGAGAGTGCAGAGATCCTCTACTGCTCATTAGGGCTTGTCGTGGCTGGCAAAACGTGAGAATTGGAGTCAGCAGGTTTTGTTTCAAAGCTTTTGGGCTAATTACATTGGTGATCTCGCATGAGTCAGCTTTTGGACCTCACTGACCATAAAATTAAGGATAGCAATACTTAACACACAGTGTGGCTATGAATTCAGTCACTAAAAATTTTACCATATAATGTGTCATTACTCCTCAAGAATCATAATTCAAATATACATCTATGTGTGTCGTGATATATCTGAAACATAAAAAAAAAAGAAAGACTAGAGTTTGTTGTGTTCTAAAGGTAAAAATCTAATCCACCTGGTTAGTGTGTAATGTATAGAAATACATCAGTTTAAAAAATTATGTATTTATGTATGTGTGTGGTTGTGGGTATGTGCTCCTTAGTGAATGCCTTGTGGAGGCCAGAGAGGGCGCCGATTTCCCCAGAGTTGGATTACAGGTTGTGAGCCTCTCAGCATGGGCAACTGTGAACTGAACTTGGGTTCTTTGCAAGGGCAGTAGTTTGTTTTTTTTTTAACTGTTTCCAGCCCCTACTACAACTTCCAAAGAGCTGGCAAGCTGCAGTGCCTCACAGTCTTACAACTGAATATCTAACGGATATTAAGAATCCACTTACTTGTTTGTGTGCTAAATGGTTACTGTGCACCCAAACAAGATTTCCAGGTCAGGTTTAAAGACACAATTTGACAACGAACATTCTTTTGTTATCACCATTCCAAAGTGTTGTCTGAAGCCCTTCAACCAAAGACCCACTAGAATTCTTATGAAGATGTTTTCCCCCTGAGATTGTAGCCATGTTGAGTCCCTTTTTTTCTGTGTCTTTCCTCTGAGAAAAATCTAACTCATTTGCCACCATTGCATGATGACACTGGGTGGAGCAGAGCTAAGGTCTTCACTATGTGGCTTCTGGCACATCTCTCTATGGCTCTATGCCTCCAATCTCTACAAACAAAGTGAGAGAAAGGTTAAGATGGAACACCAAAGGTGGACATGTCTGTAAAATAAAATCCTGTTTTTGTTATCAAATCCTTCCTTTTCCCCACAAAACTGTAACACTAAATATTTTAAGTTGTTACCAGGATGGAGATAGTAGAGGGCAAGTGGACACTGTCCTGCTGGTCCTTTGGAACGTGGGCATGTCCGTTCACAGAATTCCCTGCTGGTGGAAACAACTACTCCTTTTCTGGAAGATTCCTACTCCTACCTCTTCCTAGAAGGAGAAATCTGCCTTTCTGCCTGCCAGTGTATGCAACCCTTCCCACTGCACTGACTCCAGGATAAGCTAGCTTTCTTCAACTGCGGTGCAACCCCAGGTTTCTGAGTTAATGTCCTGTTCACTATCATACACATATATTTCCCACCACATTGATTCACACTACTGTTTTCTGCCTGAAACTTTTTCAGAACTCTCCAATACCTTGGCTAACCGCCATATGTGGGGACTGACGGAGATAAATCTCATGGTCTGTACCTTACACTTCAGTGAAGACTGGCTGATATGGTGGAGCACTCTCTTCGTGTCAGGTGCTAGTTTAAGAACGTCACGTAATTATTATAACAATGATGACAGATGGGAATAGGCATCACCTACCTGTTTAGAGAGAAGGAGACACAGAGAGGCACAGAGAGTCAATAACTTCCATGAACATGGAAGTCTGCTCGACTATATTGCCTTGTGTGAAAATGGCTGTCTCTGGACTGGTGTGCACAGGAGAAGGTTGACATTTTTCTTTCCACTACCAGTTACCATTACTGCCATGCACAAAGTCTTACTCTTTCATACAACACCAAGCTAAGTCTTTCTTGATCGTGTTCCTTGCATCTACTCCCCTGCCAAATGTCTTAGGAAGGGATCGGATGACATGGTTTCTGATTTTCCTAGTAGTAATTTATAGTAAAGGCACTTTAAAAAAAACTGGCCTATTTTCTGGGTCACAGTGTATATATTAACTTTTCTCTGATGTAGACTTTCCAAAGTTAGATGAAAGCAGTTCTTTTAGTAAGAAAATCTTGTTATAATCTTTTTTATTGTGTTGTTTTCTTTTTTTTAAATTTATTTATTTTTATATCAATCACAGGTTAGGTACTTTGCATCCCAGGCATAGCCTCCTCCCTCATTCCCTCCCACCCTCCCACTCCCTCCCTCATCTCCCTCCTCCCCGCCCCCTCCAAGTCCACCAACAGGGGAGGACCTCCTCCCTTTCCATCCAACCCCAGCTCATCCTGTCTCCTCAGGGCTGGCTGCAATGTCCTCCCCTGGATATAGCCAGTCTGTCACTCCCCGGCATGTATGGGGGAGGGTCAAAGAGTCAGCCATAAAGTTCATGACTGAAACAGTCCCTGTTTCCCTGAGTAGGGTCTTCAGTCTGATAACGAGCTATCATGGGCCACATCTGAGTGGGGGTTCCAGGCCACATCCACACATGGTCCTTGATTGTAGAAACCGTCTCATACAAGACCCCTGTGCCCTGCTCAGTTTGGTCTTTGTGGAGCTCTTGTTCTCCCCAAGTCTCAACAGCCTCCCCCAGATCTATCATTACTTCTCGCCCTCTGCCAAAGTCTTGATCTCGAGTCTAAATATCTGCTCTGATACATCGCTACATTGGCACCCCACCCCCCAGAGGTCCTCCTTGGCATGCTGCTGTCCTGTTCCTTGTTTTCTCCTCCACTCAATGTCCATCCCATTTGTTCATTCAAACA
>CM053763.1:80961379-81017876 GCA_028658305.1 Pachyuromys duprasi
CTTGCTGTATATTGTGTTATAATTTTTAAAACCATTAAAAAATATTTTGCCTGCATGTATGTCTATGTATCATGTGCATGCGGTACCTGCAGAGGCCAGAAAAGTGTGTCAGATTTCCTGAAACCAGTTATACATAGTTGTTAGCTGCCTGTGGGTGCTGGGAACAGAACCAAAGTCCCCTCTAAGGCAAACAAGTGCTCTTAACCAGTGAGCCAATCTCTCCAGCCCCATAAGCTTGACAGTTATTTTGTCTTGTGAGAGTATTGTAAAGAAAATGGGTTCCAGTGATCTGGCCAGATTTACTTCAGATCTGGCCTATAGTGCTTTTAGTCTTTTTCAGAACACAGGGCACTTTCAACTAAGGTAGCCTAGTCTCTTCTATTTTTTATTTGTCTATCTTTTGTTAGCATTGTTATTCATTTTCATTGTACATATTCATCATGTGTGTGAGACAGTATGTAAAACCATTTTCATACATGTACATATCATACATTGAACATATTGCTCCTTATATTTTCATACTCTCTCCTTCTCTGTTCCCTCTACCTTTGTCCCCCAGAATGTTTCACTTCTACTTTTACGTTGTAAATGATGACATGACTTTATATATCTATACAAAATACAAGAACCATGTATGACAAAGTTGTGATATTTGTCAGAGGATGGTGTAATTTACTTAATGTAATTGTTTCTATTTGTGTCCATTGTCCTGCAAATCACAAAACTTCATTCTTTATGGTTGAAAACATTTCCATTGCACATGTAGCCCACTCATCAGTTCAGTCTCTTAAAACCCAAGTAGAGTAGTTTATTGTAGGGATGGAAAACCAGGACTCTCAGTGATTCCTGAGAAGAGCCAAGTGTATTAGCATAGGTCCTTGGCCTGGTCACATGCTCCACTTGGCCTCTTTGCTACCACAGACTCCTCATTTGGTTCCCACCTCTCCATCTTCATGGGATGCCCCTCCATCCTTTTTTCCTGCTGAAACCCAGTTGGGTTTTAAATGCTAGTGTAAATAGGCTTTCTTGTCTGAATCTTTCTATTTCTTTTCAAGACTATGCCTTTCCTGTTTCATGCAATCAGTCTTGCTTCCTCACTGCACTTAGCCCAGTTTGGTTTTCTTGATAATCATGTATGTAAAGATACATTTGTCATGTTCACACAATGGGCCTTTCCCTTGGTGAGTAGAAAACTGCAGTGCAGGTATGTGCTCTAATGACCCCAGGCTTTCAGAAAATGAAGTAATCATAAGAAATAACTTAAACAAAAGCTCATTTCTAGGAGAGTTTGCTGTTAAAGTGTCCTGGCAAGGATAAAAATGGAGTCTTCTTTGTAGGAAGTCAGCCTCAAGAGTAAAATTTGAGGCCTTGTCAGATATAAGCTTTCTACAATCTAGAAATAGCAAGTATAGATCAAAGATCATACTGTGGACAATCATACTGTATTTTGTAGGTGGCAGAGTGTAGCAATAGGATAGGTCTTTGAGCCTGGCTTAGGTAAATTCTGCCTCCATTCCTTAACTTTGTAACCCGCAAGTATCTTATTTGTTAAGGCAAATTAAAGAACTCCCCCCGCCCTGTTTTGATATGCCTCACATAGCAGAGATTATTGCACATTATATATTCTGCTTCCACGACCTTGGCACCCGGCCTTTTGGAGTACCAGACATAACCACAGATCATCAATCAGAGCTGCTCATGGGGAACTTTGTTGCAGGTGGAGGCGCCCCAGGAAGCAGCTGTTTAGAGGAATTTATCTTTAGTGAGGCAGCTAGGGAGGCATGGGTTCCGAGGTCTGCCATGGTGGGGCTTTTGTGCCCAGCCCTGGTATTCGTGGTACAAGCCTTTTTGTTATGTTCATAAGAGGGACAAGGGTATCACTATTTACTTAATGCTTGAGCAATATGGTTGGAGGATTGCTCCTAGCAGTACAGACTCCAAACTCAATCTCTGGCCCTATTCAGCGATTCCATATACAATTTCAGTAACTCCTTATTTTCTGCTTAAACTAGGTTGCATGATTTTCATTAGATTTTTGGTAGGACGTCTGCGTAAAGAGGGTGAAGCAATTCTATTTTTAAAAAATGATGCTAAAGTGATTCTTTAGTTTCTCTGGAATTTCAGCCAAAATCCCAACGTGGGCAAAACCCCTAATTGACATAGCTTAACAAACAGTTGAACCACTTTTGCCAGAGCTATTCAGAGAATATGAACTCTTTCTCCTAGCATTAGCCAAATAACTATTTTGAATCTGCATATGAGGGGGAGGCTGACCCCCCTTTCTCTCTCTTTAGTTCTTTCTCTCTTTTCTCTCTCTCTCTCTTTCTCTCTCTCTCTTTCTTTCTTTCTTTCTTTCTTTTTTTCTTTCTTTCTTTCTTTCTTTCTTTCTTTCTTTCTTTCTTTCTTTCTTTCTTTCTTTCTTTCTTTCTTTCTTTCTTTCTTTCTTTCCTATAAAAGTCTTCCTTAGCTCCTGGTGCTTTCCCCCTTATTGCAATACAGGTGAGAGCACCCTTTTTAAAATAATACCTCATGATGCTGGGTGTCTGTGTCTACTGTTGACTTAAGTGTTATGAAAGCAAGTGCTCAACTTGTTTGTTGTTTACAATGACACTCTTGTATCTCCTCCACTGGACTGTTAGTGGATAGAAATGTGTATGTTGATACCAATAACCAAGATATACAATTGATAACTTCACATAGTGTTCATTCTATTGGCTCATCTTTATGAAACTCTGCACTAAAGAGCAATTCTTGAAAGCATCATGCTAGGTAGTGACCTTGAGTAAGAAGATTCTTATTTTTTTCATTACTTAATTCTGTTACATCCCGATCACAGCTTCCCCTCCCTCCTCTTCTCACAATTCCTCTTTCTTCCCTCCTTGTCCCTAACCCTTTACTTTCTCCTCAGAGAAGGGGAGGCTTCTCATAGATATCAACCACCCTTGGCGTATCAAGTAGTAGTAGGACTAGGTACATCTTCTGTTGAGGCTAGACAAGGCGACCCAGTAAGGGGAAAGGGATCCAAAGGCAGGCAACAGAGTCAGAGGCAGTCCCTGCTCCTGCTGTTAGGGGTCCCACATGAAGACCAAGGTGCACATCTGTTATATATGTGCAGGGGCCCTACATCTATTCCATGCATGCTCTGTGATTGGTGATTCAGCCTCTGTGAGCCCATATGGGACCAAGTTAGTTGATTCTGTAGGTTTTCATGTGGTCTTGCTGTGTACTCCTCATTACTCTTTTATAAAACTCACACCTCTCTTTTGAAATTTGTATGCATATGAGCATGTGTGTCTATAACAAACATTTCTTTGGAGCACACTATGAGTTCCAGGACCCTAGTTCAGCACCTGCCACATGGCAGCTATGTCTTTCCTAGAAAACACCCATTGTGTTTAGTATCAGCATTTGTATCAGTAGTTGACAGCATTTCAGCAGCTTAAATGGATAATGAATGCTTGTGCCTGTCTGATACTCAGTAACACTATCCCCTGTTTCCCCATCCAGGCTGGCAGGGACAAGGATATTGCACTTGTTTTACAAATTCACTGGGGCAGAGCCAGGATAAACATCAACTGAAGGTTCCAGTTAGGGCCAACTCATTAGAATTTAAAGCGATTTGTTAAAAAAAAACCCAATTAGCACAGCTCATTAGAGTCTAATTGGAATCTAAACACTTCCTTCCACCTGGTTGTCTCCATGGGGATCCAGAGGACGCATTGCTGGGGGTGTATATCCTCATGGGTGTCTATGAGTGGACATGCTTCTCACAGTAGGGTGGGGAAAATCCAAAGGAAACTCATGAAGAATCAGACTGCCTTGACACACGCTGCATGATTACAAACTGCAATGAGATGAGGCCCAAGCTTAAACTTTTCTCTCTTATTACAGCCAAAAGATGTTGCTAATGTTCACCGCGCTTAGACTGGTTCTGGGAAAGGTCTTTGGAGACCAGCCACCACTCTCTTCTTCCAGTCCAGTCTTATGTGACATTAGGATGATATATTAAGCATTCAGCCAAAAATCTGTCCTGCCCCTTATCCTGGTGAGTACCTATCATGAGACTGCAGTAGTGTCTAGGAGCCTTTGCTCTGAGAAAGGTATTTATTTGTAAAGTGTCCAAACTGGACTCTTCCAGTTAACTCTTTGCAATGCCGTGTTCCCTGTTCTTTACTATCCTTGGTATGCTGTAGTCATCGAAATATGTTGACTTAGAGTGTGAAATTTCACCTCTAGACCCCACGCACTGACTTTTTTTTTCATGTGTTTGAGTCCATGGAGTTTATAGAATGGGAAAAGAAGCCAGGGTCCTGCCCAGAACAATTCGATTGGCAAAAGCATGGAGTTGTGCCCCTAACCCTCCTCCGAGCACATTCCACTTCTTCAGACATTTCACTCCCAACCTATAGCTCTCGGTTTCTGGAGCTTTGGCAGACATGAATCCAGTTTGCTCTTGATAGCCTTTCCAAAATATCTATGATTTTCTTCAATCTGCCTTTCTCTGGTCTAAGAATACCTTTCACTCTCAACGGTCCTTTAATAGTACCATTTTGAGATCTTCCTTGATCCTGACCTTTAATACTCCCTTATTCTTATCCTATCCATTTCTAATAAAAACTTTAAAGCAGAGAACATTTTATTACTGCTACCATTAGCACAGAAATTACCTGTTCTTGCCTGCTCCTTCATATTCATTTTGACCTAGCCAGGTATTGTTTTTAGGATGTTTCAGCAGTCATGTTGAACTTTCACCTCATAAGAGGCAACATTTCATTTGATGTCTCATGGTCTGACCTTGTCCACGCGGGATATTGCACTTGTGTAATATAGGCCTATTGGGCTTGTTAATACCATGGCTCACTCAGTGCAGGACTTTGCATTGGCCCAACTTTACTTCTTTGTGTTAGATTTCTATGATCTTCATAAGTAATCCAGTCAAGGATAAAGAAATACAGGGTGAAATGAGCTTTACTGTAGGTCCTTAGTTTTCATTCTCATTTTTTATCTATTAGAGAATATTATGTTTTCTTCAGAAAACCTAATTCGTGGTACTTCTTTTGTTGTAGAGTATCTTTTGTTTCTTGATAATTCATTTATGTATACAGTGTATATTCATCATACCCAACCCCTACTTTCTTTACAACTATGCCACACTCTTCAATTCCCCTGCCTTCATGTTCTCTTCTTTTTATTTTTAACATACTGAGCTGAATTAGAGCTGCCTGCTGAGGTGTTGAATGAACTTGTTGGCTTGATTTAGTTTGGGTCTTGGCTACGTAATGATCGCTGCTCTGACTTAACGACTGTAGTAGCCATGTCATGCCCAGAGGACAGAACCTCACTCCAAGCATCCTGATTCTCCAGATCTTGCATTTCTTCCAGCCCCTCTTTTGCTCTGCTATTTTGGACCTTGAGAGGGTTGATAAGATGTTAATTTATGGCTGAGTACTCAATAGTCACATATTCTCAACACCTTAACCAGTTATGAGTTCTCGAATTGCTTACTACCCACTATAGAAAGATGCTTCTGTGGCCAAAGCAGAAAGCAGCACTAATCTATCTATCTGTCTGTCTGTCTGTCTGTCTGTCTATCTAAAGCAGTTTGACAACATGTTTAGCTAGCAAAAGAACAGTAAAAGATTCTTTAATGAGGCTTATAACCTCCTCAACCTTAATATTTTGACAACCTTTTATGTACAGGTATCACTCAGGTATGGTAGTATATCATCTGCAAATAGTGATACTTTTCCTTCCTTTCTGGACTGAATCCCCTTGATCTCCTTTAATTGTTTTATTGCTCTAGCAAGGACTTCAAGAACTATGTTGAAGACATATGGAGAGAGTGGACAGCCTTGCCTTGTTCCTTATTTCAGTGGGATTGATATAAGTTTCTCTCCATTTAGTTTGAAGTTGGCTACCGGCTTGCTGTATATTGCCTTTACTATGCTTAGGTAAGTGCCTTGTATCCCTGTTCTTTCCAGGACTTTAAACATAAATGAATGTTGGATTTTGTCAAATGTTTTTTTCAGTATCTAAGGAGACTATCTTCTGTTTTTTTCTTTCAGTTTGTTTATATGGTGGATTATATTGATGAATTTCTGTATATTGAACCACCCCTGCATGCCTGGGAACACCAATAGCACAGGTTCTAAGATCAATAAATCAATAAATGGGACCTCATGAAACTGAAAAGCTTTTGTAAAGCAAAAGACACTGTCATCAGAACAAAATGACAGCCTACAGATTGGGTAAGGATCTTCACCAACCCTATATCTTACAGAGGCCTAATATCCAGAATATATAAAGAACTCAAAAAGTTAAGCAGCATCAAATCAAGTAATCCAATTAAAAAATGGGGTACAAAGCTAAGCAGAGAATTCTCAATAGAGAAATATTGAATGGCAGAGAAATGCTCAACATCCTTAGCTATCAGGGAAATGCAAATCAAAATGACCCTGAGATTTCACCTTACACTCATAAGAATATCTAAGATCATAAACTCAAGGGATAACACATGCTGGAGAGGATGTGGAGAAAGGGGAACCCTCTTCCATTGTTGGTGGGAATGTGGCCTAATACAACCACTTTGGAAATCAATCTGACTCAATTAGGAATAGTGCTACCTCAAGATCCAGCTATATTACTCCTGCGCATATATTCAAAAGATGCTCAAGTATACAACAAGGATATTTGTTCGATCATGTTCATAGCAGCTTTATTTGTAATAGCCAGAATCTGGAAACAAAACAACAGATGTCCCTCAGTTGAGGAATGGATACAGAAACTGTGGTACATTTACACAATGGAATACTACTCAGAAACTAAAAAGAAGGAAATCATGAATTTTGTAGGCAAATGGTGGGAACTAAAGAAGATCATCCTGGGTGAGGTATCCCAGAAGCAGAAAGACACACATGGTATGTTCTCACTTATAAGTGGATATTAGACATATAATATAGGATGATCATACTAAAATCTGTACACCTAAAGAAGCTAAGTAAGAAAGAAGACCCTGAGTAAGAAGCTCATCTTCATTCAGAAAGGCAAACAGGATGGATATTGGAAGAAGGAGAAAACAGGGAACAGGACACAGAGGGCCTCTGAAAGACTCTACCCAGCAGGATATCAAAGCAGATGCTGAGACTGATAGCCAAACTTTGGGCAGAGTGCAGGGAATCTTATGAAAGAAGGGGGAAATAGAAAGACCTGGAGGGGACAGGAGCTCCACAAGGAGAGTAACAGAACCATAATATTTGGGCACAAGGGTCTTTTCTGAGACTGATACTCCAACCAAGGACCATGCATGGAGTAACCTAGAACCCCTGCACAGATGTAGCCCATGACAGCTCAGTGTCCAAGAGAGCTCCTTAGTAATGGAAACAGGGACTGTCTCTGACATGAACTCATGGGCTGGCTCTTTGATCACCTCCCCCTGAAGGCGGGGTGGGGGAGTGGGGGGAGCCTTTACCAAGCTACAGAGGAAGAAGATGCAGCCAATCCTGATGAGACCTGATAGGCTAGGGTCAGATGGAAGGGGAGGAGGACCTTCCCTATCAGTGGACTTGGGGAGGGGCATAGGAGAAGAAGGGGGAAAGAGGGTAGGATTGGGAGGGGATGAGGGAGGGGAGCTACAGCTACAGTGAATAAACTGTATTTAATTTTAAAATAAATTTAAAAAAAGAAGCAAAAAAGTAAAATACAAGTACAGGTGTGAATTCCCTCCTGTGGAACAGACCTCAAATCCAATAGAAAGGGATTGTTTCTCCCATAAACTTCACGCCACTATTTCACCATTGGGTACATCTTATCTGGTGGGTCTGTATAATAGCATTCAGAATTTACTTCTGGATAATGTCATCAATAACTTTGTCTCTAAGGAACTTGCAAAACATTCCAGCACTATGAAAGCTAACTAGCAGGGAAAAAATTTTCAGGTCAATTTCAGCTTGATCTGCCTACATCTTGACTCAAAGTGCATGATATATTCAGTAATGGGTCTTACTACCTAGTTATGGTGAACAACGGAAGCAATGGTAATAGTCTGTGTCTTGTATGGACCTCTGGGGCCTCTCCAACCAGAAAGTTGTATCCTATGCCTAACTTTAGGCTCTTCATTTAATATCCCCTGTCTCTCGGGGTTGGTACCATCTACCTGTAAAGGGTATTTAAATTTAAACTTCTTTTAAAAATTACACACACATACACACACACACACACACACACGTTTTTGAAACAAGGTTTTTCTTTGTACCCTTGGCTGTCCTGGACTTGCTTTGTAGATGGCCTCAACTCACAGAGATCCACCTGCCTCTGCCTCCCTGTGTGTTGGAATTACAGGTGTGTACCACAGCACCTGGCTAAAATTATATATTTTTAACCAGCTTTAAAAATACTGTCTCCACACAGCTTTTCCATGTATCCTTAGTTTTTGTTAACCCATTTTTCCAGCTATCCCTCCTTCCATTTAAGCATTTAACCTTAAATGCTTCAGTATGCCCCACTTTCTGATTTCCTGTTACATGTGTTCTATTATTCTCTCCCTCCTGAAGTTCTCCCCTCCACTTCACAGACATTCCCACAGCTCTACTAACACTGCAAATTAAACACACAAATCTGAAAATTAGAAGCTAGGATGCACATATAAAAGAGAACATGTGCTGCTTTTCTTGCTGGTCTGAAGCACCTCAGTATAATATATTCCAGTCCTGCCACTGTCCCACCAATTTAATGTTTTTATAGCTAAATACAATTCCATTATGCATATAGACCACATTTCAATTATCTGTTCATCAGGTGATGGGCATCTAGGCTGATTCCATTTCCTAGCTGTAATGGAAGTTTTGGTTCCTTTGTAAACTCAGTTATGTTATGTAAATATGTTTTTGTTTTAATCCCAAATGTGGGATTTTAGTTGGTCTTGAGTTTGTCTACAGTTGTTAATGGTCTCATGCAGGGCATGAATTTTGCCAGCTGGTAACGGCTCTCCTTGTGTGGCATGGAGAGGGGCATGGCCAAGGGCTCTGAGGATATAAATATGAGAGTACAGAAAGTGTGGCATGTGGCGTTGGCATGTGGCAAGTGGCAGTTTGGAGATTTCAGAGACTGATGGTGTAGTGATTTGGAGCAGATAGATGGAGAGAAACACTTTGGGGCACAGCAGCTTAGAGGAGACCGCTGGCTGTGTTTGCTGTTGACAGAGATTTGTATATTCAAAGACCCATCAACGGTAAACAGCTGGGAGGAGTAACCGGATCTGCACCCCATCTCCTCACTAACCTTTTCTCTCCTACCTAGGGTTCAGGAGTTGGTGGAAAGGAGGTAGAGGCATCAATACCCCAAATAAAGTAGAGTTTTAAAATGAGCCCTACACCTAGCTGTTATGAATAGAGCAGCAATGAGGTGAATGTGCAAGTATCTCTATAGTATGATATAGAGCCCTTTAGCTATAAACCCAGGTGTAGTAAAGCTGGATAATTGGAAATTCTAATTTTAATTTTTTGAAAAACGTCCACACTGGTTTTCATAGTGGTTACACCAATGTGCACTCTTACCAACAGTGGATAAGCATTCCTCTTTTTCCATATCTTTACCAGCCTTTGTTTTCCTTAATTTTCTTGACTGGAGTGAGTGGAATCCCAAGGTCATCTTAATTTGCATTTTCCCCATAGCTAATGAGGTGCAACACCTTTACAGTCATTGTTTGGTCATTTGTATTTCTTCTTTTTAGAACTTTCTGTTTAGTTCCAGTACCCATCTTTCAATTGGGTTCTTTGTTTTCTCCATGTTTAGTTTATTGAATTCCTTTTATATTTTATAATCTAGATACAATTCTCCTTCAAATATATATATATATATACAATTCTCCTTCAAATATATATATATATATACCTGATAAAGATTTTCTTCTATTGTGTAGGCATTTTCTTCATTTGTATGGACATTTTTTTTGCTGAATAAGAGCTTTTTCAGTTCATGAGATTCCATTTTTTGGTCATTGGCCTTATTTCCCATCACTTCTATATATCTACATCTTGAATTGTGCTCACTATTTTTTCTGTGGCAGTTTCAGAGTTTTGAGTCTTATGTTAAGGTTCTTGATCTTATTGGAGTTGAGTATTGTGTAGGATGAGAGACAAGAATTAATTTAATTTTTTCTTTATGTAGATGCCTAGTTTTAACCTGCTTGGTTTGTTGAAGATGCTATATTTCATCCAAGTTTATGTTTGACATCTATGTCAAAAATTAAAGGATTGTATTTACATGGTCTTGGATCTAGGCTCTCTATAATATTCCACTGATCTATGGGTCTGTTTTTGTACTGCTATCATAACTGTTTTTATTACTATGACTATCTCATGTATCCTGAAATAAGATATGGTGATTAGTCCAGAAGTTCAGCAGTGCTTTTGTTTTGTTTTGTTTTGTTTTTCAATCTTTTTTTAAAATTTGGTTTTGTTTTGCTTTCTCAGAATTGCTTTCTGTTCTGGGATCTTTTGTGTATCCATATGAATTTTAGGAGTGCTTGTTTTACTATTTCTGTGAAGAATGCCACTAAAATTTTGATTGTGGTTGTGTTGATTCTATAAAATACTTTTGGTAAGATAGTCGTTGTAACAACAATGATTTTACCAATCCATGAACATGGGATGTCTTCCCAGCTTTCTAGTATCTTCTTTAACCTTTTTCTTGAATGTTTTAAAGTTTTCATGGTAGAGGCCTGGTTAACTTTATTCTAATATATTTTATGGTTTGAAACTATAAATGTGCTTGCTTCCCCCAATTTTTTTTCAGCTAAGTTGTCATTGATATAGAATAAGACTAATGATTTTTGCATGTTACTTTTGTGCCTTGCTACTAATCTGAAATTGTTTATCAGTTTTAAGAATTTTCTGGTAGAGCATTTAGGGTTTATTATATAGACGTTATCATCTATAAATAGAGACACTTGAGTTCTTCCTTTCCTATTTTTGTCTCTTGTATTTGTATCTCTTGACTTATTGCTCTAGCTAAGACTTTTTTTTTTACTAATAGACTAAAGTGTATCATTTAGTTACTTAAGATTTTCTAATGTTAGCTTTAAGAATATAAATCTCTTACAGGACTGCTTTCATCATATCTCATAGGCTTTGGTTTGTTGTATTTTCATTTGATCCCAGGAATTTTTAATTTTCTTATTGATTTCTTCATGGACCCAGTCATTCAAGAGTATGTTTTATAGTTTCCATGAGCTTGTGTACTTTCATGATTTTCTTGATGTTGATTTGTAGTCTTATCCCATCATGATCTGATGGGATGAAAGGAATTATTTCAGTTTTCCTGTACTTGTTGAAACTTGTTTTGTGTTCTACTTTATGATCTATTTTGGAGAAAATTTTATTGGCTGCTGAGAAGAGTTATATTCTTCAGTGTTTTGGTGGAATGTTCTGTAGATGTTTATTCAATTTGTGATGTTGCTCAATTTGTACATTTCTCAAGTTATTCATTTTTGTTGAGAAGCTCTGTCAGTGGTGATTTGAATAAAAAATGGTCCCCATAGGCACATAGGAGGTGGGGCCTTGTTGGAGAAAGTGTGGCTTTGAGATTTCAGATGCTCAAGCCAGGACTGGTGGCTCACTGTCTCTTCCTTCTGCCTGGGGATCCAGATGTAGAGCTCTCAGCTACTCCTACAGCACCATATCTGTCTGTGTGCCACCAGGCTTCCCACCATGAAAGTAACGGGGTAAACTTCTGAACTGGAGGCCAGTCCTAAATAAATATTTTTCCTTTATAAGGGTCGCTATGGTCAGCTGGGAAGTAATAGCACATGCCTTCAATCCCAGGCCTTGGGAGGCAGAGGTAGGTGTATCTTTGTGAGTTCAAAGCTGACCTGGTCTACAGAGTGAATTTCAGGGCATCAGGGCTATGACACAGAAGTTGATACCAGGGTTTCAGGTATTGCTGTGGTAGACTACACCAGACTTTTGTTTGGAGGAATGTGAACTTTGGAACTTTGGATTAGAAAAGCAGTTAAATGCTTTAAAAGGGGCTTAATGGGCCATCCTTGCTGAAATATGGAAGACAGTGGTACTGAGGGTGATATACCATGGAAGCCTGACTAAAGAGGTTTCAAATGAGAAGTACTTTTGTATGTGGCCTAGACACTGCTCTTGTGATATCTTGGCAATGAATGTGGCTGCTTTTCTCCCTTGTCCAAAAATCTGCATGAAGAGTTTTAGCTTAATTGTGTTGGCAGAGGAAACCTCAAAACAGCCTAGTATTGACTCTGTCCTATGGTTATTAGTGTTCAGTCTTATGCAGAACTATAATAAATAGGAGCAAACTGATTAAGGAAAAATACAAAATGTACAAAAGGGGTACCAGGAAGTGGAATGGAGCTAAATCTTGTGTTCAAGGACATAGATTAAAGAAAAGCCTGACATTAAATGGAATAGAAGGAGTGGTAACCTTAGGACAAGACTACATCCAGCTAAGCTTCCAACTTTCAAAAAGGAATTAAGGTTTATGGTCAAGAGCAGTAGCACATGTCTTTAATTCCAGTTACCTTGGAGGCAGAGGCAGACCCATCTCTGAGTTTGAGTCCAGCTTGGTCTTCAAATCAAATTCTAGATCATCATTCTTCACTTAGGCAGTGAAGAAACCATGAAAAACAGAAAGCTGGTGAAAATGTTTTTGAATAAGAGAGTGATGTTTCAGCTCCAGAAAGCAACAAAACTTGGTAGCTTTAGTCATGGGATTATGGCTTTAGAGTCCAGGATACAAGAACGGGTTATGAAATCATCCTCTGTGACTAAGGAAAGCAGCTGAGACCTGGTATATGGCAGGTGTGTTTCTGTGTGGAAAACTACAAAAGCCATTTTTGTGAAGCCGTGAAGGTGAAGCTAGTTTGTGTTGGAGACACAAAAAAGGTTGGAGGTGCAAGAGTTGGGGATACCTGCCAAGGAAAGCTGCTAACAAGGAGTGGAACCAATGCTTGAGAAAGAAGTGTGTTGCAGTGAACAAAGCTGAAAGGAGTTGGAGATTTGAAGAACGCTTTGATATCAAACGTGGAGCTGCAGAGTTTGGAGTTTGCCTGGCTGATATTTTGGTCTTGCTTTGTTCCACTATGTCCTTACTATGCTCTCATTCCTCGTTTTCAAATGCTAATGTATATCCTGTACCATTATATGTTGGAAGTATGTAATCTGGTTTTTTTTTTTTCATTTTGATTTTACAGGGGATTACAGTTAAAAGATTCCATGAATCTCAGAAGAGACTTTGAACTTTGGACTTTTAAACAGATTTGAGACTGTGATAGAATCTGAGGTCTTTTGAAGTCAGACCAAATGCATTTTGCATTATGAGATGATTACAAGCTTATGGGGGGCAGGGAATGAAATGTGGTAGTTTGAATAAAATTATCCCCCATAGGCCCATATGGAGTAGCACTGTTAGGAAGTGTCGCTTTGTTGGAGAAAGTTTGTCACTGGGAGAAGTGCCACCATGCTTCTTACCACAATGCTAATGAACTAAACTACTGTAAACCAGCCCCAATTAAATGTTTTCCTTTAGAAGAGTTGCCCTAGTCATGGTATCCCGTCACAGCAATAAAACCCTAACTAAGAGAGTTGGTAGGAGATGGCTATGGAAATCATATGCTACCATTGTGCTGGAGTTAATTTGTGGCTTTATTATCCATTAGCTTTTGTTTCATGAAACGGAGTATACCTTTGTTTAGGGTATATATGTTTAGAATCTCTTGATAGATTGTTCCTTAATCCAAATGAAGTAATTGTGTTTTCTCCTTAGTTTTGACATTTATTTCACCAAATATTAGGATAGCATCACATATTTATTTACAGTTCCATTTTCTTTTTTTAAAATTTTTTAAAAATTAATTTATTTATTCACTATCCATCCAGATGGTAGCCTCCTCCTTCCTCTCCTCCCAGTCTTACTCTCCCTCCTTCTTCCTCCATAACCCCTCCCCTATTCCTGACCCACTTACCCACCCCAGCTCTTTAAGTCACATCAGTACAGAGTGCACCCTTTTCCTGCTGTAGCCTGGTGAGGCAGTCCTGCAGGGAGGTGGGGAGGGGAGTTATCTTAAAGCAGGCAGCAGAGACCATGTCAGAGTCAGCCCCTGCTTCTCCTACTAGGGAACCCACAGGAAGCCTGAGCTGCCCATCTGCTACATCTGTGTAGGGGTCCTAGGTCCAGTCCATTCATGGTCCTTCGTTGGTGCTTTAGTCTCTGCAAGCCCCTCTGGGCCCATGTTAGTTGGCTCTGTTGGTCTTCTTGTGGCACTCCTATCACCTCTATGTCCTTCTATCCTTCCTCCCACTTTTTCACAAGGCTCCCTATGCTTAGTCCAATGTTTGGCTGTGAGTTTCAGGATCCATTTCCATCCGCTGCTGGGTGGAGCCTCTCAGAGAACAGCTATGCTGGGCTTTTGCATTGTTCCCTTTTTTTGGGGCAAGTACTGGCAGGAATGCTCATTGCTGTGGAGACAAATTGACTGTTTTTACAAAATTAAATATTCTTTTTTAAAAAACAGAGGAGGGGGAAGCATGAAACACTTTTTACACAGTGGAAATACTCTGTGTGGTCCTATACTGCTGGTTGTGCATCATTATCCATTTTTCCAGACTCAGAATATTCAAGAGTGAACCCTGTTGTAAACTGTAGATGTTGAATGATAATGTGTCATTGTAGATTCTGTAATTGTAACCGGCACATAATTTGTGATATGCTGAGATTCATAGCCAAACTTTTTGCAGAGTACAGGGAATCTTTTGAAAGAAGCGGTAGATAGAAAGACCTGAAGAGAACAAGAACTCGACAAGGAGACAACTGAACCAAAATATCTGGGCACAGGGTTTTTTTTCTGAGACTGATACTCCAAACAAGGACCATGCATGGAGATAACTTAAGTACAGAAGCAGCCCATGGCAACTCAGTGTTCAAGAGGGTTCCCCAATAATAGGAACAGGGACCATCTCTGACATGAACTCATGGGCTGGCTCTTTGATGACCTCCACCTGAGAGGGGAACAGCTTTACCAGTCCACAGAGGAAGACACAGAAGCCAGTCCTCGTGATGAGACCTGATAGGCTAGGGTCAGATGGAAAGGGAGGAGGACATCCCCTATCATTGGAGTGGGGGAGCATAGGAGACGAAGAGGGAGGGTGGGATTGAGAGGGGATGAGGTAGGGGAGCTACAGCTGGGATACAAAGTGAATAAACTGTAATTAATAAAAATAAAATAAAGAAAAAATGCATTCAGTTTCATAGCAAAACTGAAAGAAAAGTACAAATATCCCATAGATTCCCTTACTCCTTTTTCTTCCTCCTCCAGGTCCATTTTCTTGGAGCACCTTTTCCAACTCTTAACTCTAAGGTTGATCTGTCTTTTGTGATGTGTTCCTTGGTGGCAGCAAATAGATGATGGTTTCTGCTCCTTTGATCCAATCTGCTACTCTGAATATTTTGATTGAAGAATTGAGACCATTAATATTCTCAGTTATTACTAGAAGTTGTTTATTAATTTATAACATTTTTGCTGATTTTGAAGTGTTTTTGCTCCCTCTTGTACTCTTATTTCATTATTATTCTAGCTTGGTTTAGATTGATTCTTTCATGTAGCTTTATGGATGAATTTATTTTCTCTTCATTCTGAAGAATTCCTTCAAATACTTTCTGTAAAATTGGCTTAGTGACCATATACACATTTAGACTACTTTACAATAGAAAGATTATTATTTTTTCTTTAATTGTAACAGATAGCTTTTCTGGGTATAAAAGTTTGTGTTGATAGCTGTTTTTCAGAACTTGAAATACCGCAGGCTTTTAAATTTTCAGTTGAATAAACTGATGTTATTCTTATGGGCCTGCTTTTCTGTGTGGCTTGGTGCTTTCTCTTGTTGCTGTCAAAATTCCTTCCTTGTTCTGTATATTTTATATTTTAACTATAATATGACAGTGGTTTGTTTTTCTCTGATCCTGTCTGTTTGATGTCCTAAATACCCTTGTAGCTTATGTTGCATCTTTGTTTTTAACTCTGGAATTATTTTTCTTATCATTCTTTAAAATAAAAAAGTATTTTCTATGCTTTTAGAACTAGGTTTTTCTCCTTCTTTTTTGCTTATTAGCTATAAGTTTCATCTTTTTGGAGTGCTCTGTGTATATTGGAAGGCCCAACAATACCTTACTGCTTTATCTTTGTCTTTATTGGATTGGTCCAGTTTGTATACATTGTTTTCAAACTCACATAGTCAACCATTTCTTTTATTTATTCTGTTGCTGAGACTTTCCATTGAGCATTCTGAAATACTGTTATGTCTTTCATCCCCAGCACTTCAGATTGACTTTTATTTGTATCTCTTTGATGAATTCCTCTTTCAAATCTTGTATTACTTTCCTCATTTCATTTTGCTATTTGTATTTTCAATGAGGAACTTCTTTTCTTTAGCTTTTCAACACACTTCTAATCATTATGGTTCTCTGCTGGGGAAGCTCATCAAATTCATTCTCACTAGCTGCTTTTAGACCTCAAACCAGACCAGTGACTCAATGCAACGAACATTTGCAAGTAAAGCTGTTTGGGCAAAAAAATATACTGTGTGATATACTGTGACGTACTGCAGCTTCCATGGTGAGATTTTTAAAATTGTTTTGATTTTTTTTTTATGGAGGAGGTTGCAAGAATAGAGGGTAAATATGGACGATGAATAGATGGGTGAGATTGGGGTGCATGATGTGAAATTCACAAAGAATCAATAACAAGTTTAAAAAAATTTGTAGAAGTTAGTGTGTGTGTGCGCACATCCACCCCGCTCCCCGCCTCCAGGATCCCACACAGATGACCACTGATTGGCAAAAAGGTGACAAATGGCAGTCAAGGAAAATGCAATTATAGTATTTCCCATGTAATTACTCTGGGCCTATATTTCTTTTGAACACACAAAGACACACAGAGAAAGAGAGACACAGAGAGAGACGGGGAGAGACAGAGAAATAGAGAGAAAGTGATATAGAGAGAGCAATAGAGAGAGAACTCATCAGTTTTTGTACAGAATTTCTGGAAATAAATCTAAAGCACCCATGGTCTAGGACAGAGCATCGAGCAGAGTTGTAGAGGAGCATTGAGACACGCATTCAGGACAAGTATGTGCTTTTATGAACTTCCTTTGAGTGTGCTCTCTCCTTTCTGAAGCTACTCTGACTCTCTTTCCTGTGTGCTCCCTGACTAAAGTCCTCCTTTTCCAAATACATCTTTAAATTCTCTTTTCCCCGTACCAGCTCTTTACTCAGAAATATCAAGTCTTCCAACCCCGTTGTTACCATAGACATTTCCTCACTGGCATCCTTTTACTGGAGTAAAATAGTGGCGCTAGGAGCTGAGGTCAGAAGGATATCTCATTTTCAGGAGTAGGCTTCTTCCTGTTATCTTCAAATCGCAAATGTCAGGGGCTGGGTCTATAGCTCGGTAACTCAGCATTTACTTATATTGCACAAGGTCCTGAATTTGATTCCCTGCCGCTCCCCACCTCTGTGTTGCTGGCAGGGCTGGGGAAGGAGGCAACAACCAAGCACAAACTAAAACAAACTTTGAAAATGACAACGCTGCCCACAGTTTCACACAGCTATGTTTGTCTGCTGCTTAAAACTTCTTGGCTCTCTGGTCTAGTTTTACTTTTTTAATTAATTTATTTGTTTAATTAATTACAGTTTATTCACTTTGTATCCCAGTTGTAGCCCCCTCTCTCATTCCCTCCCAATCCCACTCTCCCTTTCTCATCTCCTCTCCAAGTCCACTGATAGGGAAGTCCTCCTCCCCTTCCCTCTGACCCTAGCCTATCAGGTCTCATCAGGACTGGCTGCACTGTCTTCCTCCGTGGCCTGGTAAGGCTGCTCCTCCCTGAGGAGGAGGTGATCAAAGAGCCAGCCCATGAGTTCATGTCAGAGACAGCCCCTGTTCCCCTTACTAGGGAACCCACTTGGACACTGCTCTGCCATGGGCTACATCTGTGCAGGGTTCTAGGTTATCTCCATGCATGGTCCTTGGTTGGAGTATCAGTCCCAGAAAAGACTCCTGTGCTGGTTTTTTTTTTTTAATTTTTTATTTTTTTGGTTTTGTTGCTCTCCTTGTGGAGCTCCTGTCCCCTTCAGGTCTTCTTAGCTCTCCCTTCTTTCCTAAGATTCCTTGCCCTCTGCCCAAAGTTTGGCTATCAGTCTCAGCATCTGCTTTGATACCCTCCTGGGTAGAGTCTTTCAGAGGCCCTCTGTGGTAGGCTCCTTCCTGTTCCCTGTTTTCTCCCTCTTCTGATGTCTGTTCCTTTGGACTTTCTGAGTGAGGATTGAGCATCTTACCCAGGGTCTTCCTTCTTGCTTAGCTTCTTTAGGTATACAGATTTTAGTATGTTTATCCTATATTATATGTCTAATATCCACTTATAAGTGAGGTCTAAGTTTTTATTTCTCCAGATAGACTAATTTTGGCCAGATAATTTTAAAAGATTCCTTATCTCCTTCCTCAAATCCTAGACACAATCTCTTCCACTGCCAAGTTCCCATCCGTCCTGACCTCACCTCTTTGTTTCACGTTGGACATGGCTCCCTAAACCTTGTTGGAGCACCTCCAGCTCCATTGCTCTTCCGGTTGTTGGAACTGTGCCATTCACCATCGAGGATCTTCTGGGAAGCTTCCACAATGAACTATTTTTAGCCACTTTCACAGTATACTTCCCCAGAAAAGTCTTCTCTGACCAACAGACATGTTTTAGTATGCCTGGAATTCACACTCACTAATGTACACTGTGGCTCAGTTATAATTATTGTTAGGTCTTTCAGTGTCTTTATAATTATTGATTTTGTTAAAATTTGTGTTCAAATTAGTAAACAACTGGTCAAAGTTTATTAGGTCTTCTATAAATCAGGGAACCGAAGTATTCTGTAAATGTTTTCCATAGTAACCTTCGAGGTAGATACTGTTTTTGTCCTTCCCATTTTACAGATGAGCAAACTGTGACAGAGCAATTAATGTCTTTATTCAAGGTCACATGGCTTACTCAAAACATAGCTGAAAATTAGATCCCATGCTTTTTGTCTCTAAAGTATCTGCTCCATGGACTACAGCTCTTTTTGCTGCCATAATGTCCTCTGCACCAAATCCTGACATATAACAGAGATCAATAATACGTATTGACCCATGAAAGTTGACTAATTTGTCTTAATTAGGATGTCTGTGTTCTTTGTTCCAGAAATAGAGGAAGAAGACAGATAGTTCACACAGTCATGCTGGTGTTTAGAACTTCATCTTCCACACACTTGATAACTTCATGGGTAAGTGCCAGAAAATCCAGGAGCACTGACACAAGAAACTGCTGCTTGCCGTTTCGTAGCTGTGGCCTGTTCTATGTGCTTTCTGCCTGGCATCAGTGCATTTCCCTGCAACTCTTCCAGTGAAACCCAGCCTGAGAATCATGGGAAGAGATAGTGGGGGTGGTTGCCCTGTGGACATTCTCTGTTTCAGATGTGGTTAAAGGCAGAGTTCCCTCTTGGTTTGTCCTAAACTCTCACCCCATGATGAGTCAGGGAGTGACTCATCAGCAATCTATTTTCACTAGTAAATCAGTTTAAACTCAACACAGCGTCCATTGCCATGGACGGCAAACCACAGCCACATTGCGTTTGTTAATACTTAAAGCTAGAGTTGGGCAGTTTGCAGAAGACAAAGGCAATCCTTTGGGGAAATACGCACTTAATTTATGGTGTGATGTGAGATTAGGGACAGGGGGTTCTTATCATACCACATTTTATTGCATCAACTATACATGTATTTAGATTCTGGGGCAGTTGCTATGGATACAGAACAGAATAAGACAAACTTACTTTTCTGGGAGTGTTGTATTTCTCATGCTGTCAGGCTGACTGTTTTGAGTCAATACAATTAAGTGTGTTAAATCTAGAAGAATCTTGAACACATGCCATTTGAGCTCCTCGTAGAAAGATCTAGAAGACTGACACAAGGCAGTGGTAGCATTTTGCAGGTAAGTGGTAGAACCAACAGAGGTTGGACAGACAAGGAGATTGTGAGGCACAGGAAGCTGTTGGTACATCGGGTCTGCATGTGGGGAGGTCTGGAACTGCAGAGGAAGAGACACTTATGGAGCCTTTCTGTGAGGGAAGACCATGCTTCAGTCACTTCTGTCATTTTCAACAGCCCCGTTTAATTCCGCTGTCAGCAAAGCAAGCTGAGAGCAGTGATAAGAGCCTCAAACCACAAGACTCCTCTTTCAAAGGACCTGACCAGCAGGCCTGCCTTTTGAGGCTTTAGTCCATAAGTACTTCTTTTTTGTCATCTTTTGACATTCCTTTACCTGTCCTGTCCTTTAGTCAGTGTCTAAATTGATACCAAATTAACCATAATCAAATTCTTATTACTTCTGGACATTTGATTCAATGCTGAAAAGACATGTAAAACTAAAGAGGATATGTATATGCCATTTTTGCCTGATGTTTTTATAATAAATATTACACTGAGCCTTTAAGGGGTTAAGTAACTTGCTGAGGGTCAAACAGGTAAGGAGCCTGGATTGAAGCCCCGAAAATTCCCTTGATCTCAGCTTCCTAATACATTATATAAGAATATTATGGCTATATCATGGAAAGGCTCAAGATGAATTAAGACAACATGTGTTGGAGCTGGCAGATGACTCAGCAGTTGAGAGCACTTGTTTTTACAGAAGACTTAGGTTTGATTTTCAGCATGTACATGGTGACACATAACAATCTGTAACTCCAGTTTCAGGGGATTCAATACCTTCTCTTGGCTCCACAGATAGCAGGCACACATGTGGAACATAGATATCCATTCAAGTAAAACATGCATGCCCATAATATAAAAAGTAAATCTTTAAAAGAGTACGTTTGTGCAAAACCCCACACAGTGACTCACACCTAGTTACTGTTATTATTTTGGTTTGTGTTGGTGCTTGAGATTGAACCCAGGAACTTGGGCTTGCTAGGCAAATGCTCTGCTGTTGTATTAGTTTAGTGTCCTATTATTGCTTTTGTTTGTTTGTTTCTAAAGAGTTGGTGTTTCTAAGTTATCTCCATGCATGGACCTGGGTTGGAGTATCAGTCTCAGAAAAGACCCCTGGGCCCAGTTTTTTTGGTTCTGTTGTTCTCCTTGTGGAGTTCCAGACCCTTCTAGGACTTTCTATCTCCCCTTTCTTTCATAGAATTCCCTGAACTCTGCCCAAAGTTTGGCTATTAGTCTCAGCATCTGCTTTAGTATCCTGCTGGGTAGAGCCTTTCAGAGACCCTCTGTGGTAGGGGCAGCCTTACCAGGCCACAGAGGCGGACTATGAAAGATGGTCCTGATGAGATCTACTAGGCTAGGGTCAAATGGAAAGGGAGGAGGTCCTCCCCTATCAGTGGACTGGAGAAGGGTCATGGGAGGAGATAAGGGAAAAAGGAATGGCAGGATTGGGAGGGGACAAGGGTGGAGGTTACAGCAGGATACAAAATGAATAAATTGTAATAAAATTTATTTTATAAAAGAGTTAGTGGTAACCAGAATAGGGAATGGGCTCAGGGAGATCTTCCAGGGTCATACATCTTCACACTCATTCTGTGGAAGATGATATAGCATGCTTTGATTTTGCCTCTCAGTAGAAAAGTTACAGGAAGTTATAGGCTATAGAATGAAGTGGCATCAGAGTGGTGTTGGACAACTGATGACAGAGTTGATGACCAGGCTGAAGTATGTATCCTCCATTTCTTAAGACTCAGTAAGATCTCTTCTAGGACCAAGTCCAACACCAGTGAAACCCATCATGGGGACTGTCGGACTTCAGTCCCTGATGACCTGCATGACTTTGTGTTCTTTGATTTCACAGTGGTAGCCACATCCCAAAGTGCTTTGAAATTGGCTCACTTTCATGGTTCACATCCTAATTTCAGTGCTTGTGTACTCTGATCATAGGATTGTTTTTCTTTTTTTCTTTTTTTGGTGTTCTTCAGTTTCAGTTTCCTCCATTGTAAGTGCAAATAGTAACCAAACATGGTTGGTATGGGATATGAAGATAAAATTGTATGAAGGACTTAGCATCCTATTACTTCAAAAAAATGGAAAGTTCTCAATGCATGGTAGCATTTATTATGAGAAGGTTTACGTCTTTTGAAAGAAGCTTGTTGAAGTCTCTTTGATAATAAAGAGTGTCCGGTGTGTACTTTGATGAGTGCTTTTTCTGATGACAGAGCACGAGTTCAGCTCTTTCTGTAGAATTATATAGAGATGTGCAAGGAGACAGAAGGAAGCCCAGGGGAGACTGCTGCCAGGCTGAATTTCATTCTAAACAAACACGTCTGGAAGTCTGAACTTACTTACACGTGTGGAAGGCTGATCATGTCTCATTTCTTCCTTTGTAGAGGGCTTATATACGTGAGTGTGTGTATGTGTGTGTATGTATATACATACATATTTGCATGTATCAATATCATATATATATATCACTTAGAAAAAGTGAGACATATCTTCCTACTATATATCACTCATTTGTGTGTGTGTGTGTATATGTAGAAATTTCATCCAAAGATACAGAAACAAATAAAATTGCAAAAGAAGCACATTTTAAGTTACTTTTTTGTCCACTTTTTAAAAGCAGATGATTGTCCCAAGTATAGCCCTTGGTTCATTTTATAGCTCCTGTTAGCTTTCTGTCATCTCTTCTAAATTTCCATTTTCATATAAATCTCACTATTCTTTAGTACTTTTATATTCTTATTTTATATTTTCAGGTCATAGTTTTTAAGGCCAGATAACTAATTTGGTGAGCTAATCAAACAGTTATTATATCAACAATAGGTATAGAAGGAAATAAAAACAAAAGAAATAAAAACCAACCAATCAACCAACCAACAAAAAAACAAACACACAAATAACCACCAATAGCAGAAGAAAAAAACCTTCATCCACCAACCAACCACAACCATCAAATCTAATTCCTGCATCCACACTTTTTTCTCAGGTACCAGGAAGACCAGCTTGAAAGGAATGACTACTCCACCTACTTTTGGTTGGCAAAGGGGAAAGCTGTTCTTCCTTTGTTCATGAAGCCAGTTAAACCAATCCTTCATTTATTTACCTCACTAAAGGCATGTAGATGAAAGTCCTTTTCAGTTATTGTTTTTTCTTTAGTCCAGGAGAGGTTGTCACTTCCCGTCCTTGTTCATATTCAGATCTTGTTAGGTTGAATATCTGGTTCTCATTTAAAACTAGTATGTGCCCACTTTTTCTTCTAACAGATTTAGAGTGTCTAGTTTTATGTTGAGGTCTTTGCTCCACTTGGACTTTGTTTTGTGCAGGGTGATAAGTATGGATCTATTAGCATTTTTCTGCATGTAGGCATCCAGTTAGACCAGCACTATTTGTTGAAGATGCTGTCTTTTTTTTTCACTGTATGGTTTGGCCTTCTTTGTTAAAAAACAAGTATCTTTGTTAAAAACCGGTGTGGGCTTATTTCTGGGTCTTCTATTAGATTACGTTGATCCACCATTCTGTTTCTATGCTAGTACCATGAAGCTTTTATTACTATTGCTCTGAAGTAATAGGGATGGAGATACTCCCAGATGATCTGTTGTTGTACAGGATCATTTTAGCAATTCTGGATTTTTTTGTTTTTCTATATGAAATTGAGAATTGTTCTTTCATGTTCTGTAAAGAATTGTGTTGATATTTTGATGGGAATTGCATTGAATCTGTAGATTGCTTTTGGCAGGATGGCCATTTTCGCTATGCTAATCCTACCAATAGAAAGACCTGGAGGGGATAGGAGCTCCACAAGGAGAGCAACAGAACCAAAAAACCAGGGCAAAGGGGTCTTTTCTGAGACTGACATTCCAACCAAGGTCCATGCGTGGAGATAACCTAGAAACTTTGCACAGATATAGCCCATGGCAGCTCAGTGTCCACGTGGGTTGCCTAGTAAGGGGAACAGAAGCTGTCTCTGACATGAACTCAGTGGCTGGCTCTTTGATCGCCTCACCCTGAGGGGTGCAGCCTTGCCAGGCTACAGAGGAAGACAATGTACCCAGACTTAGCTGATTTTAAAAACAAGGGTTTTGGTGCATGCTAAATAATTTTAAAGAATTTTTAGTGTCTCCAGTTTTGTTTAAATTTATATTTAATTTTTAAAATTGTATATTCATTGGCACTTTGCCTCCATATATATATATGTGCGAGGGTGTTGACTCCCTGGATCTGGAGTCACAGATAGCAGCAAGCTGTCATGGGGATGCTGGGAATCGAACCTGGGTCCTTTGGGAGAGCAGCCAGTACTCTTATCCACTGAGCCATCTCCCCAGCCCCTGTGTCTCCTGTTCTTATTGCTGATCCTATTCATAACTGTTGCTTCTGTTCATACTGTTTTTGAAGCCACTCTCTTAGAATTTGACAGTTGTACAGTACACAAGTGCTATTTTGTGTATCTGTTGTGAGTTTCTTTTTTGAGTATGCATAACAGAGCAGAAATCCAAGGAACTGAGGGTATACCTTCATTTGATGCCCTCTCCCAGCTCATGTAAGACCTTGCATTTTCCTCCTAGCAATAAAGTAGAATAAAAATTTAAGGCTGTGTCAGTCATTGTGATAAATAGCCACAACAATCCTGGTAGGTTTCAGGTGATAGGCATGACTAGAGAAGAAAAAGCTGAACATGGACTGAAGGAAGTTCTGAGCTATACAAGTAGCTGGCTTGAAACTTGATAATGTCACTGACAGAGAGCTTCTATTTAACATTCATGTAGAAAACTCTGGCTTGTAAAATTTCTATGTAACTGGTATCTCCAGCTCATAACTTGTTTTATCTCAACAATGATCATATGAGATAAAGCCCCGCTATTGTTCTTTAGAGGAGAGAATCCTGATGTTTATCAAGATTGAAAGTGGCAAAAGCATAAGTCTTAGATAGTTTACAGTGGGGACTGGATTCACAACACAACTGCATATAAATTTTATGTTTTCTTTCTTACACCAGACTGCACTCATCTATGAAACACACACACACCAAATCAATTATGGTCTAATCTTTTTTTGTGTTTAATATGGAACAAATAACATTGGTTTTTCCTAGCCAAGCCTACTACTGTGGGTTCCCACAATGCATGAGAACTTAGAATCTTCTAGAATAAAGAAGCTGTGTAAATACAAGGTATTATTGTTGTCTCCATTCGCCAAGACAAATGAAAAGTGGTGAACAGAATATCTTTTGTTTCATTGGAACTCTTTAACTTGGGTGATCGCTTATTTTCATTTGCTTTAGCTATGGAATGACTAATACAACACAGTGTGACACAGTTGCATCTTAGGACAAATCTCAGAGATCAAACAGCTTCTTTTCACCGAAGAGAGATGATAATGTGTCTTGATTGGATTGAATGACACCTGATTTTCGTAGTGACATGCCGGGCTTGATTTCAGGAACCATGAAGTACTAGTTGAACTAGTTTCTTTTCTAGGTAAAAGAGGTGAAAAGAGAAATGATTTTGGTTTTTATGGCAGAAAGTGCATTTTAAAGTAGATAAGCAGTTAACAGTTGCTTTACCATTTAACGCTCTTCAAAAACAGATGATGGCATAGTTGCCAGCACAACAGAAGCTGAACTGTCACGAACGTGGTTAATCTCCCTCTTTTATCTAATGACCTTCTAGTTGCTAAAGAAGGCTGTAAACCTGTGTGTTCAATTTATTGTCTTGATTCCATAGTGAAGACGGGACTGTCACTTAAACACTGTGTGATTTAGAGCAATTTACTTAATCCTAAGGAGCTCAGGATCCTTATCAGTGATAGAAAGGAAAACCACTCCGTTCATGCATGAAGCTAAAGCATGCATTTGAACATAAAGTCTGTTTTTAATCATCTAACAGTAAGCTCATGGGTGATGATACTTTGGCAAAGCTTTCCCTGTCCATGTGAGCGGGCCAAGAGAGCGTTTCTCAACGATTGGCCTTTGGATTCCTCTAGCAGGGCTTGGTCTCAGCCACAGTGCTGGCTCACCTCCTAGGAATTTGGCTCCAGCTCAGAGTCCATTCCAAATCTTTAGAATGGTCCACATTGAGCAAGAGGTGAGGAGCTCTCTCTGAGGAAGGAGGCATTCTCAGTGTCGAGGTGTCACCTGGTCCTCACCACCCCAGCATCTTGACCTCTGGTTCTAATGTGATCTTGGTGGAGTGTTTGTGGGATTCCATGGTACAAAGGAGACCAGAGCTGTAAGACCTTTGTGCAGTCCACTTCTTTTCTGTAATTGAGGTTTGACTGACATACTGTAAAGAAATAAAGATAAGTATATAGCTATGAAACTGCTCCATGAATATATCACACACATAGCTATACCCTCTGTCAGCCTTCTTTTTGTGAAATAAGTCCACTTACTACAAAATAAACCTCTGGGTGAAATTTCAAGTGTACTTCATTATAATTAACTATATGCATACTAGGCTTAGGTAGGTGCCTTGCAGAATTGAAAGTGTGCCTCATACACTTGAACAAGCACTTTCTTATCTCCTTTCTTCACAGCTATAGGAAACCATTATCCTGCTTTCAGTTTCCATAAACCTGCTTCCTGTAGGTTCCTGCTAGAGATGGCATCATAGAGTAGTTGTTCTGTGGACAACTTAACCCAACCAGCATGTCTTCTAAGTTCATCGGTGTTTTGGTGACTGACAGAATCTCTTTTTCTTTAGTTGATTAAGAATTTTATTATGAATACGTGCTAATTTCATTGTCTCTCTGCACTTTTCTTAGAGGATCATTTTTCATTTTTTATTCTGTAGGCACAGTATGTCACTTTCCTCAATTTGCATATGTTGCAATTTTTTCTTTGTTCCGAGAGCAAATCCCACTTGATCACAATGTATAATTTTTTTTTATTTTGGCTTTGGTAAAGTGTCATTAAACTCAGTTCAATAGTATTTTATCAAACATTTTCACACTTGTGTTCACTAAGAATATTGGACATTTTCTTTATTTGTAGTGTCTTTTATATTGGAATGGCAAATTGTCCTCTAAAAATCAATTCTATATTCTTCTATAACTTGAGAGAGTTTTAAAAGAAGAAGTACTAATTTCTTAGGTATCTGGCAGCATTAGTATTCACTGTGAAGCCATTTGGTTCTAGGATTTACTTTTTTGTGAGTTTTTTTTAAATAAGCTTTTCTATTTCTTTGATTGTTATAGGGTTGTCAAAACTGTCAATGCCGTCTTAGTGGGTTGTGTGTGTTTACATTTTTTCTACTTCTCCTAGATTGCCTAATCTGTTAGCATGTAACTATCCATAGCAATTTCTTATATTTTTAATCATATGGTGTCAGTTGTAATTCTCCTCTAGTATTTTTTATTTGATCTCCATTTCTCTTTCCCTTCCTTCCTCCTTCAATTTTTTGTTTGTCTTTAATCTTTATTGTTCCACTTTTTATTGTTCAATTACAATAAATGATAAAACCAGTATTAAAAATATTCCCAAATTACCAAGTCAGAAATTCCATAAAGAAAAGACAGAGCAAGAGCCTAGTTGAAGGTGATTGATGGGTGCGCTGAGCCAGGATGCTAAGGGATAAGGGTCAGACATAGAGCTTTTACCTGAGATACCAGGAAGACTGAGTATCCAAAGATCCAAAGGATGATAACACATTCTTAGACACAACTATTGTCTGTGAACTGTAGTGAAGGAAAGGCAGTGGCAACTCGCAGTGGGCTTGAATACAAAAACCAGAATTTGTTTTGTTGGGGTGTTTGCAATAACATACACCCCTCTTTTTTATATAGACTTAGCACAATCTTATTCTGTTTCTGTATTACATAAAAGTTTATTTTTTTACATTATAACAGTTGTTACAGAAATTTACTATTAATAATTAGTTCTCAACATAACTAATTGTCATGTAATAGTTCTTATGCTGAAAAGCTAGGAGTAAGTGGGTGTTGACAACTTATAGCCATCTGTTCATAAAATTCAATGACATTGGCAGGCAAGCATGAAAAGAACAGTCTTGAACTTGAGTTGAACATTCTTCGAAGTCAATGAGACTAAACATGGTGTATCTTGATTGTATCTTCAGTGTGCTTTACGTTTGAACATATTCTGCTTTAGATGGGGACCCAGAAGTAGTTTAAATCTTGCTACTCCTCCCTTGGCCCTACCCTTCTCTTACAGGGGTCTCCCTCACTCCTTCCATTTTTCTTTGACACCAAGTCTAGGGAAACCCTAGACTTGTGGGAGTCAGTTACTTCTCTCTTTCTATTGAGTAGGTCTCTGGAATTGAACTCAGTTTATTAGGCTTGGCAGTAAGGCCTTTTTACCCACTAAGCCATCTCTCTAGTCCAAATCTACAGGTATTTGGCAAGCCAATCTTGAATGAACTGGTACCTGGCAATACTGATTCTTCCTTTAATAAAACTGTGAGGCATTATTACAAATTAAGGTGTTTTGACATCTTGGAATCTTCAGAAAATACACTGTGAAAGAGAACAAACATCTTGGAAGGAACAGAAATTTTCACATGTCATAGTCTAGAAATATGGTCACAATTTAGGACTCACAACATTTAAATACCTTGCTAGATGGTGGAAGGACCAGCTTGGACAAAGTCTGAACAAAGAATGAGAAACAATTAATTGAATCCAGATACTGTTTGTGGTGGTTAATGTTTTGTCAACTTGATATGAACTAGAACAGTCTAGGAAGAAGGAATATAAGTTAAGAAAATGCTTTCATCAGGTTGTCTGTAGGTAAGTTGGTGGGACATTTCCTTGACTGATGATTAATAAGTAATGATTAGTGTGGGATGGTCTAGGCCCTTATGGGTGGGTCATCTCTGGGTGGTCCTAGGTTGTATAAGAATGCAGACTGAAAAAGGGTGGGGGAGCAAGGCAGTAAGCAGCACTTCTTAACGGTCTCTGCTTCCGTTCCTGCCTCCATGTTCTTGCCGTGACTTCCCTCCATGATGGACTGTAAGCTCTAGAGTAAAATCAACGCTCTCCTTCCCTAGTTTCTTTTGGCCATGGAGTTCATCACAGCAATAAAAAACAAATCAAGGCGCTCTTTACTTACCCATTCTGTAATTTTGGTAAGTTTCTTCTCTCAGAGTGTATGAATTGTCATCCTAACACAAGGGACCTAAACTATTTCAGTGATTCCAAATACATTTTTATACTTATGAATTTCTTTATCTCAATAATTTTTGTTGACACCATGAAGAAATGAAATATTAAAGCAGATTTGCTCTGTTTGAAGTTTGGGTGGCTTTGTGGTTCAAAGCTTTACCTGCATATATCAACTCCTGTAGTTGTTGATTTAATGCTTTTAGAATAAATGACATCTGAGAGTTTTCTCCACTCTTAATGTCTTTCACTCTATGAAAAGGCAGTATCTGAGTAGAACTTAACATGCAAACAAAACTCACACTGAGCTTTCTTTTATAATCTTTTTCTGGAGAAATAATCACCAAAAGCTAATAATTCCTTAAACTATCTCAGCCCATTGAATGTGATTCTTTAAGTAATGCTGCAAATAGTATACTTCAAAGGGAGTTAGGATCTGCATTTGTGAGTAGAAACCCATTTCATTTCTTCTATACACATTTAAACGTAAATGCTTCTCAGTGAAGAGCATAACTGGTTTTGCGATTCTTTTACCATATAAGTGTTTCACAGTGAAGACTTCTGCTACAAGTCTACCAACCCTTGAACACGTATATGACATTAGTGAGTACTTTGATACACTGGGTATTGCATAATTGCCTTGGGGATGTTGGGATTCTTCTAGAATAACTCTGAGTTTGCCACCTTGTTGGTGGATTGGTAATCTGTAGTTCTTGGTTCATAGTTAGCTCTCCAACAGCTCTGTTGAACAAGAAGAAGAATGCAATAAAAACAGTGTCATGGGATGGACATGGAATGGAGGAGAAAACAAGCAACAGGACAGGAGCATACCAAAGAGGGCCTCTGAAAGAATCAATATAGCAATGTATCAAAGCAGATATTAAGACTCACAACCAAGCCTTCAGCAGAGGGCTGGAAATGATAATAAAAATAGGGGAAGTTAGTAAGATTTGGGGAGAACAAGAGCTCCACAAAGACCAAATTGATCAGGACACAGGGGTCTTTTACGAGACAGTTTCTCCAACCAAGGACCATGTATGGATATGGCATAGAACCTCCCCACCCCCCTCAGATGTGGCCCATGGTAGCTCGGTGTCCAACTGAAGACCCTAATAAGGGGGGCAGGGACTGTTTCTGTCATGAACTCGATGGCTGGCTCTTTGACCCTCCCCTATACACGCCAGGGAGAAACAGCCTGGCTAGATCCCAGGGGAGGACATTGCAGCCAGCCCTGAGGAGACAAGATGATCTGGGGTCGGATGGAAGGGGAGGAGGTCCTCCTCCGTCGGTGGACTTGGAGGGGGCCGTGGAGGGGATGAGGGAGGAATGGGGAGAGTGGGAGGGAATGAAGGAGGGGGCTACGCCTAGGATGCAAAGTACCTAACCTGTCATTAATATAAAAATAAACAAATTACATTTAAAAAAAAACAGCCGTGTCACTGAAAAATCCTAGCGGCTGCTTAAAATAAGAACTTGATGAGAATGTGCATCTATGGATACAGAAGTTTATGAATCTGGCAGGTTACTTTACTTACCCGCATATGGTTATGTAAACATAAGTCTATAGAGCTGTTTCGTGAGCTGAGACCATAACTCCATAAAATGAGAGTGGGGTCTTTAAGGATTTAGATTATAGCTACAGAGAAAATAGCATCTGAAAATTAGACCTTTGAACATGTTCTTTAAGATAAATTGATCATCAGATCCATTTCAGAAAATGTAAGTGCCTAAATTATAAGATGTAATTACATTTCTGCGTTCTTGGTGGCGATCAAAAATTTTCTTGTTTGCAATTGACTCATCCACTGTCTGCTTGATTAGAAGTTTGGGATTCAAACAGGCAAAACCAGGAAGAGGATCCCATTGAAAGATTTCTAGTTCTTTCCTTTTCAAAACATGTCTTATGCTCACAGAGTTGAATCAGCTTCTCATCTTGCGTTTGTGATTTCAAGCTGCACAGAACATAATTGCCACCTTAATTAGGGATGGCGCTTAAGCTCTTGTATGGTATCATAAGGCTTACAGAGCATCAAGGCAGCATTTTTTGTGTGTGTATTCAGTAGAGATTTGGTTCCTGAGATGTTTCTTGATTGAAAATGTATCAGTTACTTTTCTTGTTACTTTAACTAAACACCTGACAAAAGCCAACTTCAGAAAGGGTTGATTCTGGCTCTGATTCAGCATCTAGGAAGGGAAATAGTTTCTCATAGCTGGGGAGGCAACATGCCTGGTCACAATGTGTCCACAGTCAGGACGTCAGGAAGAGATGAACGTTATTGCTCACACTTTCTTGTTCCCCCTTTCCCTTCTTTGTATTCAGTCCAAGCCCAGGCCATGAGATGGAACCACCCATGTTCATGGTGTGTCTTCCTTTCTCTGTTAAACTTCTTCTGGAATGCCTTTTGTAGACACACCCAGTGGTGTGTTTCCTAGGTTATTTTAAATCTAGTCAAGTCACAAAAAGGTCCTAAAGATAAATGAGTCAACTTTAAATGACAGGCAGTCTTATTTAACTTCTTATTTAAATGAATCAGTGCTAGATTAGAAGTTCTTCTGAGCTGTTTCTAAGTGCATGGGTAACACAGCTCAAAGAATATGTATTACTTAAGTTTGTTCCACTTGACTGTGATCTTCAGTTACTGCTGATTTACATCAGTTACTTATTTGACTAAATGAAGAAACAAGATCCTTAATGGTTTACAAAAGTGCTCAACTGTGAAGTGGAAAATACATTTAATGGAATGATTTGATGGAAATTTTTTTTTAAAAATGAATGAATTCTACACTTTAAAAAAGGCTTTGGTAAAAGCAATAGCTTTCTATTCACATCCCTGGGTGATCATCATTGATATTGTACAATGTTAAATACAGTGAGATCTTCAAAACTACATGTGCGTCTCTGCCCTCAGACTCCACAGTTCTTAGAATTCTCATGTGTGCTTTCTTTGATGATTGTTTTCATTTTGGGGGGGTTTAACACCTGTCACCTCTTTCCCCCTTTCCTCTGATGTCCATCAGCGTTATGCTGTTGTGAGGTGGAGAAAATAGGAGGGATTTATACAATTTCTTTATAAAATAGTCATTAAGTTTCAAAAATGTGAATAAAGTTTTAAAGAATGTTTTGAGGAGTATAACTTTAACCAAGTATAGTGTATTTATTCGTACTGTTCCTTTATGTCTGTTTCTTCCCTGGCTTTGAGACTGTAGCATTTCCATTTATGATGACGGATGACACTTTTCTTTAGCTTGTTTTCAAATATTGATAAACTTGACTCAGAAAGACCATTCATCTGTTTTGTTCACTAACTGTGTCTACAGAATGCCTGACATTTCAAAATAGCCTGTTACTACTCTGCTAACGACAATGTTTGGTTAGAAAAGAACTGGGTTCCAGTCTGATGTAATCTTGTTATTTTTGCTTTTGTATTCCAAAACTAACATTTTAAAAAGATATAATACCATATGAAAGAAGGGGTAGTTAGTATGACCTGGAGAGGACAGGAGCTCCAAAAGGACCAAATATATCTGGGCAAAGGGGTCTTTTCTGAGACTGATACTCCAACCAAGGACCATGAATGGAGATAACCTAGAACCCCTGCACAGATGTAACCAATCGCAGCTCAGTATCTGAGTAGGTTCCCTAGTTAGGGGAACAGGGAATGTCTCAGACATGAACTCAATGTCTGGCTCTTTGACCTCCCCCTCCCTCCCCCGCCCCGAGGGAGGAGCAGCCTTGCTGAGCCACAGAATAGGACATTGTAGCCAGCCCTGAAGAGATATAATAAGCTAGGGTCAAATGGAAGGGGAGGAGGACCTTCCCCATCAGTGGACTTAGAGAGGGGCAGGAAGGAAATAAGGGAGGGAAGGTGGGATTGGGAGGGAATGAGGGAGGGGGCTACAGCTGGGATACAAAGTAAATAAACTATAATTAATATAAGAAATAATAAATAAAAAAGGAAAAAAGATACAATACAAAATTTTGATAAATGATTACCATATAGTCATGATATAGAAGTTTCCTGATCCCCAAAACAGTCATTTTCTACAATCTGAAAACAAACAACCACCATGGATTAATTTCGCCTTTGTAAACATGCAAGTGACAGTTTTTCTCCCCATGTTCCGGTTTCTTTTGTACACGATACTGATATCCATCAACAATGTTGTGTATATGCTGTTCTATTTGGGTTTATTTGCTGACTGGTATTCTATTTTGTATGTTGATTTACCAAATTTGCTTCTTTCTGGTTGTTTTAGGTTCCTTTGCTGTGGTAAACAGTGTGGCAGCAAGCAGCTTGGGAGGGAACGGTGAATTTCACAGTTCCACACAACAGTCCGTCATGGAAAGTAGTCAGGGCAGGAATTTGGATGCAAGAACTGAAGCAGAGACCATGGAGGAGTGCTGTTTACCGGCTTGCTCCTCAGGGTTTGAGCAGCCATTTTTCTTAAAGCATCCAGGACAAATCTGCCCAGGAATGGCATGAAGAATGAATACATTTTTAAGAGATAAGTATCTTTATCCTCAATTGGCATATATATATGAACATCACATGACATTCCATATACATAGGTAATTTTTATGTATCAATAAAATGTACATTTTGATGCAAAAAAAGACGTGAACTGGGTGAGAACAAAAGACTCAATAAATTCTTTAATTACAAATACAAAACTTGCAAGATAAATAAACGCCACAACACATAATCATTGCGACAATACTGAATGGAAAGGCAACTGTGGTGGTCTGAATAAGAATGGCTCCTGTAGACTTGTGTGTTTGAATGCTTGCCCCACAGGGAATGTCATTATTAGGAGGAATGTCTGGCTGGAGTAGGGATGGCCTTGTTGGAGGAAGTGTGTCACTGTGGGGGTGAGCTTTGAGGTCTTCTATCCTCAAGCTATGGATCAAGATGCAGAACTCTCAGCTCCTCCAACACCATGTCTGTCTGCACACTGCCATGCTTCTTTTTAGTCTATAATAATGGACTAAACCTCTGAAACTGTAAGCCAGCCCCAATTAAACGTTTTCCTTTATAAGAGTTGCCATGGCCATAGTGTCTCTTCACAGCAATAAAACCCTAAGTAATACACCCACATGTCACTAAGTGATTGGATAGAATAACTGTTGTTTATTTGTGTGCTCACTGTACAACATATAAAGCTGAACTGTCTCATCTCAATGTATTAGACGTTTATATGGAGTCACATCTCTTCCACTGAGAAGTCATGTCAAATCTCTGAAACTACCTTTTATCTGGAAACTATTCTCCCTTCAAGTACCCTTTGTAAGATTCCTAAGTTATCTGAAATGCAATTACTTTTATGCTCAAGGTTCTTTCTATAAAGTATAGAGAATTATTCTAGTCTATCAGATTGACCGCTAAACTGGGAATAAAATTTCCCCAGAAATGCCAGATTAAAATCCCTTGAGGCAGGGACAGAAAGGTGGCTCAGTGGTTCAGAGTACTTGTTCCTCTGACAGGACCCAGGTTTAGTATCTAGCACCCACACAGCTTCTAAGAATCTATTTCTTTAGTTCCATGGGATCTGACATTCTCTTTTAGACTCTGAGATTACCAGGGATGAATGTGGTACACATATATACACACACTCATATCCATTAAAATTAAAAGAGTAATTAAAGCTGAGCTTGGTAGTACATACTTTGGAAACAGAAAAAGGGAGATCATAAATATCAGACCTTCCAGGGCTACATAGGAAGTTATTTCAAAGCCAATCTGGTGAAATTAATGAGGGGACTAAGGAAAGGGCATAGGGGGATAAGAGAGAGGGTGGGTGGGACTGGGAGGAGATGAGGGTGGGTGCTGCAGGGGGATACAAAATTAAGAATAAATAAATAAATATATTTATTGTAATAAATAAATCTATAAATAAATTTAAATTTAAAAAGGAAAAAAATTGTGCAAGACACCAAGGAGGAGACACAATTAAAGAGTCTTATCCTGCTATGGAGCTTAGATATTTTTCACTAAACCTACTTCATTTAGGCTTCTTGAACACCTTTATCTCCTTTTCAACCTCCCAACTTTAGGTAGGAGATTAGTAGGGAATAGGGCTGTAGACCTCTTTTATCTACTTCCTGCTGGTTAAGGTCGATGGGTCTTTAGAGGATTACCAAACTCAGTTACCAGGATACCAGCATTCCAGTCCAAAGGCCAGCACCAAGCAGCAACACAAATCAGCACAAGTCAGCAAAAGCCAAAATACTTACTTGGATTGCATAATGTAGAAGCTACCACCTCTACTCAAAAATGCCTCTCTTTACAGAAGATGGGAACATCACAGAAAACCACAATTGGACAAGGTGCAGAGATCAACAGATCATGGGGAGCCCAGCTCAAACAGATACATCTGCATTACAGTTCCTACATCTCAGGGAATATTGTAGAAAAAGGCATGGAAAGATTCTAAGAGCCAGAATAGCACAAGTCAGCTGTGAAACAGTCTCTCCTAGAAATGGTTGCATAAGAAAGACCAAAGCTATGGGGATATCAATGGACAGGTTAATGGTGAAGGGCAAAATTTTCACGTGGTCCTATCCCTAGAACTAGAGGTAACTAATGACTGCACTACACACAGACACACACACACACACACACACACACATCTAATATATGTAACAACAACCATCAAATAAGACCATGTGATAAATTTGAGAGGGGGTGTGGGAGTGGCTAGAGGGAAAAATGGGAGTAAGAAAAGTGATATAATTCCAATTTATATGTCTTTTCTGTTAGATATTTATGTACTAAGGGATAGTATGTAATTTCTCCTTATGATTTTAATTCCTACCAGCATCTACTAAATATTTGGGTCAAACTGGTTTTTTTCTACCATATTTTTGACATCCATTTAGACAAGTATTTTTGTTTGTCATGATTCATGACCTATCTACCTAATACTGTTTGCTTGGTTGGTTGGTTTTGGTTTTTTTGAGACAGGGTTTCTCTGTGTAGCCTTGGCTGTCCTGGAACTCACTCCATAGACCAGGCTGGCTTTGAACTCATAGATCCATCTGCCTCTGCCTCCCAGAGTGCTGGGACTAAAGGCATGCACCATCAACCCGGCTTACCTAATACTTTTTAAGAAGCACGGAATATTGGGCTGAAAATGAACTTCTTTCTTTTTTAGATTAAAAAATCTTACTTTCTGCATAAGAGAAAACACGGCTCAGAAAGGTTAAAAGGAACGAGGATCAGACAGCTAGTGGCTTTCTAAATGCAAGCTTCATGAAAACAAACGCTTAAAATGTTTTTAACTTATATCTCTATGAAGAGCACTTTGGAGGGCCTGGAACGATGTTGGTGCTCAATAAATATTTATTAAGTAGATAATTTAGCGTCATCTATTTCAGACTGCTTTTCTCACAATTTTCCTGTCTCTATTCTGTGTGAACTAGATCCTCAGAAAGGGTGTTGTATACAAGGTTTTCCTCTCCTCACTGAGAGTGAAAGGTTCATATTTTGTGATATTTATGATGAGCTAGGCTATAAATTGTAGCCTTTAATTATAAAAGAAATGAGAAACAAAAGGAATGGGAATCACTGTAAGGGGGCCTTGATTTCTTCATTGTTGATAATTCTCCACAATGGCTCATGACTTCTCAGACCTGATGCATTATGGGTCAAGCAAAGTAACATTCTATAATGGAAAGGGGCAAAGAGCCAGTGTTGGGCTAAAGGAAGCCCTGAGTGTTTGATTGGCATTACAGAAGCCATTAGGCAGTTTGGGGGGAGCATTTGGGGGGGTAGCAGGACTACATTTGGAAGCATCTCTGATAACCCAGGCCCTGGGGATTTAAGCAGGGTCTGCAGTGTAAGAACAAGGCTGCAGAGAAGTGAAAGAACTTTTGGGGATTTGTGGGAAATGAGCTGGATTATCGTCTCATAAAACCAATCCGAGGACAGCCACATGGGTCCCAGTGTTACAACAGAAGGAGCCAGACTTAGAATTGGACAACTCTACAGGGTTATTTGATCAATGAAAGAGGGCAGAAAATAAGACACACAATTCTACGGGCAGGCTGAGCTAGACAAATGGACTGACTGAGATAATATGTAAGGGATACTATGTAAGAAGCCTGGAAAGAGGGGATTAGATCTCAGCTATAATTTCATTTTAATTCCCTTTTTAGCAACACATGTTAGAAACATGGCGCCATGAAATTCAAAGCCCTGGAACACTGACTAATGTGGGAAGGAGGATGAGGAAGTTAGCTGGTCCATCGATTTGACTCTCATTGCTGGTCAAATTAGGACCTCACGCTTTCTAAATCTGAACTCATCTTTGGGAGGTACCAGTGCTGTCCAGGGCAGCAGCTAACCTTAGCCAGTTTCCCATCATTTCAAGTAAGGTTGGTCAAGCTTTTCACAAATCTACTGCTATTTACTTGAGGACAGCTAGTTACTGTTTGCTTCTAATTAACACTCATGTCTTTATTTGCTTATAGGCTATAAACACTGGAAGACAAGGGAAAATAGACAGGACAGAAGCATTTCATGCAAACCCAACAGTGTCCAAAACTTTCAACTTCATCTCAGAATTTTGAAGTCATTCAGGTTAAGGTTAGTATATCTTTAAGAGTCTGTGTTCCAAGTAATATTTTTATTTTTTTGTATTAATTATAGTTTATTCACTTTATATCCCAGCTGTAGCTCCTTTCCTCATCCCCTCCAAAACCTGCCCTTCCTCCCTCTTCTCCTCCCTGCCCCTTCCCCAGTCCACTAATAGGGGAGGTCCTGCTCCCCTTACATCTGAATCTAGCCTAGTTTCATCAGGACTGTCTCCATTGTCTTCCTCTGTGGCTTGGTAAGGCTACCCCCCCCACCTCAGGGGGAGGTGATTAAAGAGCCAGCCACTGAGTTCATGTAAGAGACAACCCCTGTTCCCATTATTAGGGAACCCACTTGGAGACTGAGTTGCCATGGGCTTCATCTGTGCAGGAGTTCTAGGTTATCGCCATGCGTGGTCCTTGGTTGGAGTATTAGTCTCAGAAAAGACCCCTGTCTGTGCATAATTTCTTGGTTTTGTTGCTCCCCTTGTGAAGCTCCAGTAAAAAATGGGATACAGAGCTAAACAGAGAATTCTCAATAGAGGAATATCAAATGGCAGAGAGACACTTAAAGAAATGCTCAACATCCTTAAGGATGTTGAGGAAAATGCAGGGAAATGCAAATCAAAACGACCCTGAAATTTCACCTTACACCCATCAGAATGGCTAAGATAAAAAACTCAAGTGACAATAAATGCTGGAGAGGATGTGGAGAAAGAGGAACCCTTCTCCATTGCTGGGGGGAATGTAAACTTGTACAACCACTTTGGAAATCAATCCGGTGTTCTCTCAGACAATTAGGAATAGTACTACATCAAGTAATATTTTAAACCAAGTATCATGAGTTGTAAAGCCAGGCCAGCATACAGATGTGTGTGTGTGTGTATGTGTGTGCGTGTGTCAGCATTATTACTTCATTTTTATGATTGCCTCTTCCTCAAATTTTGGTTTCACTGTGCTTTCTCATCTCCCTCATCTTTTGCAGGATTTGCCGAGTCTTTCTGATTTTTTTTTTTCTTCTCCTACTATGGAGTCAGCTGGCTCCTCTACAATAGCCCTGGGACAGAGTTCAGTATGATTTAGCAGAACTCTGGGTAAGGACTTAAGTGAGTACTGCCTATACTGTGTCACTGAAATTGGGGACTGTCAGCAAAGCAAATAAGTCAATCTGAAGGCTTCTCTAGGGGAGCCACAGAGAGCTCTTCTTGCTGTCGACAGCACATCCTGTTCACAGCTTCAGCCCCTGGAAATGCTTTCATTCAGCGGCAAGTCCAGGCTTTCAAGCACTGTGATGGAGGCCTTTGTTGGCAACTGCTCTGCCTTGTGCACAGAGGACTCATTCTTCCACGAAAGGCCAGGCAGCCTGCTGATGGGCCAAACCAGTTTACACTGATGTTGCTCTCAGTAGGCAAAGGCAAGCAAGCATGGATTGGTGTGGCCCACAATGGAGCCATTTATCTCTCTGCAGCTTTGTTTCACTAGAGCTCTCCCCAGTACATGCTACCTTCAGTGCGCCTCCTGCACCCCGGCCTTTAAGAGCCAATTCATAACAGACTGAAATATCTCTGACACTCATAAGACAAATTCCTGAATATACAACAGAGGCTCTCACAAGGTGCTGTCTCCAGGGTCCCTTGGGGGAAATGCTTTGAGGAGAGAGCAATGTTGGTGCACACCCCTCCTTTCTCACATCCACCTTTGCCTTTGATCTCACCGTGTTTACCTATGGCTTACTGGTACCAAGACAAACTAGGTATGGAACACTCGGCTTTGAGAATGGTCTGGTTCTCCAATAGGTGCTCTTTGAAGTCAGACCCATTATGTATTTATTGTTTATTGCCCTTTCAAGCATGCCCACATGTATTTCTAAAGACCAGGGCTCATCTTTACTTATTCAAAAGAACTTCAGTTTGTTGCCATATTGGGCATCCTTTGATATATACGTGTTTTTAAAGGTGAGTGAAATAGAACCTCTGGAGTCCATTCTATCCACTTACAAAGTATTTTAACAAAATACGTTAAGGGTAATTTTACATTCTCTCTGTACCATTACTATCTTCCTAGCACAATTATATGTCAAGTGAACGACTCAGAACTTCTTATGCCCTGTAATAAATCATCAGTGTAATGGGTAAAAAGAATTTGTCATTGTTCAGTGTGTATACAGAGTTATGTGGCATCTAACCTCAAATTTCTTTTAGATCATATATAAATACATAATAAAATAATAATACTCATTAGTCAACACCAAATATAAGTTCCAGATGTCTGAACATCAAAGTATTTATAGGCCTATAGGAACCGCATTGAGACAGGAACGCTTCCTCCAGAATGGGACTGCAAGACAGTGCTGTGAAACCCTCCTGAGCTCCCTTAAACAAAAGCTATTCTTGTTTATACATAAATTATGAATGACTTTTTTTTTTTAAAGACTGACTCATTGGCCAATACATGTGCCTACAAATCCGGTTTCACAGGCAGATGGGAGCTGACTAGACGAACAAGAATTCTACAACAAATCATTTTTTCCCATTTTGTCTGGTGGTTCAGCCACTGCTCTTGTTAAGGCACAGTGGAGTTTGCTTCGTTGGCTACATGCCTTGCCGCAGACCCATACCACTTAGTTGCCAAGCAGGGGCTGGCTGCACTGAGCACATGGCAGAGCCCTGCTCTGCTGCGGAAGAAGGGCCTCCACTGCTTCCTCAAGTGGTGGGACTGAGTGCTAGCAGTTGGGCCCCTGAAAGGAAGCCACACCACCCCCACCTCAAGCTGATGCCAACTCCAGAATTGTTCCCCTTCCAAACCCTCAGCTTAGTGGCCTTGGATCTGCAGTGAGTGTAGGAGAAGGCCCTGGAGGCCTGGAGTGTGACTGTGCTACTTAGTCACTGCCTGATATTTAGCATTTAAGACTTTCCCCTTAAAATTTCTCATTCATAAATGAAGACTCATACAGAATCACCTTTTAGGCCTCTGTTGTCCTTTTCTCCCTCCAGTCTCCCTTATATAGGAAGGAGAGAAAGGGAGGTCACTTTATACTAGCAGTGATTCAAACTCTCCAGAGACTGAGTCTGTGAATGTCAGGAATTGCAAACATGAGTTATGCGTCCTCATTTTCTACCCTAAATGCTTTCTGTTGATCTCTATAACCATGGAGGAAGTATCCTCCAAAGAGAAGTGTTTGTTTCTTAAAGCATCCCAGAAGGAAATTAATATTTGGATCTGAGTTCCTTGGAGCTTTTCTGGGTAGCCATTTTGAGTGGCTTCCTGTGCTTGGAGGAAATTTGCTTCTATCAGCACACTTGTCTGTATAAGAATCTTTAAATGTGGGGGAGATGGCTCAGTGGCTCATGAAAGTGTGAGGACCTGAAGTCGAATCCTTGGTAATCCTGTAAAGGAGTCAGGCATGGCTATGTTCATCAGCCTAGCTAAAAGACAGACTTCCAGTTCAGTGAGAGATGCTGTCTTAAGGGACTTAGGCAGTGAGTGATACATGAAGACACTCAGTATCTTCCTCTAGCCTCCACTGTGTGCACATAGTCACAAGCACGCCTATACACTCACATGTGTACAATGCCCCCCCCCCGAAATCTTGACTTTTCTCTGATAAATTTGACCAATACAAAAGATCAATAGTGGTCATGTATTGGTTCTCATTAATGAACAACTGCAAACACCTACCATCAACATGGGCTAAAGGCAGCATGGACTAGAGATGATTTAAATCTTGAAGCCCCATATTGCACGGTTAACAATAAACTCATTATTACTTGATGCATTTGCTCAAACAAAAACCACATGTGACTGGGAATTTGAAAACTGAACAGACATTGGCAAATGTTTCCCAAATATAATACACCATCCTGACAGCTAATGCATCAGCAATGTTTACTTCAGCAAGTGTTTCCAATTTGGAGGAAGGGAAAAAATGGAGCGTCTGATAATAACCTCTTACATCTGAATACAGCCTAGTGCTTTGCAGTTTAAAAAGCACTTTCCATGCATACATCCGCTCAGCTGATCTCTCAAACCACCCTGGGAGGTGGGTGGGATGTGTATTATATTATTGTCCAAAAATTTGTAGCTCCCTAGCTTGTCATGCTGTCTCGTCATTTTACACGTGCTCTTCCTGAGCCCCAGAATGCCCCCTTCTCCCTTCCATGTCCCATTTTTCATGTAGATAATTCCCAATCAACTCTGAAAAGTCAACACGGACTGGAAGCTTCCAGTCTGGCATAGATGTTTCCCTTCTGGCCTGTGCCACATGGCTGTGAACGCATTGCACTGAACCCATCTCTCTGTCTGCTCTTTTGTCTGTTGCTACTCTCTGCCCTAGCTTCATTCCATGGCTTCATCTTATTTAACATCTGTAGCACCGACTGCTGTTCCTGGAACACATTGAGGGCTCTACAAACCTGTTAAGAGAGTGAGGTCTCCTCATTTGAGAGAAGCCTAACAGGTGTTTACAAATCCAAGGGTCTCCTTTGTGGTTGCATGTCCAGTGAAGGGTAAGGGTTAAGCTATGTTTCTGGTTTCCTAGTCTAACAGTCTGTGTACAGTTGAACACTATGTCTGCTCAGCTCATTTCTATCAAAATACATAAAAAGACTATGAGTAGAATACGATAGTTTGCTCTGGATATTTCTGCAAGAAATATACAAGAAGGTATTAGAAATACGCTAACTGCTTTTCTTAGTTATTTCTTCACTTACTATTTAGACTTTTTAAAAACAGATTTTCTTGTCTGTGTGAGTGTGTGTGTACACGTGGCACAGTGTGTTCTTCAAGGACTAAGAATGACTTGTGAGAGGCTGTTTTCTGGGTACTGGACTCGGCTCACCGGGCTGAGGGGCCGTTGCTCATTGAGCTAGCTTGCCAGCTCTTATCAATTACTTTTTAGTTTGTTGCTTCCTTCCTATTTTCTCTCTACAAATAGGTGAAGCAACTTAAGTTAAAATTTATGTAAAATAAAGGTAAAAGACAAAATAACACAAGGGCAATAGAAAGAAAGGAGAGAAAACATTGTTTGAGAAATTCTTGACCGAGAGTAATGATGACAGTTGATCTTTCAACTTTGCCTGGAGAGTGCCAGTGTTCACACAGGCAGGGGAAACATATAATGCTCTATTACTTTTACTGTTATGTAAAGAGAATCCCACAGGGGATTTCACCTCTAGTACTAAGCTCTAAGAGGAATTCATTGCACACATAATGATTTGAATCCGTGAACAGTATAATGAAATATACCTTCAAACATGATGCTCATAGCAGAGGAATTCATTCATAGAACACTTATCAAATATCTCTCATGTCAGACACTGTGCTAATAACTGGGACAAAGGGTCAAACATCAAAGGAGCAAGGCCACCAGGTATGGAAGTATACTTGTTGTTATTTTGAACAGTAATTATATAACACACATACAGAGTATCAGAAGAAAAAGAAAGAAAGAATGGGATCTTAGAGATAGGTTTCCTAACTAGTGCTTTCTTGTGTGTGTGTGTGTGTGTGTGAGTGAGAGAGAGAGAGAGAAAGAGAGAGACAGAGACAGAGACAAAGAGAGACAGAGAGAGAGAGAGAGAATGAATGTGTAGAGAGGCCATTAGTCAATGTTATGTGTCTTCCTTTATGGCTGTCTATATTTTGAGACAGGGTAACTTACTGGTCAGTTGGCCAAATCATCTAGCCATCAAGTTCCTGGGACATTTTTTGCTGTAGCTTTTATAGCCAGCACTGGGATTATACATTATATATACTCTCCAGCATACATACAAATTATATATGTATCCGTGTATATACATGCATATATATAGTTGCTGAGGATCCGAGCATGGGTCCTCATGCTTGTACAACAAGTACTTTACCTCCCAGTCCCTAAACTTAACTGTCTTATGGTAACCCCCCCCACAAATAATGGGGCTGTCATTGCACTGAATTAGTACTTGCAAGGATATATCAGGAAACTTAATAAACATAGGATATGAGCATAGGTTGTATTTTGGGTTCATCTTTTCTGCTTAGGATATTTCAGAAAACAATTGCAGTCAATAAAATACAAACATTTGTGGATATGCCAATGTTTGATACTGAAAAAGTCACTATTTTCCTTGCATTTTGCTTGTGTTTCTCTCAATTATTTCATTCAAGATTTGTATGCATTGTATAATTGGTGTTTAAAATAACATATGATTCTCCATACATGGAGACAACTGTCTGCTACAGACCTAGGAAGTAAACCTAATAATAAATTGTCTTGTCCTCAGAAAACATGGCTAGAGCAAAAAGTCTACATTTTGTTCCTGCAATTTGTAACACACTCAGAAAATCCCCAAGCTGGCTCAGAACCAGCAGATGGACTCTCCAGCGCTGGCCTCATAATGGGGTTCCTATTTTTCTTTTATTACTGGTCACTGGAAAAGCTTAGTAACTATTTTGCATTGACAGTCTCTCCAGGATAGAGAGCTTCTTTTTCCTGGATTTTCATATATTTTTAGTCTGTCATCTTGGGCAGTCTGGCCTAGTATCAAAAGTCTTTTCAATTGAAAAGGTTCTCCCTTGGGCTATTGGTAGAAAAATAAGCTCTCTGTATCTTTGTGTCTATTTTAGGGGGTCATGTCTGGGTTCCAGTTCTCCATCTTCTTGCAAGGCAACTCTTCTTTCATCTCCACATCCCACAGTATGCCTGGAAAAAGGAAGGAAGGAACAGAACCCCAGAACTGTGACCACTTTTCTAAATGACTGTCTCAAAAGCAGCCAAAACCTGGCAGCACCAGAATGCTAATTTCATTTTTTTTTTCAGACTGATGAAGGGGTGTGCACAATGTTGCCTTGGTGAGCCATGGTGATCACCAAAGAAGAGCCTTGGTGATGCTGGAAAACCAAGGTCTGGTGGTATGAACCTTGATGATTAATAATGGGCAGGGTTTTGAGAAGTTTTTAATGTATTCTTAAAACTGGCTTGAGCATATATTTATTTGTGTAATTCTGAAACATTCTTGTGCTCTCCACTAAATTTCCTGTGGTGCATGTGAGGCTATTGTTTGTTAGCAGATAAGTGAGACAGGTCCTCAAAGAGACAGAGGCCTGTATTAACACACCTTCCAAAACGTTTTGAGGAAAAAGAAAGCTAAGCGTGCCCAGAAGTTTTCCTCTTCATGATTTGACCCTTTCAGATGTGTAATCTATAATCTTGAGATGAGAATTCCCAGAAATACGGTTTGCCATCTTTTCTTCTTGAACTATGACCTTAAACGGAGCATGCTCAGTGAATACAGATTTAAATTGAAGATACTCCAGAATATGCCTGCCTTTGAAAGTGATTTTTCATGTAATTGTGTACTGGCTCCTTGAATAAAATCCTCACATTTTCTGGGTTTGAGGAGAAAACTGCTTCTGGAATAATTCCAGTGTTCTCCTTACCTGATGCATGCTTAGAGCCTTTATTATTTTCGCAGTGTCCTTATCCTCTCTAGTCTCACCCTGTGATGAAACCATTTGCATTTGGCTAGACATTTGGTTCATGTGTAGTAAAGCACATTTACTCATCAAGGAGAATCAAGCTTGAACTTGAATTATTTTAGGGCATCGTTTATCAACTTGGAAAGTATTTGACAAGAATCCTGGCTCCTTTCTTATGTATCCTGTGGACAAGATGGAAAAAAAATTAACAAGGTTCTGTCAGTCACTAGCTTCATCTACTGGATCTCAGCTACCAGTGTGGAAGGAGAGAATGCTTATCTCTATTTCTTAGTGTCGCATTTCAAAGGGCAGCCAACCTTTGAGGGTCACATAGTTGGGGATGGCAGAACAGAGATGGTCTGATGTTAATATGATGCTAAAGCCTCATGGTCCACGGGTGCTTAGCATACCATTGCCTTCTGCAATAAGAAAACAAGAAATAGTCATGCACTTCCATAACAGGCTTCCTTGAAGGATTCTTTTTACAGGGTAAGATTCCAAGTAGAGCAGATGCTAAGGCCAGCATACATCTAAGGAAAACACTGATTCCTCCAGTTATTTCGTGTGGAGGTGATAAGGACTAGAAAACTCTGATGGGCAGCAAAACTTCTTTCTAACAAAGCCAGACATGTCAGAGAAAGGTACCTAATGGCATTTCATGATACTTCACATACAGTGGACTTAGTCTCGCTGAGTTTAAAGGATAGGATAAGGCATGTGACAGCTACATAGATTCAGTTTTAGATAAGGACATATGCAAGAATCAAACCTTTGAGGTATTTTGCATAGCTTTAGGAAGCAGTTCTTTTCAGTGCAATCACACAGTCATGTGGAATTTTGAAGCCTAAAGCTGTGGGTTTTGAGACTTGAACTGTTACACTGTACAGAAAATCAGCTCTTGAGAGACTTATACAGGTTTCTGATTTTTACACTGTGAATGTGTCCTTTATTGAAACTAGCACAACGGAAAGTGCTAGGGTGTTCTGAGGTATGAGCCAGCATGTGCATGTTCTGGTGTCATGTTGAAACATGATCCACCTGCTTTCACATGGCCACTGACTACCAGAATGCATCAGGGCTTCCAAGTAGGGGTTGGGTGTGACCTGGATCACAGGCAGGTCTGAAGAGACTCAATAAATGAGTAAGGTGTCCAGGATAGTAAAGAGGATCTTTGGGACTATTTAGCCTCTGGCAGAAATTAATGATATTCCACTATGCTTGCAGACAGGTTCCTAGTATAACTGTCATCTGAGAGGCTTCACCCAGCAAATGATAAAAACAGATGCAGAGACCCACAGCCAATTATTAGGCAGAGCTGGGGGAATCCTGTGGAAGAGAAGAAGGATCAAAGAAACTAGAGGGGTCAAGGACACCATAAGAAAACCTACAGAATCAACTAACCTGGGCCCATAGGAGCTCACAGAGACTGAACTGCCAACCAGAGAGACACACCTATGCTCTTTTCACACATATAATAGTTGTGCAGCTGGGTCTTCCTGTGGTGTCCCTAACAGCAGAAGCCAGGGTTGCCCCTGATTCTGTTGCATGGTTTTAGATCCCTTTCCCCTAACTGGGCTGCCTTGTCTGGCCCTAATCGGAGAAGATGCACCTAGCTCTATTGAAACTTAACATGTCAAGGCGGATTTATATGTCAAGGAGAGGTGGGAGGCCTCTCCTTTTCTGAGGAGAAAGGGAGGGCTGGAGAATGAAGGGCGGCGAGGTAAGAGGGAGGAACTAGGAGAAGAGGGAGGATATGTTTCCATTTGGATGTAAAGTTAATTATTAATTAATTAGAAATTAACATGTATAAACTTTCAGTCATTCATGTTCTCTATACAAGGAGTACAGAAGGTTAAACAAGAAATGACTGAAGTTCATAATCTTGTTTTGTTTTTAAAGGAATACTGAAATGTAGTATTTGAAGGATAATATAATTGAATGATTAAAAATACCACTTACAGGGTCAGATCAACTGGACCTGTGAGTTCATGTCATTATACTAACAAAATACCACAATCTCAGTATCTCACAGTGGCACAGATTTGTTCCCTTACAGTTCTGGAGGTGGTAAGTCTAAAAGTTGTCAATAAAGCAATGATTCTTCTGGAAGAGTCCAAGGACTCTTCATTTCTTGTCCTTTTTGCTTGTAGCGGGTACCTGCTTTTATTCCTGAATTCCCGACACCTCTCTTACATACTTCCATCTTGTTTCGGACACCGCATTTCCTATTGCTGACTTTGACTTCCTTAGAAGAGACCTTGTGCCTGGCTCCCTCCACCTATCTCCAGACACTCTTCCCCTTTCATTATCCTTACTTTAATCACATTTGCAAAGTTTCTTTGGGCACATTCAGGAGAATATCGAGAGGTTCTGGAGGCTAGGCAAAGGGTACCTTTGGGAATCTCTTATTGTGACTACTGAAATTGGTTCCTATTCTCACTCTGCCCCTAAGTGACTGTACAATTTGCTGTGAGGCTACTTATTCTCTGTGTGTCATGGGTTCCTATCTGAAGATTGAGGATAATATCAGGCTCATGCTTTATTTTAGAGGTGGGCTTGAAACCAGCCTACACCCCACATTCAGTGTCAGGTCAGTCACCTGCTGTGGCTGGGCTGACAGCTTCTGCTGACTGTTCTCTGACAGTCTTTATTGAACTCCTCGCTGCTGACCACAGAGCTAGTGGCCTTGTGAGGCTACCTTAGGAAGACAGGTGTCCTTTGGCTGCTATGAATCTGTTCCAGTATGGTGACTAGCCCACTTTGTATGTACTTCTTGACAGTGGTTGAGAGCTTCCAGTGTTCCTTTTGAAGTTGCAGCCTCATGTCAGCTTCTGGGACAAAAAGAAGAGGGATAGACAAGCTTTATGAGACAGTAGCAGTGTTTTGTGGCTCAGGCATGGGATTTTAGCTACAGGAGATGCTGAGGCAGAAGGACTGTCAGTTCAAAGCCTGCCTTCACCGTGGAGAAAGTTCAAGGCCAGTCTGGACAGCTTAGAGAGGCCCTATGTAGAAATAAAGTATAAACAGGATATCTGGGGATATACCTCAGCTATAAAGTGCTTAGCTAGCAGACATGAGGCCCTAGATTCAACCCCTAGGACCAACCTAGAAATTAATCAATCAATGGGAAAAAAAAGAGATAGCTGCCCAACATTCTAAAACCTACCATTACTCCACGACACAACTGTACCCATCTTTTTTTTTCTGTGAACAACCTTGTAAGAATTTTCTTAATTAGAATTTCACACTGATCATACTATCCTTCCTAGCACAGGGCACTGGGGGAGGATGATGGTCCCTGCCTTAGCTCTGGAATTGCTACCTTCTTGTCTGTTTGCCCCTGTATTCCCTGTGGATATTCCCTTAGGGTTAAGACAGGTCTTCACATCCCCCAAAGCCTTTGCAACCCGCTTGTGCTCCCTCTGGAAGTGATTTCAGAGCCCCAAGTTTGTATCAAAATCTTTTCCTTTAATAGAGTAAATTGGGTATGGACTTGCAGGCATCTGATGTGGGTTCTTGTCATGAAAGAAGAAAGCAGTGTTTGCCAATGTCAGTGAAATCAGCTCTTCCCATCTTGGGAGAATCTATGAAATCAGTGGAAACACTAAGATGCTCTTCTGTTCTGACTGACTTTCAGATTGACCACGTTTCCCCACAGTATTCTAACGACATATTCCATTTCTGTACAGTTCAGGTTTGCCTTAAAAAACCTTACTTGTGGACATTTCTGACCTGTAAAACCATATACAGATAAATAAGATACATTCTTGGACACCAAAATTCAATCTGTTTAAACCACAGATCTCTCCCCTACCATTAAAATAATTTTTAAAATTCCAGTTTGTGGCTCTGCTTTGGCAGCCAACATTGATCCTAAACTAGGTTGTGCTATTTTGAAAAACAAAAAAAGCATTCTACCCAGATCTATTTTTCCTTGTCAACTGCCTTTGCCACAAAAGACTAAGTTTGTCTCTGTAATTACAACGAGAGTTCAGTTATAGAGCACTTTTACTGGGAACCTTAAAAGGACCATGGGTATTTTAATGAGTATCTAAAACATTTTTCTGATTCTTGTTGTAGTGCTATTTTCAAATAAAGAAACCTCTTTTTTAAATGAAATGCACATCATCTCTATACTATGCAAACACTAGAGCTCCTTAACCTTAAGCAACTAAAGGGAAAGACAATCTTAGCTCCAAATGGCTTTTTCACATGGCAGGGTGGAAAGAAAAAGTGTGGAAAATGAGCACCAGCTCTTAGCTGCTAATTGCTAAATTAAGACGTACATTCTTTGCACTGCGCATTTTCTTCTGTGAGGTATGTAAATGAGCCTTCTGCCTCTTAAGCTTGTGATGTGGCTCAAGGGAAATGATCTTTTAAAAGTTGTACTAAAGAATCTGAAAGGCCATTTTCAAATATGAAATGCCTACACAACATTGTCTAGGAAGCATGCGTTTGCAGTTAGATCGGGTGCTGAGTTTGTGTATGTGTGTGTGTGTGTGTCAGTGTGTGTGTATGAGTGTATGTGTGTGTGAGAGACAGAAGTTGACACTGGGTGTCTTCTCAGGTCCCCAGGCATGTACAGCAAGCCCTTATCAACTGAGTCATCTTCCCAGCTCCTGAATGCTAGTTGTTTTAAGCAACAAGCTGTGTGACTTGCCCTCTGATAATTTACCTCTCTGAGCCTCAAATTCGTCACTTGTCAGTAGAAAAGCGTTCTGAGTGATGGCAAGAATGAAAAGAGAACACACAACAAGTGTTCAAAAATAGCATCTCTTATTATTTTCTCCGCTGAACGAGGCATTCATGGCAGTATATCCAAGCTATAAATACTCTGTGCCCTAGACCAGGCACTGTTGGAACATTTGACTCAATAGATTTTCTCCTTCCTTTATGAAAAATTGATACTGTGGGCAGACTTGTGACTGCCCATGTCATTAAGTTCAGAAATAAATGTCCTTGACCACAGACTCCTGTCTCATCTCCAAAGCAGCTCAGGTTTTCAGTGTGTGAGTGAGTTGAGCATGTTCTCGCCTGCAAGGGACATCTCCATCTCTTAGGACAGGACCAAGTCCAGGGAGCTCTCTAAAGCAAGGGTGAGTTTCAGTCTGTCCTGTCTAGGGATTTTCCTCAGGCCAAAAAATCCACTTGCACGCAGGAGTCTAAATTTGAGCAATACCAGTAAGGGGTTCAAGTGGGCACCAAGAGACAGCACAGAGCGAGAAAATGGTGGTGAACCAAGAGTGTGTGTGTCCATCTGGGGGATGGGCATTCTCTGCTCAGCTGGTGGTTGTTAGGTAGGAACGGTGACCCAGTTTTTTTTGTCCTGTTTGTCTCCCCAAATGTCACAAGTTTGAATTTCAGCTGATATTTTCCAGTGTTGAATGTTGTAAACTTCATTCCAGCACAGTGTGTTTAGAGCTTTCAGTGGCTCGGCAGTGTGTACCCTCTGTGTTACAGTGCCTTCGGCAGACCCCCAGTGACACCCTCTTTATCTGTATGAATTTGGGATGCTTGGAATCAGTTGTCTTTCAAGGACAAGCTAATACTTCCCACCTCCCCATGCATTGGTACATGTGTGTATATGTGTGCCTGTGTGCCTGTGTGTGGAGGTCAGAGAACAACATGAGCTGTCATTCCTTGGGCTCCTGTCTTTTGAGACAGTGGATCTCACTGTCCTAGAACTTGCCAAGGAGACTAGAAAATTCCAGGGATCCTCCCATCTCTACCTCTTCAGGGCTGGGACCACAAGTGGGTGTCACTATACATGGCTTTCTGTTTTATATGGATCTGAGAGACTGAGCTCGGGTTCTCTTACTTATAATTGAAGCATCTTATTGGCTGAGCTATCTCCCCAGCCCAACTACAAATATCTCTTTAGAATTAATAAATAATCCTCCTTGATTCTTATCTCTTGATAACAATTGTATTTTCTTTTTAGCCATAATTGCTACAGGATCAGAGACTTTCAAAATGAGATAGACAACTGATCTCCGCATTTACACACCCAGCTTGCCCGTTTCCAGGTTAAGATGTCGAGCTCTTGTGAAGCTGTGACGTCCACATGTCTCAAGTCCTCCTGGGCTGAGCACATATGTATTGTCAGCCATTTGCAGGTTGAGCAGCCAGTTGGAGATAGCTCCCGGGGCATCAGTGTGGAGAAGCAGGTTTTTGGCTCTCCACCCCCAACCTGCTAGGTTGGGTAGCTAGAGAAGAGGCTCATTCCTCTGGGATGGGGAAGGAGGAAATAAAGCAGGTGGTCAGCGACGTTATTATTTGGAACATCAGTTTGGACTCTTGGGAATAATCTAATTCAGTGCCTTTTACAATACATTCTGAGGGCTTAGGGTTGTCCCAGAGAGAGTGAGCTTTGAAGTAGGGCTACAGGGCTCACGAGAGAGCAATCGCAATGAATGTAAGAAGTGATGAGAAATTTATTCCAGTAGCTAAAGAATATACTACCAGTGTCATTTTAACTTCGAACTGGAGACAGCTCAGAGTCTCCTCTGCTCAAACCCCCTCACTGTGAGGGTCAAGGCAGCCTGGCTCTCTTGTCCTCAAGCCCTTCATCTGCAGCCGGCCTGGTCGGTACCACCTACTCAAACTCAGCCCCGGGCACGTATCTTATCAAGGTTCTATGGGTATTTTCAGTTGCTTGCTCAAAGACAAAGTACCCTCCTAAGTACTTCTAGGCGAGAAAAAGTATCTCTCCTAAAAGCCAACCAAGACCTTTGGGTACTAATCTTATCAAGTACTGATTAAACGTAAAGCACCCTTCTATTCACTTAGCCATGTATTTCAGGCAACACCAGAGGCATTCGCTCACTCCATTAGGGATTTTTTTTCTCCCTTTATGTTTATTGATTCGTTTTTAACCTTTTAGTTTTGATTTGTAAAAAGCTAAGCATCTGTCATTTCACTAGGTGGCGCTGGACATAACTCAGCATTTGGCTAATGCCAGCTCTGAAGCCTGAGGCTCCTTGGAGGAAAACATTTCTTCTTAGGGCCAGAAGTTGTGATCAAGTTTAAACTGGGATATTGCAGTTGACTTTGCTCATCCCCCAGCCTTTGTCTGTGGTATGGAAGGGGCTACTCCCCAGGACAGACAGCCTTCTGAACTTTACGCCTTACTTCCTGCGCCAGAGGACCATGCTTTACATGAGGATCCTATCGGCTCTGCACTCTGCTGCGGGCGGACCTCCGTTCCATGGGAAAGTGTCAGTCCTCTGCTGAGCCACTCCGTAGTCCTTGCCCACGTCGTGCCAGTATTCTTTTTCTGATTATGGCTACTGAATATGTGAATTATCTCCTAAATGTTCGTATAGATACGGTTTCTAAAAGCCCGGTTTAGTCGTTATATGGTGCTGGGAACGAATCTGTTCATAGGAATAGGATCCCAATACATTTACTCAGCTTTTACGGTATTTCTCTTCCCTCTACTTGGTGCACTCTAGAGAGACGTGAACACCAGGACCGTCCCAAAAGAGAAGATTAAAGCCTCATCGCTCTGTGCTTCACCACCCATAAAATATTCCTCAGTCACTTTTACTGTTATTATTTGGAACATCAGTTTGGACTCTTGGGAATAATCTAATTCAATGCCTTTTACAATGCATTCTGAGGGCTTAGGGTTGTCCCAGAGAGACCTAGGCTTATTGGTTGACTTGACTTTAAATTTTTGGCTAATGATTCCACGTTAATCACAACACGAAGAAAAGGTAAGGCTGCCACCTCTCTTCTCCGTTCAACTCTACCCTTTATAAGGGTACAAACACAGCTCTGTTTTCCTTACAAATTTACCCTTTATAAAGGTACTGGGTGAGCAATAGACACCCAACACTTCGGTGGCAAGACTATGCACACTTATCGTCTACACAATTATTCTTTAATAATATTAGAGGAAGCTGGGCACAGTGGCTCACGCCCGTAATCCCAGCACTGGAGGGGGCAGAGGCAGGTGGATCTCTGTGAGTTTGAGGCCACCAGGGTCTACAAAGCGAGTTCAAGGCAGCCAAGGCAACACAAAGAAACCCTGTCTAAAATAAACAAACAAACCCCCAAAAATTACATTAGAAGAAAGCAGATTTATTCCCATGGTGCCCCATAGAATGATTAATGGATTAACAAGGCATCTTTCTTTTCTGTTGGTCTATCCAGCTAAAAGTTTGCAATTTTGTTTTCTTTACAGAAAAATAACTTTCATTCCGTTAATTTGTTTCGAAAGTTTTCATTCTCCTTTTCATTTATATCTGCTCTTTTCTCCTTGCTTTGAGTGGCGCTTGCTAATTTTTTTCTTTTTATTTCTCGGATGGAAGGTGATTGTCATCACCATGAAACTCTTTCAGAATAAATAATTTTGGCTGCAACTTTCCCTCTAAACAAGGCTTGAGTTACATTATATATGTTGGATGATTTCTTCCCTTTTAAATTTATTTATGTATCTCTTTTACGGTCAGAAATTACTCTTCTGAGAATTTTATAAGATTTTTGGCGGGGGAAATGTGTATTTCTAAAAGATTTCCTTATTTTTGCTTTGTGTGTATGTATGTGTGCATGCGTGTAAGAAGGGTGCATGGCATCCCTTGGAGATGATGCCACGGTGGGTGCTGTGAGTGACTATGTGGGTGCTGGGAACCACAGCTCATCTGCAAGAGCAGCAGGTATGGCTATGTTTCCAGATGGAACAACGTGATTCTAATGTTTGGGGGAGAAATATTTTGATCATGTAAATTAGATATAGCTGGTTTCTATTATGTTCTATATTTCCATTTTTTTTCTATCTTCACCAATGCATTATTGAAAATGCGGCAGTGAAAACTTATCACCATTACCCATCGCCACTGAATTGCCCATTTCTCCATTGGGCTGTTAGTTTTTGTTTTATTCATTTATAGATTTACTGTTATGCATATGTGTGTTTATAAATACTGAATAATGAAACTAATGGATTGATATGTATGTCATTATAGCATCCTTTTCCTTCCAGTAACAATTTTGGCTGTCTATTTTGTTTGTGATTAATAAAGCCAACCTAGATTTTTACTAATACTTACATAATATATGCCTGTTTTCTATCAAATTACTTAAAAATAATTTGAATGTATAGACTGATTTTCCTGTAGAAAATATATAGTTGCATAATTAAAAACTTGTTCATGCAGTTTCCAACTTTTAATTGGAATAGTTAGTCCATTTATATGTGATACAATTGATGATAAGTTAAGACATACCTTTGCAATCTATTTGCTTTCTAATTGTCTATTTTCTTCATTGTTCTTGTGTTACTCTGTTATTTCATTTTTGGTGACAAACATTTTCATGTGTACCACATGAAGTCCATTGTCATATAAATGTGTACATATAATTGCACATACACATGTAGAATTTTAAAGCAATACTTGATGGGCCTTTGAGATTACAATCAACAGCATTGTCATCAATTAATACTTTATTTTAATGATATGTAAGATTTCTCTTTCTACGCATTTCTAGTCTCATCTATAACTCCTTTGTTCTGCTATTAAAAGTGATACAAACTACATTTTTATGCATCAAATGTCCGGAGTCAGGTTTTGAGTTTGAAATGTTTCCCATAGCCTCCTGTATTGGAATATATGTTGATGATGTTTTGGGAAGGTTTTGTAGCTTCTGGGAGGAAGTGACCACAGGAGAAGTGGGGTCTCCAGAGAGGTGGCTTTGAGATATGTACCCAGACCTTGCTTCCTGTCCTGCTTAGTAGTTTGGAGAAGTCATTTGACAGGTCTGCTGAGGTCTGTGCATACAAGCAGCTGCTTACTTCATCTAGCTCCATCCTCTCTCCACTTACAAACTGTGAGCCAGAATAAATCTTCCTCCCTTAAGTTGCTTCTTACAAGTCATTTGGTCAGAGATTTGAGAACAGTGACTTCCTGTTGGCAGGTGGGACTCTCAGCAGAGGGAGGGGGAAACAAACTCACCCACAAAACCCTTGACCCCAAATCTGACTTGCCCACAGATGTTGAGGTGGAGCAGAGATGGAGAGATGGCCATCCAATGTCTAGCCCAACTTGACACCCACCCCATGGGAGAGTGCCAAACCCTGACACTATTAATGATGCTTTGCTATGCTTGCAGACAAGAGCCTAACATAACTATCCTCTGAGAGGCTCCACACAAGCAGCTAATGGAAACAGATAAAGAGACCCACAACCAAACATTAGGTGAATCTCAGGGAGTCTTGTGGAAGAGTTAAGGGAAGGATTGAGGGAACTGGAGGGGTCAAGGACACCACAAGAAGACCTACATGGTCAACTAACCTGGGCCCCTGGGGGATCATGGAGATGGAACCACCAATCAAAGAACATGCATGGACTGGTCCTAGGCTCCCTACACATAAGAAGCTGATAGGCTGCTTGGTCCTCAAGTGGGTCCCTTAACAATTGGAACAGGAGATGTCTCTGTTGCCCAGCTCTGGATCCTGTTAACCTAGCAGGGCCGCCTTGCCTTGCCTCAGTGAAAGAGGAGGTAGGTAGTTCTGATGCCATGTGATGTGCTAAGGTGGGTTGGTACCTGTGAAATAGCAGGGAGAAGAGGGTATGGGAAAAGGGGGTGGAAGGGTGGAGCTGGGAGGAGAGAAGAGGGTAGGGTACAAAAAGAACAAAGAAATTGAGAGATCCAAGATGGCTGCCACGAGAGAACACTGTGTCTGAGGAGTAGGACAGCAGAAACAACGCAGCGACCAGGAGACTGAACTCTGGGACCTAAAACGTCAGCATTGTGAGTGCCAGGTGAGCGGAACTCCTACGGTGAGAAAATCAAGTGGGAAAACCCTAGGGACACCCAGTTATTACCTGGAAAAATTTCCTGGTGACCAGCAGTGCACAGCTCTGATCTGGACGAGCAGCCACGCTGGGCGCCCGCACCCGCCATAATGGACTGGATCACACAGTCTCGCGAGCAGTCTCAGGAGGAACTGGGAGCCGTTTTCACTGAACTGCACACTGCGAGCTCACACTGCACCCGGATTCTGCTTCAACCCACGGGTGTGCTGCAGGCTCAGACCGATCACCGGAACCACCCCAGACTGAGTGGGTTGGGGGACCATTTTGACCAGTCTGCACACTGCGGACACGCACCGAACATTTCCGCCAGCAAAATCTCAGTCAGTGTGTGAGTCCACCGGCGGGTCTGGGAGGAACCCGAGTTCTGCCTCAACCCACAGGTGTGCAGCGGGCACACACCGATCGCCAGAACTGAGAGGATCCAGGGACCATCTTGACCAGACCGCACACTGAGGGCGAAAGCTGCACGCAACCACCAGCAAAAAACCCAGTTCGGGTGTCTGTCCACGG
>CM053763.1:81018376-81045813 GCA_028658305.1 Pachyuromys duprasi
AAAAAAAGAACAAAGAAATTAATGAAGAATATATATGCTCATCAATGCAAATTATATAATTATTGTTTTACGTAATTATCTTTTAAATAATAGAGGATAAAAAGGACGTGAAAGATGCAGATTAAATATAAGCACTTTTGTATGTTTATTTGGGTACTTTCCTGTGTCAGTGAGTCTTATTTTCTCCATGTAATTTGATTGTTTACTGTTTTTAAGTTTTGGCCTGCGGGACTCTCTTTAGAATATTTTGTACAGATGTGTCCTATCAAGAAAAGAATCTTAGTTTTAGTTTATCTCAGGATCTTATATTTTTCTTTTGTCTTTGATAGATAATTTTGATAAATATTAAAATTTTTGGCCGAGATTTTTTTTCTTTTAACATTTACTTATTCTACTGACTATGATTTTTGACGGGAAATCAACTATTCATTAAATTTTATAATACATTTTCTGTAGTGTGTGTGTGTTGTAGGGGGCACACATGTGCCTGGCATTAATGTAGTGTGGGCTCGAGAAGAACACTTTGTGGAGCTGATTCTCTCCTGCTACCTTCCTCTGATTCTGGGAAGCAGACTCAGACATCTTTCTGCATCTTCATGTGCTTTTAGAATTCTCTTTCTATCACTGGCCTTCTGTAGTTTGAATATGATATGGCCAATTCAGAACATCCTTGATTTTATCTGGTCTTGTTGAATTTCTTGAAAATGTAGATTTGTCTGTGTGGGTGGGTGGTTGGGGTTATCACATTTTGTAGCTTTTTGCCATATGCCTCCTTCCAAAGGATCCAATATATATGTGTTTATCAGTGCACATGTTCCTCAGATCTTTTTGTTTCTGGAACTCAGGCTAGATAACTTTGCTTGGCCGGACTCAGTTTCCCATTCTTTCTCTTTGCTCAAGTCTCTCACCAAGTCTTTCAAGTCCTTTTATTTCCATTATTTTACTTCCTTACTCTTGAATCCGTAGTTGGTTTGTTAAAAATGTTTATCTCTATTTGGTGACACATTGCTTTTATTGTCTCTTTAATTCTTTGGGGATAATTTCTTTCACCTTTCATCTGAGCTCCATTTCCAGACCTCCTTGGGCACAGATTCTGTTGATTTATGTCTTTTTTTTCTTCTGTTCATTAGACACTCTTGTTTCACACATCTCTCCTTGTTAGCTGAATGAACCTGATAAATAACTTAGACTGACTGCTCTAAAAAGCCAATATTTCCCTTCCCCAGAGTCAGTCATAAGTGTGCAGCTGTAGTAGTTGCTACTTATTGAATAATGTCCCCACACTAATTCTATCCTTTGTAGAATGACTTACCCAAGCTACCAGCCTCTGTGAAGAAGTTGGCATTCTGGCTCACTTACAGCCACTGAGAACTTCGCTCAGTTGGCTTATGGAGTAGCTAGTGACTGCTCCAGGGTTACCTTCACTTCTCAAAGCCAAGACCTCCTGCTCTCATCTCAGAGGCTCTTTCCCACAGTTCACCAGGTTGTGTTTACAATGTATCCTTAATCTTCACTTCCTGCCTGTGCAGAGCCACACAAGACACTGCGGAACAGACAGTAGCTTTGTCTTTGGTTCTCCTTGAACATCCATAGCTGCAGAGCATGGTGGTTCTATTTCTACACACCTTTCAAAGACCATATGGACTTTCTTTCATGTCTGAGTATTTCATTGTCTGCCATTGCTATCCATACCTCAGGGAGCTGTAGAGTTAAATAATCACTTATAGTTCATTTCCCCTAATGCTTCTAGGATTATAGCAGTGGTTAAGCTCTGTGTTAGAGGAAATAAAGCAGCTTTTTAAGTGAGGTCTTCCAGAAAGCCAGCGGAGAAGCCAAGTTACAGAAGTCTCTGGGACTGAAGCTCAGGGGAGCTCAGACTGTTTTCGTTTCCTTGTCAGTGGCTACTAGTCTGCAGGCTCTCAAGGAAACCATAGAGCCACAGTAAATGAATGGGATGAAGGCAAGTCCAAAAGGTGCCGAGCTCATTTGTGAGTCTAGATGCTTCTGTTCAGTCAGTGTGCCTAGACTGCCAGAACTTTTTTTTTTTATTTGAGAGTTGATTCTTGTCAGCTTTCTGGCTTTTATGGAGTTAGAAAAATCTGAGGTCTTGATTCCACTGATGTTCCACAGTTCCAGACACACGATTCTAATCAAAAACCAAATATAACCATGATGAAGCAAGGGTACTTGAGTAAGCAAGTCAGACCAAAAGAGTGTAGGGGAACACAACAAGCAGAACGTGCTCTCTTGGACTGGATACTGAAGTAACAGAGTCATCATCAATAACATTATCAATGGGGAAAGTGAAGGGACTCTGGCCAGCCTGGGCATGGCACACATGACTCTGGCAGGCCTTGCCCTTCTCCCCATTCCCTCTGTCTTGCTAAAAACCATTAGATTACATTCCTAAAGCTAGTCCCCAAAGTCTATTCCCTTATTTGGTCACTTCCTCCTCCTGAGGCTGACTACTAAGGTCCAGCTATGAAAGTCCAGCAATCAAAACCACCATTTGGCTCACTTAATTAACATGCTCAGTTAAAACTAAACACCTTATCCTAACACAGGGTTTACCCTTGTACCCTCATAAACCACCATTTGCCTTCAGGCCACATAATCTGTTTCTTCTCTATCCAGAGGCAGTCCTGTGCCCCTCTGAGACAAATAGCTCTTCCCCTCTCTCTTCTTTCTCCTCCTCCCTTATTCTCTATCTCCTGTCTTTGTCTCTTATTTCCTGTGCTTTATCCCCCTGGTGCAAATAAATCTCCTTTGTGCTGAGAACTTGGTCTTGGGGCTCCTGAGCAGATATTGGTCCCTTCAGAAACACTGTCTTTGAAAAAACAAACCTTCAAGAAAAGAAAGCAACAACTACAACCACTCATTCATGGAGAAGCTGATAAAGTCTGAAGAAAGAGTGCAGCTAGGAGAACAAGGTGCTAATTTTTTAGTCTCAAAATCTACCATTTTGAGATGGTTACTTTAGGGGAGCTGAGCAGAAAGTATACAAGAACTCTCCCCTCTTTTTGCATTTTTTTTCCAGAAAGATTAAGCATATTTTAAAATAAGGATCGTCTGAAAAAGCACCTCATCAAAAATGACAAGCAGGTAGCCAGTTAGCATGAAAAAACAGGTTTAATATTGAATGTCATCCAGGAGTCGGGAATTAAAAGAATGAAATATGGCTAGGTATCAGAATGGCCAGAATCCAAACTCCAGACATCAAATGCTGCTCAGGAAGTGGGTAACTGGAACACCCACACTGTGTTGGTGGAAATGCAAATTGCTACAGCTACTTGGAAGATGTTTTCATGGTTCCTTACAAAAGTGTGTGTTTACCACATCATTTGGCAGTCTCATTTCTAGATATTGACTCAAGTAAATTAAAACTTATCCTTAGAGAAAAAATGCATATAAATTTTATAACAGTTTTATTCATTATTGTTTTAACTTAAAAGTTAACAAAATATCTTCTAGTAGCTGAACAGGTAAGCAATGAACTGATTTCCTGCTGTCATTTCATGAGGAGACATGGAAGAATCAAATACACATTGCTAAGTGAAAGAAGTCAGTCTGAAAAGACTGCATTATCTCAACCATAGAATATTCTAGAAAATATAGAATCATGGTGAACAATACTAATGACTGATGAATTCAAAGAGTTCAGAAGGAGGGGTGATTAAGGAGAGCAAATGGACTTTTGGAAGTGTGACTGTTTTATATCATTAATTATGAATACATGTTGCTATGTGTTTGTCTAACCCACAGAATTCAGTACAGAGAGCAATACTAACTACAAACAGTGAAATCTGCTTAACATGTTAATAACGGTCTGTTTGGTGAGATGGGGTAAGATATGCATCATCTTTTACTATTTTTTTCTAGCCTACAATGTCTCTAAAATGTGATCTACTAGTTAAAATAGGTTAAAATATGTCTCAAGTCCACAGAGTAGCCACATCTTGGGTTTCTACTTCAGAAAATTTTACATAATCTTGGAGACATGGGTGTTTTAAGAGGGATATCAGCTTTTATTCTTGAGGCAAATGCGGAAACAATTGGACAGAATTGTTCTTCCCAATTATGATTTTGTCTGGACATAAGCTTACATTTTAAAGAATTTTTAAAGTAACGGAAACAAGATCATATTTCTAAAAGGATAGCTTAGAAACCATGGCAATAGTGTCCTTAATTTCCCTCTTCTCAAGGAACCCCTGAACACAGTCTTTGCTTCGAGAAGAGAAAGGGCACAAAGCGACCAAAACATCTTCCTGTTAACAGAAGGCTTTCCTTTCTGCACAGGAGACAGTAAGACACCATTCAGACTCCAGTTCCTGTCCCTGTTTTAGTTTTATTTATTACACATAATGGGAGAATGGCCAGTCCATACTCCTGTGAGTGTTCTTTCTGGGTCTTACCCATCAGCACGTGGTAGCTGTGTTAACACACAAGTGCTGCGAAGGTTTGTAGCTACAGGTTTGTGTGGCTTATCTCAGCTTCTATCTCACGCTTTATTGAAAGGGCACTACTGGCTCTTTTTTGGATGCCTTGTGTTTCATAACTACAGGCTTCACGTTCCCAGATTTAAACATATTTCCAAATTTAAACACCCGTGCTTCCAAAATATCAGGTAAATGAAAGTCCCCAAATGCAAGATTAACACTTGCTTTGTGACAGGCGCCACTCAGTATCTATGATGTCTGTGTGAGGGGTGCACAGGTATTACATTAATTACTAGAAGAGGTGTGCGTGTGTGTGCGTGTGTGTGTGTGTGTGTGTGTGTGTGTGTGTGTGTGTATGTGTTATATGCAAACATTGCATCATGACATATAAAGGACTTGGGCATTCCATATATTTTCCATATTTAGGACAGTGGAGGCTGGGTAGCAGCAGTATATACTTCAGAAATACTTGTTTAATTTGAAGAATTTGAATCCAGTCAGAAAACTTGCCTAAACCAGCATGTTTTAAAACACCCACTCTCTTCTTTCTTCCCTCCCTCTCTTCTTCTCTCGCTCCTTTCTCCCTCACTCCCCCTTCTCACCCTCTCCTTTTGTTCTTTCTTTCTTTGACTCACTCCCTCCTTTTTCCTAGTGTTGGCAGTCTAACACCTAACTGATATCTCAATGTTTTGTTAGCTGTTGGTGAGTCAGGAGACCTTTAAGTTTGGCGCCAGGAATGTTTTTATGAGACCTACAAATATGTAAGAATCCCCAGAGTCCTCAGCTCATCCTCTCTCAGGGGTCGGATGCTCTCCTGTAGGCTACTGATGGGTGAAAGAGACCTACCCTCACACTCCTTGTTCCTGTCCATAATCTTGAAATAGGGAAAGTGTTAGTCTTGTTTCTCAGTGGGGAATATACTGCTTTGTGTGCAAATTCAAAGTTCTCAATGGGGTTTCCTATTACTAATACGTAGATAAATATTTAAAAAATATACATGGATGCTAATTTGAAATGGAATTTTTTTTTAACACAAAGGTCAATTTGATCATAAAGGAGTGTCTCTGGGCACCGATTTGTGTGTGTGTGAGTGTGTGTGTGTGTGTGTGTGTGTGTTTGTTTTGTTTTTTGAGAAAGGGTTTGTTTGGGGAGCCTTGCCTGTCCTGGACTCACTTTGTAAACCAGGTTGACCTCGAACTCACAGAGATCCACCTGTCTCTGTCTGCCTCCTAGAGTTGCTGGGATTACAGGTGTGTGTTACCATACACAGCCCAATTTGTGTGTTTTCAAATACAGACTTCTGGACTCATGGAGAAATGAAAATGACACATGTTTTTATGACTGTGGTGACCTACAGAAGTTTCTCTAGGGGAACATGTTAAAACAGAATTTCTTAGTAAGTTCCTCTTTGACTAAGACCTGGCCCAAACACAGGCATAGACGTCTTCCAGTCTTTCCTAGGAAATTTAATTGTGGGAAATTCAAAGGAAAGGCTAAGATTCCTTCTTGTCTAAGTTTCTCCTTTAAATCACACCACTGCTGAGAAAGGTTGCTGGGCGGGAGTTTGGCGAATCTTGGATTGAGAAGCCACTGCTAAGCCGTGGACTTTGGTATTGGACAAGGCGTGCCTTGAGAACTCCTCCTTTGCCTGGGACCAGCCAGCAATGTTTTTCTTAATGGCAACAAGAGAATGTGAAACAAGCAGGCAAAAGGGTTGGGCTTCCTGTCCTGCCGTGGCATGTGACACACATGCACACGGGGAAGCAATGCTGCTTGTTTTGCAATGACAGAACTTCCACCAAATCTGGAGCTCACCAATTGGCTAGACTGGCTGGACATCCAGCCCCAGCTGTCTTCCTGCCCCTGCCTCTCCAGAGCTGGGATTATAGGCACATAGCACCATGGCTGCTTTTATGTAGGAGCTGGGGATCTGAACTCAGGTCTTCAGGCTTGCATGACCGATATTTTTATGACTGAGTATCTTCTCTGTTCTAGGTTTGCTCTTTTTCATAAACAATTATCCCTCTGGAACTAATCTAGGGCCATGGCATCAACTCCATTCTTGGAAGACAGTATCCATTTCATGAGACACTAATATCAGATCCATTCACGAGAGCTCTTGTATGGATTCAATTACTTTCTGTGAGGTTTTACCTTTTAATAGTCCCAGAACTCAACCCTTCCATCAACACTGGAGATCAAGCTACTAGCAAAAGATAACTTGTAGGGGACAAGACAAATCAATCCAAACTATGAGAAAAGAAAGTCATTTTTATTTGTTTTATTTGGCAAAATTCATTATTTTTGGAACAAGTATTCATATTTTCAAAATGGAAATAAATCTCATTAAAAACTGTTTGGTAAATAACCTACAAGGTAGCCAGGCAAATGTAAAATAACAATGCAACAAAATAAAACGAAACACCCACGGAGAGCATTAAAAATTTAACTTCTATCCAGATAGTTAAAGAAATAAAGAATAATGATAGTTCGCCATATGTGTCAAACCAAAGTAATCGGTACATTACTTGGATGAAGGATCTGGCCCATAGTACCTCCCACAATGTGTGTGCCATGGAGCCTTCTCTGTAACACGGTGGCATTCTGAGTGAGCAGTTTCTTAAAGCTGTCCGCTTGATCAGGGGCAAAAGCAGGCTAGAAGCCGGCAGGCCTTCCTACCACAACCATTTGTCAGCATGTGGAAAGAGGCACGCCAGCAAGCTCTTGCAGAGTTTATAGTGCTGCCTCCTTGGCATCCAGTGAAGTTTTGCCAGTTTTTGGTTTGGGACTTTCTAAGAGTCCATTCTAATTTCTTTAAGATCATAAAAAGCATGAGGTGTGCCCACATGTACCCATGCCTTGCTCCGTGGAAAACCATGAGAAGTTCCCCAGCTGCCTCTGTCAGAAGCCTGAGGAAAGAGCGTGTAGCACTTTATGAAGCATTCTCACACCCCGTGCTTCGCTGGAGTCTCTTGGCAAGCCAAGCAAGTAAATACGACTGTGCCAGCAGTTTACAAGGCTCAACACATTAACTAACCCAGAGAAACTTAAGGAGCAGTTATTGCAGCCATAACTCAAGCCCAGAAAACTTTTTAAAAAATGAATAGATTGAAGCCAGCGTGATGGATCAGCAGGTAAAAGTGTTTATCGTGCAGCTCTGACAACCTGCGTCTACTCTTCATAACACAAGAGAAAAGGGGGGAGCCAGCTCTGGAATGCTGTCCTCTGCCTTCTGCACACAGCCAGCAGCGTGCATTGACTGTGGAAAGCACGTGCACGCACACACGCGCACGCGCGCGCACACTGAATGAAATAAAAAAAATTCTCAAAACTAATACATTGTACTTCTTACAATGGTGGTTTTAGGTTTACAGCAGAATTAAGCTGAAAATACACTTTGTCACCCACACCTGCATAGCCTCCTGCACCTCCAGTTTGTGCACAGAAGTCGGACATTTGTGGCATCTGAACCTACTTGAACCTCATCACACAAACCCCATCATTTGCATTCAAGTTTAAGTCTAGTGACATGTATTAACCAAGATGGATTTGTACTTTCTAGAACATAGTTGGTGTCATGGTGTATCTTCTAGGGATCGTACAGTTTGCTTTAGCTTAGATTTAGGCTCTATTTTTATTTAATTTTTGTAAAAGAGTATAAAGCTTATCTAAATTTCATTTCTTATGATTTTTCAGGGGTCTGTTCTTTTCTGCCATTATTTGCTGAGAACATCTTCTCAATGATTGCCAAAGATAAGTTGGTCTATATTTATGTGACGCACTTGTGGGCTCTTCATTCTGACCCACTTGAACAACACATGCACTTCATTGCTGTAGCTTTATATTATTAAGTCTTAAGGTCAAGAAATTACAGTCTCTAATGTTATTTTCTTTAGTATTGTATTGGAGGATCTCTTTCCGCCCTTTATAAATCTGAAAACTGGTTTTAGGATGTTCATGACATAACCTTATAGATTTTTATTGTGACTGCAATTATTATATTGATCAAGTTGAAAAATGATATAATGATAATATTGAGTGTTCTATACATAAATAAAGAATATCTTTTTGTTGTTGTTTTTGAGACAGGGTTTCTTTTGTGTAGCTTTGGCTGTCCTGGGCTCACTTTGTAAACCAGGCTAGCCTCAAACTCACAGAGATCTGCCTGCCTCTGCCTCCCTGAGTGCTAGGATTACAGTCGTGTGCCACCTTGCCCGGCTCAGAATGTCAATTACATTTTGCTTTTTTCATTGTTTCTTTTATCAGAGTTTTGTAGTTTTCCTAAAATAGATCTAGTACATATCTCATTAGATTTATAAATTTTTAATTTTGAAGAGTAGTAACATGAATCATAATTTTTAAGATTTCAATTCCATTCACCGCTTAACAGTGTTATTAAGTTTTACATGATACAGTTTTGCCTCAATCATGTATTTCTTCTAGAACTTATTTTGCCAATATTTTCATTAAATTCACTCATTCATTCATTTTGGGTTCTCTGTATGAATGATTGTATCACTTCTGACAAAGTCATTTTTATTTTATTTTACCTAACCTGTCCACACCTTATTTCCTTTTGTCTTATTAGTATACTTGGTCTGGGTTTCAGTACAATGCTGAAGGGTAAAGGTGACTGCAGACACTTATAACTTATTTCTAATGTTAGTGGGAAGCTTTTATCAGGATTCATTGTATCGCTGATCAAGGGCTTTTGAAGATTTATTTATCGTGCTAAGCAAGTTTTCTTCAAGTACAACTGTTCTCAGTTTCTTTTTCTTATTCTTCTTACTTTTTAAAAAAAAATTAATGGTTGTTGGATTTTTGTCAAATACTTTTTATGCATCTAGATACCACAGTGTTTTTCTCTTTTATCCTAGCAAAATGATAAATTGCATACATTGATTTTAACATGTTAAACATTTGTTCCATAGACTGCATTTAATCATGGTGGTTATCTTATCTAACTAGCAATTGCCAAGGTGTACAAATGGGTTAGCTGAAGAGTAAGGCAGTCTTGAAAGCCTCTTTGACTTGGTCTGTCTCACATCTCCTATTTCTTAACTCATTATGCCCTACATCCCTTGGGACCTTGCCAGCAAAGAGGTTGTCATCAGAGCTTCAGATTCCGCCGTTATTCCCTTGAAATGGAATTATCAATTAAAATTCACCCCTTTTTAAAAAATTAATTACATCTTGGTCATAGGCCCCTCCCTCTTCTCCTCCCAGTCCCACCCTCCTGCATCCTTCCCCCTTCCCTATTCCTGAGAATAGGGGAACCCCCTACCCAGACACCCCAGCTCATCTATTCACATGAGGATTCGGTTCATCTTCCTCCCCTGTGGTAGAGCAGTCTCCTCAGGGGCAAGTGATCAAAAACCAGACAACATAGTCCATGTCTGAGATCCCACTATTCCCCGAACTAGTGGGCCCACATGGAGTCTAAGATGCCCATCGGCTGCTTATAAGTAGAGGACATAGTTCCGACCATCCATTGTCCTTGGTTTGTGCTTCAGCCTCGACAGGCCCCTCAGTGCCCTGGTTGATTGACTCTGATGGTCTTCTTGTGGAACTTTTGTCACCTCTAGGTCCATTTAGCTTCCCCTTCCCTTTTTCAATAGACCCCCTCTGCTTTGCCCTATGTTTGGCTGTGACTCTCAGTATCTGTTTCGAGCAGTTGCTGGGCAAAACCTCTCAGAGGACAACTCTGGTAGGCTCCTGTCTGCAAGCATTTCAGAGTATCACTAATAGTGATCGGGGTTGGCGTTCTTCTATGGGGTGGGTCTAAAAATGAATGACATATTAAGTTTATGGTGTTGTGTTGCTAGAAACAGACAACTGACAGAAAGACAGAACATTGATGCAGAGAAGGGCTACAGTTGATTCAGAATATCTGAATGTGGATGTGGCTTTAGAGTAGGATGCTGGACGGGCTGTGATGGTTCTAAAGTAAATTGCTGTAATTTAGGTGAGGGCTTGAAATAAGACAAAGCAAAGGTCTAAAACTTCTTAGTGATCCTCTCCTAACCAGGAGGCTGTCTTTAATTGGTTTCCATTTCCAAAGGAAAACTTAGTGTTCTCTAATGAAGTCTCACTTGGTGTACTAACTACAATTCAGGGTAAGCTTTATGCCCAACCGTAGATGGCTAACATAAAGAGAACTCAATAGTATTGTATATACTTTTTGTCTCATATTGCTTTGTTTGGGCATCGTTTTGTCTTACTGGTCTTTTTCTTGTATTTTATGGTTTTCAAGTTTGTTTGTTTATGGACTTTGTTTTTGTGAGTATATGTGTGGCTGTGTGTGTGTTTCTTTCTTAGTTTTAAATTCTGGTTTGATAGGTTTTTAAAGAGAGAGAAGAAGAAAGGGCATGGAGTTGGGTGGGTAGGGAAGTGTGAAGGATCTGGAAGGAGTTGTGAGTAAGGAAAACCATGATCAGAATATAATGTATAAAAATCTTTTTAAGAAGTAAAAAAATACTTCTTAAAGATTGCCCTACTGATTGAGACCAGAATGTTGATGGAAAAAGGGGCAATGGAATGGAAATGAGAAACATCTCTCTAGAGATGGAAGAAAACATCATCCTTGTTGCTCAGCAACAATTTGGCTCCATTGTATCTATGCCGCAGGGCTTTACAGAACATGAAATTTAAGACATCTTTAAACAGCAAATCATTCAAGCTGCTGCATGGCTACTTTGGGCCATTTTTGGTATGCCACGGGGGCAAATGGAAGCAGCAGAAAGGCTAGAAAAGTTGGAGGCTGAGGCAATCAGAGGGTTAAATGCTTGCTGCAGAAGCATAGCGACCTAAGTTTGAGCCTTAGAAACTGTGTGCAAAAGCCAAATATGGCACTGGAGAGGCAGAGACAGGCAGATAGCTGAGGCTAACTGGCCATCTAGTCTAGCCTAACTAAGGAGTTCCAAGTCCTGATGAGAGAAACTGTCTCAAAATTAAGGTAAATGGCTACTGAAAACTGACACTCAAGGTTAACTTCTGGTTTCTACATAAATGTGTGCACATACAGCAACCCACACCTCAAAATAACCTGGATGCACAAACACAATATCCACGAATCATCACAACAATGAACAACCTAGCCAACTGAGGGCTAGTAAAAAGATGGATTTCAGAGGAGGACCGGCAAACAATACTTTACTAAACCTAAGAGTGAAGTAGTGGCACTCTACTATTGGTGTAACCAACAGTTCTCTAACTGTATTTAATACATCATAGGCTTCATGTAGGCCCACTAGTTAGGGAAGTAGGGGATATCTCTGACATGGTCTCTGTTGCCTGCTTTTTGGTCACTTCCCCCTGATGGGACTTTCCTACCAGGTCACAGGAAGGAAGATGAACTCAATCCTCATGTTAATAGATGAGCTGGGGTATCTGGGTAGGGGAGCTCCCATATTTGAGGAATAGGGGATGCAGGAGGGAGGCTGGGACTGAGATGAGGGAAGGGCCTATGACCAAGATGTAAATTGAATTAATTAATATTAATAATAACAATAAAAGACCTACTCAAATCCAGGTGCAGTAGCTCATGCCCGGAATCTCAGGACTCTGGGAGGCAGATCTCTGTGAATTTGAGGCCAGCCTGGTCTTCACAGCAAGTCCAGGACAGTCAAAGCTACACAGAGACACCATGTCTTGGAAAGAAAAAAGACCTACTCAAGAAGAAAGAAACCATTCCTAGCATTGGAAACCTAGCCAACTGAGGGCTAGTAAAAAGTTGGATCTCAGAGGAGGACCGGCAAACAACACTTTACTAAAGCAGCATAATCCCTAACTGTGCTCTAAACATTTTTCCTTATAGTCACAGATAAGTGTAGTTCTTGAATCTTGTCAAGGAAATCTTTGTTTGCAATGGATAGAGACTCTTACAGAAAACCACGGAGACTATTACAGAAATCCATAACTGGTCAAAATGCGATGTTGTAGAGTTCAGAATCAACTTATCTGTTTATACCATAGACCCTGCATCTATGGCTCAGGAATCATTGCAGAAGGGGCAGAAAGACTGTAAGAGCCAGAGAACATGGCGTCTGTGTCTCCTAAAAATGCCAAAACTCCATCCATAAAGTCTTGCTATCACGACTGCCTAAACATGAGCTGCACAAAGACAACATCAGCAGACATGCTAACATGGACAAGGAGGAAGCCCAGATGGCCTCAACCCTAGTCAAAGTACTACAGGAAGAGAAGGATGCTGAGAATGGGAGAAATAATAGTCTTCCCCCCAAAATAGCACACCAATTGGCTATCCAATACCAAATGATTAGGCTGTTTATGATCTCCCCCCCCAAATAAAACAATTAAAAAGAAATGAAAAAAAAAGATGGTGTGCTTATAGAAAAATAATCAATCATGTAGCCCAGTCGGTTTTATTAAAGAAATTATCATATGGTACAGTGAGAAATGGGTCTAGGGGGAAACTTAGATATCTGTAAGGTTGCCACCTTTTTTATTGTCTTAGAATATTTTTATATTTATTGTAATTTTAATTATCATTTATAGTAGTTTAAACAAAATGAAGTACATTATGAACAATTCATTAGTTATTTTCTTTTTAAATTAATAAATTAATTACAATTTATTCATTTTGTATCCCTGCTGTAGCCCCTCCTTCATCTCCTCTCTCCATCTTCTCCCCCTTTGCCCCTTCCTTAGTCCACTGATAAGGGAGGACCTCCACCCCTTTTATCTGACCCTAGCCTATCTTCAAGTATCATCAAGGCTGCCTTCATCATTTTCATCTGTGGCCTGGCAAGGCTGTGCCCCCCAGGGGGAGATGATCAAAGAACCAGCCACTGAGTTCATGTCAGAGACAGCCCCTGATCCCCTTACTAGGGAACCCCCTGATCCCCTTACTAGGGAACCCACTTGGAAGTTAAGTAGTCTATAGGCTTTGTCTGAGCAGGGGGTCTAGGTTCTCTCCATGCATCGTTGGAGTATTGGTCTCTGAAGGCACCCATGGACCCAGTTGTTCTGGGTCTGTTGATCTCCTTGTGAACCCCTCCAGGTCTTCCTATCTCTTTCTTCTTCCATAAGGTGTCCTGCATTCTGTCCAAAGTTTGGCTATGAGTCTCAGTAGGTTTTTCATTATTATTGTTATTGTTATTATTATTTATTACAATTTATTTAATTCATACACTGATTTTGGCCTCCTCCCTCATCTCCTCCCAATCCCACCCTCCCTTCCTCTTCTCCCCCTATGCTCCTCCCCTAGCCCACTGATGGGGAGAGTAAGGCTGACTGTTGCTACAGTTCTAGGAAATGAGAAGGGCAGAATGAGTTCAGAGAGATCTCTGTGAGCTGGCTACCTACTGCTGCCTCATGTCTACGCTTCCACCATACTTTTACTGTGTCACACAGCTTCAGTGTAGAAATGAATTTCAAGACTAGCCGGCATACAAAATATAATTGTAGCTTAACGAAGATATTTTAGTATAGGCTTAAGTAGGAGGATTAAAAAAAAAAAAGAGGAGCCACGAAAGATAGACATTCCAGAGAGCATGGTTATGAGTTTCTCAAAATAGAGTCTTGGAGAGTAAGTTATATCCAAACGAGGGAACAGACTTCTCAAGGTAGAGTCATAGCAAATAATTTTCTTTCACCACTGTCATTTATAACATTTTGATGAAATTTGAAGTTACAATGTTTAAAAAGTTTCTAAGCAACCTAAGTGAGATGTGTGAGCAGTTCCTGAGGGGCCCCAGGTAAGATTATTGTAGATAAGGTAGAAGTTCTGTGAACAGGGATGTAGTGGGGTGCCTTTATCATAAACAGAGTCAACAGTTTCGGCAGATTCTCAGGCTGTGATGAGCAAGTAATAAGGCCCTGCCCAGATCATATACAGTCAGGCCTTCTGCCTCAGTCAGCAAGACTATTACATAAAATATCTGAATATGAAAGGGATAGCAGCTTTCAGCAAATATTAAATGTGTTCAATATCTTGCTTATAAAGCCTTCGGTCAGACTCTGGGACGAGGGACTCCTTTCCTTTCTCATGTGCTCATGATTTTTCTGTCTTTCTGCCCTGTCTTATTATGTCTGTGAGGAGGCACCAGGTAGAAAAATTTTTCCCTTCTGAAACTCATGTTGAAACCTAATCCTCATGAGCTATTAGATATTAGAAGATGGGATCAGCTGGGGTTTTTAAGAAGTGAGGAGTGTTTTGCCTTTATGAATGGATTAATCCACTCCTGTGATCAGTGCATTAAAGGATTAATGAGTTAGTGGAGTATCCCAAGAGTGGATCTACAGTAAAAGCCAGCTAAGCTAGATCTTCCATGTGCTCCCTCTTTCTAGCCATGTGATGCCCTGGGACCGCTTCCAGACTGCATTAGTACAAAGACCACCATCAGATATAACTTCCATCTTGGGTCTAACCCAGGAGCCCACACAGACTCAAATTTTCTTTTTGGCTTACTCAGACTATGAGATTCTGCTATATGCAATGGACTATGATGTTACTCAGTTAGGCTTGGTGCTTTCTGGTTTGAAAGGTTCTTATTCATCACCCTTGTCTCCTAGATAGGAGTCTAGTTTTATTCCTTGTAACAATTTTTACAGGTTGTTTCTTTCCATAAGTGGCTCATGTAATCTAGAGGATGAAGTTTGTGGATATAGATCTGTTTGTGATGTGTGTTTGCAATCTTTTTACAATCACTAGGACCTGTGAGTTGTCCTCTCTTTCATTTAGAAAACTGGCAATTTGTGTCTTCTCAGTTCTAATCTTAGTTAGACTAAAAAGTAGAATATAATTTCATTGATCTTTCTGTTGACATAGCTTTTGATTTTGTTGGTCTTCTCTATTGATTTCCTGTTTTAAATTTTCATTGTTTTCTTCTCTAATTTTTATCATATTTTTCTGCTTACTTTTCCCTTTCTTTCACTTGAAAGCTGAGTGTAGATCTTTCTTCTTTTGTACTATGCGTAATCAATGCTTTAACTTCCCCTGTTTACATTGCTTTTGCTGCACCCCACAAAAGCCTGTGTTATACTTTCATTAAAATATTTTTAAATGTCTTGAGGTTTCTTCTTTAATCCAAATGTTATTTAGAATTGTTTTGTATAATCTAGAAGTACTACAGAATCTTTCTGCTGCCTTTTTTGTTGTTGATTTCCAGTTTTATTCTTGTGGTGTTCTCACTGCAGATATTATATATTTCCTAAATTTAAATTTAATACCTGCCCCCTAATGTAGTCCCTCTTGAACATTCCAGGTTGGTCTAAGAATGGTAGTGTGCAGAAGTACAGAGTGCAGTATGAGTGCATAAGGAACTCATAGGAAGACTTCAAGGAGGCGTCTAGCCTTCCACCTTGCTGAGGCAGGATCTCTTATTGTTTACACTACTGTTTGTGCCTACTGTGGGATCAGGAGCTTCTGAGCAATTTTCTTGTCCTCAACTCCCTTCTTGCTGTCAGAGTGCAGGGATTACAGATACAGTCGTTACAAACACATTCTGGGGATTCAGATCAAGCTCTAGCCAGCCGCCTGGCATGGTTAGTGCTTTTTACATGCTAAACCATCTCCCCAGCCCTCTGAGTTCTTTGATTGAAGTAGTCTAGAGATGTCAGTTCCATCTTTTGCAACAACAGGGCTGTTCAGTTCAACGACACCTTTTTTGATTTTCTTCCTGCTGGACCTGCCCATTTCTGAAAGACAGACATTCAAGTCTCTGGTTGTCGAGGTGGCATCATCTGTTTCTTTTAGAGTTTTTCACATTTTTTTCCCTGTCTTATACTTCAAAAGATATTAGCTGCTTACCGCTTAATGATTGTTAAATCTTCTTGGAGCATGGACCTCCTCATCTCTAGGAATGGTTGATCATCTGTATCCCTGATAATTCCTCTTGTTCACTGTGCTTTTATAAAAAAACTGAAACATTTATCTTATTTCCTTCCTGTGACGAGTTTACTTGTTTTCTGATATAGAAATTCCTGATCAGTATCAGAACAGTGCAGCTTTATCCCTTTGCATTAATTCTGTGCATCTTTTTATTCAAAGTTTGTTTCTTCACTTCTCATTCACTCTGTGAATCTAAGTCTTTTAGTGAGTATATTTAGTTTAATGATTTCTAAGTGGTTATGTACATAATTGAATGGATATTAACCATAACTGGTACTGCTTTCTATTTGTGCCCTTGTTCTTTAGTCCTGTATATGGGTTTTTTTTTTTTTGCCCTTTGTGGGGTCTTAATTGAACATTTTATTCTTTTCTGTTTTCTCCACTCTTTTCTTACTATATCAAATTTATGTTCTCTTTTTGTACCTAAGATGGTTGCTCAAGAGTTTACAACACACATTTATCACTAATTCAAGTCTATTTTCTAATGATTCTACTATTTCTCCAGCATTCCAAGCATTTTACAGTAGCAAAGTATTTTTAACTTCCAACTCTCATTGTTGATGTCACTCTTGTCATTAATTTCATTGATACAGCATATATAAAATTGAATGTTGTTATTTTTGAACTAACTGTTAGGCCAATTGAAGAAAGAATTTTAGTATGCCTTAATTCTTTCAGCCTCTTTTGTTTCTTTCTAAAGAATATACATATACCTTATCTATCTATTTATCTATTTATCTATCTATCTATCTATCTATCTATCTATCTATCTATCTATCTATCTATCTATCTAAGGCAGATTTACTGTCAATAACTTTTTTCCAAATTTTGTTTGTTGTTTTCTTTGCATATAATGACCATCTCAGGGTACAAAATTATAGGTTGTTTATTTTTTCCATCAATGCTTTATATATTTTATTCTATCCTTCTTGCTTGCATGTTTTCTGAGATCTTGGGTATCATTTCTGACTTTGTTATCTGTAGATACCAACCTGTGCTGTAATAACAGAATGCCAAAGACTGGGTAATTTATGAGGAGCAGGGTTTTACTTCTTAAAGTTCTAGAGGCTAGGTGGGAGATGACCAAGACTCCAGTAGAGGCATGTCTAATGGGAGCTACTCTTTGCTTCTCAGATGATGCCTTGATGCTACAAGTTTTCAAGGAAAGGAATACTAAATCCTCATATGATGGAAGGGGCAGTAGGCATAATTCTGTGAAAAATCCTTTATTTAGACCTCAGCCGTACTCAAAAGGCTCTCTGAAAACCTAACTGCTTCTCATCAGAATCACCTCTTAATGCTCTCATACAGGATATCTGAGTTTGAAAACTGAATTTTGAAATGTTTTGAATTCAAATTATTAGCAGCAGGTAAGTGGTCTTCCCGTCTGGATATTTTTTGTAACATCTTTTCTTTGGTCTTATTTTCTGAAGTTCAAATATAATATAGGCCTAAGTGCACTGCGTGGTGTTCTGTGGGATTCTTTGCTCTATGGTTTGCTAGTTGATGTTAAACTTTAAAATGTATTGTATTTCTCTCTTTCTCTCTATATACATATATACATGCATACATACATACGTACGTACATATAAATTTCACATTTGTAGCTGTCCTATAGTTTTTTAGATATTGTGTTCTGTTGTTATTATTATTAATAATTATTACTAATTATTATCCTTTCTATGGCATTTCCAATTTTGGAAGTTGTGTTTGCCTTCAACTATATATAGTCTCCTAATGAGCGATCAAAGTCATTTACCAGTTCTGTTAGTGTATTTTTATACATTTCCAGCATTGTTTATGAATCCTTTACAGACTTTCCATTTGTTAGACTGCATTTCTTTTTTAAAAATTTTTATTAATTACAGTTTATTCACTTTGTATCCCCCTGTAGCTCCCTCCCCCCTTCCCTCCTAATCTCACCCTCCCTCTTCCTCACTCGTGTCCCTCTCCCAGTCCACTGATAAGGGAGGTTCTCCTCCCCTTCCCTCTGATCCTGGTCTACCAGGTCTCATCAGGAGTGGCTGCATTGTCTTCTTCTGTGGCCTGGCAAGGCTCCTTCCCCCTCAGGGGGGAGGTGATAAAGAGCAAGCCAATCAGTTCCTGTCAGAGACAGTTCCTATCCCCATTACTATGGAGCCCACTTGGATACTGAACTGCCATAGGCTACCTCTGTGCAGGTGTTTCAGGCCATCTCCATGAGTGGTCCTTGGCTGGAGTATCAGTTTCAGAAAAGATCCCTGTCCCAGACTTTTTGGATCTGTTGCTGTCCTTGTGGAATTCCTGTCCTCTCCAGGTCTTACTATCTCCCACTTCTTTCATATGATTCGCTGCAATCTCCCGAAAGATTGGCTGAGTCTCAGCATCTGCCTCAATACCCTGCAGAGTAGAGCCTTTCAGAGGCCCTCTGTGGTAGGCTCCTGTCCTGTTCCCTGTTTTTTCCCTTCTCCGATGTCCATCCTCTTTGCCTTTCTGAATGGATATTGAGCATCTTAGCCAGAGTCCTCCTTCCTGATTAGCCTCCTTAGGTGTACAGATTTTAGCATGTTTATCCTATATTATATGTCTAATACCCACTTATGAGTGAGTATATACCCTGTGTGTTTTTCTGCTTCTGGGATACCTCACTCAGGATGATCGTGTCCAGGTCCCATCATTTACCTACAAATTTTATGATTTCCTTGTTTTTTATCGCTGAGTAATATTCCATTGTGTAGATGTACCACAATTTCTGTATCCATTCCTCAACTGAGGGGCATCTGGGCTGTTTCCAGCTTCTGGCTATTACAAATAAAGCTGCTACAAACATGGTTGAAGAGATTTCCTTGTTGAATACTTGAGCATCTTTTGGATATATGCCTGAATCTTGAAGAAGCGCTATTCCTAATTGTGTTAGACCGCATTTCTATCTGGTTTGTGTGTTTCTGCCTTTCTCTTAAAGCCCTTAGCGTATTAGCCACAATTAAACAGTTTTTCTGATTTGGTAATTTTCCAATCCCTGTCATCTCTGACTACAGTTCTGGCGTCCTTTTCAGTCTCGTTAAATTGGAGGGTTTATTCTTTGCCTTGTAATTTGTGCTTAAGAGCAGGCACAAGTGATGTGGGGAAGGAAGCATTCCACAGACCTCTGGTTAAGTCTTTAAGGGAGCCTGTCCCTCCGGCCACTGAGTCCCTGTTCCCATTACTATGGAACCCACTTGAAGGCTGAACTGCCATGGGCTACATGTGCACAGGGGTTCTAGGTTATCTCCATGCATGCTACTTGATTGGAGTATCACTCTCAGGGAAGACCCATGTGCTCAGATTTTTTGGTTCTATTGCTCTCCTTGTGGAACTTCTGTCCCCTCCATGTCTTACTATTTCCCACTTCTTTCATAAGATTCTCTGAACTCTGCCCAAAGGTTGGCCATAAGTCTTAGCATCTACTTTGATACCCTCAGGGTAGAGATTTTCAGAGGCCCTCTGTGGCAGGCTCCTGACTTGTTCCCTGTTTTCTCCTTCTTCTGATGTCCATCCTCTTTACCTTTCTGGATGGGGATTGAGCATTTTAGTCAGAGTCCTCCCTCTTGATTAGTTCCTTTAGGTGTACAGATTTTAGTAGGTTTATCCTATATTATATGTCTATATGCTTGAGTATATACCGTGTGTTTCTTAGTTTTAAATTACTTACCACCACAACCTTGTTATTCATCCCTTTATGGTTCCTTGGCTAATTTAAGTAGCATACTAACTTCATTCACAACAGGAAATGAGATATGTGTGTGCAAGGAGATATACAATAGAGGGAGGTGAATATGAATGTATGATCTGCATGGGGTGGGAATGGGGGTTATGTCTTATTTCTCTTTAAGCCTCATCATTTGTGCTCCCTAACTTGTACAAATGTAGATTCATTTTAAAGAGGATGGCTGTTCTTCAGATCATGAAAGCACACCTCAATTTACCCAGTGCACTTGTGTATAAAATGCTTACAGTATACACTGCTGCTTCCCAGATCTGTATGGTATCAAAAGTGTGCTTCTTTTAGAGAAGTCCAACGTGAATGGCATTTAAAAGGTATGTGTGGAGCTGGGTGCAGTGGCCCAGGCCTTTAATACCAGCACTCATGGAGGCAGAGGCAAAAGGATCTCTCTGAGTTCGAGGCCAACCTAGTCTACTAAGCGAGTCCAGGACAGCCCAGGCTACGCAAAGCAACCCCATCTTCAAAACAAAACAAAAAGTATGTGTGGGGATTATGGAAATATGGGAGTATTTGTTAAGACTGAGACTCCAGATTGACAATAAGATGCTAACATCTGCAAAGGGAGAGAACTAGACAGGCTCTTACTTCTCAAGTCTTTATCCATTTCAGGGGAAAAAATGATAGTGTATCAATCAAATTGTATTTATTTGTGATCAAACACTAAAATGAAGCTGCCCAGGATAATAAAAAAATAATTTAGTCAAATATAAAAGATTCTAGAGGCCCAGGAAATGTAATTCAGCAGGCCCTCTCCCAAATGTAATTTCCGAAATTGCAGAAGAAAATGACAATGCAGGCCAGCCTCTCAGATACTTCTGTGATAAGTACTGGGTACATGACATCACGATGAAACCCCATGAGTGAAAGGGTTAAACAAGAAGACAAGCCCAGGGCCTCCAGTGAACCCTGACAGTAATTCAGAAGTTCACAGTGTGTGCAAAGCGCACGGAGGGGCACACAGCTGGATTGAAGTGCTGGCACCTTCTCTTCTTTTATCCCAGGTCTCTTTGACCTGATGGTGAAGGGAAGATGATTGCAGAGGGCCAGGAATCAGAAGTTCCTACCCAGGCTACCGATTTCACCTCCCATTTACTTTGCCCTAAGTGATAATGTAGCCGTGAATGAGCAGTGCTGATCCCACACCCAGTGAGCCGGCTCTGCAGCATGTTCATCTCAGCATGAGCACAGTTCTCGGCTCTCTCCAACTCCCGAGTTAACTTTCATCTCAAGCTTATTTATTTTTCCAATGGGGTTGTGAGACTATTCAGACCTAATAGATTGTCCTCAACTTGCTGAGGGGGCACCCACTTGTCCATCTTCCTACAGATGCCTTCCAATCACAGACCTTAGGAAGTCATTATCTCGTGGTTTTGTTTATTTTTCTATTGGTGAACATTTCAGGTTTGGGGCCTTGATAATTATCTGAAAGATATACTTGGCATTGACATAACTCACAGTTTAAAAACTACAATTTTAAAACGAGTTTCATTTCAAGCCCTCCTCCCCTCCCCTGCCTCCGTTTTTTGTTACATCGTTCAAGAGTTGTTTCTGAGGAAATCAACATGCATATTAACTTTACAACATCTGGGCTAATTTAATATTCTTTATTTGCCTTTTAAATTTTAATTTTGATGCACACGAGTAGAAATGTTTTCCAGTCCTGCCTTCCACTGCTGACTTGGCTATAGGTCACTGTAGCCTGCACACACAGGCAATGAGAGCGTTAGGTGCAGGCTGTTCATTCTATACATAAATTGCACTGCACCAGAAACCCAAACCTGCATCCCAAAATGCTTCAAAGGAAAATATTTCCCTGGAGGGAATTGGTAAAATTGGAGTTGGGTGAACCTCAAAGAGTCTCAATTCTCAAACACAGCTTATGTTTGGATTTGGAATTGAATTTGGCTCTGCTGGTTGGCATCTCTACCCTGCCCTGTGAACTGCCCCAGCCACAGGGGATTGGGAAAGGGGGAGGAAGAGGAGCAAGAAGAAGACTGAATTGGGGAGTTGAGTTTCCAAAAAACATACAATAGTGCAGTGCTGATGCAATTAAGAAAATTAGAAAATGGAGTTTAAGTGGCCAGCGCCCATTTTTATCTCTTGTCCTTTGTGGTGGCCTTTAAGTTCCGTGGCCTCGGTCCTCTTTGATCTCCTTTGCTTTCTTCTTTGCTTCCTTTCTATTTCTTATAAGACCGCTGTTCAAGCCCATTGCCCTCTTCCTTCCAGAGTCTGCCTCAGGGGTTTGACTTATGAATTTCAGGGCTTTTTAAAGGGCTGGCAGGTTAAGAAACAGTGTGTTCAGTGTGAGCTCAAGTTTTGAAAAAGAAACCGTGCATTTCTTCTATGTGTGTATATACACAGACCAGTGGTTAGAAGGAAGCTTGTGAATATTTATAGTTTTCTCCTGGAACATGGATAATTTTCACATGGATCTCTTCCTAAAACTGCTCTCTGCTGGGGAACATACACATACACTAAAATGAACGCCACATAGAAAAGTCTGGCCTTTGGCAAAATATTATCACCAACTTTTAGAAAAATTATATTTTTTCCTGCATCCATTCACTTTTTTGTTGCTGTTAGTCTCAGTATTAAAATTCAAATCACCACCAGTTGCATTTTGGTAATGCAAGGATGTTTATCCTTTATTGAAAACATTATTTTAATTTTACCAGTTGCATGTGTGTGTGAGAAAGCCATCCATTGCATTATTTTAGTGGAGAGATTTGCAACATACTGTATGTAAGTGAGGGCTTACCAAGTCATAAGCTCATTGCTTCAAAGCTATGTGTCCTCACAACACAAACACAAATGATTCATTGGAAAAGGAAATAATCTTATACCAAGTTCTCCTTCAACAGTTTCACAGACCAGTTTTGACTATAAAGTCAGCAAAAATGTGGGTCAAGGGAATAAAAATATGATGGGAAAAGTATATAGCAATTATTCATAATTCAGCGACATTGAATTCCTAAATATGCATGTCCATATAAGATATATGCATATATGCAGGCACACAGAAGACATTGTGAATAACATTAAATAAATAACTCTGAGAAAACTCAAAACAAGGCATGATAAGGAAGTATAGATAAAAATGGACATTATTATCATGCTAACTGTATATCCTGGCAAAAGTCTGGCTGTCTTCTCACATGTTCTCTACTAAGAACAGAGAGAGTAGTCTTTAAAGAGAGATAGAAACTTAACTGTCTTGTAAATCATGGCAATACTCAGGTCTTGGACTTTCTGTAAATCATGGTCCTTGGAGTTTGCGTTGAGAGAACCCTTAATGAAGAAAAATGCTCTTTTATCTGAGACTACTTCTGCAGTTTCAAACTTTATCCTTGAAAATCCAAGAGATAATGCTTTCACCCAATTATTATGATATATGTGTGTATTTATGTGTTCTGGAAAGAATATTTGTTAGTTCACTCTCCCACTCATGACAGAAATCTTCCTTTAGAGGCTTCTGTGGGCCAGCCATTATGCTAGAGGCCAAGAACCAAAGTCACAGAGCCTTCTTCAGAAGTCAGTTAGAATTTAGAGATGGAAATGACTTCAGTCATTTCATTTAACTCTCAGAACAGTGGAGTCCCCAAAGTGTGCTTGCAAAGACTGTTTCCCTGAGCCTGGTCTGAGTGGCACACAGAACTGGATACCCAGGTGTTCCTACTAGAATTTGAGTCCTTCACTGCTGTAAGAGGCCATGACAGGCCTGGCTGTGGACCTGTCACTGTTCCACACTGTGGAAGGAGAGCCTTACAGGATACTTGAAGCTAAGTAGAAATGATGACTTTTTTTCCAGGCTTCCTCTTCAGCAAGTTCCTTTCACGTGGACACTGCATACAGAAGGTCTTCTTTAGTTTCTATTAGGAATCTGAAGAGAGAAGTCTTGTTTGGGAAAAAAGTCTATGTTATGGGTTTGTCTAAAATGATGGGAATTTTATTCTCTTTAGACCGACTTATTGTAAGGACACCAAAAGTATTCCAGGAAGAATGACACAACTTCTGTATGATGAGGCTGAATTTCTTGAACATTCCAGTACCATGGTTGAGCACATCATTCATTCATAGTTGGATTCAGTCACTGCTCAGCCTCTTACTAAGCTTGAACCTCAAAAGTATTGGCTCAGGACCCCAAGATCGAGTTTTCAGTACAAAGGAGATTTATTTGCCCCAGAGGAACAAAGGACAGGAAGAAGGGACAAAGACAAGGAAAAAGAAAAAGAGGGAGAAGGGGAAGGAACAAAGGAGAAGGGAGAAAAGGGGGCAAACGAGAGGCTGGAGTTTTGAACCGGCATGGGACAAAGCGCTCTCTCTGGTTACAGAGGACCCAATCATGGCCCACAGGCAAATGGAGGATTATAAAGGTAAAGGGGGGAAAGGGGGAAAACCCTGTTTAATTTTAATTAGGTGAGTCAAAGGGGCCTTTTGATTGCTGGATGGGGCAGTCAGTCTCAGGAGGAGGGAGTGGCCAAATAAGGTAATAGACCTTGGGGATAGCTTTAGGAGTGTAATTTCTTGTTTTTTTAATTTTTATTTTTATTTTATTTATTTGTGGGTGGGGGAATGAGGGAGAAGGGCAAGGCCTGCCAGAGCCATGCTTCTTGCAATGCTTGAGCTGGCTAGAGTCTCTTCACTATTTAGCTTTTCTGAGCCTCAGCTAACTCAAAACAATGCTAACAACAGTACTTATTTCATGAGAATTTAGTTGATTAATTTATGAGTACCCTTAGAATGCTGGACAGCCATTGGTGATCAAGAATGATAGACACCAGAAATATAATATTCCAACCGAAATTATAGATTTCAGAGCCAAACTATTTGGGTTTAAATTCCCACTTACTTATTGGTTGATAAGAACCTTTCATCAAATTACCTAACTATTTTGTACCTTTATTCTTTTCATATAGAGAGGTGTGCTAACTATAGTACCTACTCCATAGAATTATTACAATGTTTGAAAGCATTGTAAATAACATATGAGATACCTAGAACCATGACTGGCACATAGGCACCTGGTAAATTTGATATTATTAGCTATTTGGCCAGTTTTGGCCAGAGAGAGAAAGGTGGGTAACTCAGGCAGGGAGTCTGAACTCTTATGTGTCTCAAAAATGGGTTGAGAATTTTTCCTCATCCCCAAACCCTTCCCCACCCTCTTTTGGGAAGCTGGAGCCTACCGAGCCTGTGCTGCTTTGCCAACTGGCTCATGACAGGTTGTGGGGATAGGGGACTCTAGACGGAAGTGGATTCCGCCTTCCTGGCTGCTTCCTGCTCCTGTCATTCGACCAGCCCAGAGACAGCACACAGCTTTCCCTCATGGGCAGATGCGGCATCACCGATTCCTCTGGAGATGAGCCACATGAAAACTTGTCCACATGCTCTTGTTCTGGCCCATCGCAGGCTTCCCTCCCAAGCTCAGAGATATCAGCCCACGCCACAACAACCTCCAGCTCAGAAACCCGAGACTCATGTCCACTGTACTCTTTCTTCAGGCTCGGAAGAGCTAATATTTCTAAATATTCTTTTGACCCCTGTCACTAAACTGTCCTAGTCTTAACTTTGAATTTTCTAGTGAGAAACTTAATTTTATTTGAGAACCCCTGAAATTAAATTATCTCCTTCAAACAACTGGTGTGGATTTTATCTCCTGCTTGGATCCTGACTCAGGAAATCTCAGGCTTGTTTGGGAAGAAGAGCTGAAGGAATTCAGAGTAAAATCTATAACAGTCTCATACAGTCCATCTATAGTGATTGGTGTCACTATTTTCCCTGTATCAGCTTTGCTGTATCTTCCCTTATTCAGCAGCTAAGGAGTCAACAGTTTAATTTATATTCATGGAGAAAAATATGGTTCCTTCTGCTAATTTAATTTTCTGTCTTAACTTTGTATTTTCTAGAAGTTTTTTGGACAGTGAATTGAACTGATTAAGTTCACCTTGATAGCATGAAGTTAAGATCCTAACTTTCTATATATATTTTTTAAGGGCTCCTATTTTTCTCCCATGTAATACAAAGGCAAACTGAAACCTAAGCACAGTCAACATTGAACTTTGCCTTCCATTCATGAAGCCTATATTTGAAGGAGTCTGCTGTGTTTGAAATATCTTTATAAACAAGAAATCTACTTGGAGAGAGGCAACAGTGTTCTGAGACCAATGTAGAACTGAATTCAAACCTTGTTGTCCGGCTCAGTCCCTTTAATTGTGGCAAATTGTGATTTCCTGTTATTTTTCCGGGGCAGGGACAAGACTGTGAAAAGGCCCCATAAGGATACTTGGATACCAAATGACTCTTACAAAAGAGCATTTTTTAATGATTTGAGTATAAATAAATTAGAAACATACTACAGTACTTCATGCTTTTTAAAGGGCCAATAAGGTTAAAAATGAAGAGACAGTGAGGAACTACAGACAGTGACAAACCTGTTTTATGAAATATTTTAAATCCTCTTGGGCTATTTAAAGGGTCTCAGAGTATATACCAATCTGCAAGTTAACTGGTCACAGAAGTATTTTGGGTATATTGGCCATCAAATATGCAAGTAACAATATAAGCTAGCATAAGAATACATTTCAGCAAATTGAGATGCAAGATTAGTTTTGCTTTGCTTTGGGGAGCAGCTGTCCCTGAGCCTCACTGGGCAGTTTCAAATCAAATGTCTTATGAGGAAAGTGAAGAGAAACTTCAGTAACATTGTAGGGACAATGAGAAAGACTCATTGTACCTGCTCAATCCAACAAGTCTGACCACAGTGGAAACTTTTTTTTTTTTTTTTTTGAGTTTCAGCTTCAAGTTAAACCGTGAAGATCATTTCCTGTTGCACTTGCTAGCTTTGACGTCATTTCCGCTCACCCTATAACCACTCTTAAGTCATTTCATAGCTATCAATGCAGACAGAAATTTTGTTTTCAGAAATTCTGTTTATAAAATGCAGGGCTGGTCTCAAGGGAGGTGATAAAAGAAGAGCTGTATTTTCAACGCCTAGAAAAGTTCAAGACCTTGATCTGGGACTTCTTTTTTTTTTTAATTTATTTATTTTTATCTCAATCACAGGTTAGGTACTTTGAATCCCAGGTGTAGCCCCCTCCCCCATTCCCTCCTACCCTCCCACTCCCTTCCTCATCTCCCTCCTCCCCGCCCCCTCCAAGTCCACCAACAGGGGAGGACCTCCTTCCCTTCCATCCAACCCCAGCTTATCCTGTCTCCTCAGGGCTGGCTGCAATGTCCACCCCTGGGATCTAGCCAGTCTGTCACTCCCCGGCTTGTATGGGGGAGGGTCAAAGAGTCAGCCATCAAGATCATGACTGAAACAGTCCCTATTTCCCTGAGTAGGGTCTTCAGTCCTACACCAAGCTATCATGGGCCCCATCTAAGTGGGGGTTCCAGGCAACATCAA
>CM053763.1:81046313-81083729 GCA_028658305.1 Pachyuromys duprasi
GATCAATGCTTGTTTGGATGAACAAATGGAATGGACATTGAGCGGAGGAGAAAACAAGCAACAGGACAGGAGCATGCCTACGAGGATCTCGGGCGGGGGGTCAATGTAGCAATGTATCAGAGCAGATATTAAGACTTGCGATCAAGCCTTTGGCGGAGGGCAAGAAGTGATGATAGAAATGGGGGAGGTTGGTGAGACTTGGGGAGAACAAGAGCTCCACAAAGACCAAACTGAGCAGGGCACAGGGGTCTTGTATGAGACAGTTTCTACAATCAAGGACCATGTGTGGATATGGCCTGGAACTCCCACTCAGATGGGGCCCATGATAGCCTGGTGTCGGACTGAAGACCCTAGTGAGGGAAACAGGGACTGTTTCAGTCATGAACTTGATGGCTGACTCTTTGACCCTCCCCCATACAAGCCGGGGAGTGACAGACTGGCTAGATCCCAGGGGAGGACATTGCAACCAGCTTTGAGGAGACAGGATGAGTTGGGGTTGGATGGAAGGGGAGGAGGTCCTCCCCCGTTGGTGGACTTGGAGTTGGAGGGGAGGAGGGAGATGAGGGAGGGAGTGGGAGGGTGGGAGGGAATGAAGGAGGGGGGCTACGCCTGGGATTCAAAGTACCTAACCTGTGATTGATATAAAAATAAATAAATTTATTAAAAAAAACAGCTTTGCTCACGGTATGCTTGGTGTCTTTGTTATTGTTGTTTAACTGTACTTTGTTTATTTATTCTTTTTTTCAGTTTATTTACTTTACATCCCAAGAGTGCCCCCTTCCTCCTCAGTCCTCCTTTCCTTCAGAAAAGGGGAGTGCCCCATATCACTCCTTAGCAAATCAAGTCACATCAGGACTGAGCATCCCCTGAGGCCAGGCAAGGCAGCACTGCCTAGGGTTCGGGGGAAGTAATCCAAAAGCAGGCAACAGAGTCCATGTTAGCAATAGCCCTTCCCCGACCCCTCCACTTGCCATCCACAGCATTTGAAGACCAAGCCACCACTGGCCACATGTATGAGCCTGACTTAACTATCATCTAGGAGGCTTCAGCCAGCAGCAGATCTAGAAGAGACATATGCTAGGACTTGTAGCCAAGCATGGGGCAGGGCTCCAAGGGTCCTGTGGAAGTGTTGGGGGAAAGATGCAAAGGCCTGGAGGGGACAGGAATGTCACAAGAAGAAGACCAGCAGAAACAAATAACCCAGACCCACAGGGCCTTACAGAGACTGAGATATCAGCTAAGGAGCATGCATGATCTGGACCTACGCCCCCTGCACATATGTGGCCTATTGCGGCTTGGTGGCTTTGTTTTCTCCACAGTGGTTTTTACCTGAGTCCACTCAGCCTTCATCATTTTAGCCTGTTACACGAACTTCATACATGGACTTGATTTGGGGAGGATTAATTGAAGCACAATATGAAATCTGTCTTAGAGCCCTGACATATGCAGAGTGTAGCTGTTGTGCTGTATGGTCCCTATGACTGACTGGAGCTTTGGGCCCTCCTGTGTGAAGACTGAGTTAGTTCAGGAGATAAAGTTTCTGATGCTAAACCTGAGGATCCCAGATGGAGCCCTGAGACTGCCATGGTAGAAAGAAGAAGGAGGAGGAGGAAGAGAAGAAGAAACTCCAGGAGTGGTCCTCAACCAACTTTCGACTCTCCAGTTATACACTGTGGTACAACATTACCTCCCAAACAATAAATAAATAAACGATGTGATAAAAATAAAAATTAAAAAGACTGTATCAGCTCAGCTCTCCCCTTTGCTCAGTGGAACCCTAGCAATGCTGCAGAATGCACACTGCTCTCTCTGAGTGCACTTCATTGGAGTCTGTAATAACACACGCCCTTCCACTTCCAAGCCTGTGTGGACCTTCTCTTGACTCCTGCACAAAGTTCATATTCCTTAGCCTGTTTTCCAAGGCTTTTCCTTGTGAAAGAGGAAATTGTTTCTCCTGGCCTTGAACTTTGGCCACAGCCAGTTTCCTCTAGACCTTTGGTAAGGGATACTTTCCTTTAAAATCTCTTTTACTTTTTTTTTTCTTTTTTTGTACCAATTTTCCCAATTATGCCACTTGGCAGTGGGCTGCACTCACAGGACAGGTTCAGCAGTGAACAATTAGACCCTCACATCTTCACTTGGGCTCTGACAGTTGGCGATGCACAACTGCTTTTAAATGAATGAGCCATGAAATGTACTTGGATCTTTTTCAGATAGGGAAACTAAATCCAGCTTGCTCTCCCTCCCGCACATCTGTAATGTGTACTGTATAACCACAGGGATAGCCTTTCGGAAAGCAGGCTCCCTAAAGGCAAAGCACGCGTGGCAAGTGAGGGGAACAGCCAAAGCTGAGTGAGCGAGGCAGTTAAAAAGGTCTTCCAAATCCCTGAAGCAGCTTCCAGTGGGAGCACATCTGGGTAGCTGGTTATCCAGCCATACATCGGATGAAGCCACAGTGTGTCTCCACTGTGGGATTAGACAATGTCTTTTCATTTTAATGCCCATGCCATGTTTCCTTCAAGGCTTGGACTTAACTTGTCATTTTTGTTTTATTCTCCCTCCCTCCCTCTCTCTTTGTGTGCATGTGTATGTGTGTGATATCCGTGTATTTGTGTGTGTCCGTGTCCCTAGTGAAACATTTTCAAAGATCAGGAAATGAAACTGGATTACGTCTCTGGGAATTTGTTAGTTTGTTCAATGATTTATCAGTGAGTTTATTAAATTTTATTTTTGTTCATCATATCATGAGTTCCCAGAAGCAAGGCCCACATTTGCATTAGGCTCTCCCAGTGGGTAATGAATGAGGTGAGATGCTTATTTTATGGTTATATTTGCAATGAATCTTACCACTTACATGTTACAGTGACTGTTTGTTATTCATGATCATGCTCTAAGGCAGATGGGTGGATGTTACCTGATTTTCAAGGAAGTTGAGACTCAAGTTAAGTAAGTTGTTAAGAGCACACAGCTGTTGATGTGGACACACTACACCTTTGAATTTGACACTGACAACTTTTAAATTAGCTTTAAGATACAGTGAAGGACATGCTCACCAAAGACACTCTAGTTTACAAAGACTTATTGGCAACATTGAAAAATGCATATTTAAAGGTAGTTTAGGATTTGTGTGTGTGTGTGTGTGTGTGTGTGTGCATGTGCTTTGGGTGGCTATGAACTTAGCAGACTGATCTATTTGGAAAGGGATACTATTGAATCACTCTTTCTCCTGTGATGAGTAAAGGAGTTAGTCAAGTCAAAGGTTTTTCATACTCCCTTTTGGGCATGTAGGAAGAACACACTTGCTTTTGTTTTGGCTTACCGTGGAGGAAACAGAGGCATTCATGCTGGCAAGCTTAGTGGCAAGAATGTGAAGCAAGGTAAGGAAGCCCCTACACTCTTTGTATGCCTCGACTGATGAACTCACTTGTGCAGGTGTCGATGTGACATTAGAGATATTTTAGTAATTTGAGAGGCAGTGGATAATCTCATCAAATGATTCTTTCTGTGCACTCGGGAAAGCAGCAAGTATCAATACCCCAGTTAAATATGCTAAATATGTTAGCTGCTATGGACGTAGTCAGCCACCTCGGTTGTACTGAGTAATGCAGAATGATGTAGAATAGTAATAAAGTTATGTGTGCACTATATTGTGATCAAAATGGCTGGCATATTTTTAATGTTGTCCATTACAGAAACTTCTAGATTATTTTATTGAAAATTAAGTTAATATTCAGAAAATATACTGAACATATAATTATCACTACCGATTCAGCACCCATTGCTTCTAGCCTACATCAATTAACTGGGATGGTTTACTAGAATGCTCACAACTTCCTTGCCCAAAGTGATTACCCTTAGTTAGACCTTAGCAGAGTACAAAACCATAAAATGGACTTAAGAGCAGCATTCTTCTGCAGATGGCTGATGTATTAATGTGAATGCACTATCAGGAGACTACCTTGCCTCCTGCATGGGCTCTCTAGGATAATGCTTTGGTTCAAAATGTCCCAGCCACCCTTCAGCAAGCAGAACCCCAATACGTGGATTAGTCAGATCAAGCTTTCCTGGGAGTGGTATAGGTTCCCAATGCAGTGTCCAGGCTCTCAGCTTGTTCCTTGGCTGTCTGGGCTTTTCTACTGCCCAGTGACACTGATTCAAAGGATTGTATCACGTGCTGCCGTAAGTGATTCATTCAGTTCGGTGCAGAGGATCCAGTGAGTCCTGCCTGGGTCACTCTTTAAAGCGTTGGTTCCAATTGCAGTGACTAAGATATCAGCAGTCTTACAAGGTGAGGGCTTTGCTCATAGAAACTCCAGGTTAAAAATCAGTATGCCAAGTATGGGTGCAGCAGCCAGACATGTCACTTCTGTCCGTGGCTATCGTTGCGACTCTTCCCTATGAGACTACAAGTTCGTTCCCACATAAATAGCGAGGAATATGATTCTGCTGTCTTCTTGTTTCCAAGTAGAAGAAATCCTACCCAGGTATTGCATAAAATATTCATGCGAAAAAACAGGAAAACACACAAATATTCAATAGCATTGGAAGTTCAGGATAGAAAAACGTTAATGTAGATCAGCTGTTCTCAACCTGTGGTTCACAAGCCCTTTGGGGTTGCATAGCAGATACTTTCACTACAATTCACAACAGCAGCAAAATTACACCTACAAAGTAGCAATAAAATAATTTTATGAGTAGGGGTCACCACAACACGAGGGAGTAGGAACCACTGATGTAGATGGATGGCTTGGAAGGATGATGTGAACCTATTCATATCTCAGCCAGAAGAAAATGAGAGGAAGCTATTCATCCACTTCAAGGATGAACCTCAGACACTGGAGAGAATCTCAGGTTTGGAAATCTCACAGTCTCCTAGGTCTGAAAGGATTTGATTCTGGGGGAAACAAGACTGTATCCCAGTCCTGCTGGCTCTGACAGCTGCTGGAACTTCAGACCTCTTCTTCAATATACTTCAGCTCAACCCCAAGAGAGAAATTTTGAAAATCTTCTCAAACTTAGAGTTTAGGGCAAAACTTAAGTAATGCACTTTCATCTTTTAAATCTTTTGCTCATTTAAAACTTTAAAATAAAACTCATTTTTATTATCAATATATTTTGGAATAATTCTAATGTATTTTTGAAAATAGAGGTGTTATTTATTTTTGCTTTTTCAAAAAATGTTCGATGTTAATTCAAGACAATAATACATGTTTCTTTAATCTAGATTCCAGTGCTTGTTAATATAACCTTCCATTTACTCTCAGTGTCTCTGTTTCTTACTCCATAATATTTTCGGCACCACTTGATAGTATTCTTATTAATGTGATTGCGCTTCATCAATAAATACTTCGGCAGACATGTGCTGAAGAGTAGGACAATCTCATATAGCCATATGCTTTTACATGTAGCAAGAATATTAACCATGATTTCACAGGAATATGGGACATGCCCTCTGGCATGAAGCAAACTTTCAGGGTAATGTTAAATACATTGGTTAGTTTTAATATGTTTTATGTATATTCGATGCTCACCCAGGGTATGAACTTTATTTTTTAATGGATATTTTAAAGTATATTTTATTGTTGATGAAGTAAAAGCTTGAGGAGATCAAATGACTCTAGAAAATGGTGGTGCTGGGAGTCAAACAAGTTGACACTCCTTCAAAACACCCAGTAACAGAGATATTTATGTTCCATGAGCTTCTGGTTTATAGAAGGCATTGTTCTTCATTTTGTCTTAAGTGATATTTACATGAATAAAGATTATTCTGGGAAAAATAACTAATGCCACAGTATGAGTAGCAGAGCAATAGAAAAATAAAGACAAGAAAATCATACATAAACCAGTGGTAATAATTCACATTGTGTTGATGCCCTCAGAAGTCACCGAGACAGGAGGATTCTACATGGTTGTTTTTACATCCAGTACTGATATTTTGGGATGGCTGACATGAATCCTAAGCACCAGATGTTACTTAATGCTGCAAGGAACCTGGAAGCAGAACTCCTTTCTGTTTGCTTTCTCAGTGAGCTTGATGTCTGATGTTATGTGAGACAAAGCAAGATTATAAGAAATTGGGGTATGTGTTTCAGGAGGAGGGTAACCACTGAGTACCACTAAAGCCTTTTCTAAAAATGTGCTCTGGGCTGCAAGGATTGTCAGAAGAGTCAGAAGGAAGAGCCCATGTACAGTCATTTCTTACTGTCAAGAAGGGCATAGTTTTCATGTCTTTCTTTTTCATGTGACCATGTTCTGAGGCTAGGTACTCAGAAGTTGATTAATGAATGCATCTTTTTGTTTGTGATGACCATTTTGTTCCTTTGGACCCCAATGGTACCCTATCAAGACCAAATTAGATTTGAGACATAAGGGAAAAATCAATAAAGCTAGAATCGTTAAGCTTTGCTAAAATACATTATAGACTAAAATATTTATGCCATAATAAACTACGTTGGGAATTGAATAAGTCAAAATTCTGTTAAATTTATTCATTTTTCATGCTCTCAGAAAAAAATCAATGACTAGCCAAATTTAATTCATTTTTATTGCTGTTTAAAAATAAAATATCTCTTCTTGCCTGTGGAGAGGGAATGTTATACACAGGGGGTGGAGAGATGGATGTTGATTCAATTTTCTCCATAACACATTGTGGGAAAATAGAGGTAGGACTAAGTCACTAGCATTCCCAAAGCCGGGGTAATAGATGAGGAGCTGTCAATGACCACAAGTCTACATCACGAAAGACAGTCTGTTGGAGGATGGTCTTGTGCCTTGTGTATTCAGATGGTGATTTCTGTGCCCTGAGATCTGGTTGCAGTCTTGACATGGGCATTGTCATTTCTATGAAGAATCTCCTGTATTGATGTTGTGTAATTAATGATCCCCAATTATCTCTAATTGGTTAATACAAATGCTGAAGAGCCTATAGCTGGGCAAGAGAGGACAAGAAGGCTGGACTTCCATTTCCTTTCTGGGGGTCTCAGATAGACAGAGAAGAAAGAGGAGGAAGAAGAAGTTGCCATGAGAAGGTGCCATAGTTTGTCATAGAAATAAAAGGTTACAGCAGAAGGCCAAGGCAAGACTGAGATGGCAAGTAAAAAGGCACATGACTGAGAAGTAGTCAGTAGCATATTTGGTTGAGAACAGATGAATGTTTCTGCCCATATATAGAGCATAAAGCTTGTTGAATAAATCTAACAGGTCTCTGTGTCATTATTTGGGAGCTAGAGCAGGTAGCAGAAAAGGCCCACTAAATACTCTATTTCTATATTTGGTGCCCAACATAGATCTAGACATCCAAGCTTAGACCTGAGAATAGCTGGCTGTGAAAGACAGTTTTCTAGTGACAGATCAGGAAGGAGCTGGAGACTTCAGAGAGACTAATAAGCTATTCTGGCTAGAAGGCTGGTAGGATAGAGACTCCAGCTCTTTTTACTTCTTCTCCTCCTCCTCCTTCTAGGTTTATTCAACAGTCAGAACCCAAATGGCTAAATGATGCCACATGTCCACACATGTTCGTGTTGACATTATCTTCAGGACCCTTTCAGAAGGAACTAGGAGAATGCTTAGTTCCTCCTAATTCATGCTTGTGCAGATGAGTGGCTTATCTGAAGCACGTATCTCACCTTGCACATAGCAGGACAGCTGAGCCCCCTTAATACCTCTGACCCAGTTCCCCCTCGCCCATGTAGGAACGGTGTTCTACAGAGCCAGATTCTTTGTTTCTATGTCAGTATCAAGCCCTTTGCAATATTTGCTCTCTTCACTGAGCCTGAACTTCTGGTTTCAGGTTTTGAAACAACCACAATACCCCTCTGAGGAGTCTTTACTGCAACATGGAAAATGGAAAAAAAAAAACCTTCCTTTGTGTTAGGCTGTATTGTGTGTGCCTTGGCCAAGGGAACAAGTCAGTCTTCAGTGGATCAAAGAAAGATGGTGGACACCATAAAGCCTCAAAAGTTGTGTGCGAGGGAAATCCATAGAAATCACTTATGCCTCTGTTCCTACCATGTAGACAAGGAATCTCAAGACTACACAGGGGAGGGGGAAATCTTCCTACTCCTGGAGCAAATCAGCAACCGAGCCAAGACGGACACTGTGACTTCTAATTGCTATGATTTTTCCTTCTGCTTGGCTGCCTTCTGAACAAATCTATATAATGTGAAAATACTAGTTTAGTTATGGAGCTACCTTGTTTTGTTCTATTTTTTATTTTAGTATGTGTGTGTGGTCATGAGTGTTCATGTGCATATGCATGTGCAGGTCAGAGGTCAGTCTGAGATACTGTTTCTCAAGTCCCTTCCATCCATCTATCTATCCATCCACCCACCCTCCCATTTATCTATCTATCTATTTATCTATCTATCTACCTATCTATCTATCTACTATCTATCTATCTATCTATCTATCTATCTATCTATCTATCTATCTATCTATCATTTTTCTCTCTCTCTCTTGCTAGGCAAGTGCTCTACCACTGGGTTAAATCCCCAACCCCTCTCTATGTCTTTAGTTTTGAGCTGGAAGCTCTCAGCCTAGGTCTTAGTGATTTGGCTAGGCTGGCTGGCCAGAGGGCTTCAGAGACCCAGCTCTCTCCACCAACCCAGTGCTGGAATTACAAAACCCTACCAATGTTAGTATGGCCGGCTTTTCAGAGATGAACTGAGGTCCTGGAGCACAAGCCCTTTACTTATTCAGCCCTTTCAGCAGCTCTTAGGCTATGTTTGTTTATTTTTTTTCAAATGGAAACAAAACTTACACAATGGAAGGCAAAACAATGAGAACTATTTGACTTTCAAATTTAGTCCTTGTTCTGTCAGTTGCTTCTTGCAGCAGTCCACAGAAGCAATATCTACAAAATGTCTCCCTAAGCTGTCTGGCTGTGGTTGTCTCTCTTTGGAGTAGGGGTGTTGTATGTAGCAGATAGACCTATAGAAGGTCTAGTTCTTTTAAAGTTAGATAGGCAGCTAATATTATCTATCATCAGTATATGCTCTACAAAATTTGAGAAACACTTATCCTTTATGAAATAATGTATCCTTTATATGAAACTCAAATGCACTTGGGCAGCTCATAACTTGTCAGGCAGCTTGTTTTGGGAATCAGGGAGTAGAACTTGCATTTGTTGGGCACAGTTACTGAATGTTGCTTGAAGATGGGTTGTTTGAAGCTGGATCACAAAGGAAGATGAGCCTGCTCAGGAAGTTTCTCCTCATCTCTGACTACCTTAGAGCTTTGAGTGTGAAGATTCCAAAGGGCTGTAGGACCAGGAAGGGTTAGAGTTGGCCTTTTAAACAGATATAGCTACACCCTGTATCAGACTAACCTGACTCAGGAGATGAGCATCTGGCATTTGCCCATGTTGGGGGGAGGGGTGGATGAGAAGTGGGGCTTGGGCTCCCCTTGTTCTGCTCTGGTGACTGAATCTCAGGGTTCCAGCTGTCCTCAGGGGTTTGCTAAATATACATATCCTCTGTCCACTTACAAGATCTTTAACCTGCTTAACTTGAGAGCAAAGTCACTTATGTGTTTTCACAGTTTATTCATTTATTCTTTGTATTAACACATTACTTTGACTAAGAAAATCCCTGGGCTAGAGACTGAGAATAAAGTAGCAAGGATGATGGGAAGGGTTGCCATAGCACAAGGTCATCCATGAGCAGATGACTCTAGCTTCTTTGAAGTTCTAACTAACATTCCTTCTATGGGCTCCTCCTCCTGTCCCTTCCCCTCCTCCTTCTCCCACTTTCTTTATCCTTTCCCACAGACAAACATTCCAGTGTGTTTTGTGCACCCTTTTATTTGTATGTGTTTTTGTTCATTGCATTCTTCTACAGATGCACTTTAAATTTACATAAATACCATTGTTTTATATGTCTCATTCTCTTTTAATTAGCTCAGCAATTAAAGTCTTTTAAAATGCCTTTATATTGCTATGCCTACATTGGTTAGACAGTTGCATGATTCCCTACCTTTTTTTTTTTCTTTACCCACGATGTACTTATTTTTTGAAGCCAGATCTGTCTTATTTATTTGTGTTTGATTTTCCAAAGCCAAGTTTGGAGGCTGGCACTTAAACACTGCTCAAGTAATTTGTGCTGTGGATTGAAGTATGCCGTGAATTGTAGTCTTCCATGAAACTCTTGTTGAATTGAAAGGAACGAGATGCTAATGAAGACACAGCTGTTTATTATAGTGATTAATGAACTGTGAGGAAAAGACTCTTTGTTGCCAGAATCTTTGATGATCATTACTTATTTTTTACAAATTCAACCTAATAGTAATGAGACACAGTCACATGTAGGGTCACCCTGTGACTTCTGAGTAGAGGTGCAAAGGTTCAGTGAAGCCCTCCTTAAAGTACAGCTTTAGTTAAACAAAGTGAAACACCCAGTGCAGACATTCTGACTTTACCGACAACAGCATTGCTCAATTCCTATCAGTCCTGGGGATATTCAAATCCCTGTTTTGGATTAAACTAAGTGTAGAAAAATTCCACCTTGGTTTTATTCAAGCTGAGGGCATGAATTTGTGGACAAGAAAAGACAATGAACCCTTCTCTTAATAGCATGATAACCATGTAGATAATTAACGTATTTTTTGGCTTTGAAAAACTATCAGTGGATTTGTGGCTTATTCCTGGGTGTTCACTTTTATGAAGGGGGCTCAGGCATCCATATGCTGAGAGCATTGTGGCACTATACCATGACATTACATTGGTACAACATGTGGAAGAAAGCCCGTCATGAGACAGAACCATAGCCCAGGGCACCTCCCAAACAGAATCCTGGGAGCTGATTGTTTTCCCACTGACCCTGCAGGAGCCACAGGAATGGAGGGGTGCCTGGAGGGTCCTTTGCTTATGGCCTAGCATTCAGGGAGGACTGAGGTGGGCATCTTCATTCTTGGCATGAAGAGCCACTGAGCAACTACAGTCCTCAGTTATAGGCTTCCAGGCAAAAAGTATGTTTTTAAGAAGAATATTATTATAAGGTTTTCCTAATTTAACATTATTATGTAGTCACGGAGACCAGAGCCCGTGGAGTTAGATCACCTTGGTTCACAAATTGCTTTTTCCATTTGTCAGAATTGGGATGCTGGCCAAGGGACGGGACCCTCATGAGCTGCAGTTTTATCTTCCTTTGATGGATCCAATCAAGGCTAAAAAGATTTATCTGCACTATAATGTATAAAATAAAAAATATAATATAGATATGTATAATGTCTGCTGTGTCTCTCCAAGAGTTAAGATGGTCAGAGGGCTTTTCACACACATTTATCATGGTGAGTTTTGGGTTCTGTTTCGCTTTTCCTCAGAACATCTTTTGGGGCTTGTTTGTGAAAAGCACTGCCACACAAGGCGATTGAGACTAGACATCTCCACTGTTAAGTTTGCTTAGTGCAAGAACTAGAAGTAAGTACTGTGAGATTAACTTTCATTTTGTTAATGAAGGGCTGAATTTTTGCTATGTATGTTTCTTCTTTGGTGAAGGTCTTCATATTTTTAAATATTTTAAAAACTGGGGTCACTTTCTTCTTTTGGTGAGGTTTAAAGGATCTCCACATATTCTGGAGTGAGATATCTTATCTGATATGTTTTGCAAATATTTTTTGTGAAATATGGGTTGTCTCTTTATTATTACCAGTGCTGTATGCTAGAGAACAGAACTTTAATTTTTTTAAATGTTTTTAAAACTTTGCTACTTTATCTTCTTTGCTCGTTATTTTATGAATACATGAAACACATTTTTGTTTAACAAAGACAGGAATATTTTTGTCTGTTTTCTCCCAGTATTTTATATTTTTTGTTACACTTTAATTCTATGATTTATTTGGAGTCAATTCTTTATGCTCTGTGTAATGTGAGTTTTGACTTACTTTTTAAAATAAGGCACCCAAAGTTTTCTAATATGATTTAAACTACTTTTGACAATGTTCCTTTCGTGCTTGTTGGAAATGTATTTTCAACAACTCTGACTCTATTTGATCTGCTTGTTGTTCTTACTTTATAGCTGTTCTTTGACTTACATAATTCGAGTGTGCCAACACTGCCCTCTTCAAGGTTGCTTATGCTTCTAATTTATCATTTTATATAGATTTTAGAATCATTAAGTCAATTTATTATGTTGAATCCTTAGACAACTGAGTAGAGTTGTTGCCTTAATGATACAGACTTCTAATCTCATTTCTATTTTTATTTTTGATTTGATATTCATTATTTACAATACTCTTATGCATAATTTGTTAGATGTATCTGCATATATAGTTAGCATGAGTAGGAATTAAATGTCTTGATTTATTTCTTACATCCTTTTAAAATTACATGGTCACTTTTTATGTATCAATGACTTTTCATCATGAGAAATGTGTGTGTAAGAAGAGACCTTATCACTGATCAGTTTGGATATTAACAAGTCATCAAAATTAAATAAAAATAAATGTTAACAATAAATTTTTCTTCTTAAAGGGAAAGCATAAAAGTCCGTGACAAAGGCTTATAGGAAAAATCTCCTTGGTTATATTGTATATTTAATAAACAAAAGGGCATACTTTCCCAAATGGAGACAAATGTATTTCTATCTTATGTTTGTTGAGTTAGCCACAAGGCAAAACTCTTACAGCTGTGTATACACACACACACACACACACACACAATTTCCAGTTTATATCTCTGTGAGTAAAATTATCTGTTCTGATATATTCTCTACTTCCTAGTCAGAAGCAAAAAACACAGAAGTCAGTTTGGTCGACTCTCCCGAGTAATCTGTGGGATGCGCATGAAAACCACACTCAGACTATCTTTTGAGTCATGGATGATTTGTGGAGTGGAGTCAAAATGAGTCTGAAATAAAAGGCCATTGGTAATACTAACTACAAATTTCATAGTAATTCCTCTTCTTGTTTTTACATAAATTTTGGGCATTTTTGCAAGAATCCAAGGAAGTTAAACATGCATGAGCTTTAGTAGTAATAGTTTATTGCAGTCGGTTTGGAAGCCAAAGGCTGACCTATTCCAGTAAAGGCCAGTAACCGTCCTCTTCCTATCATTTAATGAGTCCTTTTTCCCTTACTTTTTTCATCTGTGAGATCCATTTTCTGCTGTCAACTTCATGGTTGGTAGAAGTGAGGAGATCACACAAGATTAAGTAGGTTAGATTATGATGAGTCAGGCTAAGGAGAGGCCGCCATCTCTTACACTTGAACTATATCACAGTCAACTAAACACAGAGAAGGGAAGAATGACTTTCTTTGTACCCAGAATGATGAGGAAATGGGTTGGCATATGCTGTCTCTGGTCTCTGTTACTGCATATGGAAAAAATTTCATGTTCTTTAGTGAGCTAGAAAAGCATGTAGGTAATGTGTAGAATATCTAGTCTCCTGTCAGCTAAGCCAACACGAAAATCCACAGGAGAAATAGTCACATAGAACATTTAAAAAGTTCAAAACCCACCAATATTAAATGGATACTTAAGTTGTGTGCTGATTTTAGTCATGTACTATTTTAGAATGATATTGAAAATATATTTTGTTCCCCATGAACTTTGAACGCTTTTGTCAAAGATTGAAGTGCTAAGTTGATTTTTAAACTGCATTTCTATTGGAAAAGCAATAACAATGAACAATCTTTAGAAAATAAGCCATCTCTAATCCTAATATTCCATCCATGCAATTCAATGTAGGTCCATTCTTATTTTTAATTCACATACACAACTTCAAAATATATGCATATGTATAAAAAGTATAAATTTTTTTTCCTCTTCTGTGGCCTGGTAAGGCTGCTCCCCCTTCAGGGGAAGGTGATCAAAGAGCCAGCCACAGAGTTCATGTCAGAGACAGTCCCTGTTCCTGTTACTAGGGAACCTACTTGGAGACTGAGCTGCCATGAGCCACATCTGTGCAGGGGTTCTATGTTATCTCCATACGTGATCCTTGGTTGGAAAATCAGTCTCAGAAAAGACCCCGTGCCCAGATATTTTGGATCTGTTACTCACCTTTGTGGAGCTCCTGTGCCTTCCAGGTCTTCCTATCTTCCCTTTCTTTCATAGAATTCCATGCACTCTACCCAAAGATTGGCTATGAGTCTCAGCATCTGCTTCGATACCTTGCTAGGTAGAGTCTTTCAACAGCCCTCTGTGGTAGGCTCCTGCCCTATTCGCTGTTTTCTCCCTCTTCCAATGTCTATCTGGTTTGCATTTCTGAATGAGGATTGAGCATCTTACCCAGGGTTCTCCTTCTTACTTAGCTTCTTTAGGTGTACAGATTTTAGTATGTTTATCCTGTATTATATGTTTAATATCCACTTATAAGTGAGTATATACCATGTGTGTCTTTTTGCTTCTGGGATACCTCAGTCAGGATGATTTTTTTCTAGCTCTCACCATTTGCCTGCAAATTTCATGATCAGTGGACTTGGGGAGGGGCCTGGGAGGATATGAGGGAGAATAGGATTGGGAGGGGTTGAGGGAGGGGGATACAGAGGGGATACAAAGTGAATAAATTGTAATTTATAAAATAAATAAATAACTAGAACCCCTGCACAGATGTAACCCATGACAGTTCAGTGTCAAAGTGCGTTCCATAGTAATGGGAAAAGGGACTGTCTCTGACATGAACTGATTGGCCTGCTCTTTGATCACCTCTCCCCTGAGGGAGGACCAACCTTACAAGGCCACAGAGGAAGATGATGCAGCCACTCCTGATGAGACCTGATAGACTAGGATCAGAAGGAAGGAAAAGAAGACCTTCCCTCTCAGTGGACTTGGGTAGGGGCATGTATGGAGAAGGGGGAGGAAGAGAAGGATTGGGAGGGGAATGTAAGGGTAGGAAATTTTAACTTGGCCCTAAATGCCCTTCTTTGTTCCTGGACTGAAAAGTGCAAACAGCCCCTAACCATCCCCTAGTCACCACACCTGGGCACAGCCAATCACTGAGTGCCCGGTTAGAAAAAATTCCTTACCCCTGGACCTGTTTGCGGTTTTTGCCTTTATAAACTCTGTGATTCTGCAGCTCAGGGCTCTGTACCACCCCATTGCGTGGGAGCTGTGTGCAGAGTCCCGGCATGCAGGCTACTAAGTAAAACACCTCTTGCTGTTTGCATCAAGCATCTCTTTGTGGATTATTGGGGTCTGGTGTCTATCCCAAGGAATGGAGGGTCTCCCCACCTCGGGAGTCCAACAGGAGGAGGGAGGGAACTACAAGGGGGTACAAAGTGACTAGTGTAATTAATAAAAAAATTAAAAAAATAATTTCCTAAATAAAATGATGCTAAATATGAAAAATAAGTAAATATTAAAACAGGTTTTTTTCTCATATAGTGTATCCTAGCTGCAACCTTCCTTCCCTCCCTTTCTTTCAGTCCCCCTGGCCCAGTCCCTAGACCCTACTGCTTCTGTGTCTCTCTTTTTAAGAAAGCAGGCCATATATATATATATATATATATATATATATATATATATATATCAAATCAAATCAAAGCTGGACAAGGCAGCCCATGATGAGGAAAAGAGTCCCATAAGCAGGCAAAAAGAGGCAGAGACATCCCCCCTTTCACTGTTAGGAATCCCCTATAAACCTCAAGCTAAACAACCACAGCATGTTTGCAGATGGCCTAGTGTAGACCTACGCAGACTTGCACTGGCTCCGTGATTGCCATTTCAGTCTCTGTGAGTCCCTATGAACCCTGCTTAATTGAGTCTGTGGGCCGTGTTCTCCTGGTGTCCTTGATCCTTCTGGTTCCTACAATCCTTCCTCTCCCTGTTCTCCAGGGTTCCCCAAGCTCTGCTTAGTGTTTGGCTGGGTGTCTCTGTATCTGCTCACATCAGTTTCAGAGGATGCCTCTATGATGACAATTGGACTAGGCACTATCCATGAATATAGCAGAATATCATAAGAATCATTTCATTGACTTTTTCCTGTCAGTTGTGTTTGCTTCTACCCTAGGTCTCTGAGTTATCCAGCCTCTGGTTCACAAGCTTTGAAAGCTACATACATTGATACAATGTATTATAACCACTTCTCCTCCCAGGCCTTTCTTGTGCCTCCTCATCCTCCAACCTCTGCTGCTTTGCTCAGTTCTTAACTACAAACATTTTCCATATTTATACATAATTTTTGGTTTTTAATCATTTTTTTTGGTACAGAATCTACCACTTTTCTGGCAAAATTGTTCAATAATTACTGTAGCTTACTAGCCAACCCTCTAGTAATTAGGAAACTTGATTTGTTTCCAACTTTGGGTTATTTTGGAGAAGTTGAGGCAAATAACATCATCCACTCACCCTGGCGTCAGTTTGGCTTTTGATGCCAGTCTCTGTGTGTGTCCTTAGAGAGAGCTCCAACTTCACCCCTCAGCCTGTAACATCACTTCCCTGGGCTTCTCAGTCTTGGCTCTCACCAGACTCATCCCAGGCAAAGGAAGGACTGACCTGGAGTTTAAGCTTTATTCAACAAATCCCAGCCTATTCAACACTTCATTACTTTTATCTTTGTTCCTTTTTCTCCCTAAGGAAATGCCCCTTTTTATTATGAATGGGCTGTGTAAGAACTTGGTGTTTGGAGTACACTTTTAAAGATTTATAACTATGGCAACCTAGTAAAATATCTGAACTATGGGTCAACCAATATGTTCAAGGGCTAATGCTTCTGTGTTCTTGTCCAACAGGGCTTAAGGATGAGCAAAGAGAAAAATATGGGAAAGTAACTTTTAGATAACAAGGGAACATGCACAGAATAAAACTAGTATGATAGACGTCCAAGTTTAACACTAGTCAACGGTCCTTTCATAAGTGGTAAAATGGGAAATGCGTATTGGGCCTCTATTCTAGTTTCCTCTCCACAGTCCAGTGAGTTAATCAATCATGCTAGTAAAACCTCTCTAGTAACTCAATAACAGAATTGACACAGCTTTCAATACCCAAGTGACTTTGTTCCTGGAAAGAACATGGGAGCTCTGGCTTCCTAAGTCATTTCTCTGTCCCTGAGTTGTATCCTCTATAAAATAAAGTATTGGTAAGCAAAGCACTTTCTTAGATTTTACAAGTGAGCAGAGCAAGTATTCAAAGCTGAGGTCATGCAAATCCTAGACTTTGTGGTCCACCAAATAGAGTGCCCAGTTTTGCCACTGGCATCTGAAGTAGGGCAAGTCTAATGGGACTGAGCCTTTTGACTTGTGAGATCTTGCATCAAGGAAAACAGTATCAGAAGTAAATTAACTGTCTGTACCTCCCAACTTGCATCCACAAAGATGTGAAATTCATATTGAAAAGGCAGCATGGATTTGGTTCCGAGAGAATGGCAATCTCCCAACATACTCCATTTTAAAAATTCTTTACCTTAGAAAATTTTCCTAGGCAGGTATTTGTTGCAAATAATTATTAATTATGACCCTGATTTTACAAAAGAAATCCTAGCATCCAGGGCACAGCTGAGTGGTCTCATCAACGCTTGGAGCACTTGTCTATTATATGTGAGAATCTAGGTTTGATAACCACATCACAAAGAAAAAGAAAAACAGAAAATTCTATAGTCATTGGAAAAAGTAGATCAGTAGAATGGAACAATGCCTCTCAGACTTTAATGTGTAAGTAACCCAGTTGGAGGATCTTGTTACTACTTTTTTAAGTTCAAATTTAATTAATTTCAATTACAGGTAATGTTTTTGTTACATTTACACATTGATAATTAATTTAATAAAGCTAGATTAAGCATTGAATTACATCAAACATTCACAATTTCTTTATGAAAAATATATTCACAAACCTCTCTTCTTGTGGAATTATATAACATAATGTTATTAGTTATAATCACCATTTCATGTAATAGAAAACCAGAACTTATTTTTTTCTCATCTGTCTTACTTAATACCCATTAATCAGTACAAATTATAGTTTGGGAGCAAAGTCTTTATGGTTTGGTGTGAGCTGTGGGTTAGCAGGAGAGCATATCTATGGAAGCTAAATAAACCTGAGACATATAGAACCCTCATCTCCCACCAAACCAAGACCCAAGAAGTTATTGAACCTACCCAGCCCTGTCCTGGGTAATAAAGATATGGAGGTCTACAGCTTTGTTAAATTGAGGTTCAAATGTTCAGAAGACCTCAGAAAGAAAACAAAAAGGTTGTACAGCAATTTTAAAAAGAAGATTCAATCACCTAAAAACACCAAGCTGGTTCAGTCCCCTATGTGTTAGCTGGATGCTTCTACCCATTGCCCTGTGGCCTCAACATATGGAGGCTAACCTAACCACAGCAAGTGTTTCTAGGCTCAATAGACATATCACTATGTGCAGAATATCTATTGGGTTACGAAGGTCAGCCCTGCACAGTGTGAAATGGGACTATCTAAGGCATGAGCACCAGCCTATGAGGCTATTGTGAATATAAGAGAGGCTTGTCAACCTCCCGTGACTAGAGAAATTCCTACCATTAACTCCGCAGTTTAAATGCAGCAGTAGAGCCCACGTGTGAAGAGGACATTGTGTGATGGGGAGAATTTAGGTTGAGAGCTGAGCCTTAGCTCTGTTGCTGGGGATATTCTCTAGGGAAGTCACCTCCCTGCTTAGGCTTCACATTCCTCATCTATGAGATTGGCCTAACAGGCTGATTTCCCAGGAATGACTGGAAAGGAACATGGAGATCTGATGGGAATGCTGGAGGAGGAGGCTGAAAGTTATCTTGTAGACAGTCAATGAGGCTTAACAGCTTTTAAACTTAGGGAAATAGGGATGAGTGAAGGACTTTGAGGGAGATTCTGGAAGCAGTTTAGACAAGCAGGTAGAAGGATGCAGACACAAAATAGACAGACTAGTGTCTTCCAATGCTCACGACTGAGGTACATGGTCCCATTCTTTTTTTTTTTCTTTTTCTTTTTTTTTTTTAATTTATTTATTTTTTATATTAATCACAGGTTATGTACTTTGTATCCCAGCCATAGTCTCCTCCCTCATTCCCTCCCAATCCCACCATCCCTCCCTCATCTCCTCCCTGTCCCTTTCCAAGTCCACTGATAGGGGAGGACCCCCTCCCCTTCCATCTGACTCTAGCTTATCAGGTCTTTTTAGGACTGGCTGCAATGTCCTCTTCTGTGGCCTAGCAAGGCTACTCCTCCTCGGGGGTAGGGGGAGCGGGGAGTCAAAGAGCCAGCCATTGAGTTCATGTCAGAAATAGTTCCTGTTCCCCTTACTAGGGTACCCAGTTGGATACTGAGCTAACATGTCCCCATTTTTAACTCCTGCTTATAGGGAAGACAGTACAATCTTACTCAAAACTCAACTGGGCTTGAGGGCCACTAAGCATATTACTACCCCATTTCTGTTTAGGCAGCATTTCAAAGAAGAGATTGACCTAGTGCCAAAAAGATTATAAATATCTATCATCCCTTTGCCTTCTCTTGAAAGGACAGCTTGAATCCCAAAGAACTTCCTGGGTTTATAGAATATAATCTTTGCCTTAGGACTTGGGATCCACTGAAAGCTGAAAAACCAACAAAAAGGTAGGCCTACTACAGAAGGAATGTCTCCACAGGAAGTACTGCATTTGACTTCAAGTTTCTTTTCATAGACTTGGTTCAGGCCTTTACTCTAGTCATTAGGGCATTAAAACAACACAATTCTAAATTTAAAAACCAGGATGGTTTTCATAATTCTGGTAGAAAGTGAATTAAAAACAAGAGACTAGAAGTTAGTATCTTTTGAAAATGTGAGTTTATTCTGCTTCCCTTGAATTCAGAAAGATGTGCAATCATTCCTATTTATATTACTCAAAGTGAACTAACTGATTGTACGTATTAAAGCTATGGTGGAGACAAATATGAGCTCATAACTAAAGGCTTCAGTGGGAGTACAGCTAATATTCTGGATTTATTTTTTTCTTATTTGTATTGTACATAAGGGTGGGGGTAGAAGCCGCTTTCAGGGCTTTTCTTTGAATAACAAGAATGTTGCTTACTAAATGGGATTGAAAGATTAGAGAAGAGACATAAAGTTTTTTTAAGAGCCATGATCCTCTGCCCTCCCACTTAAATAAACCCTCTTCTATTAATTATTGTATTACACCATAAGCTACAGAGCTTAGGAACTCCCACTCTTTCTACAGACTCACTCATGCATAGAGCATTTGTGATTGATGGACTAGAGAGACTGAAATGTGCAAATGGAGATGAAACAGCCCAAGATTAAACATCTTCTGGATATAGATTGGCAACATTCCAGTATCTTAAAATTGGCCAAGCTCTGCAAGGATGAGCATTCAAGGAAAGATGCTTAGTTTCAGCCAGATACTCATATAATCACTTCTCTTCCTGAGCCTCCAAATGTGCCCCAGAAAACTTCCTCTTTCAAGAGCCATACTTAATAAATATTGGATGAAAACCTAAAGAACACAGAGGGGCCCAGGACCCCTTAGGAAACATATGAAGGTTGCAGAATTAAGAAAGGGCCCAAGTTCACAGGAACTTAGAGTCTGAGGCAGTGCTTCTCAACTAAGATGAACAACAGAATTACCTACAGCCTTAGAAAAGGACTGATGAACCCCGCTCTTAGCTAAGTTATAGTCTCCGCTGTGAAGCTGAATGTAGATTAAACAATGAGAATCACTAGAAAAGAGACAGGAAGAGCAAAGAATTGTCATGCTTTGTTGCTGAGCGAACAACAGTTCTTTTAGATCCCAGAGGAAGGATTCGAGGAGCCAGAGGCGAAGACACCTGGCATTTCCTGTTTTCCTTGATTGGAAAAGGTAATAAGAAAAGAAAAGAGGGTTAGGAGCAGCATGTGCCTGAAAGTTCAACATGCTCTAAAATTTAAAGTTCTGCTGTATACTTAGAGAGAATCGTTTATGGAAATGAGGTAAGTAGTCAGAAACAGATGAGAGAGTGGAACGGGGATAAAACAGCAGTCAAATTGCACTCATCTTAAATCCTTGATTTCATTAGATATATCTGTATACAGGAGTGGACTTTTATATGCTAGGGATGGGAGAAAATAAAGGAGGAAGATACAGTGCATCTTACCACAGGGGAGAGATAATAGGGAGACTGGATAAAGAATGGATATTTAAAAATGATAGCAGAAGAGCAGATGAAAGAGAAGCCAGTGGAGTTATGAAAATAAAATGGAGACAAGGATGACTCCAGTCCCTTGGACAGGGTGACCAATGGCTAGAAGAACATCAGGGATGAAGGGTAGTCATTCATTATCCCAGAACTGGGTTCTCTGCTGCTCTGGCTCCTGACATCCTTCCCCTTTCTAGCCAGTCAAACCTTCCACAAGTTATCAGATCTTATTTCTGTAGAGAGCACAGGAATGAGAAACTTCCCGGGTAAATTCTTTGCTATGATTTTATTTATTGTGAGCTGCCATGAGGGTAGCTGAACCCTCATCTTTTGGAAAAGTAGCCAGTGCTCTTAACTGCTGAGCTTTCTTCCAGGCCCTGGGCAGATGCTTTGAAGAAATCCATCAATGCAATACACCATATAAACAAACAGAAAGGACAAAAAAACAAAGCAAAACAAAACACCTCCCCCACAACACCATACAATCATCTCATTAGATGTCGAAAACAAAATCCAGCACCCTTTCATATTAAAAGTCTTGGCAAGATCAGGGCTACAAGGCACATACTTAAACAACAGAAACAGACAATATAGAGAAAACCTATAGACAACATTTGATTAAATGGAGAGAAAATTAAAGCAATCCCACTGAAATCAGGGACAAGACAAGGCTGCCATTCTCACTGTATCTCTTCAATATAGTGTTTGAAGTCCTAGCCAGAACAGTAAGACAACTAAAGGAGATCAAAGGGATACAAATTGGGAAAGAAGAAGTCAAAGTATTGCTCTTCAGAGATTATGTATAGTTTAAATAAGTGGCTCCAAAATTTTTACTAGCGAACTCTTACAGCTTATAAACACATTTATCATAGTGGCTGGATACAAGATTAATTAAAAAAAAAGTAGCCCTCCTGTTTATAAATGACAAATGGGCTGAGAAAATAATTATGAAAACTACTCCCTTCACAATAGCTACAAAAATTACAAAGTATCCTGGTATAACTCTAACCAAGCAAGTAAAAGACCTGTATGACAAGAACTTGAAGTCACTGAAGAAAGAAATTGAAGAAGATATCAGAAGTTGGAAATATGTCCCATGCTTGTGGATTGGTATGGTTAACATAGAAAAATGACTATCTTACTAAAAGCAATCTATAGATTCAATGCAATCACCTTCAAAATTCTAAGACAATTCTTTACAGACCTTGAAAGAACAATTCTAAACTTTATATGCAAAAACAAAAATCCCAGAAGAGCAAAAAGAATCTTATCCAATATAAGAACTTCTGGAGGTTTTTCCATCCTTGACTTCAAAGTATACTACAGAGCAATAGTAATAAAAACTGCATGGTACTGGCATAAAAATAGGCTGGTTGATCAATGGAATCAAATGGCAGACCCAGAAATCCACAAACCCACACACACTTGATTTTTGACAAAGAAACCAAAACCATACAATGAAATAAGATAGCATCTTCAACAAATGGTGCTGGTCTAACTGCATGTCTACATGTAGAAAATGCAAATAGATCCATATTTATCACCCTGCACAAAAATAAAGCCCAAGTGGATCAAAGACCTCAACATAAAACCAGACACATTAAATCTACTAGAAGAGAAAATGGGGAAGACCCTTGAATTCATTGGCACAGGAGACAACTTTTTAAATAGACACTAACAGCCCAGCTTTGAGATCTACAACTACCAAATGGGACCCCTTGAAACAGAAAAATGTCTACAAGGCAAAAGACACTGTCAATAGAACAAAATGGCAGCCTACAGATTGGGAAAAGATCTCACCAAGCCTATATCCGATAAAGGATTAATATCCAAAATATATAAAGAACACAACTAATTAAACACCAACAAAACAAATAATCCAATTAAAAATGGGGCACAGAGCTAAACAGAATTCTCAACAGAGGAATCTTGAATGGCTAAGAAGCAGTTAAAGAAATGCTCAATGTTTTTAATTATCAGGAAAATGTAAATCAAGTTGGCTCTGAGATTCCATCTCATACCAGTCAAAATGGATAAGATCAAAAACTCAAGTGACAGCACATGATGGGGAGACTGTGAAACAAGGGGAACACTTCTCAATTGCTGGTGGGAGTGCAAACTTGTAAAACCACTTTGGAAATCAATTTGGTGGTTTCTCAAAAATTGGGACTAGCTCTGTCTTAAGACCCAACCATACCACTCCTGGGTAGATACCCAAAAGATGCTCTACCATACAACAAGAACATTTGCTCACCTATGTTCATAGCAGCTTAGTTCGTAATAGCAAGAATCTGGAAATAGCCTAGATGTCCCTCAACCAAACAATGGGTAAGAAATGGTGGCACATTTACACAAAGCTATTAGAAACAGAGAAATCATGAAAATTTAAGGCAGATGGACAATACTAGAAAAGATCATTCTGAGTGAGATAACCCAGACCCAGAAGGACACACATGATATGTACTCACTTACAATTAGATTTTAGCCCTATAGTATAGGATAGACATACTACAATTCACAGACACAAAGAAGAAAAGTAACAACGAGGACCCAAGGAAGTGCTTAAATCTCACTCAGAAAGGAAAATAGAATAGACAGCCAGCAGAAGCTGCTGAAGAGAGGGAACAAAACAGGAACCCAGCATAGCTGTCCTCTAGGAGGCTCCATCCAGCAGCAGATCGAAATAGATGCTGAGACTTACAGTCAAATATTGGGCAAAGAGTAGGGAGTCTTGTGGAAAAGTGGGAGAAATGATAGAAGGATCTCAAGGTGCCTGGAGCTCCACAAGAAAACCGACAGAGTCAACTAACTAGGGTCCAGAGGAGCTTGTGGAGAGTGAAACAGCAATGAAAGGCCACACATAGACTGGACTTAGGCTCCCTACACAGATGTGGCAGATGGGCAGCTCAGGCTTCATGTGAGTCTTCTAGTAAGGGGAGCAGGGGCTGTCTCTGACATGTACTCTGTTGCCTGCTTTCTGATCACTCTTCCCTGGGGGGGGGGTGTCTCTCACCAGGCCACAGGGGAAGAAGCCTAGCTCAGTCCTGGTGTGACTTAACCAGCTGGAGTGGGTGGATGGGGGTGCTCCCCTTACATAAGCAATAGGAGAGTAGGGAGGTAGAAAGAGAAAGGGAGGGTGAGACTGGGAGGAGGGACAGGAGGGAGCTACAATTAGGATGTAAAGTGAATAAAGAAATTAATTAAAATAAAAAGAACACGTATTATTTACCTACTACAATGTGCTAGATGAGTACATGAAAGCATTGGGCATATTTATTAATGTTTTGGACAGTATTTTAAAATGCCTGGCAAAGAGAAGAAATGCATTACGTTTCGTAAATATCTTAAATATATTTCAGATCAGATTTAACGTTTAAGTCTAAGAAATTTAATGTGGATATTAGATTTATTTATGTTTTATTCAGAACCTTTGTAAATGTACATTTAAATTAAAGTACACTAGATAAATTATAATTTAAATTAGAAAAAAAGGCTTTACTGTGTATCCCAAAGCTCCACTATGGCCTCAGTTTTATCACTGAGACTGCCTATTGCTCATCTGAGGTCTGGTCCCTGATTAGGCAGAAGACGCTGTCCTCAAGGAAACAAGCCTGTAGTCCCAGATTCGAGACTAGGGGACAACCAGCATCTCCTGCTGTCAACAGGATGGAGAACTAAAGGGAAGAAAGGAATGAAGCAAGCCCTCGTCCATCTTGTTCAACCAGGAACATTGGATTTTGAACGCTTAGATGATACTGATTAAAAAAAAAAGAGTAGGAAAATTGTATGTAACTGATTCTGAGGCCAAACAAAAGGTTTCCTGATACTCTATGATAAGCAGTTTCACCAAGAAATGTACATAGGTTCACCAAAAGTCATGTACTAGCACCCTTATGGCAGAACTATTAGTTAAGCCTAATAGGAAGTCATTTAACTGTTCACCAGTTAGTAAGTAGATAAATTATTAAATATTCACGTAGTGAAAATTAATGATCTGCAGTAAGACAAAACAAGAGAAATAATTTGCACAAGCCAAATATCAAGGAGAAGTCTTGATATGTAAACCTACACACCATTTGGGTCTGTTTCCATACAGCTCATAACAAGCCAGTATCATCTGAGCTTAATAGCTGTGATGGCCTGGGTAGTGTCTGGGGAGCCGAAGGTGGTAATAATGCAGGAGAGTTGAGCCATTGACACCTTCTGATGAGTTAGTCATATTCTGTCTTAACTGAAATGCAAGGAACATGTGTGCATATTTATTCTGTGAAAAACATCATTAAGCTGAACACCAAAACATGACATTTCCACCTATCTTTATTAGAATTGCACACACATGCTCGCTTAAAAACATTTAATTGGATTTTTATAACCCTTACACCAGTAAACAAAATAAGGAGTCCTACATACTGCCAGGAAACAGAGTGACAGTATCGATTACTGAGTAAAATCATCCTAACTGCACACAATGAAAGGGACAAAGGCTGTTAAAAATTATTGCTCTACAAACAATGTATGAACCAAGCAATTTTTAAAAATGTTCTTTCACAGTGAAAGGTGTACTGTGAAAACGATTGGGAAAACTTAAAAATTCAAAACTGTGCTCAGATGGCTCTGACTGTCACCCACACGCTTCTGGCCTTCCTCTTCAGGCATCCCGGTGGCGACTCAGTGTCAAGCCGTCATAGTTCTCAGGCCTCAGGTGAGTAATGCAGACTGGTCACCAAAGCCACATCATTTCAGTTATGAATCCAAGTTGAGGTCATTCATCGAATACATCAAGCTATGTGCATTCATCATGATGGGATGTCTTGCAGGATCAAGTCTATGGAAAAAACTGGCTTAAAAATGATCAAGGTCTTAGGTAACAAATGACTCCTAGGAGTCTGGTTAGCCCTCTCAGAATTTAAATTATCTTAGGTATCAAAAATGTTTCTGTATCGAAATGAAAATCTTTTGAGAGCATGTTTTTATATTTAATTTCCCAGCATATCCTTTGACACTGTAGGTGCTAAAATACAGGGAATTATAAAGAAATGGGGTGTGTGTGTGTGTGTGTGTGTGTGTGTGTGTGTGTGTTACTCTTGTAGTTGATTTCATTTATTTAACTGGTGATGTCAGAGTTGGATCAAGTCAGTACTTCTCAAACTGCCTCCCCTTCACTACCTTCTCAGGGGTATCAAGTGGCACCTTCACTAAAGGCCGTCTTATGCAGTGGCCAGTGCCAGGTTCCTTGAGGCTCTTGTTAGAGCCAGGAGCTGTGCCAACACCATGGCAATCAAGCAGAGATTTACGGCCTGATTCTGGCCCACTGGTATATATGAAGTGGGTCCTCATGGACTGCTGTGTAATGATACTCTCCTACTGGGGCAAGCCCCCTTTTGACTCCATTCAGAAAATGCTCACTTTTGGTTCCATCCCTGTAAAGACCCCCTCATTATCATCAGTGATGAAGCCCTAGGTAGTTCGAAAGTCTTACAAGTCCTGCTACCTCCATTTCGTGAAGTGTGGGCACCTGGCAAAACCAACTAATTACCTGAGTGAGTACATTTTTCACATGCTGAAAAAAACAATAGCGTTAAAATACAGATATCTGTTGTTGAATAATTGATAGGGGAATTTTTTTTTTCAAAGATCTTTTGGCTGTTCACAACAGCAGGTGCATAAATAAAAAATATTGAACCCAAATGTCCAAGTGTAACCCCTGAAACTCTGAACAAACAGCCAAGCTAATGCTACAGTGGTATTTACTGAAGAAGGATTTGGAGTCAACTATTGAGAGAGACATAAATGTTGCCATAATAAATACAAGTGATTGCATCATTTCCCCCGTTAGGGGTGTGGCCATGGGGAGGGTACGAACTGTCCTGGGACATACTTGTCCTGTTGCCTTAGGCTGTTCCCTCCTTCCTGACTTGTCCTTTTGACATGCATCATCTGACTTTACCTTGAATCTAGAAGAACCTTGATTCAGTTTTCAAGGTCACAAAGCTAGGAAACTGAGCTTTGCCTGAGACAGAAACTCATGATTTTTAATCTCTGTGTTATCTTGTCTCCTAGTACAACCATAACTAACCTTCTCATGGGTTTCTTTCTGTGTCACCCCCAATCTTTCTCTACTCTAGGAAATGGAGGATACATTCCAAGCCACTGGAAGGAATGACCAGAGCACCCTTGTCTGCATATTTCATTTCTTTTTCTTTCCTACTACAAATAGAAATAAAGATAGACATGAAAAAGCTTTGTACCTCATCACTAAATGTGATGTGAAGGTGTAACTAATGGCTTCAACAGTTTCTTACAATTATACATTTAAAGTTCCCTTCCTGGAAGCCCTTTTAACAAGGGGAGAATTAGTCTTAGTTCACAATCTTTTGGCATTTTTCCCTGCCCCCTTCCAGAAAGGCAGACTCAACTCCTTCTGCCCAAACTTCACCCTCATGGTGGAAGATCTCTTGCAATCACTTGGTTGCAATCATGACTTCCTCTGTACAAGGTCAGGCTTGGTTCAATTCTCCTTTACTTGTGCAGCCAATGCTGTGAACAGCCCAAAGATCTCCTTTCAAAAAAAAAAATTTCCCTATCAATCACTCACCAAGATTTAAAACACCAGCATGATGTTTTAAAAATATGCCTTCCATATTCTCTGGTTTGCCTTTGAATGTCTGCTCATTGGTCGGTTTTATCAAGTTATTGAATCTCTCAAACACTTACTTTCCTCATTTGAAGTTAAGGTGACATCTTGAGGGCATTGGCTCGAGATGACAGGAGATAAAACGTCTTAGGAGATGCAGAGGTTACAGGGTGAACAAACTTGCTCCAGACATCAAGGCTGCAACATCCAGGGTTAGAATCCAGGCTGTGTGATCCCGGGACTCTTATCTTTACCTTGACAAGCATTTCTCCCATAAGCTAAGAACAATTACTACAATGGATCATGGTCCAGAAAAAGAGTAAGGCTGTCTATTCTATGTCAAGAAGGAAAAGCTCAGTGAACTTTTCAGTGATAAATGATGACACCAACTAGAAAGTAGATATTAAATAAATTAAAGTTGTTTAGGTGGTAGGAAGTAAGTCTACTTTGTGGTAAAGTTGGGGATAAAAACCTTCTTGGCAGAAGGGCTGTCGATACCATAGGTCTGGAGGAAAGAGAAAACATGCTTCTTTAGTGTTGTCATAATAGATAACCCAAAGTATGGAAACTACCAGTGGAGTGCCTTCTGTGACAACACAGAACACATGAGCTCTCTGGGCTCTGTGGACACCACTTGTGTGGCTGCCTAGAGCGGCCTTTTGTGCTCCTTGAGATGGCAACTCAATTACAAGCTTCCTGTCGACTTAGTTCTTTCTGCAAAACAAAGGGCATATCAAGATCTCCAAACTTCCTGGGCAATGTCTACGAATGAGTTAGTAAAGCTATCTTCTCATTCATGTATGCATTCTCTAAGTAACAGAGGATATAGCTAGGATTATTCTCCTCCATGAAGTGCACCAAAGTGTTATGACATGTGTGTAAATTGTCCTCTACGCACAATCAGATGCAGTGTGGTCTGGTGGAGCAGACTGCTGAGGGCAAGGGACTAAGCACCGTAATAGTGAGTTTGGGGGGAAGGGATAAATGGAAATTACTCTTCTGGATCAGTGTAAACAAGGACTGTAAGTGGAACTCTGTCACGAAACTCACTGTTCAGTCATCAGTTAGGACTCTTGAGGGTCCCAGTGCGACCTTTTTCCTGTTTATACTTGGAGAGACAATAGTCAATCTTTTCTTTGCTGTGGACAGATTTAAAAACGTGTTTTACTGTTTTTTTTTTTCTGCATTCAACAGCTGTTTGTTTCTCACTGTAGTTTTGTTGGTGTATACATTATATGTGTGCATGTATGTGTGTTCATATTCATGTTTGCATAAGTGTGAGAGTCAGATGATAACCTTGGGTGTCAGTCTTTACCTTCCGCCTGGTTGAGACAGGTCTCTTTATTGTCTGGTACTGTGTATACCAGGCTAGCATGCCCTCTGGGGGTGATTACCCTCTACTGGCTTTCCATGATGCCTAGGGACATTGAGATTACAGACATGTGCTACTGTGTCTGTCTTTACAGAGGTTATTGGGATTTAAACCCTGGTACTCATGTTTGCATAGCAAACATACCTGCTGAGCCATCACCCCAATCTCCATTATAGGTTTTAGAATTATAGAAGGACCATAATCAGATAGCTGAATGATAATAGGTTCCTGAAGAAGGAGTGTTAGACCCAAATCAAGCAGAAAGGTCTTCTGAGGTGACCCTTCTCATAGCTGATATTTACTGAACTTTTGGTTTTGTGCTAACTAAGCATGAAGGATGTCATGGCTTCAGAAGCTCCCTCTGTATGTTTTGAAGATGGTCTTAAAATGGTCCCCTTTGCTCTTGAATGGAGTGTGGTTGTAACTCTAATTCTGGAGGTAATCAGTTGCATGGCTTAGATTGTTTTTAAAGCTCTTTGTTTGGAATAATGGAAACTTATAGAACAGAGTTACAAAAACTAGTGCAAAGCATGCCTTTGAGCCTTTCTTCAGGCTCCACTGTTGTTACTGTTTTAGCACACTGGCTTTGTATGTCTGTCCACCTAACTAGCTAGAGATTTTTCTTCATAAGATTAAGTTGTATATTCCTTTCCTCTAAACATTTTACTATTCATTTTTGGGCTTAGTTCCCAATCTCAGTAAGTTTAACGATGACTGCATTTCCCATCTCCTTTATACTGTATGTTCTAATAATCCATCAACCCAATAGCATCTGAAGAACACTTCATCCGTCTGTATAGTCCTGTGTAGATTTAAATTGAGTTGAATTATCTCTTGGTCTCTATCTTACTTTGCTTGAGTTGTTATGACAATGCCATACTCTGGCTTCCTAATAGAAAATAGAAATATATTTCTCATATGACTGGGGCCTGGGAATAAAGTCTAGGATCACTGTGCTTGCAGGCTCAATGTCTGCTGGAAGTCAGCTTCATAATTAGTTGGCGATGCCTTTTTTGCCTCTTCACATAGTAGATGACGCCTGCCTTCCCCAGACATCCTTACTTGGCAGATAGGGAGAAAATTCCATGGGTCTCTTTTAGAAGGCACTGTTATCATTCAGAAGGGCTCTGACCTTGTCAGCCCAAAGCCCCATGTTTCAATACACTACATTAGAGTTAGGGTTTATGTGTAAAACTTGGCAGAACATAAATATTTAGCCTAGAAGAGCTTCCATTTATCAGGAAGAACCCCACAGTCTTTTGCTATAATTTCTGTTATGGATGGTTTTTTTTTTTGGAAAGATATATATTTATTTATCTGTATGTGCATTTTGCCTGAAAAAATATATGTCCACCACTTGTGTGCCTGGTACTTGCAGAATCCAGAAAAGGTGTTGGTTCCCATGGAATTGGGGTTACAGATGGCTGTGAGCCACCATGTGGGTGCTATGGATTGAACCCAGGTCATCTGAAAGAGCAGCAAGTACCATTAACCCTTGAGACATTTTTTTCCAGACTGCTGTCCCTTTTTTATTTGAAATTTAAAGGATTTCTTTCTAACAAATCAAGAATGGTTTGACCTAAAGTACCATTAAAAAGTATATGACCTCCGTTCTTATAAATGAAGACATGGAGGCCCAGTTAAGTAACTGGCCCAGGGTGGAGCAGGACATCAATGTGGGGGTGAGCAGGAGAAGGGAACCTGCAGTTTGTACTTCAAGCTGGAAGTATATGATCTTGGACATCACATTCTGGACAAGGAGACCCATTATACTCTAATTACTCTGTGATACATACATGACCTCATTCTGGGTGATTACATTTGAGGATGTGTTTCTCCTCTTGGTCCACGACTTGTACTAGACTCTGACTTAGATTCTTTAGGGTGGAAGTAATCTAAAGGGTTTCCTACTCAGAGTGTGGATTTGTGAGTGAACTGCACTAGCATGTTAGAACCCGGGCTATGAGCATTCCTGCTTCCCCATCAAATGCCTTGCACTGCACTTCCCCTGCCACGGGTCATCCATCTGGGCTTGTGATTTTCATTTCGTGAGAGGAAGTTGAATATAATAATCCTTAGTTGCCATCCAGATTAAACCGTGTATGAGTTTTAAGAAGTAAACCTAAAATATCTGCTAGTATCCAAAGGCAATTAGTGCTCTTAGCGAGAATCAAAATAATCACAGAAAGTCTCTTGGTTAGCTAGATCTTTGGAAAATTCGATGTGGATTTAAAAGAGCAGATGAAACTTGAAAGCAGCAAAGTCCATTGTGTTGTGATTGGTGAGGGGGAAGATCATGCCTTGGCCTGGGCACAAAATGTACTTTAGCTCATACAGATAAACCGACACATTCCCATTGAGATTCCAAGATGCTCACATATTGCAAAACATATTCTTAGGATCTAAAGACTTCTTTTTGGCTGATAACAAGATTCCTGTAATAACACGCATTTACGGTATTTTCCAAATACCCCAAGGCATGCATGACTTTAGAGAACACACGTGCATTTCATTGCGGTAACCTACTTTTGTGCTTAATTAAGTTTCATTTGGCAAAAATGTCTATAGGAATTTGATACATTATTGCTGCCTAGCATTACCAATATCCCTCACAGGCTTCTGCCCTGGATGACTCTGGCAGAGCATCCAGCAGCAGAAAGGAAGAATTTGCCAAGCTGCCAAAGCAGGCAGAACAGGGCAGCCCCTCGGACCTAGGAAGAGGAACCTGAGACCTCACTGGAGGTATGGGTGCCTGATGCTTTGAAAGGCTGCTCAAGTATTCCTCGCCCAGTTGGCTATTTGAACATGCCTTTGTTTGGGCACTCATCTGGCTTTCAGACATCTGTGTTGGGCATAGCGTAAACAGCGGAATGCAGAGTCTACTCATGTGGCAATTTACAAGGCTTTTGTGCCTAACATTCCATAGGAGGCAGCTCTGAGGAAAGAAAGCAGCAAGGAACAATTTAGCAGAGGAGGGGGGTGGGTAAGGGAGACAGAGAGACAGAGAGACAGAGAGAGATGAGACACAGAGAGAGATCGAGATCTGTTTCTTGTCGGTGACAAGAACACGATGCAAGGAACATGATTTAGCTTCTTGGACCCTTCCTCACTCAAATGAATGGCTTTCCACTGCCACTTTACAAGAGGAGAGGATGAAAGACAACACAGGACTATTGGCTGCCTGACAAAGATTGGTTCTCAGCCTGTATTTCTTTCTTCTTGTCTGTTAAAGTGGTTCAGCAACGCAAGTATTGATAATAGCACTGAGTAGAAGAAAACAGATTTGCATTCTTCATTCATCCAGAATGGTCCCAGGATATGTTGAACTTGAGATTCTTCAGGAGACAATTAATGTTTATTTTCTTTCAAACCAAAGTTCTGGAAGTTGATTGTATCATTTCTGCAAGACTTAGGGAAAAATTTAAAATTGTGTGTGTGTGTGTGTCTGTGAGTTAGTGTGCCCACGGTAAGTGTGCACTGATATATAAGAACACTAACATTTCAGATAAACACTACAGTGCCCAGCTTTAGATATTCAAACTCAGGCCCTTATCCTAGCCTAACAAGCACTTTGCCCATTAGTCTAAAGAAAAAAAAAACTGTACATTTTAATACAGTTAATTTTTTAAACTCTTGTAAATTTAGATATGTGGTACCCAGACTTCTGTTTTCTGAGCAGTTTTCCCAGTTGCTAACATCTTGTCACAGTTTTCCCATTTGTTAATTTCATGTATTGGCACAGCACATACATCACAGCTCACAAACTAATATTGCCACATCTTTGTCAGTCAGCAATGACTGTATTACTGGTCTCTGAATTCTATGCTTTATTTGTGTTCAGAAGCTGTTCCTGATGCTATCCTAGATCCCAGTCCCGCATTACATTTGTCACGTACCCTTTGCTTCTCTGGTCTGTGTCAGCTTGTTTCTGAGGACCATGGTAATTTGTGTAGTGCTGGTCAGAATGGCCCATGATCAGATTTTTTCAGGTGCTTTTCTAATGGCCAGACCAGGGTCCTATGGCTTAGGGAAGAAGCTGTCAGAGTTAGAGTGGAAATCTCAGTGTCTGACATTGGAAATATAGACTGTTGAGATGCTGCCAGTATAGAGGGACAATGCCATATGTATCCACTGAAAAGCTCTTCCCATATTTGCTGTTTCCTCTATCATAAAAGCAAATAACTAAATACTTTACACATCCAAGAGGTGGCAGGATGGTAAGCTCCACTTTTGGGAGAATGCTTTCAGTTGGGTTATTTTATCATGTATATTACAATGCTGGGACAATTCATTGCCATTGTCTGCCATACTCAATATTTCCCGGTACCTTAAAGTAGAGACCTGAAAACGTAGCCAGTTTATCTAGGGCAGCCTTCACATGAAGTAGGATACCTTACAAATTGATTTGAGAAGAATGAGCCTTCTGCATCTCCAAATTGAAAAAAAAAATGACCAATGGAGAGAGTGAAAAGAATGAAAGGTGATGAAACTATCTTGGTTACTGATAGACAAATGAGTAGAGACTAAACATTTCATTTCATTTATTACATTTCTTAACAATTTATTCATTTGAGTTTTTATACATGATGCTTAGTCTGCAAGTGTGTATGTGCACCACCTGTGAACTTACTGCTCATTAAGGTCAGAAGTGGACATCAGGTTCCCTGGAACTGGACTTAAAGAGAGTTGTGAACTATTATGTGGGTGCTAGGAATTGAACCTTCCTCTGCAAGAGACCCCAGTGCTTTAAGCTATCTTTCCAACCCTGATTACATTATTTTTGAGAAGAGGTGGCAAGGGACAAAGGATGGATGCTACTGAATACCTGGTTTTAACGATTTCTAGGTAAGTAGTTGGAAATCTCAGAGCAGAAAAGTCCATTATTTGTTTCCACTGTTTACAAAATGTGAAAGTTGCAGAGTTATTCCACACTTAAGCCAATGAATATAAAGGGAGAAACACGTATCTGAGAGGCAGGAACTGAGCCTATCTCAGAATGTAGAATGATGGATGAAAGAATCAAGTATTTGCAAGTCTGGTAGAGACTTGAGGGTATGGCTGAGACCACCAGTCATTCTTAAATGCCAGGGTGTTGCAGAGAGGAAACATCACTTTTTTCCTGACCTTAGAGGAAAAGCATTAGACTTTTAACTCTGGGTTAAGGCAGATCCTTTATCAGGTTGAGGGGAGTTCCCTCTGCTTGCCTGCATTTTCTGGGATATTGTCAGAAGTAGACATTGGCTTGTCTTCTCATATTTTTTACCTGGAATTGATGAGGAAATTGTATAGGATTTTATTCAGTCTGTGAGTATGCCACACTGGGTAGAAGAACCAAAATGATGACCTGCTTAGGAAGTTGTTTCTTTTCCCAGAGTCTAAATTTATTTACTTGAATTTACAAGAAAGTATTTCCAAGTTTCATATTTTGATATAAAATTCTTAATTTAACATGAAATTGATTTATCTTGTACTCAGCAAAAATGCTATCACACACTTTTTCATGTTGTACTAAGTTGAAGATGTCCCTGCAAAATTTATAGCTACCTACAACCTCATTTGGAAATCGAGCCCTTGCAGATATAATTTGTTAAGTAACTGAAATGAGCCCTAATCCAGTGACCAGTGTCCTTTCTACATGTGACAGTTTTAAGAACAGCATGAGGCACCAAAGCATAGTAGAGGAATCCTCAAGCTGAAGAGGTAGGGGTGGAATTCCCACTGGTCCTCCAACTCCGACTCTCAGATTTGACTTTAGACATGTCCTTTTCCATGTAGACTCCCTTGACATTCTTCACTCATTTTTTTTTCTATATGAATTCGGAAGGCCGTTTTGGAAATGTATTTATTATAGAATCTATTGGAACCATTTTTGGCTTAAAGATTGTGTGAGTTGGATAGCTACTTGGGATAGGATGAAGTTGCCTATTTAGGGTGTCTCCACACTCAGACCCCAATTAACCTGCTACCAGGCTATAGGGAAGCAAGAAAGTACTCTGTGGATATATATGCATTCACTAGTTGTTTATTTTAAACCCCTGTGAAGGCACTAAATACATTAATTCTATTCAGTGTAGGCCACTTAGTTTTAACCATGGCCATGTCATTTTGTAAAGTGCTTCCATTTTGGTTAATAATGACTTCTAAACCTAAAGTAATTTGATTCCTAGAAGCAGAGTAGCTTACTTTTCTAGATTGTTTTACTCTCCCATCCTGGTGACTGTTGGTAATGGTGTTATGGTTGACCATGAGTTATTTTTCAATTTCTTGACATTACATGGGTATCGATGTGAGCTCTCTGATTTCCTGTAATAGGGATCTACCCTCAACTGGCATTTTCCTGAATAAAAGGCTGTGTTGTTACCTAGTCATTCCTTCCTGTCTTTTCTTCTTGCCTACCTTACACTTGCCTCTTCGAACACTATCTGGTAAATAGTAGCTGTGTGATACAAAAACTATAAGGCAGGAAGCTGACAACAAGGCTTCACAGTGAGCCATATTCCAGTAAAAGAAAGATGTTACTTGTATAACTAGTCTGGGTGGCCTCTCATGGGAGGGAACCCCCATGCCAGGTCTAGAAGTATGCTTAGGACAAAAGTCAGGAGAGCGACTTGCAAAGAGATGGGCTGTCTTTCCGAGATATCAACAATCCAAGCATTGAGGGATGAGTGTTTATGGTGTGAGGTGAGAGACAACAGATGGGTTGGTTGAAACCAAGTATTTAGGCATCTGTCAACCTAACATGTGGGTGTGTTGGCACCTCATTCTGTACATGCCAAGCATTGTGGTGGGGCTTTAGCAGAGGAGTGATAGGGTGAGATTTAGACTCTAGAAAGGTCATCCTGAAATGAAGCTTTGGAGCTGGGAGGCAGGCAGGGAAATCTGTCGAGAGATTTGTTTAACCACCCCATCAGGAAATGTTGGAGTGAATTCATTGCAAACAAATGTGCTACATCAATGACGGTTTCACTTTCTTGGTAAAACCCCAAGCTAATACATTACAAATAGACTCCAATTGTGCAATTCTTATTGATAAGTATCCTCACTTGCTCAGATCAGTTCAAAAGGAGGTAAGCAAATGTTGGATCAGGAAGTATTTACTTGAGACACAGAACAGGGGTTTGCTTTGGAGTGAGGGAGCCTACACAGTTCCTGCCTCAGGAATTTAGACAGCACCAACAGCAAGACCAATGCCAGGCAGAAGTATAAGTTCATGTTTGCCTGTCCTGTTCTTTGCTTCCTGATCCCATTTCTTGTTGACTTTACCCTCTACAGCACGCACAGATGCCAAGAGCCAACCTGAGGAATTACCTAATAATGCAGTCATGCTTTTCACAATCCACCGTAGCCTTATTTGACAGACCGTCAGGGTTCAGGGACAAAGAGAGATCTTTATAATATAGATTTTAACATTAAACCCTGTCATAAAGTGCTCAGCTATACTTCACAAAAAGAAAACTGTGTGCGGTGAACAATGAAGTCAAGTTAAAACAAGAAAAAAGAGTAGTATGTTCTGTTCTTTGCTAAATGTTTTCCTGCCAAGCACAGAAATTCCAGTGTTCAAGGTCATGTACAAGGCTAGGATATTAAAATGCAAGAGATGGATACAGGGCCATCCAAAGTAGACCAAGTTTCAGGATTGGTGGGTATGGTATTGTGTGGATGGCCTACAGCATATGATTTGGGAAAACAGTATGTCTTTGGAGCTTCTAATTTTCTTTTTGTAGCAAACAGGGTAATGGAAAGAGACATCAAAACAGAGTTCTAGAATCTCCAGAGAGGATGGAGAATGGATTTTATGTCCAGCCTCCAACTCTAACTCCTGTGAGACTTTGGAAACTGAGATCTGCAAGCTGGCAGCTTTCTCCATCAGTAAAATGAGTGCCGGATTACATCATCTCTAAATTCCTTTCCATATTGACAAATCTTTTACTTCCCAATGTCTGATCTGTAAAGAGTTGCTCCTATCCTTTACGAAGGAGTAAGGCTTGATTTCCCATGTTATTAGGCAGGTTATATGCTCTCTCTCACAAGGATGACTTGAGGATTACCCTTAAAATGGGACCACTAACAAAGGAGTTAACATAGGACTTCTCAAATTATATAGTCTCAGTCAACACAAATATCCTTTACCAGACATCTAGTCATTAAAAATGTTGACTGTTCCCTCCCCCATATAAGCCGGGGAGTGACAGACTGGCTAGATCCCAGGGGAGGACTTTGCAGCCAGCCCTGAGGAGACATGATAAGTTGGGGTTGGATGGAAGGGAAGGAGGTCCTCCCCTGTTGGTGGACTTGGAGGGGGCGGGGAAGAAGGAGATGAGGGAGGGAGTGGGAGGGTAGGAGGGAATGGGGGAGGGGGCT
>CM053763.1:81083829-81097864 GCA_028658305.1 Pachyuromys duprasi
GTTGACTGTTATCTACTCTGCCCCGGGTGGTCTTCTAGAGCGTTGATATATAGTAGTGACTAAAATAGAAACATTTGCTGCCTTGATGGAACTTAACTAATACTGACAGAGTATTGCTTCCCCATCCTTGTTCTTGGTGACAATTATAGCTCTGAATCCAGAGGAGTAGACAGAAGGGTAAAGTGCTGGTCTGTGAGCTGCAGTTATCACTCAGTGACCACTCACAGACCTTTCCTCAGTCGAGGGTTTGGAAATGGATGGACATAGGATCACAGATTGGAAAATGAGAAGAAATAGGGCTCATCAGAGTGAGTGGATGTGAGAACTGTACTTCAGTATAGTGAGCACTAAGGAATGTTAATAAGACTATACTGGTCACTCCCTTATATGAAACACTTGAAAGCTACACACATCAAAAATTGCATAAATGCAAGCAAAATACTTATGGTACTATAAGTAAACTACAGTTACTTAATGTCAACAGTTACAGTTAATAAATTGCCTGGGGCAGGCCGGGCAATGTGTTCACTTTCCAGAGGTAAATAATATATATAAACATATATATTTATATATATAAATATAAAAAATAGATGGTATATGAGATCATATATTATATTATATACAAGTCATATTATTTATTTATATGTAAATATACCTATTTATATTATATTCTATATGATATGTGATATCATATGTTATGTACAATCATATTATATATATCATATATATGGTACACACATACCTCTATATTCCCAAAGATTGAACATTTTCCTGAGTGAGTCATATAAAATCTCAATATTCTGTAATAAATATTTCTATAAATATAAATACTGGAAGCTATACAAAATGAGTTGTTTTTGAGTTCATCATTTCAGATACATTTTTATTTCTTTTGAAGTTAAGGGTTCTCTAAGTGTTTTTGTTTCAGTTGACAGAATCATGACCAACCATTGTACATGGAAACAAACAACACAAAGGAATATTGAGAGCAGAAAATATGCACAAATTTAAGATTATTATTCATTAAGAAACAGATCAAATTTCCCTATTAAGACTGGTTTTCAAAATTTTACTGGGACTTAAAAATATATTCTTTGTAGAAATAGCTTTAACAACAAAAACAATCATAATGTCAGAATTTGTAAAATTCATAATGTTATAATTTTATAAAATTTTACACATGGAAAGAAATATGATAAATAAAATGTCTTTAATGTGATACAGATAGAAAAGATCCTATATATATCTTTAAATGAATTAACATTAGAATAGAAAATAAACCCAATTTTACTGTGCTTTAAAGAATATTGAGCAAGAAATTAAATTGTAAATTGTTCTGTGTAGAGAAAAGATATTTTGGGTGAAGATTCACCAAATCTGAAGTTCACTAAAAGTGATCTGTATGAGAAAAGGTTTGTGATAATCTTGGGGACAATAGAAGAGACCAGAGCATGCATTTGACAGTAAGTTGCACCCAAACCATACAAATGTATCTAACTTAAGTTTGTAAATCTAGAAGAAGGAGCAGCAAGCAAAATTTATGATATAGGTAATTAACAGCATTTTTCTAAGTAATAAAGAATGAATGAAAACCAGCATCACCAACAATGACACCCCTCATTCCAATGACCCTCCTGAGTAGGATTGATCTTCTTTGAATGGTAGCACTTCTTATCTCATTATGGAGTAACAATCTGTTTGTATGCTTATCACTAATATCAAGAGATGATTATCTCAAGGGTGAGGTGGGGATTGAGTCTTTCATGCATATGATTAAATATAGTTACCAATAACTAAACAGACAGTCAAGAGAACATTTGCTAAATAAATGAGCGACAGAATTTTATATTAAGATCATGTTGAGGTATTTAAGGATGCTGGAATGATTCCCTCTTGTATTGTGTGCATCATAATAGCAGTTCAGATGAGCATATGGTATATAATTTCAGGAGTTCTGTTCCTCTGCAGTTTCAGAGTCTTCCTAGGAACCAAATGTTATAAGTGAGACTGCTGCACCATTGAGAGGAAAAGCTGATATAGGGTGTCTACCCCAGGGTCTCCCAGAGGACCCATTCTTCTTTTTTCTTTCCCTAGAGGCCATTGCTCAGTCTGTTCTATTTCTCCTAGCAAAACTTTTGGCTCCAGGCTTGACAGCAGCTTGGAGACAGATAGCCACGGTTATTTTATGAAGTAATTTAGATATGATCTGTAAAAAATAAAAACACTCTTCTTGGCAAAAACCACTCAAGGGCTTAGATAGTCAGTGACTGCAGTATTGCAGGGGATTATAGGCTGAAGGCTGGAGAACTCCAGAACTCTGGGAAGAAAAACCTAGGCTTTCATTGGCTTATAAGACATTCACAATAAAATAAAAGAGTCAAGCAGTAATACTGGTTACTCAATGTAGAGGCCTCATTTTCTCGTGTAATTACTGGGAAATCACTTGAAGATTCCTCCTTTGTTCTAGTCCAGGAAGAATAGTTGTTTACACTCTACAGCCAAGAAAGCTTGGGGTCCTTGTTTGCAGGGTGGAAATTTGAATGATTTATAATTTTCAATCTCACACCCTTGGTTAGGGATTAAAAATTCTTTTTCATTGTCTGGCTCTGAATGGCAGTAGATGTCTATGGGTCTGATCCCCTGAAAAGTGCTTTTTAAGCTGGGAGATAAAGAATCCAGCTCTGCTGTGAGGCAGGCAGTATTTTTCCGGCTTCTCTATGCCTTTTCTGATCTCTAAACTTGTGTTAGAATGAAGAAGGGCATAAAAAGCACTTTCTGCAGGACCACATGCACAGTGGAGGTCTGTGAAGTGCAGACAATGGAGCCTTCCAGGTAGACAATATCCAACTCCAGCTTCAATGTCCAACTCCAACTCATGTTTGCTTTTGGACTGAACATCCTTTGAGGCAGTAAATCGTTGGGATGCAATTCATGCAGCACAGCATTGCACATGTAAGAGAAATCATTCAGTCACTTTAGTGCCCCCTGTTCTGGATCTATCACATCTCAGTGGCTGCAAAAACATCTATATCATTTCAAAGCAAAACTTACCTAAGAATTAGGCTCTCTGAATGCCCTTCCTGTCAGTCTGTATTCTATTTCTATGGTGTTATTTATCCTAGATACTTCTTATAAAGTAGTTATGCATGATGTAACCTTTAACATCTGGATGCCCTTTACTCATTCCTCTAACCATCTTCCTAAAAGAAAAAAAAAAAAGAAAAGGATCATTTTCTTAGCACCTCATGGAACTTTCCCCAAAACTGACCATATACTTGGTCACAAAGCAATCCTCAACAGATATAAGAAGATTTAAATAACCCTCTGCATTTTATCAGACCACCATGGATTAAAGCTAGAGATCAACAACAGAAACAATACAAAGTTTAAAAACTCATGGAAACTGAACAACTCCCTACTCAATGACCACTGGGTCAATGAAGAAAGAAAGAAATTAAAACTTTCTAGAATTTAATGAATATGAAGTCACAACATACCCAAACTTATGGGTGCTAAGAGGAAAGTTCATACCAGTAAGCTCCTTCATAAAGAAATTGGAGAGATCCTATACTACTAACCTAGAAGTGTACCTGAAAGCTCTCGAACAGAAGGAAGTGAACATTCCAAAGAGATGTACACAACAGGAAGTAATCAAACTCAGGGCTGAAATCAATAAATTTGAGACAAAGAGAACAATACAAAAAAAATTCAATGAGATCAAGAGCAGGTTCTTTGAGAAAATAATCAAGTCAGGAAAACCCTTATCCAAACTAACTAAAAGACAGAGGGAGAGTACCCAAACTAACAGAATCAGAAATAAAAAATGGACATAACAGACAATGAGGAAAAGCCATTAAGTCTTACTTTAAAAGCCTGTACTCCACAAAATTGGGAAATTTAAAGAAATGGACTCTTTTCTTGATAGATTTCACCAAAGTTAAGTCAAGATCAGATATAAAGTTTAAACAGACCTATAAACCCTAAGGAAGTAGAAGTAGTCATCAAAGTCTCTCAACAAAAAAAGTCCAGGGCCAGATGATTTTAGCACAGAATTCCACCAGACTTTCAGCGAAGAGCTATTCCTCAAACTACTCCACAAAATAGAAACTGAAGGAACACTGTCAAACTCATTCTATGAAGCCACAGTCACTCTCATACCTAAACCACACAAAGAATCAACAAAGATAAAAAAATTCAGACAAATTTCACTAATGAACATTGTTGCAAAAATACTCAATAAAATACTCACAAACTGAAGCTAAGAATATATCAAATACATCATCCACCATGATCAAGTAGGCTTCATACGAGGAATGTGGGGTGGTTCAACATATAAAAGTCCATTAATGTAATCTACCATATAAACAAACTCAAAGAAAAAAATCACATGATTATCTCATTAGATATAGAAAAAGCCTTTGACAAAGTCCAACACCCTTTCATGATGAAAATCCTGGAGAGATCAGGGATACAAGGCATATACCTAAACATAATAAAGGCTATATACAGCAAACCAATAGCCAACATCAAATTAAAAGGAGAGAAACTCAAAGCAATTCCACTAAAATCAGGGAGAAGACAAGGCTGCCCACTCTGTACTTACCTTTTAAATATAGTACTTGATGTTCTAGCTAGAGCAATAAGACAACTAAAGGAGATCAAGGGGATACAGATTGTGAAGGAAGAAGTCAAAATATCATTATTAGCAAATGACATGACACTTTACACAAGCGACCCCAAAAATTCCACCAGAGGACTCCTACAGTTGATAAACAACTTCAGCAAAGTGGCTGGATATAATATTAATTTAAAAAAAACCAATAGCCCTCCTATATGAAAATGACCAACAATACACCCTTCACAATAGCCACAAATAATATAAAGTATCTTGGTGTACCTCTTACCAAGCAAGTGAAAGACCTGTATGAGAAGAACATCAAGTCTCTGAAGAAAGATACTGAAGAAGATATCAGAAGATAGAAAGATATCCCATGCTGGTGGATGGTAGGATTAACATAGTAAAAATGGCCATCTTATGAAAAGCAATCTACAGATTCAGTGCAATCACCATCAAAATATCAAGTTCTTTACAAACCTTGAAAGAACAATTCTCAACTTCATATGGAAAAACAAAAACCCCAGAAGAGCTATAACAACCCTATACTTTTTGAACTTTTAGAGATATCTCCATCCCTGACTTTTAGCTATAGTACAGACCAATAGTAATAAAAAAATGCATGGTACTTACATAGAAATAAACTGGCTTGAACAATGGAATAGAAGACCCAGAAATAAACCTACATACCTATGGATGCTTGATTTTTGACAAAGGACCCCAAACCATACAACGGAAAAAAAGAAAGCATCTTCAACAAATGATGCCAGTCTAACTGGATACCTACATGTAGGAAAATGCAAATGTATCTATATTTATCAAGTCCAAGTGGATCAAAGACCTCAACATAAAACTAGATACACTAAATCTACTAGAAGACAAAGTAGGAAAGAGCCTTGAATTCATGGCCACAGCAGATAGCTTCATGGACAGAAAACCAACATCACAGGCTCTGAGATTTACAACTAATAAATGGGACCTAATGAAGCTGAAAAGCTTCTGTAAGGTAAAGGACACTGTCAATAGAACAAAACTGCAGCTTACCCACTGGGAAAATATCTTCACCAATCCTATATCTGATAAAGGGTTAATATCCAAAGTATATAAAGAACTCAACAAACTAAACACCAACAAAACAAATAATCCAATTAAAAATGGGGCACAGAGAATTCTCAACAGAGGAATCTTGAAAGGCCAAGAAGCACTTAAAGAAATGCATGATATCCTCAGTCATCAGGAAAATTCAAATCAAGTTGATGCTGAGATTCTACCTCATACCAGTCAAAGTTGCTAAAATCAAAAACTCAAGTGACAGCACATGATGGGGAGGATACGGAACAAGGGGAACACTTCTCCCTTGCTGGTGGGAGAGCAAACTTTGGACATCAATCTGGTGCTTTCTCAGAAAATTAGGACGAGCTCTACACAAGACCCAGCTTTACCACTCCGGGGTAGATACCCAAAAGATGCTCCACCATACATCAAGAACATTTGCTCACCTATGTCCATAGCAGCTTTATTTATAATTACCAGAATCTGGAAACAACCCAGATGCACCTCAACCGAAGAATGGATAAAGAAATTGTGGCACATTTACACAATGGAATAATAATCATCTATTAAAAACAAAGAAATTATGAATTTGCAGGAAAATGAATGGAACTAGAAAAGATCATCCTGAGTGAGATAACACAGACCCAGAAAGATATACATAGTATATACTCACTTACAAGGGGACTGATTTTAGCTAAATAGAACAGGGTAAGCATACTACAAGCTATAGACCCTAAGAAGATAAATAAGAAGGATCCAAGGGAGGATGTGTAAATATCACTTGGAAGGTGAGCTAGAATAGACAGAGGTAATGGCTGATGATAGGGAACCAAGCAGGAAAGGGGGTACAGAGAGTAAAGAGGGTGGAGAACAGACCTTGGGAGAGCAAGGGTTAGGGAACAGAAGGCCTGTAGAGAGAAAAGAAATGGAGGGCAGAGGTATCTCTGAGACAAGATGGAGGCCTAAGTCAGGGTAGGCCCCTGGAGGAATATGAGGGGTTCCAGCAGTGACTTCTAAAAGCAGAGGCCATAGAGACTGAAGAGGACACCTAACCAGACTAGCCTCCTAGTAGAAACTGAGGAACTCCAACCCACTCACAAACTTCAATCCCAAATTTACCCTGCTTCCAAGATGTGCAGAAATAAAGATAAAGCAGATAAAGCAGAGATTGAGGGAATGTTCAACCAATGCCTGGCCCAACCAAAGACCTGTTCTATGGGAGAGTGCCAACCCCTCACACCATGAATAATATTCTATTAAGCTTGCAAGCATGAACCTGACAGAGTTGTCCTCTGAGAGACTTTACCCAGCAGTGCCTCAAAACTGATGCTTCGACTCACAGCCAGACACTGAGCAATGCTTTGGGAGTCTTGTGGAAAAGTGGGAGGAAAGAAAAAAAGACCTGGAGGTTACAGGAGCTCCACAAGAAAACCAACAGGGTTAACTAACCAGAACCCTGAGGGGCTTGCTGCAGCTGAAGCATCAACCAAGGACCATGCTGGACCATCAACTGGACCTAGGCCGCTGCAAAGATATAACAGATGGACTCATGTGGGTCCTCTAGTAATGGAAGTGGGCACTGCATCAGACAAAGACTCACTTGCCAGTTTTTTAATCACTTCTCCCCTGGTGGGACTGCCTTACCAGGTCACAGGGGAAGAGGAAATGCTCAGTCCTGATGCAAGTTGATGAGCTGGGGTAGATGGGCAAGGGAGCTCCCTTTTTCTGAGGAAGACATGTGAGGATGGGAAGGGCTGTAGGACTTGGGGGAGGGGATGAGGCTAGAACCAGGATATAAATTGAATTAAAAATGATTATAAAATATCTAGAAATCTATTATAGTATGGTAAAATTTTCAAACAATAAAATGCACATTTTAAATATGAATATAGAACTTGAAGAGCTTTCACTGATGTCATATTACCACTATAATAAAAGTTATATCACTTTAGAAGGTACTCTTCTAAAGTGTAATTAATTTTAAAGGTATTATGTTTCTGAAATCCTTGGAAATGGTACTCTTTTAAAGTTTTGCTTTCTAACTGCTTATTGGTGTATTTAAGGATATCATTGAATTTTGTGTTTAAAACTTATACCTAGTGACCTTCATAAATTCATTTCTTTGTCTTAGTATTTTGTTCAGGGAGGCATAGGAGGGACAGATTCTTTAATGCATTCTTGTAACCAAGTATATCTTCTGGTAATAAATGATACTTTTACTCATGGTTCTTGCTATTTCCAAGATTTGTATTCTATTTTTTGTCTTGTTGCTCCAGTTAAGATCATCAGCTCTATGTTAATCAGAAGTGTGAATGTGTACATCCCGAGAAGAAGAGCCAATTAATGAAACTATAGCCATGGTCACATTGACAGGATCAGAGAGACAAAGAGGTGCAGGAAGGGGGACAGAAATAAAGAAATTCATGAGATCAAAATGCACCATGACAGCTCATATGTGCAATGAATTTATCCTGACATACTTATCCTTAGGGAGATCTCGGACCACAATATGACCTAAGATGTTTTTACTGAGCAAATGTTAGGCTTCCTATGCATGTTTCTAAATACATGGTAACAGTGAACATGATTTGTAAATATGGCTCATAGCGCCCCACTAATTGTGATATTTTTGCTGTGTAGAATGGCTGTAGATATGTTTCATGAACTGAAGTAGTAATGGTAGTAGTATGGTGAGTTAAATAAACTAAAATTGGTTGTTTTTAATGATAATCACATTTGAAAACAATCCCTAGACTCTTTTTTCAGGCTTGAACTATTCTCAAATGTTCAGAGCTTATCCAGATTTTGACTTGGTCATTTCTCCTTGTCTCCCATAGAGACAGGAGAAAACTCATGAATGACTTGCCCAAGATCACAAAGGATTAATGAGCAGAGCAGGAATGAAAGCCTATGGTTTTTTTTTTAAACCCAATTCTTGGTTGTTAACTCACCTTTTCCTAAGAGAGATGATGCTAAGACCCCTATGCCTCATTAGGATGTGTGAGAACCATACAACACAAACAAACCATGCTAGGCAGTTCTCTGATGACACAATTTTACCTTAGCAAAAGAAACATTGGAAGGTATTCATTTTTCTGTTTTGAATGTCTATATTTTTATTAAAGAAAATGAAGGAAGGAACAAGATAGAAGAGGATGAAGACTTTATCTATGGGTATGGAAAAATGTCTTTGGGAAGAGAGATACCTCTGAGAGAGAGAGAGCTCCCTGAGTAACATTACACATACAGAACTCCTAAAACCTCTTTCTAGGGATAGAATCTATATTGGAAGCTAAGTATATGAGATTACACAGTTTCTCAAATGCATATTTTTTACTTCCCAGTTTTTGTTTATGCCTTCCATCTTTCTCTCTAGATTTCTCTTTGTCAGGTGATGACATCCTACTTATCAAGTCCCAGGCTAGCATCACTTAGCTCAGAGAGATCATATTAGGTCAAAGAAAGTGTACTTTGCCCCTCTTCTGAGCCTTCTCTATATTTTGTACACCTATATGAGGGTGAGATATAATGGGAATTTATAAATAAATTTCAACTTTTTCTTCCATTTAACTCAAGGGTTCTTTAAAAAGTTTAAAACATTAGCTATCATTTATCTAACTCTGTCTGTCTGTCTGTCTGTCTATGTATCATCTGTCTATAATATCTATCAATTGATTGATTTATCATCTATCTGACATCTATCTATCATCTGTCTCTTATCATCACCATAACCTCTCATCTATCTATGTGAATATGTGGTCACGTGTGTATGCATGTTTTACAGTACACTTATGGAAATAGGAGGACCCCCCTCGGGTGTTAGATCTCTTCCTCCACCATGCTGCTCTCAGGGATCACATTCAAGCCCATCAGGCTTGGCAGGTAAGCAGCTTTACCGACTGAGCCATCTCTCACGCCCTCAAGTTCTCTTTAAAAAAGAGAGTGTATCTTACCAGCTTTCTAAAGTCATCATCTATAAACTCTTAAAAGGTTTTGCAGAGAGCAGATAAACAACAATGACAACAATAACAACAAGCAAGTCTTACAGCATATAAATTAATGCACCTTATATGTAGAAAGAAACTCATAAGTCTTTACATGTTTGCATATTGTCTCTGTGTTGGATGCAGTTCTGAATAGGAATGTTGGCATTAAAAGAGATTTCATTGTTTACAGTTAAGCTATAGTGAGCATGGCCAAATGCTGTAGAATATTTTTGATATCCAAGATTTCTTGTTGCTTTTGGAATGTACACCATGTAAAAGAAAAGGGGTAAAATGGGTGAAATGTAAATGTACTGATAAAAATACTTAGTCTCTAAGTTCTTTTAGATTTATTTTATTCAATTAATGACCATAGACAACACAACTAAATTGTACATTATTCTAAATATAATATGCCTAAAACAAACCTTCAGGTCATCTACTGTTACTGCCACCAGAACATTCCTTAGTTACTGTAACATTATATGTGAGTATAAGCCTTTGCTGAGCAATAGCCACATGTGTCGACTTTGACTTAAAGAAATGGTCTTTGGTATCAAAGCAAATATTAAGAAACATAACCAATCCTTTGGCAGAGTGCAGGGAATCATATGAAAGAAGGGGGAGTTAGTATGACCTGGAGAGATCAGGAGCTCTGCAAGGACCAAATATATAAGGACACAGGGGTCTTTTATGAGACTGTCTCTCCAACCAAGGACCATGTATGGTTATAACCTAGAACCCTTGCTTGTATGTAGCAAATGGTAGCTCAATTCCCAAGTGGGTATACTAGTAAGGGGAACAGAAACTATTTTGGACATGAAACTATTTTGGACATATACTCAATGGCTGGCTCTTCGACCTCCCTACCCCCTGAGGGAGGAGCAGCCTTGCTAGGCCACAGAAGAGGACATTGTAGTCATTCCCGAAGAGAACTGATAAGCTAGAGTTAGATGGAAGGGGAGGAGGTCCTCCCCTATCAGTGGACTTAGAAAGGTGCAGGGAGGAAATGAGGGAGGGAAAGGGGAGATAGGAAGGGAATGCGGGAGGGGGCTACGGCTGGGATACAAAGTACATAGCATGTGATTAATATAAAATAAAAATGAAAAAAAAATAAATAGTCTTGACTATCCTGGCTCTGCATTCAATGGCCAATGCTCCCTGGCTGTGGCAGATAGAAATGGAAGTAGGAGGCCATGATCAGGGTTATGACTCTCAAGCCCTGAGGGCTGAGACCTTCTACTCCCAGCAGCATGCAGTGTAACAGCCATCAAGACTTGAGTATCAGACTGTCTCCCTACAGGTCTCTGGTGCCCTTCTGGTATGTAAGGCCTGCACTGTTTCAGCTTTACCTTTAGAGCTTCTGCCTTCCACCCTCTGGTCCTTGTCTTCTCCATCTTCCATGATCTCAGCTGCCTCTGTTTCCTGCTTCCTCAGGCTATGGAGGCTCTTGTACTCATTAGCTATCCCTTGGCAACTATAGAGGCTGCCAGTACTGAAATTTCTGTTGACAGCTTCATTTACAAGGTGACAGGGATTCTTCCCATGCAAATGCTTCTGCCACATCTTTCTGCTATGAGTTCAGACTCTTCTACTCAGGATGAGGGCCCCAAGTAGACAAAAGAGTAAAATAGCCAAAACAATCATGTACAATAAAAGAACTTCTGGAGCTTATTCCAAGCTGTACTACAGAGCAATAGTGGTCAAAACTGCATGGTATTGGCATAAGAAGAGACAGGTTGATCAATAGAATCAAATTTAAAAAAAACAGAAATAAACCCCCACAGCTATGGACACTTGATTTTCAACAAAGAAGCCAAACAATACAATGGAAAAAAGATAGCATCTTCAACAAATGCTGCTGGTCTAATTGGATGTCTATGTGTAAAAAAATCCAAATAGATCCATATCTATCACCCTGCACAAACTCAAGTCTAAGTGGATCAAAGACCTCAATATAAAACCAGATACACTACATCTACCAGAAGAAAAAGTGGGGAATAGCCTTGAATGCATTGGTGCAGGAGTCAAATTCCTGAACAGAACATCAACAGCTTAGGTCCTATTATCAGCAATTATAAATGGGACCTCACGAAAACGAAATGCTTCTGTGAGGCGAAGGACACAGTCAATAGGGAATACTGCAGCCTATAGGAAAAAAAATCTTCTCAACCCTATGTCTAACAGTGAGCTAATATCCAAAATATATAAAGAACTCAAGAAATTAAACACTGACAAATCAAATGGAGGTAAACTTAAAGCACAAAAGTGAAGAATAAGATGATGCTGTCCATTCTCTCCATATCTATTCAATATAGTCCTTGAACTTCTAGCTTGATCATTTAGTCAACTGAAGGAGACCAAGGGGATACAATTGGAAAGGAAGAAGTCAAAGTATCGCAATTTGCAGATGTCATGATAGTATTCATAAGCAACACCCCAGATTCTACCAGGGAACTCCTACATCTGATAAACACCTTCAGCAAAGTGGCTAGATACAAAATTAACTAAAAAAATTCAGTATCCTTTATACAAACAATAAATGAGCTGAATAAGAAATTAGTGAAACAACACCTTTCACAATAGTTACAACTTAAAATATCTTGGTGTAATTCTAATCAAGGAAGTGAAGACCTATATGACAAAAACTTCAAGTCTTCGAAGAAAGGAATTGAAGATGATGCCAGAAGATGAAAAGATCTCCCATGCTCATGGATTGGTACAATTAACATAGTAAAAATGCCATACCAAACACAATCTACAGATTCAATGCAATCAACATCAAAATACCAACAAAGTTCTTATAAACTTTGGAAGAACAATTCACACATGGAAAATTAAAAAAAAAAACAGAATAGATAAAACAATTCCATACAATAAAAGAATTCTGGAAATATCACCATCCCTGATTTCTGTGGCTATTTTTAAGGTCAGCCAGACACTGACACTGAGCTCAGGTCTCATCTTTCGGAGTCTCTGAGCCATGCCTGAAAAAAAAAGAACAAACAAACAAACAAACAAAAAAACAAGGACACACACTTCTGGAGTAGAAGCTATGTTTTTGCCCCAGTCTTTAGTGTGAAGGTTCAGATATTATGGTCTCAATATATTTTAAAAGATTAATTAATCAGACATTTTACTCAGAATCCCAGCCAAATCTAATTCTCCTAGAAGAGTTTGATGTGATATTTAAGAAAAATAATTTGCAATCCCTTTTTAGCAAGGGTGATGCTCTGTGTTCTAACAGCACCAATAAAATGCCCATCTGTTCCTCACATGGTGTCTTGAGGGCACTGGATGGTAATTCTATTTTCTGCCCTAATTTATAGTCTCTGTGGCCCATTATCTTGATATATCTGCACCAATATTTTAAGTCTATTCCAAAATCTGGCACTTTCTCCTGATCATTTTCTTTCATCTCGAAGTGCTCTTATATCCTGCTTTACCATTAGTGTAATAGTATGTATGCACGGGTTTGAAAATCTGACTTAAAAAAGACACTTTAGGGGATCCAAGATGCCTGCCAGGAGAGAACACTGTGTCTGAGGAGTAGGAGAGCAAAAACAACGCAGTGACCAGGAGACTGAACTCTGGGACCTAAAACGCCAGCATTGTGAGTGCCAGGTGAGCGGAACTCCTACGGTGAGAAAATCAAGTGGGAAAACCCTAGAGACACCCAGTTATTACCTGGAAAAATTTCCCGGTGACCAGCGGCGCACAGCTCTGATCTGGACGAGCGGCTGCGCTGGGTGCCCGCACCCGCCATTATAGACTGGATCGCACAGTCTTGCGGGCAGTCTCAGGAGGAACCAGGTGCCGTTTTCACTGAACTGCACACTGCGAGCTCACACTGCACCTGGGATCTGCTTCAACCCATGGGTGTGCAGCGGGCACGAACTGATTGCTGGAACCACCACAGACTGAGTGGATTGGGGGACCATTTTGACCAGTCCGCACACAGCGGGGGCACGAGCCGAATGCTTCTGCCAGCAAAAACTCAGTCAGTGTGTGAGTCCACCGGCGGGTCTGGGAGGAACCTGAGTTCTGCCTGAACCCACGGGTGTGCAGCAAGCGTGAACCAATCGCCGGAACGACAACAGACTGAGTAGATTGGGGGACCATTTGGACCAGTCCGCACACTGCGGGGGCTGCGAGCCGAACGCTTCCGCCAGCAAAAATTCAGTCAGTGTGTGAGTCTGCCAGCGGATCTGGGAGGAACCCGACTTCTGTCTCAACCCACGGCTGAGAGGATCCTGGGACCATCTTGACCAGACCGCACACTGAGGGCGAAAACTGCACACATCCGCCAGCAAAAACCCCAGTTCAGGTGTCTGTCCACGGGCCAGACAGAGAAGGCCTCTGGCACCATTTCAGACAGCCCTGC
>CM053763.1:81098364-81119664 GCA_028658305.1 Pachyuromys duprasi
AGAGAAAGTAAAGTCAAATGCTAAGAAGAATCATTAAAAGACATTTTGGTCCCAAAAGAAACAGAGAAGCCGAAGTTTTCATGACTAATCTGTTACTTTCAAATGGGTGGTATTAGATTTTTTTTTTAATTTGAACAGCTTCCCTAGTTTACACTGGTGAGTGCATCCATGTACTGTAAACTTAATTCTTTTTCCATAAGCTATAATATAAAAATTAAATACAAAAAAAAGACACTGTAATGTTGCTGAAGCGTGTATACAGGAAATAGGATGAAAACTATAACTGTGATGTCTGGAAATGTTTGGCTCTCCAAACTGTAAGGTTGTGCTGATCAAAATCTCCATAATATATAGAATCCATGTTTTGGAAGTGATTTTGTGTTATGAGCTTACTGGTAGCCTCGACTTCCATTTCTTCGAGGACTATAAAAATCATTGCAATAGTCAGTAAGCTAAATTTAGAAGAAACTTCACTATTCATTTTGCTTTTTATTTATCTCTATTTCAGATTATATGGCAAACACTTGTAGGGAAAGCAGTGTGATGTTGCTGTTAGAACAGCTGCATTGTCCAATGGGACACAATAGAGAGCTCAGAAATAAAATCCACAAACACACCATTGAGTTCATTTTGTGTTGGCCATCCACTGATGAACACAGGTCCTGACCTAAAGAATGGCATGCATACCCTGTGAGACTCCACTGAAGACAAGTTTTTCCTCTGTGGGTGGGTATCAGTTGGAGATAGCTTCCGGGTTACAGATGGAGGTTTGTGTTCACTCTACTGGGACCCCATCTGGTTCAGACCCATATAGGGAAGGAAAAAATCACAATTTTAAGATTTAATGTTGATGAGTGATTTCAGAGTTTGATTGAAATAATAATTTTAACCACTTTGGAGATTTCTTTATTATTTTCCAATTATTTACAAGCAAGCATGAGGATAAAATGCAAATAAAGCTTTTTACAATGATCTCAGTAAGCTACTTTAATATTCATTTGATGATGCTAATTATATTAGAGGACATATGTAGGTTCTACTCAGGAAACATATTAAAGTATTTTGACATCCTGTTTAAAAATGGTATGTATACTTGGGAAAGGGGTTATAGTGGATCTTAAGAGCAGAAAATGACTTGCCAAAGAATCTGGCCAAACTCAGCACAGGCAAGGGAACAGTCATTGAACAGAGAAGGTGTGGGTTCACAGTGGAACTGGGATTCATATATAAAGCCCCCAATGCCCTGGTTTATTTTTATTATTTTTAAATTTTAAATTATATGAACCCGCATATGTCTGGGTATGTGTATGCACATGTGAATTGAATGCAAGTGCCTGTGGAGGCCAGAAGAAGGATTTGGGTCTCTTGACTCTGGAGTGACGGGCGGTTGTGAGCTGCCTGGCATGGGTACCGGAGGCTGACCTCGGATCCTCTGGAAGAACAGTGTGTGCTTTTAAGGACTGAGGCATCTTTCCAGCATCCATAGTTAGTGCCTTTTAAAAAGTACTAGGCTAATATGAAATAACGAAAACTGCTTGAATTTTGCCCCATGTGAGAGTCAGATCTAAGGCTCGGCTCTGTCACTCTCAGCTCCAAGAGCTACTGAGCTTTCTTGACCCTTCCATATCTGATTAAATAAAGACAGCACAGACTTGTCCAGGTTAGAAAAATGTTCCTGAGTTTTAATTCAGACAATGCTTCAGAGGTATTAAACTGCTATCACTTTCAAGTTACTTTGATGTAAAGATGTTAATTACCTTCAAGAATGGGAAAATTCAACCTAATTGCAATTAAAATTCCAACTGAATTATTTTTGAAATGTGATGAGATACATTCACCTTCATCTGGACAAATTGTGTATTTGGAAAAGCTGAACAAGAAAATTATCCCTGTATGGAGAGGAATGAAGTACACCATGCCATAGGGATAGAGTGAGGTAAACAAATAGAACATTAGATTTCAGCACATGATAAGAATGGGACTTCAAACCAGAGATGGAAATCTGGACTGCTGGGTGAATGGGTGGGTGTTGCTTATGCAGATGGTAGCTGGCACTGTGTGGCAGGCTGGGTTTTATGTATTTTATACCAGTGAACATTTTTGATTTACAAAGGAATTCTGCAAATAGACACTTCAATTACCAACATAGTATGGATGAGGGAATAGCGACAAAGGCTGAGGTATTTGTCTAAGGTCACACATATAGTCATGTGTAAAACTACTTGAATTCAGGTTTTCTACAGTCTAATTCAGACAACTCATAGCATTTTCTCTCTTAAAGGATAGTAATTTTGTGGCATCTAATTCCTTTTGGGGGAGTGATTAGAAGCAAAAGTATGTCTTTTCCTACCTTTGTTTTTCTTCTGCAAAATAATACAATACGTTGGCCTTAGCAGTGTCTCTTACAGTGAAATTTCTATTTCTCTCCACTTGAGTACATTGTTGTCATAGGCATGCTTGGGTCATGTTTCTATACTCTTTCTATAATGTTGATTTATTTTCCTAAAACTGTTCTTACACCAGATGTAAACACTCCCGCTGAAATACAGGATCACATTCCTGAGAGTCACAGAGGAAAACACTTTTACATTACTTGTTATGTTTTATTTATTTTTGAGATTCCCACACAATATATTTGGATTATATTCTGTCCCCACTTCCAACTCATCAGAGATCCCCACAACTGACTAACTTCGTGTTCTTTCTCTGTCTCCAAACAAATACCTAAAACCCAAACCAAACTAACACACACACACACTCAACACACACATATACAAACACACACAAATAAACACACAGTATATATATGTACACACACAAAATACACACACAGCATACACACATGCATACAGAGAGCATGTACACACAGCATACGCATGGCACACACACACACTCACACACACTCACACACACACTCACACACACTCACACACTCACACACACACACACACACTTACACACACACACTCACACACACTCACACACACACTTACACACACACACTCACACACACTCACACACACACACTCACACACACTCACACACACACACTCACACACACACACACACACTCACACACACTTACACACACACACTCACACACACACACACACACACACACACAGATTCTGGCTGGTCTTGACAGTGGGGCCTGCTGCAGAGAATAGCTGATGTGTACCCACTGTCACTGCATTGGAGGGAGGTTTCCCTTCTCCCAGCTGCTATCAATTGCAAATAGCTTCCTGGTTGGCAGAGGGACTTTGTGTTTATTTCTCTCTCTCCATGGGACTTTGTCTGATTTCAGTCTATGCTGGTCTTATGTGGTGCACTGTCACAGTCTCTGAGTTCATACACACATCAGCCCTCTCAGGTCTGGAAAATCCTGTTTCCTTGGAGTTACCCTCCACTTCTGGCTCTTCCAATTTTTCTGTCTTTTCTCCCATGTAGATTCCAGAGCCTTGGGGAGAGAAGTGTGATAAAAAACATCCCATTTAGGGCTGAGTGCTCCAAAGTTTCTCATTCTCTGAACATTTTCCAGTTGTAGGTCCCTATAACTTCTTGCTTGGATTTAAGGCTTGCTCCATGCAGTGGAACCCATACTTGACACTGATTGTGAGGTCAAGAGCCATAGACTAGGTAGGTCATGGGCCCTAGAGGAAAGCCCACTACTATTATTCTGTTAAATGAACAAAGCAATAAAATGGCTCCTAACAGTTACAGCCATAGATTAGTGCACAGTTCAACCCTCAAGTGGGAAAACACTTTTTAGAGAAGTAAGGGTTGGGAATGGCTCAGTGGGAAAGTGCCTGCCAATCCAAAGGGAGGGCTGGAAGAGCTGAAATCCCCAGACCCCAAGTAAAAGCTGACTGTGTGGCAGCCTGCCTGGAATGTCAGCGTGGGGGACAGAGAGAGAGGGGATGCCCACGAGCTGGCTAGCCAAAGTAGCCAGAATCTCAGCATGTTAAGTGGACAGCCCTGGAAGAAGACATGTGAGGTCAACACTGGGCTATTATACTTATGCACAAGCATGCCCACACGCATGCACATACATACACAAACACACAAGGAGAGGGTGGGCAGGTATGCAAACCCACACTGCATACATATGCTAAGATATTAAACACATGTTTTTAAATAAAGAAAGACGGTAAATGTTACTGATGTTGGCCCTGTATTCAGGTGCACATAGAAAACAGATACTGTCCTTTGACTACTAGAAAGAAGGTGGGTGACAATAGTGACACAGGTTTCGTGCTCTTTCAAGTGCTCATCAGAGTTATAGCATGCTCTGAGGCTGAGCTGAGCAGTCCTTAATTTGCTGTTATGCAAACTATTTCAAAGCACTGACAAGTGTCCCCAGGATTCCAAAAATAAAAGTTTCCCATTAGGTGAAAAGATTATGAGGTAAACACAAGAGAAGGAAGATAGTAACTCCTCTCCCCTTCTCTGAACACTTCTGAAAATGACCCAACTAATGCTTTCCCTTTTCCTGGCAGGAATATTCCATCAACCACATTATGAGGTAACAGAGCATTTCAGAACGGATGTTTGGAAATGTTACCCTGTGTTTCCATTGCTATGTGATACATTGCTGAAAGTGATATAAATGTTACACCTATAAAAATAATCTCTCATATCAACACACTTAAAAACACCGCTAGAGAAGTTTTAAACCCTTGAAAAGCTTTAGTGAATTCTAAACTGATTTGTTGAAGGAAATATCTGCACACGTTCGTGCCTTCCCAAGCACTGCTGATGGATATCATGGAAGGTGGGAATTTACTACCAAATTTCAACAAAATAGTTACATAACTGGCAGATGAAGTAGACATCTGTGTTGCCATTATGAAGTGTAGACTACGGCACACCTCTTTCTGATGGGCTTATTTATCTGATGACTCTGGGAGGAGGAAGATTTCACTACCATAGCCAAGAAAGCCAAAGATCACTTCTATGGATTGTCAGGTGTGTAGACTAGAAATTCACAAACAGCAAATGTAATCATTCTCCTCAAGCTAGCAATTATTTTGGAGAGGAGGAAAGCCATTTTTCTGTCATTGATAAATGCAATCAACTTTATTTTAAGTTAACATTCATTTTAAGTTTATCCATTTCATGGTTCCAGTGTCATTTTGCAATGTATACATGTACATACACATACAATAGTGCTCATATAAACTATATTCCCTGCAAAACTTTCTCATGATTAAGACACATTATAATAGATGTCACTCCACTGTTTCCCAGAAGTTTTTAATGCAGGGGCAGCTGTGGCCAACCTATATTTTATCTCTCTTGTGCCTTTGAAGAAGATTTTTGCCCAAGCTTTACCATTCTGTCATTTTTCTCCCGGTTTCTAGATGCCCACTCTGGTAGGTGACATCATCAGCCACTCACATGGGGCTAGAAAGGTTAGAGGTGACTGACCTCCAGCATACTTTTGAGGTCCTCATACTGACTGTCCCAGGCCCTTCTTCATTAAGCCTCTCAGGGGACCCAGTAGCCTGATTGTTTGGTGATGTAGATGTTCAAAGAGGCACAATCACCCAAGGCCTAGGACCCATATATTATTACCCCTTTCTTGTGCTCCCCTCTATTGGACCAAATAGTCACCAAGGCCCCACAATGCAGAGTCAGTCCTCCTTTGGACGAAAGAGAGAACACAATTATTTTGCAATGGTGGCAACAGATTAAAAGGGAGAATCTGTAAACATTAGACAGACCACTAGGCTTACAATCCCCAGCATTCAACATAATGACTAGAAGTTAACATTTTTCTTCTGACAGTTCAGGGTTCCAAGGGTTTCCTACCCCTGATTATTACAAATTTTTGTCAAGTGTGTGTGTGTGTTTGTGTGTGTGTGTGTGTGTGTGTGTGTGTGTGTGTGTTTACAAACCTGTGTGGAGGTTAGAGGACAACCTTAGTGTGTCCTTCTCTTCCTTCCACCATGAGGGCCCTGTGGACATAGAACTTCGGTCATCAGGCTCAGTGAGCTGGCACCTTCACCTTCTGAACCATTTCACCAGTCCAGAGGGTTTTGAGTCTTCTCTCTTCAGCTGACCAAATCAGAAGGATTTGGAGAGATGCAGGTCTTGCATTTGTCTCCTTTAAGCCATAACCCAGGAAAGATGCTTTGCTTCTGCTTTTATTGCAGTGGTAGGAACTGTCTATGAGGTTGCTTGCACCCAGGTAGAAATGGACAGGTGGCTCCTGTGATTAGTATACCTATGTTTTCCACCTATACTGCAGATCCTATTAAAACTTGCTGCTTCTGGAATCATTTTGAGATACAAATTAGCATGCACATCTCCACATTACTTGGAGTTAAATAATCTGTGGTACTCAGAACACAACACCTTAACAAACGCAGGAGGGCATGACATGTTCTTTGGCATGAAGGACGTGGAAGCAGATTTTCTCCTCCTTCTACCATTTGATGTTTGTCTTCTGTCCTTTTAGTTTCTTTTTGTGGCAGTTATAGAGACCAATTCTTCTTCCTCAAGTCGTGTAATGGAAACTAGAGATTATCTTCCTTAAAGCCAGTGATCCTCTGACAGTTCTTCTTTGCTTCCTTGGAGACCTGCCTCCCAAAGGTGACCTGCCTCAAACCTTATGGAAAGAATAATGCACAGAGAAGCCAAAAGAAAGCAAAACGATGGAGTCTTTCTGTTTTCCCACATCAGTTTATTAGCATTTATTTATATTTTGCTTCAGTCAAGTTTCTCCATTCTTCATTGAACATAAGCATAATAGTTTTCCCTATGGTTCCTCATCTCTGAAGTCAAGCCATGTCATGTAAAACCCTGATGTAAAACTGATGAAACTCATGTGCTATGCACCTCTCTTGCTAACCTGTCTTTTGTTATAAGATTGTCAGACATCGTTCTTTGCAATAGCGGAGGAAAGGTATGTCACTTCCCACTCCCACATCTTCGAGGTGCTCTTGCTTGGACCCATGACATCATTTCATTGCATAGGAGCTCCAAAGCAGTCTTATTTGTGAGGGCCTGCATTTGTTACAGACACAAGCCTCTGTCTGAGGGGTCTCCCAGCTCATGGAGAAAGCAGGAAAACAGAACTAGAACTAGGAAAGATAACTAGAACTTACTGCAGAGGTTGGATTGTTGAGGTTTCCTTTCCCAAGGACTTCATCCCTCCAAATTAGTCACTCTTAGCAGAACTGTTGAACTTTTCCACATCCTCTTAATGTTTCCTCTGTCACGAGGACAGTTGTGAACAGTCTAAATGGTACCTTCTGTTCATTGCCTAAATGAAGTATACGCTCTCTTTCATGCTGGCATATGTATGGCACTCTTCCCATTTTCCAACACTGATTCTGGTTTTTCCTTAACTTTATATCCACTCATCATCCCATTTGACTGGGGGCGGAGGGCTGAGTGCTCAGAGCCTGCACTTACCTCACCATCAGATGCAGAGGAGTGAGTGACACAGCCTTACACGTAAATGCTTGTGGAAAGTATATAGCCTGTGATATCAGTTTCTTTAAAACACCTTGTAAACTTTCACTTCTGCAGAACTATCATAAATCTGCCTGATTCAACAGTTTACATGAAGTACCCCACTATTCCAGTTGGAAGTAGAATACATTTTTTTTTTCTTTTTTGCTTGACTGAAGCTCTGTACCATTGGAAGGTACTAAGAATACCATTGATTGAAGCCAAATTTGCTTCCTATCTGATAATCAGACATGGTCAGAGCTCACATGCGTGTCAGTTTATGGAGAAGACCCTGAGGCTGTGCTTTCTGGAGTGTGTTGAGTGCTGAGGAGCACTGAGATGCAGGCAGATGGAGGCAAGCTCCCACACTCAAGTTGCTCAAAGTCACTGGGGAGCTGACAGTCACAGAGAGAAGTTTAGACATTTTGGAAGATCAACCATCTACTTTATTCTGTACCTTTATTAAGGGCCTTTTTTCTGGGGTTCACTCTGTTAGGAGGAGGGTTGAAGAATAAAAGAGTAAAACATATATGAGTTTCCTTTTTCAGCATTCAAAATGGAGTTTGATCCACAGAGAGAAGTCTTGAGAGAAGCATGGTGCAACTTTTATTCCAACCCGGTGAACTCCCTGACTGCTGACTCTGTTATGTGGAGAGGAGTTCCTGGGATAGTGACACATTTATGGGGGGAAGACCTGTCAGATTTGGTGTGAGCATGAGTGGGTTAGATTTGGGTGTTTGCCTGAAGGGAAGTGTTGCAATATGGTAGTTTCATCCAAGTTCATTCAATATGTCACTGAGATCTGAGAAGAATCCACTATAGACCGTGGTTCCAGGCATGCGTGATCTCCTTTCCCAAGAAGGCCAAGGATGTGACTGTAAGGACAGGTATTGGCTAAAGACCCCCAAGACCAAGTTCTCAGCATAAAGGAGATTTATTTTCTCCAAATGGACAAGGGGCAGGGACAACAGACAAAGACAGGAGAAGAGAATTATGGAGAAGGGGATGGGAACAACGGAGAAAGGAAAAGGGACAGGGGCAAAGGACTGCCTCTGGATAGAGAGGAGACAGATTTGGCACACAGGCAAATGGCAGTTTATAAAAATAAAGGCGGAAACCCTGTGTTAGGACGAGGTATTTAATTTTGATGGGGCATGTTAATTAGGTGGCCCAAAGGGGGAGCTTTTGATTGCAGGACCTGGATAGTCAATCTCTAAAGGAGGAAGTACCCAAATAAGGGAATGGACTTTGGTGGATAGCTGTAGGAATGTAATCTAATGGTTTTTAGTATGGCAGAGGGAATAGGGGGGAAGGGCAAGGCTTGCCAGAGCCATGTGCACCATGTTCAGACTGGCTAGAATCCCTCCAGTGACTTCCTGTCAGTACTTGACAGGACTAACAATGAGAAGTCAAACTGAAGACTAGGAAAAGGTGGGATCTACCTTCACTTTTCAGAGAGTTAGGAGAAGAGAATAGGAAATAGATTTTTATGTGAATAGATGCTAAGAAATGAGAGATGGAATCAGCAAAAGACGTGCCATGCAGGGCTCCACTCAAGAAAGTTTCCGGCCCCTGGCCCATGTCCTGCTGGGAAAGTCAGCTGGAAGAATTGGTGAAACAGGAGGGATAAACCTGGTTGTGAGAATTTCATGATAGAGTCTTTGAACATGGTGTAAAAAACATCAGATAGCAAAGACCCAAACATGAAAAGCTCTACAAAGGCACACTAATTAGTTCCTATGTAACTGTGCTTAGATAAAACTATTTTCATTTTTTAAAAAATGGATAGATTAAATTAATAATGTCCTGTGAATCCTAATCATACCCAAATCAAAAAGTAAGTAGAGGTGATGAATAGTCTAAATTTGAGCATCAGCTACATATAACAGCGGCTGAAGAGAGGGCTCAGTGAGTAGGAAATCCCACCATTCAAACCTGAGGACCTGGGATACAGCCCCCAAAGCCATGGAAAAACAGCTGGGCCAGGTAGCACGCACATGTCATTCCAGCTTTGTGGTGGTGGAGCAAGGCAGATTTCTGGGGCTCACTAGTAAGTTCTGTATTAGTGAGAGACCTTGTCGAAAACGGCAAGAACAGAAAGATGATGTCCTGAGAAATACCTCGAGATTGACCTCTGACCTCTAGGTGCATGCTCACACATACATGCACACATATTGACACACACAACCACACACACACACACATAATTTGGCATTGTTATCATTTCTAATAACACAAACAGTATTGCCTTGACAAAAAAAATTAAAAAAACAAATCATGATTCTTTGTTCTAGAAACGGAATACAAGGGTCATTTTTTGTTTGATTACTCTAACATCTGTTCTCTGTCCTCTTTCAATATCCCATTAGGCATTGGTCTCAACATTTCATTAGGAATTCTCTGGAGAGAGAAGTTTCTAGAAACACTTGTTCCTTTCACTGACAGTGATTAAAGCATCATTCATATTTCCCTGCTAACCTGCAATTTCTTGAGACAACAGTAGTTTTCCATCTTTACCTCAGAGGCATTTATTGTCATTTCCCCTCTAAATGACCTCAATGACTGAAGGAAACTCTCAGTGACTTGAAATTTCATGAGTGCTCCACAGACTCAAATATTTCCTTAACCTTCTTCACAACATACCAAAGAAGGAATGGTTTCCTCCCACACCCTTTCCCTCCCTTTAATGAAAGTTCTGGGATAGTGTTAGAGTAAGGCTTTTGGCTACTGTGCCTAGTGCTCTGAGTGTGAAAGCCTCTAGATCCTGGAAATGACATTGTGTATGGAAAGAGAGCTGGCGTATTAGACCCCTAGCTCACATCTTCAGTCTCATATAATGGCATGCTGTGTATTTTTAGATAGGATACATCACTTCTTTGGTTTTAAACTTTTTTATTTATTTTGTTTTTAAGGAGGAATTAAAAGGTTTTAACTAGTGAGTAAGATACCTTGCATATATAGTAAATGACAGTAACTGTTGTTTACATTTAGTATTTTATGCTCTTTTTGAATATAAAGATATTTAAAATTTATTTGTTTATGCATGGTTTCACACCTGTCATGATGTGAGTGTGTGTATGTATGTGTTTCTGTGCATTTGTATGTGAGTGTGTATGTGTGTGCCTAAGTTAGAGAATATCTTGAAAGAATTAGTTCTCTCTTTCTACCATCTTGCATCCTGGGGAAGAAAATCAAGTCATAGTCTTAGCAGCAAGCACCTTTACCTACTGACCTGTCTTGCCAGCCCCTTTCTCTTGACTGGTTAGTGGCTGTCACTTGCCACTTTAGTTGCATGACAGGGTTGTAGAATTTAGGAAGGTGGGCTGCAGAGCACTGGAACCCCCCTTTGTGTCTCAGCCTCGAAGAGTCAACTGATACTTTCAGGGTACAGAGAAGAGAGTCCTCAGTCACACATTTGCAGGTAAGAAGTAGCTGGAATCATTGACATTTTAGCTGCTTTAAAATATAATAAAAATAACAGAAGGTAATCTTGTTTCGTGTGCCGTGAAACTTGTTTGATTATAAGAGAAATCCATCCTTATGGAACATTTGCCAAATCCTTTTATACAGAGTGAAAAGTTCAGGCCCATCCTCCGTTTAACAAAGCATATGATAATGTAAATACTCACATAGTAACCCACCACAATACTCTTTAAAAACACGAGACATTGTTAAATAGTGTAAAAATGCAAAAGTATTCTTATGCTAAGCTACTATGCTAAGCACATTGGAACATGACTGTTGATTACTAAAATAATATCCGTGTTGATATTGAAATGTTCATTTTATTAACATTCATGATCTATAAAATCTTAAATCTCACAGTATTTTAAGATAAGATAAAGGTATAACATCTATAGTAAATGACTGGTCTAATGTTACTTTTTAGTATATGATCTAAGGATGATCTTAGATTTTGAGCCATTTAGAAATAGTAATAGCAGTAAAATAACTGAAAGATGGTTTCTTTTGTATTTGCGAATTTGAGATAACTGGTAAATATGGTTTCACTTCAAAAAAATGGTAATATGCGTTGCTTGGAACAGACCTATATCCCCAAGGAAGGTTTTTTTCAAGGGAAAATGAGTGCAAATGAAATTTCTTCTGTGAAGATGATGTATTCATTTTCACCCTTCACTTCTGATCTGGAAGAGTGAGCTAAGTGCTCTTGTGAGCACAGGACCTTTATCTTACCTGCTTTCCATTTAAATGCCAATATCTAAAACAGTAACCAAAATGTGTCAGTTCTTAATAAGTACTACTTCTTAAAACTATGCTAGAGAAAAGCTAATGGCTTTTGGAGGCAGGTGAACCCGGCCCATACTCCTGGAAGACCTGTGGCTGACATGACAGATGCTGTGAGAAGCAGCAGCTTCCATGAGGAACTATGTTTGTGCTAGCTCAGCAAGCAGGCCAAATGGCCAGAATCATTTGGCCAACACAGAACAGACTCTATATATTTCAGTGCACCTTTTCTTTCCTTTTGGTATTCTTTGTCTTACTAATTTTCTTTTTTTAGTTTGTTTTTATTTTTTCCTGTTTTTATTTTATTTTATTTTGAAAGAGTAAGATCTCAAAGTTGTGTAAGGTAGGAAGACAGGATATGGAAAGAGTTGGAAGAGGGAGGAAAGATTAGTATCAGATATGTTGTGGAAAGAAATTTTTAATAAAAATTTTAAAAAAGAATTTAATTTCAAAGTATCATCAACAATATTCTTCTTTAAAAATTTTTTTAAATTATTATTCTATTTTATTTACATTGATGTTCTGCCTCCATGTATGTCTATGTGAGAGTATCAAATTCCCTGGAACTAGAATTACAGACAGTTGTGAACTGCCATGCAGGTGCTGGGATTGAATCTGGGCCCCTTGGAAGAAAGGCCAGTGCTCTTAACCACTGATCCATCTCTCCAGCCCCAAGAATACTCTTCTAATGTATAAATTTACTAAATTCATCTCTTTGTATGCCTTTCATCTGATCTGGTGTCAATCTCTAGGTAGGCCCAGAGATGTATATCTTAGAAGGTCCTTTGAGGAGGGTCCTTCCCTTCCAGCTGTAGGGGCTGAGTCAGTGGCTGAGTGTCAGCAGTATCCCTTCACATTAGCTGCAGAGCTGTGCGGAGAATGCCCTGGGTAGGCTAGCCTGTATTTAGTGACTGGTGAAGGCTACCTCAGTCCCTGTGGGATAATTCCAATGGGCATGGTTCAGTCTTGCTCCTTTCTTCTTGCTAGTCCATTGGAAGCACTCATCTCTATAAAAAACAAACAAAACAACAAAAAACTTGCATGACAGTTTTCTCATTAGCATCAGTCACTAGATAATGTTTCTGCAACTCATTTTGAAATGTCCCTTCCCCATCCTCCTGGAGAAACTCCATAAAATTTTGTTCCTGTTGTTTTTATTGTTGTGGGAATACTTAATCTGTGTTCTACGTGGCTGACCAAAATTTAAGTGCATAATATAATAAATATACGCAATGCTTCCCAGAAAAATCTCTAAAACTGTTTGCGTAAAGAAAACTTTACAGCTATAGAAGAGCAACTTCTCATTTCACTCAGCTTTTAGAAACCACCATTCTCCTCTCTGCTTCTGTGATTTTAACTGCCCTAGATATATCCTGTAAATGCAATCATGCAATATTTGCCTCTCTGTGTGAGGCGTTTATATTCTCTGCACCTTACAGAAGAAAGGGTTCATTCAGCTCACAGCTCCAGACAGATAAGAGTCCGTTGTGGCAGAGAAAACTGGTAGCAAGCAGCAGATATAGGAGCTTAAGCGGAAATCAAAGGCTCACCTCTTGAGCTGTAAGAAAGGAACAGAGAGAGTGAATTCAAAAGTTTAAACTCTCAAAGCCCACCTCAAGTGACTTCTTCCCTTCATCAAGGCCAGCCCTCCCAAACCTTGCCAAAAAGGACCAATGGGAGCCCTTCTCCTTCAAACCACCACAATGTCATGTATTGGTTTCCTGTGCTGGATCAGGCCTTGTCTTTGGCTCACTTGCTTGTTTTGCTGGAATCCATCCTCTAATAGTTTTCAACGAAATGTAGGTCGGATTTTGACGGTTAAGATCTTGTATACAAAACAAAACAAACAAAAAAACCTGGCTTTATTTGCCATTGCATTTGATTGATAGCTGAATAATTAAGTTTCAGAGTAAAACATTTTTTTTCTCAGAATTTTAAAGGTATTACTCAATTTTCCTTTGGTTCCAAAATTCCTGTTTATGACGTTGATACTAATACAGTTCTTGAACTTTTATGTGAATACTGCAAGCTTTTTATAAGCTCAATTACTCTTGCCTTTTTTTCCCTGCTATTTGGAAGTTTCACCCTCTTCCAGCTTAGAATTCTGTTGGTTTATGGCTACATATCGAGGCTCAGTACACCTTCTCAAAATCAGCTGCTTTTAGCCCTTATCTTTTCCCTTTTGCCCTTATTAATGACTTAAGACAAAAGAAAGGAAGATAGACCAAACAAATTATTGTGGTGACTAATGGCATTAGCCTTGGGAACGAAGAGACCAGGGGTTAAAAACATGCATTTAGCCTGATATCTCAAGGGAAGGGGAGATTGGAGTTCTTTAAAGGAAGAGGTGCGCTGCTGAAGCTGAGGCATCCCTCTTTCCCTCCCTCCCTCTCTCCTTACTTTGCCTCTCTTATGCACAAACTGAACACTCTACACCCCATCGAAGGCTTATGAAGTTGCCACATTAGTGCCTTTGTGTTGTGGCACATTTGTGCCACGTAGTATTGGCTGAAGGCTGAAGGTAGACCTGCTATGTCCCAATTGAAATCCCGCGCAAGCTGTGGCAAGAACTGAGCAACTGTCGTCACCAGCAAGAGCCACAGTTGTGTTTATGGTTAGTTATGCACCTGTGAGTTTAAGATGCACACTTAGGATGCCCACCTTTGGTGAGTGTGGAGCGCTGGAAGTCTCTCTGGGGAACAGAAACACACAGGGAAATAAGTGAAACCACACTCATGATCATTCTTACCCACTGTTTCATTTTCTTATGGGAATGAGGACATCGAAAGGAGAGCCTTTGGGATTAAGGATCCCTGGGGTGAGGGGTAGGAACAGATCCTTGTGAATCAGCTGCCTAACTGCACCTTTCAGAGTCAGAAAGGCTTTCTATATTGGATCCTGTCAGGATTATGTGCCCCACTATGTGAACTTTGAGAAACACAACTCAAATCTGATTTCTTGTTCTATGTGTTGTAATGACAACAGCATGTACTGGGTGAAAGTGTGACTCTTTGATTCCCATGGATTGTCCATTTTCTATTGTGGCCATCGTGGTGGGCTGCAATGCTCTAAATGCTTTGTCAGTTAAGGTAGGTGACTTTACATAAGACATATGGTTGTTATTTGTAGTATGAAAATGATACGGGTTTCTTTTGTGTTGCTATAAATGAATTCATGTGTGTACAACCAAGAACACCCCAGTTCTTATGTATGTATTCTAGGGCCATATTTTCTTAAAAACATCTACTAGGCCATCAGGTTTCTATGAAATTTTGTGTTCAGATGGATTTGAATGGTTTCCTCACACTGAGTTCTCAAATTAAGGGTCGTCTACAGAAGGTGGTATGAAGGGTGAAGAAGGGAGGATTTTATAACCTGAGTGAACTGAAGCAAAGAAAACCTGAGTCTATGGATAAGAACTGCCAGGTGAAGCAAACATTAGTGGCATCAACAACATTTAACTTGAGATTGGCAGTGGAGGGATGTCCCTGAGAGCTGGCACTAGGCAGTGTGGCTCTGGACATGGGAATCTGCATGGGCAGGCTCACTCATCCGAACACAGAGGCACACCAAAGTGGGAAAAGCGGTCTTTTCGTTCCAATGATGTCATCAAGTGTACAGATGTTTCCATTTAATGTAATAGCACTTGACAGTAAAGTCGCACTTGGTATAACTTAACAAGTGACAGGAAATTGGGCAGAGCTTCAGATGCCTAATTCCCGAAAAATAATGAAGCACTGACTAGCAGTTTTTGAGTTAAACTCTGATGTCTAAAATTGCTAGGAAGGCTTGTGCTCATGTACAAAGTGGTGGCCCAAAGAATTCAATTTGGCTACTGGGGACTTAATGGAGATCTATCTCAGGATGCCTGTTCTAGGTCAGATGCCAAACTGAAGGATGGAGTTTCGGACTGGAAGCTCTTCTTCATAATGGCAAAGGACAAAGGGCTGATCAGCAGAGGGCCCACAAGGTTCCCCGTGCTCCAGACTTATTCACACTAGCGCTGGCTTTCTGCACCAGCTAAGTAAAACATGATGATCCTGTAGCTCATTTGAATGGATTCAATTACGATTGTATCTGTCTGTCTGATGAGAATGTTGCAGCTATTGACAGATGTTACCAGAATGCCTCAGCAAAGGAGATACAAAACATTATACATTTTGTCTTGAAGAAAAACCACAATCAAATTATAATCATCTAAAAAAGTTGTTAGCTTTTAACTGTAGATCTTGCTGTGTAACTCTGTCTGGTATGGAGTTTACAATCCCCCTGTTTCAGTTTCCCTAGCTGAACACCAACTGAGTTAATTGCACTTTATAGAAGCTTGCATTTTTAAAGATAAAACAGTGCATTTTCCATTTATTGAAAGTATTATTTAAAAAATAAATTACACTGATTAATTTTTAGGTGCATGTATGTATCTGGGCACGTGATACTTGTGGAATTGATTCTTTCCAGGAGGTTAGTCCTTGTGATCAAACTCAGGTTGTCAGGCTGGGTGGCAAGTGCCTTCAACTACTGAGCCTTTTCTCCAACCCAGAATTATTATTTTTCGTTTTCCTATTAAACAACACACAATACTAAATAGTTTTGTTTTAGAGGAGAGGCTGTTTTTATGTGACAGAATATCCAATTATGCAATGAATAGTGATTTTTTAGTCGGGTATTTACAGATGGGCATACTGTTGTGAATAAGAATAAGGTGGGCTAAAAAAAACTAAGTAACAAGGAATGCCCTAGGGAGGATGCTTAATTCTCATTAAGAAGGTGTTGCACCCACCTCGCCAGCAAGGAAGACGCTACAACAGGATTCTTCTGAAGCACGCTTTATTGGGGATACATCATACTATTCAGCTTCGCAGCTAGCGGTAAAAGGCAGGCGGAAGACCCCGAGCTCCGGACTGATGCTGCTTAAATAGGACTTAAGACGGCGTGTACTTCCATGATTGGTCCGTGTCTCAAACCCTCATTAGCATAACCCCTGGCGGGCTATGCACATGTGCACACGAGTTGTTTACCACTGCCGTGTCCACGAAGAACCGGCGCCATCTTGTAATGGCGACTGCCGGCTCCTGACAGAAGGGCAAATAGAATAGCACAGGAAGTAGTTGAAGAGAGAGAGGATGGGGGCCTACCATAGATGTCCTCTGAAACATTCCACCCAGCAGGGGATCAAAGCAGATGCTGAGACTCACAGCCAAACTTTAGGCAGAGCACAGAGAGTCCTATGGAAGAGTTGGGAGATAGAAGTGCCTGGAGGGGACAGGAGCATCACAAGAAGACCAATAGGGCCAATGAATCTGGGTCCATGGGGACCTCTGGAGACTGATGCTCCAACCATACATGGAGAGGACCCAGACCCCCTGCTGAGATGTAGCAGAAAGGCAGCAGAATCTCCATGAAGATTCCATAGTAAGGAGAGCAGGGGTTGTTTTTGACATGGACTCTGTTGCCTGCTCCTCGATTCCTTTGCACTGACAGCCTTGCCAGCACACAGAGGAAGAGGATGCATCCAGTCCTGATAAGACTTGATAAGCTGGGGTCAGTTGGTAGGGAAGAGGGTTACCTCTTTCTGAGGACTGGGGGAGGCGAAGAGAGAGGGGTTAGGCAAGGGAGCGGGCTAAGATAGCGATGTAAAGTGAATAAATTAAAGAAAATTTTAAAAGGAGTAATGCTATTGCTGGTGCAGGAGCTGTAGCAGAAGGGTAGTTATCAGCAGAGTTACAACAGAACCTGAGAAACCTATGCATGCCCCCAGACCTAGCTAGAGAATGAATCAGCAGTGAATATAGTTTGCATGCAGTGGATACAGGAACTAACACATGAAAAGTGAACTGAAATTCAAAACCTTTCCCTTCCATTTGAGAAATTTGGTGGCCACATTTCCTCTGTAAGTTTTCAATCATATTGTGTGCATTACATCCCTAGGTGCATTGAAAAATGATGCTGGACTTGGAATGTGGAGCATCTACACAGGCTGGGAACTGACTTCAGCTCAGCTGAAAGGTTTTATAATGAAGCTAAGACCAAGCAGTTGGTTAGATAAAACCAAATTTTAAATGTCATTAGCCTGATTTTAAGAGCCAAACCCTTTATTGCAATGTTTTTCAGCTGAACGGATTCACGTTACTGCAGCATCCTGTAAAAAGAATCTCTTCCTCTGAGGAAGCAGTAAGATCATGCATTACTGATGTGTAAAACCACATCGGTTTGCATTGCTTTGAGCCTCTGGAATTAGTCATTTAACATCCCAAGGAAAAGTTAAACAGTGCCTCCCATTAAGGAGGAAAATGAAATGGTCCCACATCCTCCTAGAAGAAGAAAGGGCAGAATTTACAAGGAGTCTATGTTCTCTTTGCAGCCTAGCCACTGACCTTCCCAGTAGCCTTGGAGAAGTCCCTATCCTTCTCTCACCTCTTTTATTCTGTTTGTAAAATGGAAAGCTGAGACCATGTTCAAAACACAAAATGGCTTCCTAATCCAGTCCTGCAAAGCAACCAGGCTCTGGAACAAAGCTAGACTTCACTCAAGTCTTCATTGTTATTAACCAGCTGTATTTCTGGAGCAAGCGATTTAAATTCATCTATTTTTAAATCAAGCTACTCTCCCCCCCAAAATCAAGTTGCTGAAGGTCATAAATCTTATTCTCTCACTTACTTGACCAAGAGGCAAGCATTGCCATGAAGCCTGCTTAAGAGTCTTAACGCTTGCTGGCTTTGCTGTCAGAAAGGAACAATGGGAAACACACATAGAAAGATGACAAGACTGTCTTCACACATGGAAAGCATTTTAATATAATCACAAGAGAGACAGTGCCCTGTAAGTGGCTATGAGCTTGGGTGTATCATTCACCAGAGACACTTTCTTAATGACAACTTAGACCACATCCAGGTCATAAATGAACATACTATATTTGTAGTTCATTTTTAAATTAGCATATAAACTAATAGGTTTCTTCTTGGCATTGCCATATATACTTTGTTCTTATTTATTCCCCTTCACTGCACCCCTTAGTTCCCTTTGTTTTTATGTCACCTGTGCCTGTGCTATATCTCACAAGCAAACCACTTGAAAGAGACCATGTCAATAAATAAAGACGCAACACAATAACACACACATCCCTGGGACAGGGTGTCTGAGGGTAGTGTTTGAAAGCTAACCTTGGTATCTGAGCCTCAAGGGATAAATAAAGATTGAGGGTGCTAAAGAAAAATATATATAACATGGGTTAAATTTAACAAAGTTTATTTGAGCAAGAAGAAGGCCCTGGAACTAGGCAGCATTCCAGACCAAGCTGGTTCTGAGTTCCTCACTCCACCACATGTGCAGACTGTATTTATAGTCAGAGAAAAAGAGGTGACATACAAAAATATGCCTGCAGTTGGCATTTGCCTTCGGTGAGCATGGTTTAGTCAACTGGCAGCCTATGACTGGCTGAGATTCAGTTGCCTGGTGACTGGAGTGTCTACTTTTAGGTCACCTTATAATTTGTTTGCACCTCAAGCTGGGGGTACAGTTCACCATATATGGAGGTCCCTTGGAACATATTTTATTACCCAAGTACAGAGACAATCTTAGACCAAATCCAACATAGTTTTGTCAGGGTCTGCTTTGTTTTCAAGCCTCTGCTGCCTGGAAGGGAAGAAGAACTTCCTTGCTGCTTCAGTGCTGTCTTTCACCACCAGAAGTTCTGTGGTAATCAATACACCCGTTTCACTTAGAGTTACGGAGAAACAATTGGAGAGTATGATTTATTTTAAATCATGTTTTTTTCTGAAGTAAAGGTGCCTTTAGCATTACAAGACAGCAACATATAATTTTGAATCAGAATGCGTGAGAGCTGGAAAGAAATCCCATGCCATAAAATGCGATGAGTCACAGGCAAGAGATAAAGATGGCGAGAGTCTAGCTGCCTGAATTGTACAGAAAATGAAAATAATACGGTAAGAAGGGTGGGAGTGCTCAGAGTGGGGCTCAGGCAATGATGCACTGCCTTAAATGACCCCTTCATTTTACATAGACGAATTTACTTCGTGTGTTGCGTGTGTGGGGGTGTACACATGTGGCAAGCATATGGAAGTCAGAGGACAAGTAGTAAAATTTGTTCTCTCCTACCATGTGGGTCTGGGGGATTGAACTCAGGTCCTCAGGCTTGGGAACAAATGATTTCATTTTTTGCATTATCTTATCTCCCCCTATATGATGTATTTCATGTCCTTAGAAGGTTAAATAATGAAACAGAAGTAAAGTTTTAGATAGGAATTCAAGACAGCCAGAACAATACTGTCTCTACAGCAAAGTGAGGTAACCAAAGAAGAGTGATAGGTTGGGCTAATGGTTTTAACCCAAATACTCGGGAGGCAGGGGCTGGAGGAATGATTTGAGCTCTATTCCAGCCTGAGTCACAGTGAGACACTCTTTCAAACAACCATGCTTCCCTCCTCCCACCTTCCGAAACAGTAATCCTTCCTCCAAAAAAGAAGAGCAAAACCAATTTGAATAAAATTCTTATTCTTTTCAGACATCTAGCCTTGCCTTGAGATGGCCCCAAAGAAAGTAACAAGCAATTCCTGGACATCAAGATTAGGAAAACAGTCTCTACCCATATCTTATTTCTACTCTCCTGAGGATACATGGAGTAGGGCTTTTCTTCTCATAGATAGACTCTGAACTCCGTGGCATACTTCGGCAAGGTGCATCCATTTTCTTATGATGCTTTGAACGGAGTGGGGCATGACATGGCTTAAAATTGCAGCTTCTAAGTACACAGTTGCCAAGACAAGATATGGGGCCATTCTGTTCAACCCCAAAGCACACAGGGGAAAACAGTTTGGATTTGTCATATGGTTGTGTTATATTACGGTAAAGGTACCTTTTAAGAGTCCCATTTATCCCATAAGGACATTGGCCTTACCAACTCTTTCCATCTTAAAAGTTTCCAAGCTTAGGGTGGATCTCTGGGGTTCTGTGGAAGTGCTGAGGGAAATATGGAAGGACCTGGAGGGGACAGGAACTTCACAAGAAGACCAACAGAGACAACCAACCTAGTCCCAAGAGTGTTTATAGAGACTGAGACATCAACTAAGGAGCATGCATGGTCTGGACCTAGGCCCACTGCACACATGCAGCTTATGGTCTGCTTGGTCTTCATATGGGTTGCCTGGCTAGCGGAGGTCTGGGGGCTGTTTCTAACATGGACTCTATTGTCTGCTTTTGGATCACTTCCCCCTGGCAGGACTTTCTTGCCTGGCATCATGGGATGAAGATATGATGTTCAGTCCTGAGGAGACTTGATGTGTTGGGGAAGGTTGATACAGGATGCGGGGGGAGGGGGGATCTCCTTTTCTGTGGAGAAAGGGAGAAGGCAAGGGGGAAATGGGACTGGCAGGAGAGGGGGAGGGGAACTCTTGGGATGTAAAATAAATAAAAAAGAAAATAAACAATTAAAAAAAAGTTTGCCCGATCATCCTAAGTGAGGTATCCCAAAAGCAGAAAGAAACATATGGTATATACTCACTTATATAGACCTATAGGATAATCTACACACCTAGGGAGGATATACAGGAAGGAGGACCCAGGTTGGTATGATCAATGCTC
>CM053763.1:81119764-81173870 GCA_028658305.1 Pachyuromys duprasi
GAGGAGGAGGTCCTCCCCCTTTGGTGGACTTGGAGGGGGCAGGGAGGAGATGAGGGAGGGAGGGAGGAGGCTACTCTTGGGATGCAAAGTACCTAACCTGTGATTGATACAAAAATAAATAAATTTAAAAAAAATAAATAAATTAAAAAAAAGATTATTTGTGAAAAACTCTAAGCATGGTTAGACAATATTCTTGATTCCTAAAAAGAAAAAAAAAAGTTTGCCAGTTAGACAAAGAAACCCAGGGGACGTCTGCTGAGTCGTGGCTCTTTCCAAACACAGTGCAGGTCAGGATGGCTAGACTTGTATAACAGTATTCAAGGAAACAGAAAATAGAAGGACTTATACCTGGTCTGATGCAATTATTCCTAATTAAAGCTAGCTGTGAGGAAGAACGATGGTTTCTCCTACCTTCTAGCACACCTTTCCTTGAGCAAGCACCCCCCCCTTCAGCAGCCTACATCTGCACACACATTGAATGATTGGTGGCAAAACAGCTTCCTCTACTCAACTTAGTTTCTGGAGAACCAGGTGCTTGTTCAAGTAGCTGTGATACAATGTAAGGTCCATGTGTTTAGTCTTCATCCACTGTTCTTACTAGTGACAAATCTAATGGGAACCCCCAAACCACTGGTAAGATGGCTCATTGAGTAGAGTTGCCTGCTGCCAAGCTTGATGACTAAGTTTGGTTCTCAGGACCCACATAACGGGAAGAGAGAATCAACTCCCATTGATTGTTTTCTGACTTTTATACATGTGGTTCTAAACATGAATCCAACAAATAAGTAAATACACAAATAGAGCAAATTTTTGAAATTAGGTTGCCTTTTGAGAATGTGGCTTAAGACGCATACCATACTAGGTTCACTGGTCAACTTGTCTTCATTGACCTTGGATGGTCAGGATGGGCATGATGAAGAGTGAGGAGATCTCTTCTCCCATGTGGTTAGTAAGCTTCACGCTCTTATCAATGCACACACAGAGGTCTACCCCAGGGAGAAATCTCTTACACAATTTGCTTTCTACTAGGAGGATTTTGGAGCCCTCCTATCTCCGTCTTCTCTGTCAAGGAACACATGGCCAGCTGGTGATGACAATGTTAAGGAAGATATTGGGAGTTTGCTTTGCCTCTTCCATTGGTACTTTTTTATATTCCAGGGCAAAAACTATTTATGCCTTTTGATTAAACTGTGACTACTCCATTTTGAGGTCCTGGGTCTTAAACTCCTTTAGCATGTTTGCTGCAGACTGAAACAGTAGGAGAGAGAGAGTGGATTTAGTATTTCTGGATGTGTGTGCCCTCCTTGGTAATAGCCGAGTTTCCTGAGAATCCATCTTTCCTTTATACACCACTTATATGTAACTCCTGTCCAACTGAAAAAACAGTAAGCATCAAACACTGATGGGAACACATTAGTGGTGAAACCACCAGTGATAGGACATTTTGGATTTCTAACAATCTTGAGGAAGAGATTTTCCATGAATAATGGTATACCTAATCCTGGACACCTGAGTACATCCCAACCCAAAGACATGCCTGCAAGACATCTTGATCCCAGGCACATGCCGATCTCCAGAGACAGCCTTTCTGGGAAATAGAGGACTATGCCTCCCTACTCATCTTTATAATAAGCATAGTCCTTGCCTAGATACCATGGATACCATAGTAGCTTTAGAGAAGCTGGTTCTTGCTGGGAGTGCAATAGGAATTCAACAAGAATAACATGTGAAATTTCCCAGCAGAGTGGAATGAATCTCATATGTTTATTGCTTCTTTTTAAGTTGCCCATAGAGTTCATTTCTATACCCAAAACCTTTTAGTCTCTTTTTTATTTGCATACACAATAAAGCCCCTTCCCATCCAATCTTATTGTACCAGAGTCTTTTTTATGAATGAGTGTGTCTGATCATTTTAACCCTACCTCTCTCTCATTTCAGTGTCCCTAGCCCCTCCATTCCAGTCCCTCCATTTTAGCTTTCTCTACAACAGCACTTCTACATTGCAGCTTTATTTGCCTCCTCCTTGGTTACCCCTACCACATGCTCTCTTATCCTTGTGTGTGCAACATGCCATACCGTGTCCATTTCCTATAAACTGAACTGTTTCACTGAAAGACTGAGCCTTGCTGGTGATTAATATCTAATGCCCATCAGAGAGAATCAATATACTTTTGCTTAATAAAACACGAAGCCAGATACTAGTTCTCAACCTTCTTAATGATGTAATGCTTTTAATATAGTTCCTCATGTTGTGGTGACCCCAACCATAAAATTATTTCATTGCTATGCCATAACTGTAATTTTGCTACTTTTATGAATCATAATGTAAATATCAGATATGCAGGAGATCTGATATACAACCCCTGTGAAAGGGTGGCTTGAACCTCAAAGGAGTTAAGAACCACTGAACTTGGGATGATGGTCTCAATATTTTCAACCATCTTCTTCATTTCTATGGAGACTTCCAACAAATAAAAACATAAGACTTCATTTTAAACTCTGTGTACAGTGAAGACACTTTCCTTTTATTTTTCTCACAGATAGGTAATGAAGGACAGAAGTTACACAGGAAACAGGACACAGAGATATAAACCTGCCTAATTCAATTACATATTTTAGTTGGCTGACAGGGTCCCAGGAGAGGCGAGGGTGATGTAGGAGGAAACTTCTTCCCTTTTCCTCGTGAAGAGAGAGAAATGAGGAGAAGGACAGAAGAAGCAAGAACAAATGCCTACTTGCCACATAACATAAAACCTATCCTGAAGAGAATTTTTAGTTGGGGAAATGCTAAACTGAGGACTGGACTCATAAATAGTTTTCTAAAAAGAAAAAAAAACAGAAAAGAAAAAGCAGAAAGCAGAGACAGGCAAATCAGAGCAAAGATTACAAGTTCTTGGCTTTGAAGGGGAAAGGCAGACTACAGCAATTTGATGGAGAAGTCATGTCGTAGCTTGAGGCAGACAACACAGGATTTACAACCCCAAGAAGGGAGAGACTAAGGATGGTCCCTGAGGTGGGGAATGAGGCACTGTTGGAAGTTACAGAATCCCAGCTTGAAGGTCTTCATCTCATATGCTCTATGTGGTTCAGTCCTTAGTATAGCAATTCTATGAAGTAATTCTTTTGCTTTGCACTTTACAAGTAAAATTCAGCTCTAACATTATAACTAAGGACAGAGATTTTGTTCAGCTGAATAATGGCACAGATAAGATTTGGACAATGCTCTCATCTTCCACATCTCCCTCACTTCCCACAAGACCCCCTTGCCTTAGTTATTAGCACTTGGCATTGAACCCCAACGCAGGGAATCACAGTAGAGCTTACTGCATTACTGGATTAAATGTCTGTTACTTTAATCCACTCATAGTATTTGGGCTTCTCTCATTCTAAATGCATTGCTCTTTTCTCACTGAGCTTCTCTGTGGCTCTTCCCTGTGGTTTCAGCCAAGGTGAGCACCTCCGTTTGGATTTTAGGTGGGAACGGTGCATAGCATTCAGGTGTGTGTGTGCATGTGTGTGTGTGTTTGTGTGTGTGCGTGTGTTTGTGTGTGTTTGTGTGTGTGTTTGTGTGTGTTTGTGTGTGTGTGTGTGTGTGTAGACCAGAGGTTAATCTCCAGTGTCTTTCTCTGGTATCCACTATATTTTAGATAGAGGGTATGTCATATGTGGACTCATGAGTAGGCTAGGCTCTCTGGCCAGGGATCCCCATCTTTCTCCACCTCCCTAGCACTGGGATTACAAGTTCAAGAAACAGCATAAATGCTGGAGCTGGAACTCAGGCAGCCCCTCAAGCTTGCCAAGCAAGTACTTACTGAGCTAGCTCCTCTGTCCTGCCCTGGGGATGCTAAAATCAGTGAAGGCAAACTTCATTTCAGAAGTAGTACCTGGCGCTATTCTTTTCTCAAAGCTGACTCAGAGAAAATGAGGAACTGCACCCAGACTACCATGATACCCTCTACATATGCTGTGGTTGTCGTCTGTCTCCCTATCTGGGTGGCTTAAGGGTTCAGGGTCTCTCCTAAGTTTCAGTCATAGATGTGTCTTTGGTGCCCAGAAGGATCCTAGCCACAGCAGATAGTCAACCAATGTTTGAATGAGGAAGTGAATATTATCACCTCTGCCTTTCATTCTCTGAAGGGGTTCTGGGAAGGTTATTGCCCTCTCTGAGTGTCTCATTTCCTTTTAGAAAACTAAGACTTAAGGGTGATTTCTTGTGGGGTTAGGGTTAAGGTGGCACACAGACACTCCATTCAGCTTAAGTCTAAACCCATAATAAATCTATGTAAATACTGATTTCTTTCAATCTCCAGTGGGCAAAACTGTAACCAGGCTTTTGGGCTACTTTATTGGGTTCCTATATCTACCACCCCTCTCCACTCCAATCCTTTCCAACCCCCAATACTAGGTAGGTTACAAGCGAAAGGGGGCATAGACTTCTTTTGACTACTTCCTGCTAATTAGGGGCACTGAACTCCTTGCAGCAAATCCAGTCTTTGTCAGAGTAGCAGCAACTAGCAATCCGGTAAACAGCAATCCAGCAAAAACAAAAGGCAGCAGCTGCAGGGACCAACCGGGAGAGGAGAGGAACAGCTGCCACATGTCTTCTGCCTAAGACAGATCATATTTAGCAGCTGTGGACAATCTGAAGTAGCCCCATATCCCACACATGGAATTAAAACAAAATCATATTCACATAGCATAACTTTTTACTTTTAAGAAACCAAAATTCTCACCACACAAAATAGCTTCTAATATTTAACACAACACATAAGAAAAATTTATGTTAAAGGGTATCTGTGTAGCTTGAAGATATCCCACACAGTGCCGTTTCTTGTCCCAATGCAGGGCAATACTGAAGTTCCTTCCATTAAAAAAAATATATATATATATATATATATATATATATTATGTACATTGGTGCTGTGACTGCATGTATGTCTGTATGGGAATGTCAGGTCCCCTGGAATGGGAATTATAGGTAGCTGTGAGCTGCCATGTGGGTGGAAGTTGAACCTGGCTCATCTGGAAGAGCAGCCAGTACTCTTAACCACGGAGCCATCTCTCCAGCCCCCGCCTTTTAAATCCCAGAATTATTGAAAAATTCTGGAAATGGGGCAAGCTTTAATATCCCAGTTGGGGCGTGGGAGGCTGCAACTACTAGCTGAGCCTTCAAATAATGGAACAAATGAGATGTGGACTCAGCTGGGGGAAATACTCATATTTCTTGTGAGATTGGCAAAATAATGTGCAAGCCTCCCGTGCACTTGACCTGTTAACAGCACTTAGACAGATTTATCAGCTGAAAATTTTGCACCAAGAAAAAAATAGCCATTATGGAAAAGAATATATAATTTTCTTGGAAAACTAAATGTAGAACTGTCCTACAGTGTAGCAATGCCATGTCTTTATGTAACAAAGGAATTGAAAAACATGTGGGAAAGAGACATATAAGCTTACTTGCTTATATGACACTATTCAAAATAGCCTAGATACGGCTGTACCTTGTGTCTGTTATTAGTGAATGAATGAAAAAATGATATTTACATGTAATGGAGTACTTTTTCACCTCAAAAAAGGGGGGCAATTCCTCCATTTGTGACAGAATAGCTGATTTTACGCATGTGTGGAATCTAACAAAGTTCAACCCACAGAAAATAAGAGTGGCGGCAACCAGAGTTAAAGGAGTAAATGTTGGTCAAAGAGTGTGAAGTTTCTATTAGACGGGAAAAATGAAATTTAGTGATCCTTTTTGTGGACTATTACAGTAACTACTATTCATTCCACAATTGTCTTAAAATATCAAGGATGTTAAGTATTATCAAGACAAAATGACGAGTATTTGAGGTGATAAATTTGTTAAATGGACTGAGTTATTCATACCATATTGAACATGCAAAGTCAAAATGTCACATTGTGCACCATAAATATATAACTATTATAAGTTGATTCAAAATAAAATTAAACAACCTTAAAAACTCACTATTTTTCTCTTCATTTGAACATGAACAGAAAGAGTTCTTATTAATAAAATAAAAATCAAACAAACTGAGTAGGAGGTTGACCAGTCTGTCCTTTGTGGCCAGCAGCATGGATGTATGAGTTTTCCAGGGCCTGGTACTTTGTGGGTGAATGGCTTCAACTGGGCTGCTAGGCTCAGTTTCCAGAGCCTGGACTGCAGGAAAAAAAGAGAACAACACACCCTTAATTAACACCATAACAAAGCCCTTCCCAGAGTGCTCTGGGCTCTCTTCCCTGTGCATTGTTATGAGATCATTTGCTTGGAAATGTATTGTTTGAAAAACTAGATGAAGTTAATTTTGAAATACCCCAGATTGAACTGATGGCTATGAGTCAGGGTACTGAGCCGTAGGTTTCCACAAGACAGGCGACAGAGAAGGGAATTCGGACTTAAGATGAGAGTCCATACTCTACAGCTAACAGGCTGTGTGACTTTATGAAAATCTTTGACTCTCCAAGGCTCTTAGGAAGCCGTGAGGAGAATGCAATGAGAATAATTGTGAAATGGTATTTATCAATTTTTAAAGTTTAGTGCCTGGAGATTCGGCTCAGTGGTTAGAAGCACACACTGCCCTTGTAGATCAGAGTTTGGTTTCCGGCACCCACTGATATCTTGCCATTTCCTGTAACTGAGAATGTTGGGTAACTCACAATTACCTGTAACTCTAACTTCAGGGGATCTGACTTCAGACACCTGAACTCACAGGCAGACATTCTAACTCCACATACACATAATTTAAAAATAAATCTTTAAAAATATTGTAAAAATTTAAAGTACAATGGTGGCATTTATAATTTTCTAGTTAATTGTAAAGAATCTTTTAAAAGATTCCTATATTAAAAAGAAGACAGAATAACCCGTCTCTCCTCCTAACCAGCCCACATTTTTCTGTAGGTCTGGTTAATGTGTGTTTTCCCAGTTACAGACAATATATAAACATATCATATGTGCTAGCACAATCATTAGCATATATGATAATTATCGATTATACACGCATCCCCTCATTAGCATTCCCATGTTCTTTATAATTCTTTTCCTAGACTGTTGTAATTGTCTGTGAACCACATGGCCTCTCTTTATGCTGTTGCTTGAGCCAAAACAATCTAAATTCAGTGGCTACCTGGTCTTGTTACTTCAACCTTAGGAGCCTCTAGTCCACCAGGCCTAACTTCAAAGTCCATAGCTTAGTCCAGTTCTTACCAGTGAGGTGTGTGAGGGCTGATTTTCCCACCTGGGGACTTTCAGCAATATCTACAGACAATTTCATGTGTCGGAATGGATCATGTTGTGGAGGAGATTGCTACTGACAACCATGAGTGAAGACCAGGGCAAAAGAGCTTCCAGTGCCAGCAGAGGCCCTCTTGGCAGTCTGTCTCTGGGGAATGCCATGGTTCAGGAACATGCTTAGCTCATGAATTCTGTGTAGTAGTTCCTGCCAACTCCAAGGCCCACGTCAGCTTGGTCTCTGCCACAGCAAGTCACACTCCTCTCTTCAGGTCATTCCCAGAGCTCCCAGATGGTATGGCCTCTCTTGCTTTGCTCCTCACTGTGACTTCTGCCTTGTCCATGTTCTTCCTTCCTTCTTCAGCTGCTCAGCTTCACATTCTTACTCTTTTATTTATTTATTTATCTATCTATTTATTTATTTATTTTTAAAAATACTCCTTCACTGTGGGCCTCTGGGAGCAGTTTTTTCCCCCTCAGTCCCTCTGCTTCCTGCTTTCCTCTCTCGTCCCTGACTCATCAGCGGAACCTTGTTGTAGGATGAAGTCTTTCCCAGGCATCAGTGAATTGAGAGAGGACCAGGACATTCTCCCTTGTTCTTTGTAGCCTCAGATCTTGTACCAGTTAGGAATGTCATCTCAGTAAGTAGTTGCTGGCTGAAACAGAGGGTCACTCCAAATATGTGACCTTAGACTCAAGGTCATAGAGTCATGATGGATGATGTTGTAAGCAGTGCCCCTGTTCTGGTTCTGTGGCTACTCAGATCTCAACATGCTCATGGTAGTTTAGATTTAATACAGGACCTTTACTATGGGTATCTCCTCATCATTCCCATTTTGCAGATGTGGAAACTGAGGCATGGAGTCTGAGAAAACAAGTCAAACAAAAGTGTCACCAGGGTTTAACCTAGGTCCTCAGACCACAGAAGTCACTCTCTTGATCTGCTGTGAAAACTACTGTCCTAATGTATAGTCCTCTGGGAACCCAATTTCAATTGATCTGCACTTTAGAGACAAAGAAATAATACTCGTGTGATACAGTCACCAATGGGAAATGCAAGTCACAGCCAGTGGAGCATCCTTCTAAAGTCTTTGGGTTTAGGTGTATTAATGATCCTCTGGTATTATGAACTAAGCCTGCATTTGCTAATGTTGCTTATGAGCTGGGGCAAGACACTACAGGACTCATGTGAGAATAGACCCTTGGAGTCTTCACACCCACAGTAAACCCCACTACAAACAGCTCTCTGATAATTATTTAAGCTCCTAGAAATCCGTAGCAGATCTGGAACAATTTTGATTCCTGTCTGGGAAGAGTCCTCCGTTCTGGGAGGTCTCTGTGTGAATTCCATTTGTTACACATCTCTAAAAGCTTCCAGGCTGCTTAACTCTTCCCAAGCTTTTTGGTTTATAAAATACATTCCTAATCAGTAGGTCTGGGTATATTCTTTGTGCCTAGAGAATGCTGTTCCTGTTAATTTTAGAGTGGGCCAGCACATAGCACAGACAAAAACATGTGACACTATATTTCCAGATTGTGTGGCCTGAGGACACAATGAGGGTGGCAGTTGGGGGTTCCATACAGTTCTGAGAAGAGAACGTTGTTTTGCAGGGTGGTCCCACAGCGCTGATTGTGGTAGGCAACTCGCGCTGGCATCTTTTGAAATTCTCACACAAAGCTGGTTATGGGATTTTCCACTCTTGCTTTCTTTTGTCCATTAGAGATGTCCTACCTCTTGACTTGTGACATGATGTGCTCATCTACAAATGTGTTGGGCTAAATTTGTACCTATTCTAGGTTACATGGGATCTATTGGCCACAGACTGTACATATCTACTCCATGATTTTTCTCTTGTAGGTACACAGTCTACATGGTGTGTAGCTGCCTTTTATCAAGCATGCTTTTTGATCTCTTTGGATTCTTGTCACATTCATGTATTTGCTCTGAAAGCATTCACCAAATCCCCCTCTATTCTAGGTACCAGGATTTGGTGTACAAGACTCTGAAGTGTGCTCACAGTCTACCAGGAAAGATGTGACAATGTCAAGAAGTGATGAATTCAGAAAGAAATGTAGAGATCCAAGGGTGAGCTGGATTTAGTGGCTGACTCCTACAACCTGCAATGTTTTGGGAGTCACTTGGAAAACCCTAACCAACAAACCTAAATTTACAAGTCTAAGGAAAAATGAACTTTTTTTGCCTTTTATTAACAAAAAAGTTTAGGCCAAACTTAAATTCCATAAAATGCAATCATGGTTTATATTAAATATACACTAAACAAATGAAAACAAAACAAAACAAAAAGCAAGGTATGGCCAAGCTTCTATTTTCCTAATTTCTGTGATGCATGGCTACAGCAGTCATAGGCCTTTATGACAAGAATTTTTACCAAAACAGAAACTTGGTCCTACCTTGTCATTAGTTCCTGTTGCAAGGAATGTTGGGGGACACTCTGGGCAGATGCTTAACAGAGACATGATAAGGTTCAGGATAGAGCCAAGAGTTCCAGCAGCAAGTGAGACCTGGGGTGATAAGTGTACTCTACTGACTCAGGGAGAGTACTGGCTTTCATGGTACCCCATTCCGTGGGAATAGCTGGGGTTCTGAAATTTTATTGTCATCAGCATTAACAGTGATTCAAATCAAGGTATAAACCAAAGATTCCAGATAGGGTAACTAGTGGGAGGAAGAGAAAGACAAAGTAGCCTCAGTTGCCAGGCACTGAGGGAAGCACTATGTAAACATTCACTTCCCATCATGCCATAAAACAGAGACCACGATCCATATCCATCAGCTGAGGAAAGGAAGGCCAAAGAGTTGAAGCAGCTCACTCAAGAGTTTGCACATCTAATAAACCCCACGCCCAGACTTAAACCTATTATTGTTAGTTTCAAACTTATCACCTAATGATAGTTGACCATCATAAATCTGAATAATCCATCACGCTTTGATTTTTCTTCTATAAATAAAAATAGGTGTTTTTATTTGCTTTCCTGTTGTTGTAATAAACAACATAATTAATGGCAATGTGAAAGGAAAGGGTTTCTTTCCTCATAGTTGATCACTGAGGGAACTCAGGGCAGAAACTCAAGGCAGGAACCTGGAGACAGGAACTGAAGCAGAGGCCATGGAAGAACACTGCTTATTGGCTTGCTTCCCCTGGCTTGTCAGCCTGCCTTCTTCTACAGCCCAGGACCATGAGCCCGGAGGTGGAACTGCCTACAGAGGGCTGGACCCTCCTACATCAACCATTAACCAAGAGAATACTACACCAACATGCCATCAGGCCAATCTGATACAGGCAACATCTCAACTAGTGTTCCCTCTTCCTATATGACTCTAGAATGTGTGAGGCTGACAAAAATTAACCAGCACAATGGATCTCTAGACAGTGAGTCTGAGCACAGTGGAGCCATATGAACTACGTGTTACCAAGGACTCTCCATCTCACAAAGCTTCTGTGTCTCTAGTTTCTCAGAAGCATTTCTGAGGTCTCCTGGTTATGCAGCCAGGCTCTGATTTCCCATATCTCTTTACCTCAGCACCATTGCTTAGGGTGCCCAAGTTCTTCCTGCTCCTTCAGAGTGGTATTTCTCTTCATTCTGACACTCTACATCCATCCATCAAGCAGCAGATGTTTTGGTCCTGGCATGGTCCTTGGTATGTACAGAGCCTCATCTTCATCTTAGAATTGTTTTGTGTCTACCTCAATCCTTTTCAAAGGGCCATGCCTAGCCAGCTCTTTTGAGTTTCTTTAGCCAAGAAATGATAGCCTCAGTTATCTCAAATATAGGGTTAGTATGTTTCAATGGAAGGAATGGGGTTTGGATGCCCATCAGGTCTGGTCCTTGGTTCTGCTACTTACTAGCTATTAACTTTGAGCAAGTCTCTTTCCTTCTCTGAGGCTTAAGCTCCTTCTCCGTAAGTGGAAACCACGATGTTTACTCCCCACCCCCACCCCGATCCCCTGGCAGGAATCTTTTGAGAACTGCTAGAAAAGACCTTGGCACTATGTCTGGCCCATAGCATGTTGCTATAACCAATATTTAGTGTAACTCCTCTTGATCTGGACCCCTTCCACTCCTCATCTAGATGAGTGCCACATCACCCAAAGCATCATTTATAATTTATGCGTATGAAAAATAGGGCCCCTGTCTTATTCCTTTAGGCTGTGCTCACAAATCCCAGACACAAGTCAAACTCCACATCTCAAGGATAAATCACAGAACAGAATCCCATATGACATTTCCACAAGGGAATCCATGTATGCAAGGCAGTAGTAACAGCTAAGATCAGATGAAGAAAGAGATGCATTGCAAACCATAACGGATATATGTTTGTGCTTCTTTCTATGAATTTACTTTAAAATCAAATTTATTCCAGTACAATTGGCACACAGTGTGATGATAACATTTTAAGTGTATTCCTCGATAAAATATGACAACGGCATACACAGCATAACTGCCATTTTAATCCCAGTACAATTTCACCACTACACAAACATCTCCCATGGCCCCTGGTAGTTGAAGCCTTTATACTCCTGGCCTCCAGCAAACACTTCTCTGATTTCTCTCACTATATGTTAGTTTTGCATCACTGGGGACTGCATATAAATGATACCATAATAGGTATACTTTTTTTCATTTTTTGGTTTAACTCAACCTAATATTTAAGATTTATTTTTGTGGTTGTGTCCTAGTTTGTTACATTTTATTGATGAAGACTATTCCGTTATTTGAGTATACCACAGTTGGCTCTATACACACCAGGTGGTTATCATTTGTATTATTTCCAGTATGGAGTATTGTAAATAAAGTTGCTTTAAATATTCATGTGAAGTTTTTGTGAATATACTTTCACTTTCCTTAGAAGGTAAATACCTAGGACTATAGTTGTTGGCATATACTAAATATATGGTTAACTTTAAAAGAAACCACCAATGTGTTTTCTGAAGTGATCGCAACATTTGAAAAACCAGGCTACAGTGATGAATTGCTCCATGTCTTTGCTAATGTTTGGTGCTGTCAATCATTTAATTTTTTGTCATTCCAATGGGAATATAAGATCTATTTGAGGTTTTGATCTGTATAGGTGTTTTCTATCTTTTCTGCTTTTATGTTCACTTGAAAACTTCTTATAAAGTATACGTTCAAATATTTAGCTAATTAAAAACTTTTAAAAATTAATTTATTTTTATTAATTATAGTTTATTCACTTTGCATTCCAGCTGTAGCCCCCTCCCAACACCACCCTCCCTCCCTCTTCTCCTCCCATACCCCTTCCCCAGTCCACTGATAGGGGAGATCCTCCTCTTCCCCTTCCATCTGACCTTATTTTATCAGGTCTTATCAGGACTGGCTGCGTTGTCTTCTTCTGTGGCCTGGTATGGCTCACCCCCTCCCCCCAAGAGAGAGGTGATCAAAGAGCCAGCCACTGAGATCTTGTCAGAGACAGTCTCTGTTCCCATTAGTAGGGAACCCACTTGCACACTGAGCTGCCATGGGCTATGTTCACAAGGAGAGCAACAGAACCAAAAAAACATGGACGCAGGGATCTTTTCTGGAAAAACTTCTGGATGTATTAATTTTAAGTGCACAGGTGCTTTGCTTCCATGTATGTATGGGAACTATGTGCGTCTCTGAAATGATTCTTAAAGTTCATAGTAAATCTTCTTTTCTTTGTTTTATTTCATTTCAATTTATTTACTTTATACCCCAACAGGTCCCTCTCCCTTCTCTCCTCCTAGTTCCCCTCTCTCCCACCTCCCCCCACCCCGTCTTCTCTCCCTTTCCCTTCCCCAAGAAAAGAGGAGCCCTCACCCCATATCAGCCCTCCCCACCCTTGTCTCCGTTTGGCTCCCTCCCAATTCCACCTAATGCCCAATTCTCTCTCTTAATCTACTTTTGTTGTTTATTCTGTTTCCCTTTCTGAGTGATATTCCAGCAACCTCCCTTGGGCCCTCCTTGTCACTTAGCTTCTTTGGGTCTGTGGATTGTAGTATGGTTATCCTGTACTATAGGTCCAATATGCGCTTATAAGTGAGTACATACCATGTACCTCTTTCTGGGTCTGGGTTACCTCACTCAGGATAATTTTCTCTAGTTCTATTCATTTGCCTGAAATTTTTACAATTTCTTTGTTTTTAATAGCTTAGTAGTATCCCACTGTTTAAATGTACCACAATTTCTGTATCCATTCTTTGTTTAAAGAACAACTAGGTTGTTTCTAATTTCTGGCTATTAGTAATAGAGCTGCTACGAACATAGTTGAGCAAATGTCTTTGCTGTATGGTGGAACATGTTTTGGTATATGCCCAGGAGTGCCATAGCTCAGTCTTGAGGTAGAATTATTCCCAATTTTCTGAGAAAGTGCCAGATTGATTTCCTGAGAGGTTGTACAAGTTTACACTACCCCCAGCAATGGAAGAGTGTTCCCCTTTCTCCACATCCTTGCCAGCCTATGCTGTCGCTTGAGTTTTTGATCTTAACCATTCTGACTGGTGTAAGATGGAATCTTAGAGTCATTTTGATTTGCATGGCTAAGAACATTGAACATTTCTTTAAGTGCTTCTCAGCCATTTGAGATTCTTCTGTTGTGAATTCTTGGTTTAGCTCTGTACATCATTTTTAAATTGTATTATTTGATTTGTTGATGTTTAATTTCTTAAGTTCTTTGTCTATTTTGGTTATCTTCTTTTCCAGTAGGGTTTGTACCAATTTCCTGTTCTTTTCCACTTCTGATTTTGCTGTTTGGGTCCTTGATGCTACTAGATGAAGCTGTGATTCACCTTACCTTCTGGAACTTTGACAGATGTCTGTTAGATGCATTGATCAATTTATACATCAGTTGTGTTTTCTGATCCACAAACATAACATTCCTATCTATGCAATTATTTAGATTTTTAAAATATTAACAATACTGAGTTTTGCTTTACAAATAATAAATATTGATATGGAGCTTACTGGCATTAAGAATATTAACAATATTGAAGTGTTTGTCTATAAAACATATGCATTTAAAATTACTTAGATTAAAAATTTTTTTGAGAAAAGTTTGCTTTCAAGATAGAGTGCATCTTTCTTTAGTGCTTTCTAATAATTTTAGGTTTTGATATTACAAATAATATTTTAAGTTAATTTTGTATTCATTGCTACTTTTAAGGTTTACAATTGAAGAGCTCATTCTCCTATCAGATAATCTGTCAAAACCGGAAGCAAGATTTAATTTCAATAATAGTCATAGAAAAGATGAAACATTTTCACAAGTCAATCTGCCCTCCTCCTTTTTTCAAAATGCTTCCTGGGTTTGCAGCTGTAGCTCCTTGACAGAGTGCTTGTCTAGCATGGAGAAAGTCCTGAGTTCAGCACGTTACATACTGAGCATGGTGGAACAGCAGCTGGATTGTGGAAGCAGATGGATCAAAAGTTCAAGTCTATCCTCAGCTACATAGCATGTTTGTGATCAGGATGCATTACAGGAGATCTTGTCCTTGAAAAAGAAAATAATGCTTGTGGGACTCTGCAAATTAGTCTTTCTTAAAAATCTCTATCACTTACCAGAGCACTAAATACACAGCACTAAATACACAATGTGTTTGTGTGTATGTGTGCAGATAGGTGCGTGTTTCCAGGCACGCATGTGTGTGCTGGTTGCATTTTACTTTCCTGGGAGGCATCAATAAGCCATGGTCAGCTTGTGAGAAGGGCATATGCAGTGATGTGTTTGGTCCATGCTTGAGTCTGGGAGCAAAGCATGCTTCCTTGTGGCCGTTCATAAATTTTGCTGAACTCATAGCTGAATTATTAAACTTCAGCTAAAAAGCACATAAAAGGGTCGGCACTGTTTGTTCTCAGCCTCTGCTTCTCCGCTTCTACCTTCATGTTTTCACTGTAACTGCAACAACCAATACCTCCTCAAAATATTCGTTTGACACTTGCATACTCAGTTCACTTTAACAAGAATTGCTGGTACCCTGTCATGCTCAGAACAGAACATCAGTAATGCTGCTTCGGCATCTTTAAAGACCTTAGTGGCATTTGTAGATTTATTCTGCTCCTTTATCTTAGTATGATGACATTCTACTGCACCCATCGAACAAGAGCCAATCCTAAACTCACCCAGACACCAAGGAAAACTTGCCTAAAGGTGAATTCCCGAATGAAAGCTAATCCAGGGACAACAATTCAGTGGGAGTGGAAGGAGATGGAGGTCAAGCATGTTGATTTTGTCAACAACAATTCATAACAATGTTATGAATTAACATTTCATAACAACCAGAAATGTTAATGACAAAAGCCCAGCCCTTGTCACACAAAAGTGCTTACTAGTGAGTGAATGAAGTCTCCTGAGTTCACAGTCACTAGACATTAGATTGCAGGAGTTGGAATTGGAGTTAGAGCTGGTAGTCTCAGCTTTACCATTAATTCTATGATTCTTAAGCATTTTGTATTTTGTAGGGCTTCAATTAATTACAAGAGTGAAAATCTATCATTAGTATAATTAAGAAAGGATTTGATACTACCATGGAATTGATATGACAATGCTTATGGAATATTTACTATACTGTGTGTGTGTTTGTATTGGGAGATGTTTGAGCACAATAAATGATATTGGTCTTGGATGCTTCCAGGATTTTCTGTTTGTGCAATTTTTCTAATTTCTCTTAAATAATTTTCAAAATGAGCAGAGTTTAAGAAGTGGTCCTTAAGAAGTGGTGGGAAAGAAAGAGCTGAAATTTGGGCAGAGATAATTACACCAAGGTTGCTGCATGCGATGTGTGTGTCTCTGACATGCCTGATGCTTAACTAAGCAGAGAGTCCATGTTCCTTCCAGTTGATTGACTGATGTCCTTCATGAATCCACTCATTTACTATCTGAAGACTAAGTGTAGTATAACTCTTATCACTACTTGCAAATGAGTGGGAAGTTTGCATTAATAAGGTCTACATTTGCCAGGACTGTGAGATACAGACTAAAAAGGCTTATTATGATGGATATTTTCTTGGGCAAGAGATTCTTTGGCTATGTGTTGCTGCCTGAAATATGATTGCCCTGGGGTTGCCAAGAAGAAATCAGCTTTGCTCCAAGGACCATTCTTCCCATTTATTACTTGAGAGATTGATGATCTTGGCTTGTGTTTCTTTGATTGGAAACTTGGCAAGATTTGACCATATCAAGTGACCTATTCCACAAAGCTTATTCCTGCTCTATACATGAGGGGTTCTAGAATCAAGGTCTGACTCACGTTCCTTTTCCAGTTGGCTAACATATTGATGTGTTAGGGTTTCCATAGTAAATTACCGTGGACTGGGTGGCTCAAACAACAGATACTCAACCAGGCATGGTAGTGCATGCCTGCAACCCCAGCACTCAAGATGCGGTGTCAAGAGCCTCATCAGTTAGAGGCCAGCCTGGACTATATCTTAAGAGTCTATCTCAAACCAAACCAAATAAACAAGCAAGCAAGTAAGCAAACAAACAAACCATCCTAGAAATTTATCTTTTCCCCATTTGAGCAAGTAGATAGAAATATTTTTTCTTCCAAGGCCCCTCTCCTTGTCTTGTAGACAGCCAGTGTCTTCATATAGCCCTTTCTGTCTGTACCTGCATGTCCCAGTGTTCTTACCGTTCTAATAATAATGTTGGCAGAACATGGTGACCCATGTTTCTAATGCAAGAATGTAGAAAGCACCGGTAGATCATGAGTTCAGGCCACCTTGCACTACACAGAGAGACCCTGGTTCAAATTGTTCCCCTTCCCCAAAGACAAAGAATGCCAATCATGTCAGATTAGAGGCCATCATTATGCCTGAATTTAACTTTAATTGCCTCCTTATAGACCCTTGATTAAAATATACTCTGAGATACTGGGGAGTTAGGGTTTTAACACAGGAGGGCCTAACAGGGTCCAGCAGCTCATGACCCTCAGCCACACACATACTTTCCTGCTCCCTCAGCAGAGGAAGATTCTGGCCAATCACATATGGGTTGTATAAGGCCAAGACCCCTGGGAGTCATTGAGGGAAAGGAAGCCTTAGTTCCTAGGGGAGCAATCTCAGGGTTATTGAAAGGTTTATTTTATTTATGTGTATGTGTGTATTTGTGTGAGTGTAGGCACATACATGGTAGTGCGGGAAGCCAAAACAAGGAATTTCATCTACCGGAGCTGGAGGTATAGGCGGTTGTGAACCTTTTGATGTATGTGCTGGAGCTGAACTCTAAGTCTTGTGAAGGAGGATGAAGAACTCTTAACTTCTGAGCCATTTCTCCAGCTCACCATTCCTTTGAAATCATTATCTGAAAAGAAGGTGATATCTGGGGGCCTTTCTGAAAGGGTTGACACATAAAGAAAACTGGACTAATTACTGGGTTTGTAGCAGCTCTAGAATTTCATCACAACCCGCAAAAAAGAGCTTATATAAAGAGGAACCTTTCTGAATCTATGGCAGAATGAGTTCAGAATCCACGTACATTCTGCATGTTTTTACACTCATTTTGTTATAGACCTGAGGCTTCACAGTGTCTCCACTGGCCACGCTGTGGCATGTGTTTGCCAGGGAGGTGACTAGCGTCATCTTGGGTCTTGAGAGACAGAGCAATGGTTGACAGATCTGTGGGAAACACAGCAGGACATGTACAGAGTAAACAGGAAGAGAAGCAACAGACAAAGCTTATGAATCCTTGTCTTCACTATTGGGAGCTTTCATGATTTGTTTCTGCTCTGAGTTCTACCTGTCATCAGAAGGAAGCAACAGATCTTGGAGGCTCCCTGCCTTGTGTTAGATAATTTCTACTTTCAGGCAGGGTGGTGACAAAAGCTATGACAGTTCCAAAAGGTTAAAGACCAATGTGAGTCCATAGTAAGAATGCTGGATGATGGCCAATGATTCTGGGTCCTGCAACTTACTAAGCCATGACTTTTGGGTAACTAACAGCTCCCTGTAGGTCTACTTTAATACTCCATGAAATGGGTAGAAAGAGCTCCAAGTGTCTCCAGTCTCTAAACTGATCACTTCTAGGGCAGTAAGTAATTTTTGTCAAATCCTTGCAAATAGGTCTGCCCAGGGTAGATCTGGATCTTAGATGCACACAAGCAAGACATGACTCACTTCAAGGCTCGTGTCTTTAAAGTTGTTGATTTCTGAAGAATCTCTTACAAACTCTAAAATATCAGTATTTAGGATCAACTTACAGTAGCATTCTAGGGGAATACGTCATTCCATTTAAAACTGTTAACTTCTCTATAAGGGAAATTATTGACATATTTTTAATTCATCTAAGGACATTTGGGAGCATTTGCATCCCAAATATTGTTGGGATAGAGGGAGAGAGATGAACAGCCTAGATGGGTGCACATGGTAGCTATTCATGTATTTTTAGTGCTGCTCTGGAATACAGAATATGGACCAAAAAGCAAGTTCCCTTTAGGAAGAATATCTGGTCAAGGGCCTTTTTCTTTCTTATCACAAAGCAACGTGATCTCATTCCAGCATTTAAAATACAGACCCATGAAAGCATTTCTTCATTCTATCTACAACACTAACAAAAACAAGTTAATGATAAAGTGACTATGCCATGAGGCTGGTGAGGTGGCTCAGGAGTAGAGGTGCTTGTAGCCAAGCCTGTTGACCCATGGGGGAAAGGAGAGAGCTGACTCTGACCTCCACACATGTGCCATGTACCATGTGAGTGCATAAACCCCTCCACAACATAAGTCAATAAAGGTAGTATAAATAAATAATTATCATTCCATGAAAATTCTATATTCTTACAAGCTGGTCATTAATAAGACAATGATTTAAATAGTTATAATGCCTTCATTTAATCAGAGTGATTGCCTTATGTCAACAGGAATGTCCAAAGTGTGCCTTTAATTAAACCAACCGATTTGTCCATGGGAGAATGTTTTCTAAGATAATCTCTCTCTGAAAGCATGAACTGTAACCTGAAATGAGTGTCTAGACCAGTCCATCTTCTTGGTTTCCTTCTGGTCACCGTGCTTGATACCTTGCTTAGCCATTGGGACTCAACAACTCTTGGACACAGGTAACAGCTTGCTCTTGTCTTGCCAACTCATTGAAGTTCCTCCTCTTCGCTGATTGCCTGGCTGTCACACCACCCTGGGTCTTCTCTAGCATTGCAGGGTACAGTCTCTGTTCATTTCGAGGTAGATCTTCCTAGAGAGCAGGTCTAGTCTGATCACTGGGCTCCAAATGACATCTCCAGGCATATGGAACAAAATCCATGACCTTCCATCTGGCCGCAAGACCTCTGTGATCTGATCCTACCAGGTAGCCAGTGGGGTTCTCTAACATACTCCTGAAGACTTCGGGACACTGTGACACTGTTTGCTGCAAGTTCTCCACTCCACACTATTGTCATTAGCACACAGAAGGCTTTCTCCTTTTACCTTGCCAATGGATAACTCTGTTTTGTCCAATTACTTCAGAGTGTCCAGTAAGGCAGGCCCCACCTGTAGTGGTTAACACAAAGGGTTTCATCTTTGCAGTCTTTCAAAAAGCTTTGGAGAAGTTGTTAATGTCTAACAGCAGACAGTGCAGCAACTGTGGGAGGTAAGCACCAGCTGAAAGCTTCTAGGATTCCTGGAGCTGGAGGACCGGAGAAGGTGTGTTCCTGGATGGAAGGGGCTTTCAGTGTTAGTAGTCTGTGTGTGTGTGTGTGTGTGTGTGTGTGTGTGTGTGTGTGATGCAGGCTCAGCCACTGCCCAATGCTACCTGAAACAACCAGACACAGGCATATTCCAGCCTCCTGCCTTCTCCGATATTCTTTCTGAGCTTCGTTTTGGTTGATCCTAGCCCACAAGCCAGTTGGCAAAAGAACATGGAAAATGAAGCCTTCTGCTCTGGCACAGAAGAGAAGGGTGAGGAGTGTGTCCCCTAGTGTAGAAACTAATGACTCCTGATCTCTCCCCCACAACATGTTCTACTTCTGGTCAAAATGCTGAGTCCCAGGCTCACTCTTCTGGTGTTTGGATATCTAGGAGACTTTCTAATGTGCCTTCCCTATGTAGGATCTGAGGCCTGAACTGGCGCTACTGGATTAGAAGTGAATTGGAGGCAAGTACTCTCTCTTTCATCCTTTCTAATCCTAGTGCATGGATCACTGTTGTTGCTGGGAATTCCTCCATATCTTCATATTTAATAAAGGCGGAATGGTCTTTATGGCAGGAGAGATGGGGTGATACCCCATGATGACAGGTCAGTCAGAAGAGCAGTAAATAAACAGGAAGTGCTTGAGGCTCAGCTCTACATGCTGTAAATGACAGGCTTTCATTTTGTTTTGTTTTTAGATTGATTTTATTTTGTGTTATTTATTTACTTTGTGTATATGTGAGTGGTGTGTGTCTATATGTGTGTTTGTTGTGTGTATGTGTGTGACGTATGTGTGTGTCTGTGTGTGTGGTATATGTATATATGTGTGTATATGTGTGAATGGGTGGTTATGTGTGTATGGTGTAAGCATGTGTATGTATGTGGTGTGTGTGTGTGTGTCACACACACACATGCATGCAGGTGTTTACAGAGGCCATAGAGAGCATCAGATTCCCTGGAGCTTTAGTTACAGGCGATTGGGAGCTACTGACCTGAGTGTTAGGAACATAACTCTTTCAGGTCCTCTGAAAGAGCAGCAAGTGTTCTTAACTGCCGAGCCATCTTCACAGCCCCGCAGACTTTATAACTTCGTTTTCTTCAGTGTAGAATCCTTCGTTGTGGCATCCACACTGGGAAATCCTGTGCAAGTCTGCAAAATACCACATGCAATTATGCCTCGCAGAACTCCGGATGACCGGTCTAAGGATGAAGGCACTTATTAACTCTCCTGACACAAAAGGGCAGGCCTAAGATGTGATTTAAAATACCGAAAGAGGCAGCTTGTTTTTCTGATACTACAATGCCTGCTGCTGTCTTTAAAATACACTAAGTGAACTTGTTTGGATTTTTTTTAATGGCTTTGATCAAGATGATCCAGTGTTTGACTTCTTAACTTACAGTTAAGCTTCCAAATTCTGAATTGAGGCAAAATTTGGTGTAGCTGTCATCTGAGCCAGAAACTTCTCTGCTTTACCTTTATTTATATTTCATGTTTCATACAGTGAAAAAATAAACTTCTGCCAAAACAGAACAAAACAATACAATACAAAACAAAACAGGATCTTCCAGTTGAGTCTGTTGTTACATGTTCCTAATCTCAGTACTTAAGGAAACTGAGGCAGGGGGATCACACATTTGAGACCAACCTGTGCTACAAAGCAGGAACCTTTTGTAATCAGTCAATCAGTTCATCAAAAACTGCATTTCTCATTGTAAAACTCAAACATAATACGTTATAGTTGAATAATATAGCAACTTACATAAGAGTAGAAAACTTCACTATTGTTAATGCTCTTTCTAATATAAAATAGTCTTCTTTCAAAATGCTGCCATATTCTGTATATAGCTTTATAAACTGCTTTTGTACTTAAAACATAAACCACATTTTCCTTCATCAATAAATTAAAGTCTGTGTTATGTTCCACTATGCCGTACCTGACTCTCTGTTACTGGGCCCCTTGTTTGTCGTCCAGTGGTTCTGAAATGCAAGGCTGTACTCTTGTATTAGCTTTGTGCTGCTAACCACAGCAAATTCAGGAAGTTAAAACAATATATTGTTATCCTCTTTTAAATTTAAAGGTCAGAAATCCAAAACCTGTGTCCCTGGCTATGGTCTGCGTCTCAGAGAGTTTAGTTCCTCCTGGAGGTGCTGAAGGGCTACAGTTTTTAGTGGGTTCTTGAGCGTTTAACTCTTGGCTCCTTCCTCTTCAAAGCCCATCAGACCAGCACTTCCACTGAGAAATGTTCTTCTGTCTGACTCTGATTCCCTTTGCTTCCTATCTTACAGTCCATCATGATAACGTCAGGTTTGCTTTGGTAATTCAAAATTAGCACCTCACCCCAACATCCTTCACTTAACCACTGATGCAAAGTCCCTTTTCCCCTTCCCTCTTTTATCTTTCTTATCCTCCCTCCCCTTCTCTTTCCTTCCCTCTTCACTTCATTCCCCTTCCACTCCATTCCTCTTTTATTCTTTGCGGTATTGGTTGGGAGTTGCAGCTAAGGCTTTAAGCATGCTAACTCTGAGCATATTCCTAACCCCAGAGTCACCATTTCTTATACAGCAGTATTCTTTCATGGGACACTCAGCATCACTGTCTTCCTCTTTGCTGTGGACCACTCTGTAGGCACCTCTGCAAGCCTACTCCATCTCTGTAATGCTGTGACCAGGCTCATAGAAGGGTGGGTGGACTTACTGTGACTGCACTAAGATGCATGAGAGCAGAAAAAAAAGAGAATTGGCATACTGGGGGACTCCTCAGATCTGTCACTGACTGGATGAATGCAATCTTTCCTCTACCTCAGCATCTTCATCTGTAAGTGATGGGGCTTCCGAATCCACATAGAGTACTTCGTAATTGTGGTGTAACACAAACAGCAAGGGTGTGGGCAGAGCTAACCAGAGATGATGAGTGGCAGTGGCCTGGAGCTGGATACATTGTTTGCATGATTTATGGACTGGAATCTTAGAGAAAAGCATCACCTTGCATGTAGTAAATGTTACTGTGCATAGGATGTTCACCGTGCTCTATGAGCAATAGTTAGAGAAATTTCAGAAGTGATAAGACACTTTCCATAGTTTTCAAACAGTTTAAGGAGTCTGTTCTAGGCCCCATGACAATAATAGATATACTGGCTCAGGTCAAACGCATCTGCACCTAAGTTGGGACTCTTTTGCACATGTATGTTTCCAAATTCAGAACAGAGGAGAATCTCAGTCTAGCCGCCTCTTCTCTGGGACAGCAACGTCTCTGTTCTGCATGTACATTTCTGGTTTTATAGAATGAAAGCATCTCGAGTTGTTCACATATATCTTGTTGTGTGTTTGTGCACACATTGCATTGTATTAACTGCAGTCCTTAGGACCAAGGCTTACCTAGGTGTGGACACAAATGCCTGTGGCCCCAGCACTTGGGAGGTGGAGGCAGACGTTCAAAACTTCAAGGAAAGCTTAGCCGATTTGACACCATTCTCAAACATACACAAAACTTAGAAACAACAAAGAAATCCATTAGCAACCACTTGTGACTAGCAAAAGACTCTGGGCATGATGTTTATAGAGTACCTGGTAGCACTGTATTGTTGAACATTTGGAATGTTTTGTATTAAAACATATTCACTCTGGCGAGTGTGTGTATGTGTGTATGTATGTGTAGGAACATATGTGTGGTACATGTGTGTGTTGTATGTGACCACATGTCTGTTCAGGTGCATGTGCCTGTAGGTCCTGTGACTCTGTCTTACTCCCTTGAGAGAAGGCTGCTCACTGAACCGGTAGCTAGGCTGCCAGCCTAGCTATAGCTTCAGTAATCCTCCTGTCTCCACCCCACTGAGCTTTTGACGTGTGTGATGGGGATTCAAACTCATGCTTGTGTGACAAGTGCACTCACACACAGAACCCTCTCCCTAGCTGTTTGGCCATTTTGATGAAGTTTAATGGACGGTTCTTTGCGAATTTACTCAGAAAAACCAAACAGCGTTCTGCTTCTTTCTCGCCCTCGGCTATACTGAGGGGGACTCAGTCTGCTCCCTCTTGCCTCCTTGATTGGTGTGTGTGTTCACAGTGCTCTGGCACGTGCTGCAGTTACTTGGCCTCTTACTCGACAAGTTCCCTTCCTTATGGAAACCAGATGCAGGCTGAAGCCAAGGTTCTCAGCCACAGAAGTGAAGCCAGGCTGCCTGGCCTGGTGACTGTATTTCAGGACAAACAATTCCCTCTCCTCTGCCCCTCCCCCAGCCCCACTTCTGAGAGTCAGTTTCACAGATACAACCTTTCTAGGTACTGATTACCACTCTTTTTGTGTTTTCTTTTTTTGTTTTGTTTAAAAATAATTTGTAATTGCAACTTTGTTTAGAAGAAAAGTTCTGTTCGGTTGTCAAAAACTGTAACTAAGAGGAACAATAGCCTCACAACAGTGGGCGCTGCATGTGCTTTGAACAGCCTAGACTGATAATGTGAGCTATTGCGTAACTTGAGTAACCTCTCATAATATCTTGAGGGAGTTTAACAAACTCACAGTAAACTAACCAGACAAACAAACAAAATCCGGACAACAAACCAGGCTGGAAGAGCAGGGAGGGGACATTTCAAACATTTTGGTGAGCAGCAAGAGCCAGAGTAGGAGAAATCTGACTCACCTGTTAATTCCTTCTAGCTAGACTGTGCTAGGAGAGCCCACAAGAACCCCCAACCCCCAGGATTAAATAGTTCTGTTGTGAAGCTAGATTGCTCCAAAACTCCGGCTTACTGTTTGTGAATGTGTGTAGAAGGAGGAGTTGTGATAATGATGAAACAGAGCAAGTGTTGGAATGTAGTTAATGGGGGACTGAGTACTTCAGAGTAAAATGGTGACATTCTCATTACCTGCCTTAGAGAAATCCAGCCCAAAGGAAGAACATATGCTATGAATAACAGATACACTGGGCTCTTGTGCTTTCTGCATTTGTATGCCTGGGTCGCTTTGAGCAAGTTGCTTAACCCCTCCTGAGTTTCAGTTTGAGCATTAAAGGCAGAGTTGAATGAATAGATTTAAAATGTGATGTAGCTAAGCACCGAGAGTGTGCGTTTACATAGAGCTTTGGCTCTATGTTTGTGGTACCCGATCTGTACATTCTATTGAGGTAAGATGGTTGCAAAGAAGCAACTCTCAGAGTCTTTGCCTTTCCAGGAAGCTGTTTCTTCAAGAAAGAATGGCCAGTTAAAAGTCCTGTGAGCTTTCCACAGCAGAAAGACACATGTGCATGAAAATAATGTGCAGTAAAGCGAGCATTTCTCTTTATTTAACCGGTTTTCTCGGTTTGTTTTCTTCCTAGCTAATTCTATTCCTGTCTTCTGCAGTCATCCTGTGCTGGTGTTTTGAGATACGAAGAAAGCTATAGCTGATGATTTTCAATATATATTAAGCCAAACAGTAGACAGGATGGAGGAGGCCCTGTGCAAACGTCACTGGCAGTGAGACAGGACACCTGGCTGGTTTGCAAGTGAACTCTGTCATCTATTTTCACAGGTGACAATACTTGCCATAAAAAAAGAGGACCGTAGCTTACCAAAATCTCAATAGTTTTAATGGCTACAAACAGGATTGGAGGCTTGCTCTCTTCTTTAACATTTCTTATAGTTTCATAAATTCTATGCTGTTCATATGTATTCTGCATTTGCATTATTTACATGAGTTCTCATCCAAGGCGCCCATCCCTGAATCCTGTTGAAAATGCTATTTCATCCACAAAAGAAATTATTGTCTAGGCATTATAAAGTGTTTATGTTCCATAAGCCTGTGAGGTTGAGGGATGTTCTTACTATTGTCATTTTTTATTTCAGATGAAAACCCTAAGATGTCAAAGGTATACCAGTAATGCTAGCATTATGGAGGGAAGAGTTGGAGGATTTTAAATTCCAGGCCAGCTGGGATCATAATGAGACACTATCCCACAAACTCCCCCCCCAAAAAAAAACAATTAAAAAAACAAAACACCAAAAATCTTCAAGGCCACATAGCTAGAAATAGTCAGCCTGGTATGTAAACTTGTATTTCAACTTTCCAGAGCCAAGGTTACTACCTGTGACCTACTTTTTCAAACTTCTCTGGCACTCCATCCCTTGTTCAGGACAGCCTGCATTCGTTTACCTGTCTTGTCCATCCCTCCTTCCGTGTTGTAAGTGTTCAGAGACTGCTTTGTTCATTTTGGGAATATCCACACAGCCTCATGGAGAGGAGGGGCCTCAAGGGGATCCATACTGTGAATGAATGCTTGGGAGGGTGGGCTCCACCTCACACAAGTGAATATAGAGCCAGTCCATCTCCACTCTCATTGTATCCTTTCCCAAAAAGGCCTGAACTTACTGCCTGCAGCTGCTGGTTTCCCACAGCAAATGCAATTTTGTATTTTGAAGAATTTTTAAATGTCCAGAAAACAGATTTAATAGGGGGTCATCTGTCCAATAGTTTACCAGTCAAGACTGTGTTCCCTCTCTCTGTCCAAATGATCTCAAAGGTGAATTTACAAGATCTTTAACCCTTTGGTTCCTTGGTATGGATCATTCTTTGTGTGTTGATGGACTAGAATGGAAGTCTTCTTCTTCTGCCTTCTTCCCTCCTTCCCTCCCTCCTTCCCTCCCTCTCTCCCTTCTTTCCTTTCTGCCTTCTTTCCCTTCTTCTAAAGAGCTCCTTAAGAAACCTTTTAGCTTTCAGGAGGTTGTGGACCATAACAAGGGTTTATTGGAAACCAAAAATTAGAAAGCAGGACTCCTGCCCATAGGACTGTTTTTTAATGGACTTCTGGCACTTGTTGCTAAGGCAATCTGATGGGTCACAATCCTGGCATCTTTAGCCTAAAAGTTGAACATATACAACAACAGATTTTCATGACTGGCATATTTGGCAGTATAGTCAGAATGCAAGCCTTCCTTCCTTTTCACTTGGTCCTCTATCTTGAAAACAGTGCTATGTCTATATTTCGCCAGACCATTGTGGGGAGGGTATTCTGTTCTCAAAATGTGACTTTGAATTCAACACAATAGTTCTTCCACTTCAGCTTTATTAGTCTGCTTCAGGTTGGTCCCTGCCTCTCAAAACCCAAGAATCCACACATGCGTCTATTATCACCTTTGCTATTAGTTTTAAATTTTACCCCTGAGTCACCTTCTCCATTAAATTGAGAGTTTCTCAAGATTGACCATCTGGTTCTTCATATCTTTTGCATGCATAAGGCCCAGTGGTTACTACACAATTAGCTGAGTGAATAGACTGTAGTAGCCTGCCTGTCGACTATAGTAGACTATAATAGACTATAGTTGACTATAGTAGCCAACTTTATTCATCCAGTTAGGATACCTTAGCATGGTATGTGTAGTTATACCAATTTTGAGATTCTGAGACTTCACTGTCTCATCTTAGATGTATCTCATCAATAAGCACACACCTACATACACAATACAAATCTGTGAAATATGCACAGCTCATGAGGAAGCATTGTGACAAGAAAAGCAGAAATAATCTTCCAGGGGCAAAGCAGACATTAGATAGATGAAGTGAACTGTGCTGTGTAGCTAGAAGTTTTGGTTTCAGGAAGAGAGGTGAGGAAGGCTCAGTACTGAGTCAAAGAGAAATGACATTAGGCCTACCTGGAGAGTATTTTATTTTCTGGCTTCCAGAGTCCATCTGAATCTTCAGCTATGGTGTGTAAAATTGATACATCCTCCAACCCCCAAGGGGATTTCTATACACAGAAAGCTCTTTCTGCGCACAAGATCTTCTTGAGAGAGAGATGGAGAGAAGTCAAGAACTGACTACTGTGCCCAAGCACACTCACGAGAGTCTGCCAAACCCCATAGCTGAAGAGGCCTTGACACGTTTCCCCTTCAGAATCTGCCCTTATAAAATGTGTTGCTAATTAAAACCACTGCCAGCTCAGTCTCCCACAGGGAAGCCCGCCGATGTGCACGCAGACTGCTGTTTCCATGTTTCTAGCTCTCAGTAAATAAACAAAACCCACTAAACCAGCAGCAGAACCCAACTATCTAGGGCAACTTGAGGCTTTCTAACTAGGGCAACTAGGGCTTTCCTAGGTGAAAGCCATCAGGCAAGATGTTAATCCAATCCTTCCTTCTCTAGAGAAAGAAAGGGTTAAGTGGCAGATGATGTCACTGCTACACAGTGCTGTGGGCATATTTGATTTGGCAAGTGGTAAAAGGATCACAAGACACATGCCTCAACAAAGTCAAGTATTAAATTGAATTCAATACACTTACCAAATTGAATTTGGAATGTGTGTCTTTTTCTTCATCTGAGCCTTGGTCTGTGCGATTGTTTAAAAATTCATATCTGGTCATGTTTTCCCTTGCCATGTCTCCTTTATTGGCTTCCTGTTGCACTTTGCATAGCGTCTAGCCTCCCTTACGTGGCTACAAGACTTTCCCTTGTCCAGACCTCACTAATCCTATGGTCTTTAGCTGTACTAACCCAAATGCTCTTTCTTCTCTCCATGTTTTTGCACAGGCTGTTCTATATGCCCAGAATGCCAATTGCACTGATCATCTCCTCAGCTCTGGTCAGCTCATAAACAACTCTTCAGATCACATAAAACTTATTCTCATTTTGGAAGTCTTTCCTGACATCTTTTCTTACTCTTGTGCCAATGCCCAATATGGAGAGACGCTTCCTGTGAGCTTTCCTGCCTTTTCTTGCAATGCCTTTCTATTGGGATTGGCATGAATGAAGACTTGAACTGATCTACAGCCTAATTTAGGATACAAGTCTGAGGGTATCTGAGACCCTAATGCTGCAGACACCTGGATGGTAAAGAGTTAGATAGTTAAGACTACATGGAAGACTGGGGATCCCCATATAAACAAGCCTATAAATCGATGACTAGAAATACAGAACAACAAATTCATTAATTCACTCATTATTGTAGATATTTTTTCACACTTATGATTATGTGGCAAATCATAGCTATAGCTTCTCTGTATTGAAAAGGAATAAAATATCTATTACAAGTCTAGGAAAAAGATAATAATATAGAATTTGAAGAGTAGTGTCTACAGAAAGTGTGTCTCTTTCACATCACTGCAAAGTTACATGTCGTTTTATAGCCAAAGGCACTTTGATATATCTGTATTAAGCAGATACGTATGCCATACTTGTTGAGTGTGTTGGGACTTACGGACAAGACGAGGGATGATGTGGTCTCCATTTGTTTGGAGCATACAACTTAAATGGAGAGATTTACAGACACACACATAAACATGCAATTATTTAATTGCACATTTATTTTCAGACTAACAAAGTAAATACAAGGAATTAAGTAAGAGGATTCAATAGGGACATCTAACCCCATCTGAGAGTCGTAGAAATCCTGCCTTACAAAATTGCTGTTAGAGATGAGATGGTAAGGGGGTCCCGCTATAAGACAGGCTAAAAGCAAAAAGCACTAGACAAAGAGAACCACACATATGAAACCTCAGAAACAGTCATGCAGTTGTACTCTAGAAGAGAGAGAGACAACTGGAGTTGAAATTCAAAAGAGGTAGATTGTGAGCCTGGAGAAGTAGCTGGGTGGGAAGTAGATCATTTTGTCTTCTCAGACAAGGTAAGGCTTGCTTCAGAATTTTATCCTAAGTGTAATTTGGATGCCAAGGAGAGAGTTTGAGCTTAATGCTAAGTCCAATTTGCATTGTTAAAAATTACTTGGCCTCACTTTGGAGGATGGGTTGGAAGGGCTCATGAGGAGCAGGAAACCAACTGGAAGGTTGCTAGAGCATTTTGTAGAAAGGGTTTCTTGCCTTAAGCACTGAGAACTGCAGAAGAGCAGATGGAATCAAGAGATACTGAGGAACTGGCCTTAATGGCCCCTTGGGATGGATTGACTATTGTGTGGAAGTAGAATGAAGTATCAACACTAGCCAAATAGCACCATTCATTCACACAGTCCTTAACAGCCCATTACAGGCTAGATAAGTACATTGGGATAATGTCTACACAGGTCTCTGTCTTGTCCCAACTATGGAAATTTAAAACTGTCTGTAAGACATCATTGCAAACCTCATTTCTGATACCTCATTGACTAAAACAGAAACTTTTCTATTTTTTAATTTGTCATATATTAATTCTGTGTAAGAATGTTTTCATTTTATTTTTATGCATGTATATAGTATACTTTGGGCCTACTTAGCACACTTTGCTGCCATTTCTCTCTCTACTTCTCTTGCTGTCTTCCTTTCTCTTCCTAAAGAGTTCCTCTTTGAAGCCTTAAAAAAACTCAAGATTCCACATGTGAGAGAAAATATACAATATTTGGTTTTCTGAATCCTGATTATTTCACATAACACAATGATCTCCAATTCCATCCACTTTCTTGCAAACATTTTTTGTCTCTGTTATTGACTAGTATTCCATCATGGGTATCTGCCACATTTCTTTATCTATCATGTGTTCACGGGAAATTTTTCCACTGAGTTTTTATTGGGTCAAATACTGGTTGCAACCCACAACCCATTCTCATCTGCCACCAACGAGTGCAACTTTCTTTCTGTGAGCATGCGTGTGGTTTATTTTTATTACACATGGTCATGTAGAATATTTTAGACTCTGTTCATCAGCCTTTGATCACTAACTTGTGTAAGCAAGTGACATGTTAAATTCTCCTTTAGTCTCTTACTTCTTTACATGAATTTAAGCACATTGATTGACCTACAGGATTTTACAGTGCTATTTACGTGGATTTGATTTAAATGATATTTAAATCATCTCTACTGGTTGTGAACAATTAGATGCATCATGCTTCCAATTGTGATGGTTAAAACACACTCAAAAGAACCCAGCTCATTTGGAAGATTCTGATCCCAGCACCACATAAACTGAGTGTGATGGTGTAATCCAGGCACAAAGGAAAGGATAGAGCATGGAGAACTCACACATTGTTCTAAGAATATGTGGAGAACCCACATATTCTTCTAAGACATATAAACATATCGTTCTTTTCCAATGAGAGCGTGATATTGCACAGTTATTATGTTTATCTTAAGGCCAAGAGCCACCAGTCTAAAGAAAACCAACAGCAACAATGGAGTCTCCCAAAATTTTCCTAAAGAGAAAGCCTCTGCACATCACACCTGTCACTAATTTGAGGTAGGACTGTGTGCGGATTAAGGGAGGGGATGTTTGCTATGCTGACCTTCTTCAGTCTGTGGTGCACTTTCATTTGATATAGGAGACACACATTTTGGAAGAACCTCAATCTTACTTATATTAATTATAGAAATAATCTTGGCCTTTCCCTTGCAGATCTACTGAGGTGTGACTTCATGTCACACATTTGTCTGCTTTGATTTATGTAGTTTTTAATGGACAAACCAATAATGGCAAGGAGCCTTGTGAAAACTTCAAAACAGCCATGAAGGCTGGAATACTTCTCAGTTCATTTTCAAATTCTTTACTCGCGGTTTCCGCACATCAGTGGCAGCAATGCAAGGCAAATTATCCCACCCAAAGCTGCACTTTCTAGGACACAGTTACAAATCCTTCTAGCTTTTTGCATACATTCTAGAAAAGCTCTTGGCAGGGTCTGAAAGGCATGTTTTCATATTCCTTGGATTTCATCTTCATAGCACAGGCTGCTGGATAAACATCACGTTCTCATGACTGGGAAATTTCATTCACCAGAGTGACTGCCAATTACATGTGGGGAATTTTTGTCCCTCTAGTGAGCTCAACAAATCCAAACAAAATGTTCCTTCTGTCATCTCAGCCGACTTATTTCATTATGATGCAAGTTGATGCTATTTACTAGATACTCAAGATCCAACGTGAGTCTAAACTATGGTGTAACAATAAAGTCTTAACAGAAAACAATTCAGCATACCCAAATGGGTTTAGCTGAATGTGATTTCAGGAGGAGCATATCTACAGGTACTTGAAGATGGTCAAGAGAATCAGAAAGGTTTGGGCAAGAAATTTGTCTACTTTAGGAAAATTATTGGCCACTCCTTGCCCCAACACAGGCAAAAGGTAGGACTTGAAGACTGAAGTTTTAGGATGGAAAGGCAAGACCTGTAACTACAAGAAAGCAACTGTGCTGTTTCATGTACTAGAAGGACACAATTATTCTTCCCTTATACTTGATTGCTGGTGTTGTCCATTGGTCAATCTCAAACAAACCAAGAGAGCAAGGGAGACTAATATAGAGCACAGACATCAGCTTCCAGGAGCCTGTAATAGACACAGAAGATCAGGAACTTGTCATGGGGACAGGGAAGCAACAGTCTGAGAAACAGGGAACAGTCCGGGTAGCTGACACCTGGTTTTATTCCAAAATACAAAGTGGAGAAGTAAAATGAACAGGGAGATATGAATCCAATTTTCATGCTAGTGGGGAGACTGCAGAGAATGCTTATGCTCTCCGGCTCTGTTTCTTTATTGAGGAGACAATGAGTTATTGGGAATATTTGATGATAGATACCCAAAGAAAAGGGCTAGACAAATCTGATCTCACGTGCTTGGAATCTGTTGGCTTCTTCTCATTAGCTCTTCCGTTAGTTACCCTTTAATTGTGGAGGTAGGAGAGCCTGTGTGATCATGTTTCAGTATTGTGTTCCTGTGATGTCCCCTGTAGATTTGTTCTTGGAATGATGAGACATGAGAGGACCAATGTTGCCCCTGAAACCTTGTCTGTTGAGTCCTTATGTGAGGAAATTGTGCTGGTGTTTTTAGTGTGATGTGAATCCATCACTATTCTTGAGGAGAAATCCAAGTTTGTCTCACCACTTGGGGAGAGGGCCACAAGTGGCTGTTCCCTTCCCTGATGCACAGATGTGTGCAGATGCTGAAAGACTGCTCCCTGTCCCGGTGTGAACTGAGTGTTGACAAGGTCTCATATTTTTACAGAAACCCAGGCAGTTCTGTTCTTGATAGGTTGCTTGTTCTTTTCTAACGCTCTCAGAGGATTTTTCATTTATTGTGGGTGATGTTGTCTTCTAGGTTAGAGACAAGAGGGGATGAGTGGGTACCTGTGAATTGTCTGTCTGTCCTTGTTCACACATGTGGGAATACAAATGTGTGCAAATACAAATGGAGATCAGAGGACAACCTCTGAAGTTGTTTTTCTAGGATGATTTGCACATTTTGTTTGAGACAAGGTCTCTCACTGGCCTGAAACTTTGCAAGTAAGATAGAATTACTGGCCCGTCAGTATTCAGGGGCCAGCCTGTCTCTTCTTTCCATTTTGCCATTACTGGGATTACAAGCACTTGCCACAGCACATTTTTTTCCCACCTGGGTTCAGAGAAACAAACTGACATCTTCATGTGTGAAGATGAACACTTTACAAACAGAGCCTTCTCCTCACCTCCCTTCTTGCAAATTTCGACTGGCCTGTTAGAAGTGGTACTGGTGACTTGAAAGAAAATAGTCACAATGAGCATTCATTTAAATATTTCATTGGTTCAAACTGATTTCTAGGTGATGAGCACAGGCCCTAAATCTCACAGCCATCTACTAATGCAGGGTTGACTTTTCTCAGTTGAAGAAGCTGAACCTCAGCGGTCATTATATCCTGCTGCCAAAACCTGAGCCATAGACCACAGGTACACCTCAATCAAGGCACAAAGATATGTCTCATCTTGAGACAGTTAAGGAGACTCAATTGGAATACTTTTATCTAGTCATGATTATTTAAAAGTTAAAAAACAAAAAGTATAAGACTGAGTTTCCTCATAAAGGAGTCTTATTCATCCCTTCTTCCCCATCACTGTCCACTGCCCCTACCATGACATGGGCCGATGGACATTTGTTGAATGACAAAAATGATTGACTGAATGAATCATCAATACAAAGATATTTTTGTCTCTGTGTGGCATTTTTGTAATGCATATTTATATTTTATATGACAGTATTTGCAAATTGCATAATATTCCCCTTTAGCATGACTTGCAGTGTAGAAATGCTTCCATATGCTACATGTTTCCCCTCATTTGACTGAAGGTGAAAAAAAAAGACTAAGAAAAACATCACATGGTGGCTAAGCACTCATATAAACACAAGTCATATAGCATGTACTGTCCACAAACAGTGTATTTTGGAAGGGCAATTTTGTAAAAATAATATTGAAGTAGACATTCAGTTTGGGTTGATTTGGGTTAGGAAAATGTTCTTGTGAAGCTAAACACAGTTTTATATTAATTCAGTATGTTGTAGGAAGTAGAAGGAGAGCTGGTTCCTGGGGCAATGTCCATGTTCAAAATCAGCCTCTACTATTTAATAGCTGTGTGCCGTCTGCAACATGCTCATTGCATTTGCACTTTAATCCAGAGACTCTGAAAGGGAGGAAAATCACTGTTTTTCTCATGAAATAGTTGAACAAGATGAATTAATATAGAAGTGACCAAAATAATGTCTCACAAATAGCAAGGATCAACCAATGTTATTCACAGTTCTATATACCCCAGCTCAGTAGACCCCACCTTCCCCATCTCTACTATTCTCACTTTACTTCAGAATCCCACTGAGTTACTCTGAAGTCACTGGAGTCAGTCTTTGAAGACTGACACCAGACCCAGCCCTTTGCTTTTTGCATCATGTCACTGCCATCGGTTCTATCAACTTTAAGACAAAACACAATCTTCAGAGTGACCTTCAAGGTCCTGCAAGAACTCATTCATTTCTTCTTCCATTTACCTCATTTCTTATTTCTCCAACTTGCATGTTTTACCAATGGGTACCAACAGATGTTCAGACTAAAAAAAAAAGTGATATTGAATGGGAGAATAGTAATAATTACATGAGAGGAACAAGGTAACCATTTTGCCAATGCATTTATGGAAAGCTTAGAGAAGAGACCTGTTGAAATTGCTCCTTAAGAAGTAACTTGATATTTGTCAAAGAACATGAATTAAAAGATGATCAAAGGGATCACCCAGACTGAAGAAAGGATTTGTTCCTGGCACCAAGCACAAGGTGTCATCATGTAGGTACAGCTGGCTGATGCTGCAGAGGAATGAGCTAGGAGATCCTCAAAATTGGTATGAGGGGAGCATCATTTAGATCCTGTAAATCTGGTTTAAGTAGCTAGATGAATAGTGGAAAATGTGATGGAGATAAGGGATCTGTGTAAGGGTTTGATATGGTGTGGTGGTGGTGGTGGTGATGGTGGTGGTGGTGGTGGTAGTGATGGTGGTGGTGGTGGTGGTGGTGGAGGAGGAGGTACTGGCTCATGGGTGTGTGCATGTTCTGAATGGGAACAGTGGGTAACTGTTTTGCACACAAGTATCAAAGTCACCTAAGAACATTCAGTACTAAGCCTATGATCATATCCTCACTCTCTTCCAGTCTCAGAAAATGGTTTATTCTTCTGTGATTCCTCCCTCTCATGTCTAACGCCTGATTTGTCCGAAAACTCTTTGGCCACTTACTTGAAAACACAGTTAGGAGTGAACCACTTCTTAACATGTTCATGGCCACCACCATCATTGCAGCTGCTCTGCAGTTATAGGATTGCTGTGATGGCCTCCAGACTCCTTGCCCATTTCCACCTTACTCTCTTTTAAACCTGTCCTCAATCCAGCAGCCAATGATGCCTCTTAAAGAGAACCCAGATTATGACCCCTTTGCCAGAAACCTACAGAACACAAGTCTCTCCCCACAAATTAATCCCCAGGTATTTACTCTAGTGATCTGTTTGACACACTCCTGTCCTCCTCTGTAGTCCAACTCTCTCCCTCCCAGGATACTCTTGTCTACCCCAGCCTTCTCTGGCACCCTTGTGGCCATATTGAAGTCCTTGATATTCCTTAGTCATGGCCAATCTACTTCTTCCTAGGAGTGCCTGAGATGGCTTCTCTGCAGTTTGGAATGACTTTTCTAGGGAAAAGTCATCCCTCGCTTCCTTTGTGGATACTGATCCAGTCACCTCCCTCACCTCCTTTGGGCTTTCACTTCATTGTCATTTCCTCAGTAAAGCATCATGTGACCACTTTACTCATAAGGAGTAGGCACCTTCTTACTTACGCTCTCCTGACCCCCTTTTCTGATATGGTTTTACCTTTTGCATATATGAGCATCTACCATGTTTGTATTTGACCTTCAATATGTATGTCTTCCTCCACTTGCCTGTTTCTGTAACAGACACTGTGTGGAGGGGCTGGCTTTTGCATTATTTCCCACTCTGTTTCCCTGTGCCTTGAAAAGTGCCTGCCCACAAGTTACTCAACAGGCATTTAGTGAATGAAAGAGTAGGCGGTGACCATAGCACAGTGTGTTGCTCTGAAGATGTGGTATTTAGGAAGCAGATCTGGGTTAAAGATAGATTCGGGAATCCTCAGCAATGATGTGACAGCTGTGTGGTTGTACCTATGACAGATCAAGGAAAACATCTTTCGTGCAATTTTTTAAAAGACTGAATAATGAAGAATGTAAATGGAATAGGAAGAGGTGAGTGTCATGTCTTGGGGGATGGAGTAGAGATTTGAACTAATATCTTTACTCTGCTTCTCACTAACTGTGAAACCTGAGGAACATGACTGAGTCATTGTTAGCCTCCAAATTCTCAGAGGCAGTTAAACAAAACAAACATGCAAAAAACAACAACAACAAAACCCTAAGTATCTTTTTTTTTTAAGTTCAGATGACTTACCAATAAGGTGAATATAAATCAGTTCATAGAAGGTGATAACAAATATGGGCTGTTGTCATTATTGAGACAAATATCATCATAATTACTAAAGTCTGTGAAAGAATTCTAAAAACATAGAACTGGATGGCTATAACAGTGGACAAATGAACAAAAGTTTTTAAAGAAATAAGAGCAGTAGATCCTGCAGATAGTCCATGGCCGAGGCAAGCACGCTACAGGGCATGCTGGGTCCAGCTATTTAATAGGACAGTTTCACTTGAACCAGAAAGTTATAATCCCATATTTTAAAATGAGCTAATGTTTTCTGGAAAATAGCAATAATTGTCCCAGAAAACAATCAAATAAAAACAAAACAAAACAACAGTTGGGCCTTCAATTATGTCCAGCTGACAAATGTAGGAACATGGTGACCCAAAAATTTGTTTCTTTCTGGTCCTTAGGAGATTTACTCGCTCACTAGTCAGAACTAGTTTGCTAGTTTTATGAGGGTAAGCTATTGTGCAACTCTATTCAGCTGGCTCTGTGGGCGTTTATTTACAGATGGCTGCCATCTTGATTTATTGTCTGTCAAATTATAATTATTAAGGATGGGGTTAATTGTCATTTCAACCACCTGGTAATTACCCACTGTGCTTTCATGTGGTGACAAATCTGTCCTTTGGATCAAAACTGGAAACTTCATAAAATATTTCAGTCCCACGTCCATCTCCATTCTTGTCATGTTCAAAATAAAAGATTAGTAGAAATTATCAATACTTTCAAGTGTAATTTGTGGGCTGCAAAAAGAAAGAATTGCCAATTGTTTTAAATAGTTTTGAGTAGCAGGGCTTGTAGAACCAGAATCCACTGATGCAAGTTATAATAACTGAAATTAAAATTACAAGACATGCTCTTTCAAAGATTGGTCTAATAAAACCTTTTAAACAATGCTTCTAGTATATTCCATGGTGCATCACATAAAATGATGATTTATGACCCTCAGCATTGTTTACCCCATTGTGTACCAGAGCAACTTAGCCTTGTGTTCTTCCGCACTTTCAGGGCAGAATTCAACACGGGCAATGTGGTTGCTATCGTCTCTCTGTTCATAGAGCTGGCCTGGGATGACAAATGAGATTCTTTTCCTGTTCATCTGAGAAGACTGATACTTTAAATGGGAAGAAAAAGAAGGAGGAGGAGGAGGACGGGAAGGAAAATGAAGATGAGGAGAAGAAAAGAAGTCTACAAGTTATCTCTGGAGCACTGCTCTTTTCATTGTTGGCATCCATTCCTATCTTTGCATACTTTTGCAGTTTCTCTTTTCCCCAGCACCCACATTATCAAGAAGGCACATGAAACTCAATAAATTAGTCAGAATAGGATCGAGAAAAAAATTTCCACAAAAGTATAACTTTGGAATGGTCTTATTGCTTTATTACCTTTTCTTCTTTCAGAAAAACCCATCAAGCAAGCACACTGTATCCAATGTGTTGTAGCTTTACAAATGTCTGTGGCAACGAAGCCCTTGTCTAAGGCTCCCCATGCTAGCAGTTACCTTCTGAATGACAACAGTTATAGCGGAGTCATTTGAAGCCCCAGATCCTGGCTTTGCTGCCTGCTCAGCAGTGGTATTCAGCCTGAGCTGGTCTCTGCTGATGCCTTCTTTGAGACTCAGAGAGGTGTCCATCCACTGGGTCCAGAGAAAACCCGAGAGAGGCTTCTGTCTCTCTTCCTCTGTAAGACTGCAAATGCATTAGTCAGGGGAAAAGCCCATGATTAGAGGACCTAATAATTTGTCTCCAAGCTCAGCTGTTTCCAGATCTGTCTTGGAAGATCGTGACCTGTTTTGTAGGATTTCAGCTTCTTGGGCAATTTTCTCCAGTCAAGTGCCCCAACATGCCTTCCTCTGCTCTTTCTTTCCTTGCTTCTCCAGGAGCCATGGGAAAACTCTCATCTTTTTGGAAGATCTTATCTCTGCTGCCTGCTTCTTTCCTAGTAAAGTCCACAGACTGCTGCCTCAGAGAGTTTTCAGGTGTTCTATTGCTGCCTGCTACATCCCAACATATTCCTCCTGACATCCTCTCACTTGTTTCATCTGCTCCTCTCCTATCTTCCAATCTAGTGCCTTCCACGTCAGCTGACGCATTGCTAATCTGGAACACTCCCGCTTATTCTTCAAGACCCACAAGGCCAGAGGAGACTTCCTTGATGGAGTCTTCCATAATCACCCCATTCTTCTAAAACCAAATCCTTCTCCTTCTATATTTACACTTTTCTATATCCATGCTCTGTAACATAACACTAATCTTTCTCCGATCTGTCTGTCTCTCTTCTAGGCTCCTCAAGGGCAGGACGTACCATAGGTTTGTTGTTGTTTTTCACTTTGAAGTAGGGGTTAAAGAAATTGAATACGTTTTTGGCTTCACGTTTTATACACATCTTTCTCTAATTTGAGTATATACCAAATAAGCAGCTGCTGGTGGACTCTTTGCAAAGAATTGCTTAAATCTTGGCAAATGGTGCTGGTATCAATATTAGAATATCTAAGTAATTTTGTGGACAAATATGGACTGGTTTTATGGAGAAGTCTACCTTTCTCCCACATCATAAATGACATTTGCTGATCTGAATAAAAAAACAGTTAATCATATCCAAATGGGAAGAAAAGAAGGCTTTGGGTTTTGTGAGGCGAAATTATTATTTTTGATTTTTGTGGGTTTTTTCTTTTGCAGAATATTTACGGTAATTGAGATGTTTTATGGACAATGGATATTTTTCAAGGGATGCTATTTCTTTTCTACTTCCCCACTTGCATTCTATAAAGTCAGGCAATCTTGGGCAAAACCAGAAGGCTCCTGCCGTCTACAGAGAAAAAGTGCAGAGTCTGTCTTTGTATAGATAGTAGCCTTTTGATGGCAGCTTGGGCTATATCTTCCCAAACCCAAGATAGCTTCCCCATTAACCACCCAGTCACTCCAAGTCACTGGCGTTTTTTGGCTTTGAGTTCCAGCATGGGAACTATTAATAGGTTAATAGTTAATAGACCTACGAAAGGACCTTTTATTTCCTGATTGGCACTGTACAAGGACTGTCCTTTCTGAGCCCAAAAGCAACTTCATATGAAACCTAAACTTTCCTGTTCCTGGTCTCCCAATATCATCAGAGACTTTCCAAGACACAGAAGACAGCTAAGTTCTAGAGCAGCTTGAAAGTTGTCCTAATAGGGTGGATGACTCCTGGAGGCCCTGTCATTCTCCAGGAACCATTAATTACTGTCACAATGATTTATATGTACGCAGCCACTATCTTCTTATCAGAGAAGTACTGCTTCAAAGTTGACATCTTTGTTCTTCCTACAGGAAACAACTGAGTGAGAAGCATTTGAACGGGAGAGGTGAGGACAATGCTATATTGGCCTCATTTAGATTCCACCCTTGCATTCTCTTCTCTATCACCACAGAGAGTAAAGAAAGGGTACACAGGAGAGTCTTCCATTTCTCCATGGAAAACAAAGTCTGTCCTCTCATTTCTGTAAAACAAAGGGTCTTAAAAGAACAGGGAAACAGCACTGTTCTCCCTGGAGGAGTCCTCTAACTTTTACCCTAGCCTTAGTATGGTGAAAGGAATACTGGCCTGAGAGAAAATGACGATGAAGTCTGGTCTTCAACTTCAACTGAGTAATCATAATCACCTCATTTTCTCTATCCTTAACTTCTTCCTCACCCTAATATCTAGATTCTCTGCAAAGTGGGGAACTGAAGGGTGATGGATAAATCATGTTAATAACCTCTAAGTCATGAACACACCTACGCACATGTCTGCCAGGAAGCCTCTTTCTATTGCCATTGATGGGGAGATGTTCTCAGTGCTTCTTTACATGTGTATTACACCCATGAGAATATAACTCCTCTCCTGGGAATTGTTATATTTAAAAAAAAAATCAAATTTCCTTTGGAAGAAGGAAAAGCTACATTAAAAGATATTGCTCAGGTTCAAAATGCAGCATAGACTCTGGTCAATAGATGAACAGATTGGCACTGTTTGTGGTGGTTTCAGTGTCGTGAGAAACACAATGAGGAAAGTCATAGCATTTGCCCTGTGGCTTGCAGATTCATCTGTGAACAAGAGGAATGTGAGGGGAGTACCTGTCCATGGTGTACCCTCTGTGGGTCAGGCACTGAGCACTTACATCAATCATCTCATTCAGTCTTCAGGACAGCCATGAGGATAGATATAATCACTATAATTTATGGATTAGGAACACAGGGCTCAGAGAGTTGGAGTCACTTGCCAAGCTCATGACTACAGTTGATGAGCTAATGCTCACAATTCAAACCTAGCTGGGTGGATTCTTGTTGTCATAGTGGCTCTGGTTTACATTCACTGTGTCTCCAAGAACATTAAGCCACTGAATGCTCTACCATCATCCTTGAGGAAGTAAGAGGCTGAGCTCCTGAAAACGTCTGCTAACATCCTTTTCAACAGATCAAATGTACAGAGATGGCCCTTGCCTCTTGACTTACACTGCTTGTACCTCATGATGGTACAGAAACAATGTGTGTTCAGTAGGAACATTATTTTTTGAAGTTTGTCTTTTACCCAGCTTGCAGAATACAGTATGCTGCCCTTCTCACAATGACCAGAGAAGTGAGTTGCAGCTCCCAGATAGTCTTGCACTCATGAGTAGAGGTATCCCATGTATTACAGGGCTGCGATGCTCTGCAGGGAGGCTGAATTAAAAACATTCTTGAACCTATTATGGATTTACTGGCATGTAACCTCACTGTAAGTCATGGGACATCTGTACATGTATGTTCATTTTTAATTTAAGGATTTCTCAATATGTGTGGCTGACTCAGTAGCATTGAACTCACAGCCAACAAAGTTGCACTATTTCTGAATAAAGCTTTCTGGTACATGTATTATCTCTGCAAGCCCCATCATATCCTCTTATATGGAGAAATACCAGATGGTTCTGTTGAGCAGGGACTGGTGGAACAGGCATCTAATGCCAGCTAATCAGGAGGCTGACACAGGAGGATCAAGAACGAGGCCTATCACTCGTATGTCGTGTATGAGTTCTGGGGTTCTCTAATCTGTACAAAATAAGGGGGGATAGAGAACAATGAGAGGGGGGATGGGAGCAATGAGTTCACTAACAAAAGGCACAAAAGTGTAAAATAAATGGAACAACATATACCACAAATAGTATTTGTTTTTGTAGCTGAAAACAGAAATAAGAAAATATTGCTTCATCTGGGGACAGGCATTTTGGCTAGTTTTACATTGTTCAACATATGTCTGTGAGCAATTATGAAATCCTTGTTTTGAGGAGTTAAAAAAAATGTAGTGAGAAAGTTCACAACTACAAAATCCATTAAAAAAACAAGGATAGACAGTTCTCCCCAGTCACAGATCAAATAGCTATGTCTGCGATACAACAGACTGATCTAGGCACTGGGGATTCAGCAACTAGTAAGACTGGCATTTTGAGAAAGGGCAGCATATAGGCAGTATACAAGTACTATCCTCAATGGTGATGACAAACTGGATTGAGAGTGGGCTTGGGAATGAGAAGTGGCAGGTTCCCATTCATACCAGGTGGTCCCTGGGGAATTTGTCAAAGTTCCATTTAAACAGACAGTCAAAGGACTGACTAAGGAAGAAGCAAGGACCCGATTAGCTGGAGGCCAATGTGGCTGCAGACAGAGAGGTACCGTAGAGGGTATGAGAAGCCTGTATGAGACTTCATGCCTCTAGGAAGTGCAATAGCAGCACTGGGGGGCTTTGTGGGTGGTCATGAGGCTGGGAAAAATAAAAATGCTGTTCTTTTTCTTTCTTTCTTTTTTTTTTTTTTTTGGCTCATAGGACAGATGCAGGTATGGCCTCGAGACAGAGTCTTGGCATTGACAGAGGCAGTCTTCCCTGTTTCATCTGGGGCTGCGTAGGGTGCCTGAAACTGCCTGGTTTAGGAAAGTGGCTGAGAATCAGCCCGGGCTTGGGTGAGATTCTACGGATAGCATAGCCCAGGGCTGCAACAAGGAGGACAATTTCATCAGCATCTGTCCTGCATCCTGGGCAGAGTCAGTCACAACAAACAAACCATCCCCAGGACAACAGCAGCACTGACAGGAAGGAAACTATGGGCCAATGAGCTGTGGAAAACTGTGCAGTGTTCTGCTTGCTGAGCTGATCGGAGTGTGCATACCCAGGAGTCCTCTGCAGTTAGGACTCCTGGGTCTCAACTCTCTCTGCTGCCAGAGAGGGAAACTGAGGCTTAGACAGGGAAAGTGTCAAGCTTCTGAATATCAGAGGAGTGGCTGAGCAAGTTGCCCATTGAGCTCTGTCACCAAACCGCCACCCTCTATGGTTAATGCCACAGTTTAGGAGAAGAAATTTGATAGCTTTCTCCGGTTTGCTAACAAAACAAAACAAAACACAGTGACATTGGTTTGTCCAGCTGCTGTGTTTACACTTATCTTAAAGGCTCAAGTGGTGAGAGCAGCATGGACTATTCAGTTCAGTGAACTGGACTTATTCATTACATATTTTTAGTGTTACAACCCGGTCATTCAATATCTGGCTCTCAGAGTGTGCTGTGGAGACGTGCATAGCCATAATATAAATCAGCCCGGAGGGAAATGTTCTCAGTTAGCCAGCGTGATTACTCTCTATAGAAAACAATGAAAAAGAATTAAGCTTCTATCTCAGCTTGTCAGATTGCACTGGTAGCTTTCTGTGTGGAAGCCTGTGCAGGGCTCTGTGGCATCAGGATTCTGCCTACATGACAAACTGAGTCCCTAGACAAATTGAAAGGGCTTGGTGAGGGTGAGTGGTATGCTTGTTAGCCAGAACAGTGTGAGGGAAGTACTCGATTGGCTGTGCTTGGTTATATTTTGGTGAGAGTCCTTTCATTATAGTGTTCAGTATACTCCCAGCAGTGAATACATTGCAGAATTCCTGGAAAAGTGAAATCTGCTCTCACAGGCCTTCTCCTACCGTCTCTGCCACAATCTCTGAAGCTCTCTTAAGAGAGAGGACTAAAGACAAGAGAGGTGGTTGATTCCGCTAAAAATACCAGACTCTGGGTGCTGGAGATATAAACTGCCTATAAAGCTAAATATGAGGGCCTGAGTTTGACCCCCAGAACCCACATGGCTATGATTGTGTATTGGTATCTCAGCAAAAGGAAGGTGGAGACAGTAGAGTCCTGGGGCTTGCTGGTCAGCCAACTTATCTAATTGGTGAGATCCAGGCCATTGAGCTATCCTATCTAAAACTAAGGTGAACAGTATTCCTGGGAAACAGCACCAGTTCAGTTTTTGTTGTGTTTATTTTATTGTTGTTCTGGTTTGTTTTAAGTAAAGCTTGTCCAAATTGAATGATTCCCAAGGTGTTAATGTTTAGCTTACATTGCAAGACTCAGGAACAGAAGTGTTCTCCCGGGTGCGGCCCGATACGTGTGTATGTGTGGGTGTGCATGCTCCACGCGCATATGCAGACACAATAAAACTCACCTTGGGCTCTGGGAGAGCTATTTCTGGCACGGGAATTGGGACTCCGGGGAAAGTTAAACAGGGCATTCTGGTCTTTGTTACCAGTCTTGACGGGGCTCTGAAGTCTTTTTCCAGGGCGCTAGAATCTGAATAAACAGGGTTGGAGAAGTGTCTAGAAGCGTAGGAATGTTCTGGTCAAGCTGCTGGAAGAAAGTCAGGGGTGTTGTGGAGTCCTTCCAGAAGCTAGATGTGGGGCAACCACTAGGTGGGGCTGTGGCCGTGGGGACGCCAGGGTTTCTTTTACCTCCTCATTTTCGCTCTCTCCTTTTCTTTTCGCCTGTCTCCCTTGGGGCTTATTTCTGTAGCTGCCTCTGCTGAAGAAACCGGGTTAGCCACGTCCTTGTGCACAGATCCCCCCAACTTGCTATAGCAGGGGCCAGGAGCCTCAGCCTTCTCCTGCAGTCATAGACACTGTGTGGAATGTACACCACCACCTCTTCCCACGTTTGTTTTGTTTTGTTTCTTTGCTCTTCCAACATTCTCAGCTCCGCTCTTCAGCCTGTAGATGGACAAACAAACAAACCGAAACTGAAATTGAACGTTGGCCCCAAAGTGAGGACATCTGGGAGGCTTGTAGGGAAATTTACATGCTTGCTGGGTTTCCGGTTACATATTTTGTGTTGCCTGGTAACAGAACCCACAGTTCACTTTCATGCTTTCTTCTCCCCCTATCCCCTGTTTATAGTGTAATTACCGCCGTGACTTCATAATCCTCCAGTGAACAGCTGTCAGGGGGGCCCAACTGCTGAATAAACAAGGCTTTACAATCTCTCCTCCACTGGACGGTTTACTAAATAGATCAATATTTGGTTTGTAGGCACAGAGATTAGGAGGTGGAAGTGTCTTTTGAAAAAGCCTATTAGCTTCCCAGAGCCTCCCAGCACACCTGAGAATGTGGGAAAGAAAAGCCAGGTTCATGGAGAGAGAGAGAGAAGACACACACAGAGAGAGAGAGAGAGAGAGAGAGAGAGAGAGAGAGAGAGAGAGAGAGGGAGGGAGGGAGGGAGGGAGGGAGGGAGGGAGGGAGGGAGGGAACGAGAGGGAGAGGGACTAAGTGAAGACTTTCACCTGCTGGAGATTTCCCAAGCAGCACCTTGTCTTTAAGAAGGCATCCTCTCCAGGTGATATTTTAGGCTCTTAATTCTAACTTCCAGGGAATTCTAGCTGCTGCTCCTTCTCCTTCTCCTTCTTCTTCTCTGTCTCTGTGTCTCTGTCTCTCTCCCTTTCTGTTCTGATCTCATTCTCTTTAATCTTTCTAAATGGATATTATAGCCTGAGGGACTCCAAGAAGATTCGTGGATAAACAGGAACTAAGCCCCTGAAATGCCTGTCGCCGTCCCACCGCTTCTCCACCCCAAATCCCAAGTTAGAAACTTCATCAAGAGAGCAGCCTCTGAGGGTTCTTTGTCAAACTCAAGGTCTGGGGAGGTGATATTGTGGGAAAGGGTAATTTTGACCTTTTTGTATGTTTAAGGAACATATGGCTGAAAGGCTGGAGCCCAGGCTCGAGCGTCAGGAGCTCTACATTCTAACCCTGGAGCTGGCCCTAAGCCCTGCGACACACCCTTCTGGATTTGTTCTCACAAGGCATGAACCACCGAGTCTAAAGACTTCTTTCAGAAGGAATTTAACAGTGTCTGACTGAGCAGGGGACACTCAACTGCAAAAAGTCAGGAGCTCTACCTTCAGTGGAGAAAGGGGAGAGTTAACCCACTACTGTGACCATCAAAGGAGACAAGGCATGAGTTTGCCTTTGCCTCGACCTTTTGTGTCTCTTTGAAGCTAGCCTTGTTTAATTTCCTCTAAAGCCAAAACCACAGTGAAGAAAGGTTTGGAGGTAAGAATTGGGATGGAAAGAAACGGAAAAAAGTAGTCATAACCAATGCCTGTGCTGCTCTTTCATAGGCTGCGGAACTCCCTTTCTGTGTATGCTCTTCAGTAGCCCACACATCTCCCTTGACAAAGGCAAAAGCACTGCACTTAGCCAACTTTAGCCTTTGCCGCATACTGTCCTGGTGTTTCATTGTATTGTGTCAGTGCATTACTTTCCTATGTTGCAAATAACTGATGTTCATGACTGTTGTTCAGGGTCACCTTGTGGGTAAATGTAGGGCCCTGCTTATATGGATCTATGTTAAAATTTTGCATTTTCCTTCCTGGCCACAGAAGTGGCTCAGCACAGAAAGAGAAACAACAAAAGGGACGTTTACACAGCATCTGATGCTCCCATTGCTGCTGTCATGCGATTACATGCCACCTGCTGATTCATTTATCTCACAGAACAATTGTCGCTGTAAACAAGAAAGTTCTGCACTTGGCCTCTTTCTGTGGGCCACGGTGAGACTTCTTTTGACAAACTGTTATAAAGGCCTAAACATGTAAATGTGCCCCATGCAGACCCTTCACCCAGAACAGAAAGGGTGGAGTGCTGTGGATGAGCGTGGGTGAGGTCAGCTTCAGACACTTCCAGAAATTCAGTTTTTGGCTCTGGGCAAAGATGAACACCAGCATCCGTCACTCCTCTGCTGTCCCAGGCTGGTGGCTTTCTCTTTGAAAGACAGCACGTTTTCACTTCGGTTCAGATAGATCCATATGTAGATGTGCACGCCGATAACATTCCTTCATGCTCAGTCTGTCCCAGACAACTAACCTGTTTCCAAGATCTAATTTTGTACGTGGGAATCTTGCCTTGCCCTGATTTCCAGACACATAGGCAGGCTTGACAGGCTAGAGCTAGGGAAGGCCCCACTGCTGGCTTGAACTAGGCATCCTCTTCCTGTCCTGTCACAGGTGATGCCTGTGCTGATTTGTAAAGCCTCTTATGATTGCTGATTCCCTAAATATCTTAAAACCCAACTTATTTGCTAATAAATAAAATGCACAAAGAGCCCATTATAACAATTGGTGTTAAATGTATACATTTATTATGTGTTTACACACTTATGTGTATATGTGTGTGGTGTGTGTTTAAAGTCTTCCACCTTACTCCATCAGCCAGGACCTTCAAGCTATAGTGTACATCCAACCCCTGACTAGAAGGTTCATTAAAATGTAGGGTCCTAGACAACATCCCTATAGCTCCTGATTAGTCAGGACCCAGAACTCAAGATTCTGCACCTTAAACCCTTCACCAGCTGATTTTTCCACACCCAAGGAGGCCCCTCTCTGTATCCACATGAGCTTCTGGAGCATCTGAAAATGATTGTTTTGTTTGTTTGTTTGTTTCGAGACAGGGTTTCTCTGTGTAACAGCCCTGCCTGTCCTGGAGCTTGCTTTGTAGATCAAGTTGGCCTCAAAGACACAGAAATCACCTCTGCCTCCCTGAATGCTGGAATTAAAGACCTATGCCACCATACCTGGCTTTGGAAGCTGATTTATTTTTAAACTCTCTCTCCACATTCATTTTTGCTATTTGCTATTGGTTTTGTCCCTTCTTCTACCAAAGAGTCCTGGGGTTCACTGTCTCCTTGTAAACAATATGAAAACTGGGTGGTTTTGAATGGTGCCATTTTTTATATCTCACCGCAGCCTGTATTATGGCTGCCAGAAGATATGCAAGGATCCCCAGTCTACTTTCTGATTCACGATTATACATCTTTGGAAGTAGTCCCTGGGCCAGAAGGCCTCCCCATTGGTTTCTGCATGGTAGGTTAGAATGGACAGAACACAACCCCTCAAGGGCCATCCCTCCCAATCATCCCCCACCCAAGAATAGGCAATTGCCTTTTCTTTCCATGATCTTAAAACTTCTAGAATAAACTATTTTCCATGATTTTGTAATGTCAGACTCTCTTTCTACATATCTTCTGCCAGCAGTCAAAAGGGAACAGGAAGACACAGACATAGAAAGGCTCAAGTTGAAATTCTCTAAGTCCTGTGTACAGAGGTGTCAATCCACATTATGAGACATACCTGGTGTATTTGCACAAAATGCTAATATTCACTATTTCCACAGACCAGTCACACCAAGATCTCTAGGAAAGGAAGCTGTGATGTAGGCCTACAGACCCTGGGTTTTCTGACTCAAATTTCCCGGTAGTCACCACTCTATTGTCATTTTATAACTTTGCTACTCCATTTCTTATTCATGAGGCATATAGAATAGAGCTGTGATCTCTATTTTATAAGTGAAGAAAGTGTTCTAAGACAAGTTCATTCATTAACTATCTCAGAGGATCATTAGTCATTTGTTCATTCATTTATTGACATTTTTGTATTTACCAAGTGTATGGGTATATTGAGAGTGATAATTTATATTATTCACCCTCAGGGTTTCAGTGAGTTAGATAAACTCTGAATGAATATGAAATCACATTCTTCACAAAGACCAGAAAGGAATGTTTTGCTCAAGGGGAAGCAATAGAGGCCATAATGGACTAAGGGAATCTGGAGGCTAGGAATGGCTTTCTTGGATATAGGCCAGGTGTGTAACTAAGCAGGAGATATCTTCTGGGTAAGGAAAGAAGAGCAGACTCCAGGAGGGTTAGCTACACTCTTCAACCTTTCTCTTTACCAATCCAGAAAGGTAAATTATACATATGATAGCATGTATCATATGCACACACACACACACACACACACACACACACACACACACACGCACACACACGCAGAGAGAGAGGAAGAGGGAGAAGATAAACTCACTCCTGAGAGCTGCTCCTGAATGATGATACTCAAAGCTCTCTTTCTTCAGGGTGCCCAGAATGCTTTAAATGACACTATCTCTGACTAATATCTTGTTAGAAGCACTTGTTGAGAATCTCCTGACAAAGGGTGGTCCTTAATCACAACACTGTGGAGATGATTAGAGAGTTCTGACAGTGATTCAAATGACATGAGATTCCAGAGCCCCAAATGCTTCGGTGCCTTTAGCTCTCCTTGCCTCAGTCAAGTTCTTATTTTGTTGCTGTTTGAGAAAGACCAGAGAAAGCCTTTAGATGCTATGCCATGCTTCCCCAAGCAATAGTTGTGCACATTAATTTTAAGAACATTCATTTCTATATGATAGGGGAAATCTGTTTTTATTATGCATAGTATATCACCAATATCAACTAGCATGCTACTATAAGCATCTGTACAAATAACAGTTGGTAATTATTCTTTTTTATTTTAATTTTTATTAATTACAATTTATTCACTTTGTATCCCCCCTGTAACTCCATCCCTCCTCCCCTCCCAATCCTACTCTCCCTTCCCCTTCTCCACCCATGCCCCTCCCCAGTCCACTGATAGGGGAGGTCTTCCTCCCCTTCCTTTTGATCCAAGTCTATCAGGTCTCATCAGGAGTGGCTGCATTGTCTTCTTCTGTGGCCTGGTAAGGCTGCTCCCCTCTGAGGGGGAGGTGATCAAAGAGCAGGACAATCAGTTCATGTCAGAGACAGTCCCTGTTCCCATTACTATGGAACCCACTTGAACGCTGAAATGCCATGGTTTACATCTGTGCAGGGGTTCTAGGTTATCACAATGAATGGTCCTTGGTTGGAGTATCAGTCTCAGAAAAGACCCCTGTGTCAATATTTTTTGGTTCTGTTGCTCTCCTTGTGGAGCTCCTGTCCTCTCCAGGTCTTGCTATTTCCCACTTCTTTCATAAGGTTCCCTGCTCTCTGCCCAAAGGATGGCCATAAGTCTCAGCATCTGCTTTGATACCATGCAGGATAGAACCTTTCAGAGGCATTCTGTGGCAGGCTCCTGTCCTGTTCCTTGTTTTCTCCTTCTTCTGATGACCATCCTTTTTGCCTTTCTGAATGGGGATTGAGCATTTTAGCCAGAGTCCTCCTCCTTGATTAGTTTCTTTAGGTGTACAGATTTTAGTAGGTTTAGCCTATATTATATGTCTAATATCCACTTATGAGTGAATATATACCCTGTGTGTCTTTCTGCTTCTGAGATACCTCACTCAGGATGATCTTTTCCAGTTCACCATTTACCTGCAAATTTCATGATTTCCTTGTTTTATATTGCTGAGTAATATTTCATTGTGTAGATGTACCACAATTTCTGTATCCATTCTTCAGTTGAGGGACATCTGGGTTGTTTCCAGCTTCTGGCTATCATAAATAAAACTGCTACAAGCATGGTTGAGCAAATGTCCTTGCTGTGTACTTGAGTATCTTTTGGATATAAGCCTAGGAGTGGTATAGCTGGATCTTGAAGAAGGGCTATTCCTAGTTGTCTGAGAAATCACCAGACTGATTTCCAAAGTGGTTGTACAAGTTTACATTCCCACCAGCAGTGGAGGAGGGTTCCCTTTCTCCACATCTTCTCCAGCATGTGCTGTCATTTGAGTTTTTGGTCTTAGCAATTTTGATGGGTGTAAGGTAAAATTTCAGGATCATTCTGATTTGCATTTTTCTCTGATGACTAAGTACATTAAGCATGTCTTTAAGTGTTTTTCAGCCTTTCAATATTCCTCTATTGATAATTCTGTTTAGCTCTATACCCCCACTTTTAATTGGATTAATTGATTTGTTGCTGTTTAACTTCTTGAGTTCATTATATATATTTTGGATATTAACCCTCTGCCAGATATAGAATTGGTAAAGATCCTTTCCCAATATATAGGCTGTCATTTTGTTCTGATGACAGTGTCCTTTGCTTTACAGAAGCTTTTCAGTTTCATGAAGTTCCATTTATTGACTGTTGATCTTAGAGTCTGTGCTGTTGGTGTTCTGTTCAGGAAGTTGTCTCCTGTGCCAATAACTTCCAGGCTCTTCCCCACTTTTTCTTCTAACAGGTTTTGTGTGTCTGGTTTTATATTGAAGTCTTTGATTCACTTGGACTTCAGTTTTGTGCAGGGTGATAAGTATGGATCTATTTGCATTTTCTACATGTAGACATCCAATTAAACCTGCACCATTTGTTGAAGATGCTATCTTTTAAAGAGAAGTGGTTCACTCTTGCCAACATGTTAGCCCATTTCTTAAACTTCTCTGCATATCTATGTGTTTTGTTAGTGTTGTAAAGGATTTTGAATTTAATTATGTGTGTATATGTATGTCTGAGTGGGCAAGTACACGGAGTAGAGCTGCATGAGGAGGGCATTAGCATCAGATAGTCTGGATCTAGAGATATGGGCCATTGTGAAGTTGCCAGGTATGGTGCTGGGAACTAACATCAGGTTGTCTCCAGGAATAGCAAGTGCACTAAGACACCATCCAGACCACTTCCCCGTGTTTTAGATGGAAAACAATTCAATTCAGGAAAAGTAGTTGAAACTGTTCCTATCCTGATCCTGCAGAAACCAAAGGAAAAGAGAGAACTAAACATTAAACAAACTAGGGCTGAAGAAGAGTTTGCTGAGTACTGATAGCAGCTACTGTTTCTAGAGGCTTTTGTCATCATCAGATAATATGACAGGTATTTTACCTGTTTCACCTCTGGCTATTTACTCACCTTCAATTTTAAAGAAAAGCACCAAGGCTCAGAAAAGATGAGTAACATGTCCTCAGTCACTAAGCTAGTGAATGGGATTCGAGGCCCACAAATCTTCAGATCAAGATATTTTCCATCGTTACAGCCTTGTGAGGCTTTGCACTCATCTGTGTTTCCATCTATCAAATGGCGAAATCACTATTCACCCTTTGTATGTCTTGAAGGACTGTGGGCACAGCAACTGTTATTAGTCATAATGCCATCTGTACTGTGTGTGGGACTTTAACCTCCAACATTCTTATTTTTGTATTCTGAGCCCCATGTGAGTGGCACAACATCCTTGTGTCATGGGTATAATCATACTCAGAGAGGAAAGGTGATTGGTCCAAGTTCACAGACCCGAAGAATGGTAGTGCTAGAAAATTGATGGCTCCATCAGTCTTTGGCTCACCTATGTCAGCTGCCTTTCTAATCACTAAGATAACTGTCATCCACCGGAAGTTGCCCATGGGAAGGAAGGACTCACTACATAATAACGCACAGGTGCTCATTATCTTTAATGCCATGCTTGTTATGAATCTCCAAAAGACAGTTGTGAAGTGTTTGGTCCTTTGTACCCTTCTCATTTCTTCTTTCTTCTACCAGTTCAAGCACCTCCTTCAACTCTTAGCCATGAGGACCACATTACTCTTCTCAGGTCTCCCCTGGGTTCTCCTGTCCCCTGGAAATCTTTAGGGCAGGGTTTTATCATGTGCTTGACTCTCTTCTCCGGTGAGTGACCTGGAGGAGGTTCGAAGTTCTCAGAAATTCAGTTAACATCTTGGAGCCACAAATAGTGGATATATTCATTACATTGCACTTTTATGGAAATCGACATGAGAACCAGCCCCTAGAAAGCTGGAGTACAGTTAAGAATATTCCTGAATATTCTTAAGAATCTTATTAGGACTTCCGTGTCAGGAAATGGAGATATTAGAGAGGATTTAGGAATGGGCTCACTAGGATAGACAATGGATGCAAAAGGGAAAAGAGTGCAAAGGAGAAACAAAGGACAGAGTTCAAAACTGAACTGGCATAGGTGGCCATGTTCTTGGTTAAAATCTACAGGTTAAGACAAAAGGAGGATAACTATCTTCTCGGCGGAAGGGGAATAGCCAGCATGATTTCATGTTTCATGCTGTTCAAATGTTGGTCTGAAGATAGTGTCCTCTAAAAGCCTCTGCAGATTCCTGTCAACAGATGGTTAATCTAAAATAATGTGCCAGTGGGGAGGGAGCAGCGAACATGTCAAGCTGCGAGGCAAGGCATTCCATGCATTGACATAGAGAAGTCTCGGGTGATCATGAGGTTCAGATTGAAGGGACCCTTGGAGCTGTGACAATCAGGAGATTTTCACAGGCTGGGACGTGCATCTGTTTTCACCAGTGTGACAGTAATAGAAACCACTTGTAGAACAATCATGTGCAGAGACACTTGAAAAAAAAAACAGCATTTCTGCCCTCATACTCCCATGCTTCTACTGATTATCACCCCCCCCCCCGAGGAGGGGCCACTGTGCTGCACCATACAGAAGGAAAAAGAAAGGGTCAGGTGCCAGGCACTGACCTGCAGTCTTCTTAGTCTAATGAGCAAGAGGATCTCTTTCTACAGTCCAAGAAGGAAACTGTGACTTAACACAGGTAAGTTGCTCTGGACTAAAGAACTTGCAAAGTGGCAAAAACTGGGTTCAAATGAAGATATACAGACACTGAATTCCATTCCCAACTACCTTGAATGTGCCATCCTTCCACAATCAGGCACCTACCTTTTTTTTTCCTGTCTCTGACTCTTTTCTCTTTGCCTGCAATATTATTCATCCACATATTTATTCATCCAACAAATATTTTCAGGACACTTAGTGTATCTGAGATTTGGCTTAGCATTGAGAAAACACATGGATAGGAACGTGTGGCTACCCTCCAAAAGCAGAAAATTTAGGGAGAGACAGGTATGGGCAAGAAGAACTCAACACAGCATGTTAGTAAAAACCAGACAACATACTGTAAAGCCACAGCTAATGAGGCAGTAAACTCCACCAGCAGCTGGGAAGACAATGGAGGGAGATGAGGGAGAGATGGAGAAAGGACATCAGAGATGGTGTTTTGAAAATAATATGTGCCAGCATTTATCAGGCTGTCTGAAAAGTAACTCTCAAAGGAAAAAAAAAAGAATGTATCACAACAGATGTCCATTGAAGACTTCTGATGTCAGCATCACTCTAGAGAGGATCAACAAGGACTCAAATCCCTGCCTCATGAAGCTTGTATTTTGGTGCAAGAGTTGGGTACAAAATAATGAAAAAAACTCTAGAACACAGCACCAAATCAAGAGAAATGAAACAATGATGGTGATAAAGGGAAGTGGTATTTGAGGTATCTACTCAAAGAAGGATTAGTTGGGGCCTTTGGTGGTTGAACAAGGCCTTGAAAACATGCCACACTGCTCAGTGTGGAAGATCAATGATGGGAAGATGGGTCATCTTGGGGTAGATTAGGCAGAGAGATGGAGTAGAAGAGGTCTAGGTCATGTGGGACCTTGGAAGCTGTGGGGAATCGGTGAATCGATCTGCATTTTTACCATTTGTTACAGAAATGTATTACTGGGTGAAGGTTGTTCAAAAGACATTTACCATAGTTGCTTTTACAAATCAAATGTAAAATAAAATTTACATTAAATGTAA
>CM053763.1:81174370-81190059 GCA_028658305.1 Pachyuromys duprasi
TATCTTATCTGCAAATTGGATGTGGAGAGAGAGAGAGAGAGGCAGAAGCAGAAGGAGAGGGAAGGTAGGGAAGGACAGTGAGGAAGAGGAACAAGGAGAGGGGAGGAAGAGGGAGGGGGCAGAGAGAGAGAGAGAGAGAGAGAGAGAGAGTTCACTAACGGATTTTGAAACCTCAAAGCCCATCCCCAGTGACATACCTCTTCCACTAAGACCATACCTCCTAATCCTTCCCAAACAGTTCCATCAAATGGTGACCAACTATTCAGATACATTAGCCAATGGGGACCATTCTCATTCAAACCATCATGTTGGCTATTAAGTATAATCAGCATAGTATATATTAAAGCTAAGGTTATTTTCAAGTAAAATTTTGTGTGCTGCTTCCCTTTGTCCTTACTTGTCAACTTGTGGTTGTGCAGGCTGGCCTGAGTTCACTCTGTAGTTCAGTGCTGGTATGAAGCCTGTGGTTTTTTCAGTCTCCTTTTTCCTAGTGCTTGGGTTACAAATAAGCACCAACAACAATGCTCAGAGCAAGCCACACTTCTTTTTAAGGGTAGATACTATTCCACTGGGAGCGCATCCATACTCTGTTAGCCATTTGTTTGTCAACGTTTGTCTTGTGTCTAGATTCTTGTGAATAACTTTGTAATGAACACAGGCATGCAGCCATCTCTTTGCCACGTTGACTTCATTTCCTTTGAATATACATCCAGAAGAGAGATTTCTGACTTGTAGCTCCATTTTTAACTTTTGAAGGAGCTGTCATGCTGTTTTCATTCGTAGCTGTACCAGTTTACATACTAGTGAGCAACATTCAAGGATTCCTTATTTCTACCTCCCGAGAAAATAGTTATCACTTGGCTTTATGAAAACAGTTACCTCACCAGGTAGAAAGCTGTATTCCAGTACAGATTTAGTTTCATGTCCCTGACTGCTAATAATCTTTCCATGTATCTTTTGATCAATTGTATGTCTTCATAGGGAAAATGGTTATCTAAGGTTTTTGGTCATTTAAAAATCAGGTTATTTTAGTTTTTTTTCTATTGAGTTATATGAGTTTCTTATATATTTTGGATATGACTCCTTATTTCATATGTGGTTTTTAAATATTTTCTCCCATTCTGTAGGAATTTTTTTTTGTTAGTTTTGTCCTTTGCTTTGCAGAAACATTTTAGTTTGATGCACTCACTCATATTTAAATTTTTTCCCCTCTGTCTTTGGTATCATGTGCAAAAAGTCATAACTAAGGGCAACAGCCTGTGATTATCCTTATTTTCCTTCTATGAATTTCATTATTTCAGGTTTTCTGTTTATATTTTAGTGTACTTTTTGTTAATCTTTACATAGATTATGAGCATCCAGTTTCTTTGTATATGCATATATGTTTCCAACTTCGCAATATCATTTACTGAAGAACCTATTTTGGTCTTGTTATATGTTCCTTGTACCATGGTAGGCAGTGGATCATTTACTCTTTGCTTTATGTCTGCTTTTTTCCATTTCTACAGAAACGAGGGTGGTATTTCAATAGGAATTTTATAAAATTTACAGATTGCTTCGGATAATATGGTCAATTGACTGTGAATTCTTCAGACTCATGGAGCAAATGGGTTCTAAAACTTGTTTATTATAACCCAAAGGGGAAAAGAAAACCTCTTCATAATTTAGCTTACTTCAACTTTGAAATGAATAATGGAGGATTAATGAGTTCCCAGGTTTCCTGTTACTTGGACAATGCACGGAATAGCTCACTGGTACCCAGCTTATTAATGATGGAGGTTCTGCTTCCTGTGCCCTTGTCATCATTCAGACAACATTTTGTTGTGACATTCTGTATGCCTCTATCACCAGACATCCAAGACATTTAGCCTAATCATTTAAATGACTAACTAACTGAAAGCTTTCTTACTTCATGGGTAAGCCAATTATTGAAGAAGCTTGCCTCTGAAGTACTTCAGTCTACCTACTGTCAAATGGCATAAAAATGTGACCCATTTTCCCAGCCATGTGAAGAATCAGAGCACTGGATATAATTCAGATACCATGAGTCATTACAGCAATGACTGGAAAATTCAAAGACTTCACTTTGCCTATGGCACTCCAGACATATATAATGTTGCCATACAAAACTCCTTGAAAAATAATAGACTGTAATTCCCTATAGAGCTATGCTTGTTTTCATGGGGAATGCATTATGAATGCTTGTTTTAGACATTTAAAGGTTTTTCAAGATATGCCTAATTAGATGTTCAAGAAGACTTCAAGGGGCCTGAGAAATAAGTTTCCTTCAAGAGACATAACTGGTTCTTTGCATTGACCTGTTCTACATTCTTTCTATGTTTTCACAATGGAAGAGTTTAAATATACCTGTTTGCCATGTATTATCTCTATGACCATAGTGAGGGTGTTAAATTTTCTGCAGGTCTGTACTGCCATTTTAAGAATATGGGCATTAGCAAGGGTAGACTAGATATTCCCAGATGGAGGGTTGACTGTAAAATGTGAGGAGATTTTTCTAGGAAGAACTAAACCCGTCTCAGGATGTATATTCTTAAATCCCTTGGTGGGTGTTTAAGGTATTCTATATGTGCAATGATTGGCTGCACCCAGCTCTGGTAACCATATCTCAATGTAACAATAGCCACACAAACTACTGTAAAATGAGGGCACATATTAAAGAAAATATCTACAAACTCTTAAGGAGATAATAACATGATCAATGGTGACTTTAAAATGATTTTTGATAGCTTTGGGGCTACCCAGAACATGGAACATCTTATCTTGAGCTTTTGCTTTGGAGATTACATTTTAATTACTATAAAATCTTTATGTCAAGCACTGGTCTCATTGTAGAGGCACTATATGCATGTAAGATTGCTAATATTGATATACTGCGAGTCAGATGACCAAAAACTTACTCATAAGGATAGCGGTTGGAGGGATGGCTCATGGGTGAAGAGTGAGTACTGCTCTTGTAAAGGATTCAAATATGGTTCTCAGAACCAATGTTGGGTGACTCACAACCACATGCGTGTAAATAAAAATTAAAAAATTAAACAAAATAGAAAATGAATTCTAGCTACTACTACGGAGTACTGAGGCTGACTTCCTTTTAGCTCCTTTTGTCTCAATTCAGCATCAACCAATACAACAAAGACATAGATTACCTTGCTTCTTCTGTAAGTATGCTTGCTTGCTGACTTCTCCACTCACTCGCTGATCAACAGTCTTCTTTAACTCCCCAGAGCGTAACAGAAAAGAGCACCAGTGGTACTGTGTTTTTGAAAAATTTGAATGTTTTCAAATCATCTTCTGGTGACACATTTAGGAAAAAAAAATCTCTGCCTCCTTATTAACCTATTAATTTCACAGGCTTCCGTTTTAGAGACCTGAACTAGTCCAGGAAACACTTTCTGAGTTGGATGGGAATCCTCACGTAGAGCACATTCGATCGGTTGGATGATAAGCTGATGTTTTAAGGTAGGCTTAAAATGAGAAATCTAAAAACAACTAGAATATGAGAAACTGAGCGCTTCAACAGCTGCCGTGTGAAATGTGCATATGCGCACGCTCGTGACCATGCACGCACGCACGCGCATATACGTGTGTTATTATGTGCATCTTAAATGTCTGCCGAAAGTTAACATATTCATAGTTGTTATAGCTGTTAGGAGGTGATGGGAATTTCAGGAGATATCATGTGGTAGACATAATTGAAGTCATTGGAAGTATGACGTCTTTTGGGATACTGGAAGTCTGGCCTCTTTCTCTCTTCTAGGTTTTTGGCACCAGAAAGAGAACAGTCTCCTTCATGATACACTCTTCTACCATGATGTACTATCTCTGGACAGGCCCAATGGAGACTTGGCCAACTGAGGACTAATACTTCTGACTCATGAACCAAAATAGACATTTTTAAAAGTTGCTTATCTCAAGTATTTTAGAATATTAAATGGATAGCTGTCTCTACATCCCATAATCCCAAAGTACACTGATGCAACATGGGCAGTATTACCGAGAGAATTATTTCCTGGCGGGACAGGAGGTTGCCGTCTCAGCAGGGTAAAGTCAAGCTAATTTGAGTGGGTGGAGAAAATGGAGTTTTTTTCTCACCTTTGTGCTTTGAGAGAATGCATGTGTTTTGGTAATAAATGTAGCATAAAAGGCTGAACCCGAGATTAGATGTCACCTTACAGCCATCAGAGTGGCTAAGATCAAAAACTCAAGGGATGATGCATGCTGGAGAAGATGGGGAGAAAGGGGAATCCTCCTCCATTGCTGGTGGGAATGTAATCTTGTACAACTACGTTGGAAATCAATCTGGTGCTTCCTCAAAAAATTGGGAATAGCTCTACCTCAAGATCCAGCTATACCACTCCTAGGCATATATCCAAAAGATGCCCCATTGTTCAAGGACATTTGCTCAACCATGTTCATAGCAGCTCTATTTGCAATAACCAGAATCTTGAAACAATGTAGATGTCCTTCAATGGAGGAATGGATACAGCAAGTGTGGTACATTTACACAACAGAATACTAATAAGCAAATAGTGGGAACTAGAAAAGATCATCCTGAGTGAGGTAACCCAGAAGCAGAAAGACACATATGATATATTCTCACTTATAAGTGGATATTAGCCATATAATAAGGATAAACATACTAAAATCTATAGCCCTAAAGAAGCTAGACAACAAGGAGGACCTTAGGGGAGATGCTTAATCCTCATTCAGAAAGGCAAACAGGATAGAAATCAGAAGTAGGAGAAGACAAGGAATAGGACAGGAACCTTCCACAGAAGACCTCTGAAAGACTCTGCCCACCAGGGTATCGAAGGAGATACTGAAGTTCATAGCCAAACTTTGGGCAGAGTGCCAGAATCCATAAGGAAGAAGAGAGAGATAGAAAGACCTAAAGGGGAAAGGGAATCCACAAGGAGGACAACAGAGCCAAAATACCTGGGTCTGGGGGGGGGGGGGCTGCAGAGACAAATACTCTGTCTAATTAAGGACCATGAATGGAGATGACCTAGACCCCCTCTTCAAAGGAAGCCCATTGGCTGCTCAGGTTCCAAGTGGGTTTCCTAGTAACGGGTACAGGGGTTGTCTCTGAAATGAACTCAGTGACCAGTGAAATGAACTCACCCCTGGGAAGGTGCAGCCCAACCAGGCCACAGCTGAAGATGATGCAGCCAGCCTTGATAGGACCTGATAAGCTAGGGTCAGATAGAAGGGGAGGAGGACCTCCCTTATCAGGGGACTAGGGGAAAGGCATATCGGGAGAAGAGGGAGGGAGGGACTGCAGAGGCGATACAAGGTGAATAAATTATAATAAATAAGTATATAAATAAAATTAAGTTAGAAAAAGCCTGACTAGCAATAACTATAATGCATTAGCTTCTGAGTTTACACATAAAAAAAGTACTTAACAGTATTGGGAGAGACATACAGGTCTAATATCATATGCCAGGTGATAGAAGTGTGTTGGGTGATGTGGGGACACTAACATGGAAGAGGAGGGATATGAGCTGTTTGGTAAAACGAAGAAACAAAGATCATATGAAGAGCACAGAGTGGAGTGGGAAGTACTCCATCAAAGAAGAAAATATGGACCAAAGCATGGGAACCATAAATATTAAACTGAGACCATGGCAAGAATTTCTATAGCCTAGAGACAGAAAGACAGGAGCAGAGGTAGTCAGTGAGTAATAGATCTTGTCAGATGATAAAGAATCTTGAAATGCCTGGGAAGTCTGGATAAGAACTATGTCTTTCTTGGGGACCCCAGGAGATTCCTGATGTGTGGTATGGTTTTCCTGGGGATAGAACATGCTCCATAATGCTGTTACAATTCATATTTTTAAAAAATATTGTATGGCCTGTATTGTAATTTCTCAAGAAACTTGTTAGAGGTTGTTTTGATGCTAGTCCTCAAAATCTGGATAAACTTATACTAGTGTGTAAACTTACCCTTGTTGTGTAAACTGCCTAAGTCATTATATCTGATTGGTTGATTGAACAGCTTCTACCTGGCAGGGCAGAATGAAGGAGGCATGGCTAAGGTTCCAGGGCTTGGAGAGATCAGGAGAATCACAGGAGACAGAAGAACAGGAGGAAAAGAAGAGGACACCAAGATGAGAGCGTTAGCATGGAGAAGAAGCCATGTGGGTGAGGAGGAAAGCCTCCAATAATGGTGTGAAAAGGCCCAAAATTAAGAATACAAGCAAGTACCATGGGATTATACATGAAAGGTAGACCAGATGAGAAGGACTGAGGTGGATGGCATTGGATGGGGACTGGGAGAGAGATGATGAGGTTATTGAGACAGTGTAAGTAAAATACCTGCTCTGCCCAAGATAAATAAGGCAATTATAAATCTAACAGGTGTCTATGTCTTATTGTTTAGGAGAGTGCATTAAATAATACTGCCATCATAATCTTAGAGCAAATAATAACGTTGTATAGCCCAACACTCATTTTTATTTACAACAACAGAAAGTCCTATAAATAAGTAGACCATTCAAATAAATCACTCTTTAGAATTCCGGATTATATTTAATATTAGGGGACTAGGAGAAAGCCAACAGAACACTGGAATAAAATTACTTTTCACACCCAATTGCCATCCTTTTCCATCAATAGATCTGTCAGGAACTGTGTCTCCCAAGAAAGAATGTGTGGAAATCATGGGTTTGGAACCACTGAATCATCTTCTACAGAAAGAGTGAAAATAGGCCGCAGAGGTAGAGGGTCATGAAGAGGAAGATGCAGGAAGAAGCAAGGGAAGAAGATAGGAACAAGACTCAATCTTGCTTCCTCATCTTGCCACAGCAAGACCTTGCCTTTTATATAGCATCAGACATATATTAAAAACAAAACACAAACACACAACTGTTAGCTATAGATTGAACAAAAAACAAAACCAAGATTGATGTGCGTTTATGTAAAACATAAAACTCAACAGTAGGTAAAATTTTAGCATCAAGAACATTGACACAGTCCTGTATATCTGAAATAATAAGGAAAATTACTGAAAGGTGGATTAATATCCTCAAAAAATTACTAGTAGTAGATACTGTATTTCATAGTAAATGATAAATATACAAGATGGTATGTTAATTAGCTTGGTTTAGCCATTCTACAAGTTATCTGTATGTGAAAACATCATTTCAAATGTCACAGACAAATGCACACATTCATTACAAATAAATAATTGCTTATAGTTTAAAAGCCACGCTGACCAGGTTATACATAATCTTTCACACAGGAGGAAATAGAGAGAGGACTGGCATCGTGTAGATTTGCAGAATGAAGAACTGTGGGGTTTTAGTCTTAAAAGTTGTGGCTTATATCATAAAATTTATATTTAAGGGATAGATCTGTATTTCAGAATACTTGCTGGATATTCATAAGGTCACAGGTTTGATTTCCAGTGACACAATCTTTTAAAAAAAGATTTTAGAAAATTATTAAAATTGCATTTTAAAATCCATTGGTAATTTTAAGCATGCTTACAAAATATGCTAAAGGCACTGGAGATATTAAAGGTGAGTTAAGCTTTCCACAGGAACTGCAAGGCTGCCGAGTCTTCACTCCTTTTCCGATTGCAGTATCCTTTGAAATATTACCTTTTGACAGCAGAAGGTATCCTGAATGACAAGGTGTTTAGAACACTGGGATGATAGAATTGGTGAATATTTATGAAGATTTTTATCTCATAGAATATTTTATAAAAGTGTATATCTGAATCATCCTTACAAACTGCTTTTGTTTTTATTGTTTTTAAGAACAGACCACAAACCCAGGCCAGCTCCTCATCTCTTGCTTGAATGGAAATGGCTATCCTTTCTGGGACTCCACTTAACACTTCACAAGCACCCACTGAGGGGACATGGGCTTGGTAACTGGCCAGGGAGCTTGGTGTCCTGGGGGAGGAAATCGATTAGCACTCTGGCACTTCCACATAGCTGCTGTCCAAACCACAAAAGCTGATAAAGTACGTGAGGCTGAACTCCTGCTGATTGCCTGGGGTACCATCAGAATCTATTTCCTAGAAGCCAGAGGAGACCTTATGCAATCCTCTGGCTTCTGAGGCATCAGACTGACTGAGAAACCTGTTTTGTATTATGGTTGGGGAAATATGTATGTATATGTAGAGATACATATATAGGTTAACTATCTCTTGACTTTAATGGAACACAGATTTAGTTTGCCTCGGAATGGCTGTTAGGCGTTATAATGACACTTTGCTCCCAGAGTCAGTGAAGCACACTGTGAAACTGGCTTCCAGACAACAGAGGCAGAGAGCAAAAAAGATAAGCACCAAGATGCATGTGTGCACACATGTACACACACACACATCCATTGGTTTATTTGCAATTCATGACACTGTGGAATTGGGAGGATTATCCCCTCAAAGGCAACATCCGGTTCTCTGACAAACTCATAAATCATTTTATTTCTTTGCTATAAAACAAAATCCATTTTTAAGGCCAGTGTGATCTTCAAATCTGTTCATTTGGCAAACATATCTCATGCTGAACTAAGGATGTGTCAAGCTTCACAGGAAGTCCACGTTCCTGCATGGACATGCTCCATAAGGCCTGCCCAGAGGCTCACAATTTTGGTTAATGCCCTTGTGGAGAGTCTCCTACTAGACTGCTGCACTGAGCATTCTTGTTTATCTCCCGAGTCCTTGCTGATATAGCTCCTTCACTGCTCTGTGTGGCTTTGACGATTCACCCAAGGCTTAAATGTGGTAGTAGATTCTGGAAAGGATCCAAATAGGGCAGGAGAAGTGAGACAGATCTTAGCTAATAAGGAGCCTCCAGGCACCGTGTGTTAACTCTGGGGCTCTTGCTGCTGTCTCTTAGGAACTGAGTGAATGTTGCTGGGCTGAAGGCTCTCAATTATTCAGCGCCTCGTGTCTCACCAGTGGAACCGTTGTGTCCACTATTGTTTCATGCAGCTGCATGGCTTTGCATGGCTGACTCCTCATTCTTTAGGACTCAACGCATTTAATTCTGCTGCATTTAGTACTTTCATTATTTTTAAAAAATAAAGAAACTGGGTAAAACCTCTAAATTGCTTGTGTGCTGGTTAGTAAGCAGGGGAATGGTAACATGACTGAGTCCATGGGTCTGAACTCAAGAGTCTATATTCTAAGGTCATATTATACCACTTAGAGCTTCTCTCTAAGAAGAATCTTAGATTAACGCAGAAGGAAAGTTAATTCTTGGTGACCAGGGGCAGAATGGAGATGCCTCTGGGATGTGGCTTAGTAGAGTTACCTTATCAAATGCCTTAGGCTGCTAATTTGCTTGGTGAATGCAGAGAAACTGTAACTGCTTAACAGCAGAAAAAGTAACTGCTGAGCATTACCGGGGGGGGAGGGGGGTCTTTGTCATGAGTAACACAATATAAAGCAGAGGTGGAGAATCTGTTAGAAATAATTGCCAGATGTCAACTGTTATTTTCCCTACTGCCATGATAAAACACTGACCGAAAGCAAAGGAGTGGAGGGCTGGGTTTATTTCAATTTACAGGTTACTGTCTTGGAAGAAAGTCAGAATAGGAATTCAAGCAGTAACTTGAAGGAGAAATTATGAAGGAATGCAGCTTGCTGGTTCATTCTATCTTAGGTTTAGCTACTTTTCTTTTATAGCCCAGAAGTCCTTGCTCAAGGAATGGAGCCACCCGCAGTGGGTTTGGCCCTCCCACACCAGTTAACCATGAAGACAATTCCCATAAGGTAATTGAATGCATGCAGTTCTTCATTTGAGACTCCCTTCTTAGGTGAATCTAGGCTGCGTCAAGTTGACAGTCAAAACTAGCTAGGATGCTTAGTTATCTTGCTTACAACCCAGGATACAGGGTAACTGTAGGCACCGAGGTGATCTGGTCCAACTTGCCTTTCATGAATCTCATTGTGGCTGCCATGTGGAAGGTGGCTTGGAATTGGGAAAGGCTAGAAAGACACTAGGAATGTCTTTGTATAACCCCCGAGAAAAAGAAAATATCAGGGAATGTAATATCTGAAATGCCCTTTTCAATTCCCAAGGCTCTAGATAAGCCAAGGAAGCAATGAACAAGATGAAAGAAGGTGCACACGAGAATGCTTGCCCAACGGCAGCCTGGAGGGTCATTGACTCCTGCTGGTGTGTATCTGGAAGTGAGCACACTATTATCATCTAGAGGAAAACCTGCCCCCTACACATACACTCAGTGAGCTATTTCTTGGAATGCTGGCCATGCATTCCAAGGTATAAAACCAATGGCATCAGTGATTAAGTATTGTGACTTGTGAATCCTCTCTACCTATGGTAAGCTTTGTGGTAGAGGAGCCTTGTGCAGAGGATTAAAGACTTTTGTTTCAGCTAGACCTTAGCAGTGTCATGGGTAACATAAGCATGACTGGACACCATGGTAGAGAGGTATGCTGGTCTAGCCTGGGACTTAGCACCTGGACTTCCTAGTTAGTGCAAAAAGTGTTTTCTGCTACCATTGAATATTTGCGCTGGTCGGTAAGTAAGTTTATTTCCTGTGGGTTTCTCTTTCACAAAGTTACCTCACGTTCTGCCTTAGGTGTTTCATCTATCTTTTGGCAATCTAGCCAATGTTTGAATGCAGCAGGGATGTGGATATTACAGTATTAGCTACAGCGTGACAGAGATATTTCAGCCCGAAGCATGGTAGCGACGGGGAGGCCTGGGTCTGACTCAGGAAGATTTAGAAGATAGGTCAATAAGAGCTGGACTGGGAGATAAGGAATGTAAAAGGGGAGTTTAGGTCTACTTCCAAGTCTCTGACTCATGTTTCTATATGGATGAAAGTGTGGTTCTTGGAAAGATTGAGAGAGGTATAGTGAAGAAGCAGAAAATGGCCTCATTTGAGTATACTTGAACTTGGTATCTGAGTGTCTATCATGACCTGGCAACTGGGTTCTGGAGAAATGACAAGAGAGGGGAAGTGACTTAGATTCAGAGCCTTGTTATTGAGACTGACACCTCAAGGGCAAGGACAGGCAGAAAGCAAGCCCTTAGGCAGGATGCTCCGAGGTCAGAACAGGAGAAACTTTTACATCCAATCAGGCAGTGCCTAGCAGCAGGAGGTCACCTCCATAGACTGAAGCTTCCCGATTCCTGTGAATCACAGATCAACTTTACTTTGGGGATTGAAGAGCTACCGTCCAAATAACCTGTTACATTCTTAGGAATGTAGTGACTTTGCTAGTGTCTACTTTCCCATTTTTCTGAATGTTGTACATTTCGTTGAGTCCATCAAAACATTTAAAAAGTTTTAAGTATTTTTGAGGAAGTGGAATGTGTAATATGCTGTTCTTAAGACAATCTACAGGTTTAGGAATGCATTTTAAATGACACAAACGTTTTAAATGTAGTAATTTATTTTGTTTTATAATTCCAGTCTTATGTTTCCTTTGTAGCGTCTTTCAAAAGGGATGGGCCCCCAATTCTAACACTGTGGAGCAGAGAAGTAAAGAGGCGAGGTGATTTTTGCTTTTTACTGTCAACCATTTGAAGGCTTGGTTTATATAATTATTTTCTATCCTGGTCTTTCTGGAGTACGTTTCCTCTCCGTGGTGAGATTTAATGACATTAGGTGAATGTCTGCCATCTGCCTGGAGCTGTGTGAGGCTCTTTGATTGGCAATATCCCCTTTAAGCTTCACAACAGGGCCAGAGTGAGGTCCTAGGACTTTGGTCCATTTTACAGATTAAGAAATGAAGACTTTAAGAAGTGAAGAGATTGGATTTCCTGAGCCAATTAGAGGACAGTATTTGAACACATGTGCACACGCTCACACACACACACATTTTAAATTCCAAGTCTAACTGTTCTTTTTTTTTCTGTTAACACAATGGTTCTGTTTCTAATACTAAAATATGGTTCACATTTTGATGACTTTTCCAATGGAATAAATCTTTCCCCTTAATTCCTGAGCATCCCAACATGGCTGAGCAAGCAGAAAAGAGTAAGTGAAATTACGACCTTTATAATATGGTTATTTCTAGATCATGTGCATGGATGGTGTAACATACACATTTAATCTTACAGAAGCTCATGAATAATAGATACTTCCTGTTTCTAACCTGAGAAAAAACAATTGGTAAAATTTAAAGTTGATATCAATGATTTTATCAGCAGCTTTCTTTAAATATGCTCAAATTATCTTCTAGGCTTAGGGGCAAGTCACCTGAACACTAGCATTGTTCAGGGAAGAAGCCATTTGTTCCTGCAGAAGCAGGCCTCAGCTACCATAGATCTGAGTATCTTCAGGATCTAAAGTGGTCCTCACACTTAGCTCAGAAAAGTACATATAATTGTTGTTCCCTGTCCCCCCTTATGATCATATTCTAGTGGACACTAAGTCTGAATATGAGAGGGAAATTTCTGTGTGTGTATATTTTAAAACCAGGCTTGTCAGAATAGAAGAACAAGTGATAGAAACAAACAAAGGAATAACACCAAACAGAAGTGAAATCGCCACACTGCTACGACCGCAATACATTTTATACAATGAAAATTCCGACAAATAGAGGTCTTAGGAAAACTCAGCCGTGATTAGTCTAGGGAGAATTTAGCTCCTGGGATAAGTCATCCATGACTGATGGATAACCTGTTCTGAGTTAGCCCCCCTCTTAGATATGGAAGGCCTGAAAGTGCACAAAATGGAAACGTCTCTATTGGTACTCACAAAAATAACAGACAGGTCACCCTGAATGCCCACTAAGGACCACAAGTCTTTGTTAATTTGATAGTGATGTTGACAGAGGCCATGCGTATGGCTTCACAGAAGAGGTCTTGAGGAGGATGTCAAGGCTGGGTTGGAAGCTTCCCCTCTGTGACTGTTCTTTGTGGCATATTTACTAGTGAAGAATCTCTGCTGCAAGACATGGCAGGTAGGGAAGGCAAAGGAGACAGAATTAAAGGATGTGCCTGAAGAACCCCAGCAGACGCCTGAAATAGGTTCTGCATAGTATAAGCCATATATTCACATATGCATGTATACACACATATATGTATATATACATATATACACATATAATATATATTATATGCACATTATATGATATTATATATGTATATATATACATATATATATATATTCAGATCTGAGTCTGTAGCATCATAACTTTGTGCTGCTTTGGGGCTCTGTTATGTTTTTTTGTCTCTGTGACCAAATTGCTGACAGGAAGCTACTTAATTGAGGGAGGGGTTGCTTTTGTTTACAGTTCACAGAGATATAGTCCACTGTGGTTAGGAAGGCATGGTGGCAGGGACATGAGGCAGAAGGTCACATTGTGTACACAGGCAAGAAGCAGACAGAGGATCAAAAGTGACCTGAGCTATTAAATGTGAAGGCCCATTCTTCAGTGATTCACTTCCAGCAAGGCTCCACCTCCTAAAAGTTTCAGAATGGTCCAAACCAACACCATTAATTGGGGACCAAGTGTTCAAACATATGAAGCCCTCAAACTCAAACCATAACAAATACTATCATTGCCATGATATGTAAGAATACAAGCCCCACTGCATCACCATAGCTGATTTGATAACCAAGACAGTTGTGAAATCAATAACAAACGGTGTTGAGCTGTCACCTTGACACCTAGAATCACCTGAGAGAAGAATATCAGTGGGGGACTGTCTAGATCAGGTTGACCTGTGGTCATATCTTAATTAGGTTAGTAAGGGTAAGAAGACCTGCTTCCTAAGGGAGGCACCGTTCCCTGGGAAGAAGATGCTGAACTATGTAAGAGTGGAGAAAGCAAGATGGACCCACCATATTTATTTTCTCTGTTCCTGATTATGGGATATAAATAACTTTCCCAAACTCTTGCTTGTGTGATTTCCCTGCTATGCTGGACTAAATATAATGTAGAACAGTGAGCTAAAATATAGTATTTGTCTCTTAAATCACTTGTGTCATGATATTATCACAGCAATAGGAAATAATACTAAGATATTTAGGTATCATATATGGCAGTGATAACTTGGGAAAATGACTAATCCATCTGCTGAGCAAGATAAAATGAAGTAGCATGTAATTAAAATGTATGAATTTTTAGTTTTTGTTTTTTTCCCCTTAATATTTGGGACTGTGAGTGACTATAACTGAAAAAAAAAGAAAGTGAGTCTGTGGCCAGGAAGGACCAATGAATTAGGAAGCAGAACTCCAGGGATCATTTTAGAAGCTGGCTATTGTACCACATGCTTGTGGTAGCTGGCCTGACCTTGGTTTAAAATAGGGATGGAATCCCTGCTGCTCTGCTGTTGTGGGAATTAAATAAGATGGACTACATTAAGCCTCTGCCATCTCCACACTGCCTCTGTGGATCTTGGCCTGAGTTAATCTATTCTGGATGGCCCCTCATTTGCTAAGATAATTTACTTAAAATAGTTCAAAAAGTATCTCCTCTCTTTGAATTATGTGCAGAGGGAGAAGCAAGGTGGACACTTTTTCTTAACTATAAATTCAAGGAAGCCTTCACAGGGGACTTTTCATTGCTGGAGTCTTTAGCTATTCTCCTCCAACATTTTCATACTAATGAGCCTCCCGGAGGGGTGATAGAATTGATAGAATACTCCTGCAAGCCTGCTCTGTGCTTGGCTGTCACCAGAGGTGCAGAGATACATCTTCTCAGTGTCAGACAGCTCAGAGGAGATGCAGAACTGAACTCCTCCTTGTGTTGCGGAAGTTTCTTTGAAGAAGTCAGCCTACCCTGGAGGCTGACTCCAGAGCCAACGTGCTGCTGTAGCCTTTCAGATGCCAGGATGTCACTGGAAACAAACAAACAAACAAAAAATGAAGGTGCTAAGCAAGTGCATGTGTAAGCCACCTTGCAATCACAGACTTTGCATTTCTGCAAAATCACAGAATGTGCTGGAAAGACCGTGGGCTACAGAGTCAACCAAAACTAGCTGACTGGACTTCCAGCCATCCTCTCTCCAACTTGGTGAGTTCTGGAGCAGAAAACATCTTGAAGACTCTTAATGATGTCCAACATGAAACCAAGTATTAATCACTGTTTCAGAAGATTGCAAGGATGCCAGGGACCATACCAAAGGCTCTTAATACACGCTAAATTCCTTAGAGTTTACTTTTAAGCTGCTGATAGTAAAGATTTAACAATGGAGTCCCCAAGGGGGTGCCAGGGGAAGGGGAGCCTTGACTCACAGTCTTTGCCTGTATGTCTGTGTTTTTTTTTTTACTTTTTAAAAAAATGTATTTATTTTTATATCAATCACAGGTTAGGTACATTGCATCCCAGGCATAGCCCCCCTCCTTCCTTCCCTCCCACCCTCCCTCATCTCCCGCCTCCCCACCCCCTCCAAGTCCACCAACAGGGGAGGACCTCCTCCCCTTCCATCCAACCCCAGCTCATCCTGTCTCCTCAGGGCTGGCTGCAATGTCCTCCCCTGGGATCTAGCCAGTCTGTCACTCCCCAGCTTGTATGGGGGAGGGTCAAAGAGTCAGCCATCAGGTTCATGACTGAAACAGTCCCTGCTTCCCTCACTAGGGTCTTCAGTCCAACACCGGGCTATCATGGGCCTCATCTGTGCGGGGGTTCCAGGCCACATCCACACATGGTCCTTGATTGTAGAAACCGTCTCATACAAGACCCCTGTGCCCTGCTCAGTTTGGTCTTTGTGGAGCTCTTGTTCTCCCCA
>CM053763.1:81190559-81218456 GCA_028658305.1 Pachyuromys duprasi
TTGAGTATTTTTCTTTCAAGGTCTGTGAAGAATTGTGAAGGTATTTTGATGGGGATTGCATTGAATCTGTAGATTGCTTTTGGCAATATGGTCATTTTCACTATGTTGTCTGTGTTGTAAAATCGTCTTTGGCGCTGATGTCAGGTACTTAACGTAAGCTAATTGAATGTGAGAGGGGAAGAGCTGTGATCATTCAAGTCGTTCTCTGTGTCCCTCTCTTCCTGCCTGTCCTTTTCCTTCTTCTATGCTTGCTCGTTTATGCCTTTTGGTGGCAGCACCTATAAGTCAGTTTTGAATAATAAAATGTTAAACCCACTCTTGCTGTCTTCTGTCCCTCAGGCAATGAGTGGGCAACATCTACTCCCGGTTAAGGCTTGGGTACAAGTACTATTGCTGTCTAAAAGGGAACCCCCTTTACCTTTCTCTGGAGGGAAGAGGCCTAAGGTCAGAACACATGCCTTGGCCTGAGGAACAGAACTGACTGACTTGACAGCCTTTTACTGTCATAGCTGTGTGTGCTTGTGTAGGGCATGCTTAGCTTTTTAACGCTATTTGGTAGTCTTGTCTCATCTTCTGTTCTTTTCCAATGTACAAGTGCTTCCCTAAGCCCTGAGAAGTGCTGCTTACTGAGAGGCTGGATTCCCGAGGGGTTTTGTCCCAAAAAGAATTCTGTGATCCCCAGTGGGGCTGCTTCTCTGACAAATATGGTAAGAAAAAAAAGTAAGACTCTCACGGCATTCATGGTTTTAGGCTCTGTGAGTGCGTGGACCTGTAAAGGTGGAGCAGTCAGGAAGGGTGTATGAGACTGTCCTGATCAGCAAAACCTCTGCCTGGGAGTCAGCCATTGGTTAGAACTCTGAGATGATTACTACTTTGAAGACGATGTTCCCATCTGTACCGTGCGGGACAGATTAAAAGCCGCGTCTAGAAATGTTACTTCATTTAGGTCTCACTTCATAAAATCAGGAGCGTTATGATTGGATTTAACAGATGTGAGAAGTGGCTCAGAGATGCTAATAACAGAATGCTGAGACTAGGTCCCGATCCCAGACGTTAGGCTTCGTAGGGCATTGGCCTTTATAATTGTATTACCACGCTTCTGTGCTGTTAACTCATCCCTCTAGATAGCATGTCCTGACTATGTTTTCTCATCTGAACCACGGAATAAGGTATATATTTTAAATGTCTGTGATCATGCCCGGTGATGTATCTGGGGTGTTCTGGAGGCACTAGGATAAGTTCATTAGTTACAGTGAATAATTTTAAACAGTTACAGGAAAAGATACATAACCCACGACCAGATGCGCTCCTAAGTCCAATTAATGAAATAGAGTGACCTGGACTCATTCAGGCCTGAGCTTAAGGACATCCTCCTTCTGGAGCCTCCACTGTTTCATTCCAGCCCTTGGTACACAGTATCCAACTCCCTTTTAGGAAAAATGAGACAATAGTTTTGCTCTTAGAAAATGACTCAGAGCTGGGGAGATGACTTGGTGGATAAAGCGCTCTTCTACAAGCCTGAGGGTTGGAGTTCAGATCCCCAGAGCTTACTTAGAAGCCAGGTATTGGGGCTGGAGACGTGGCTCAGAGGTTAAGAACACTCGCTGTTCTTCCAAAGGTCCTGAGTTCAATTCCCAGCAACCACATGGTGGCTCACAACCATCTATATCAAGATCTGGTGTACAGGCAGAATGTTGTATAAATAATAAATAAAATCTTAAAAAAAAAAAAAGAAGCCAGGTATTAGTGGCAACCCATTGTAATCCTAATGGTCAGGATGTAGAGACAAGATCCCCAGGGCAAACTGGCTGGAAAGACTAGCTGAGTAAGTAAGCTTTGGGCTCAGTGAGAAACCTCTAATCAGGAGAGAAAGATCAGGGAAGACATCTGAGGTCAACTTCTGCCCTATACACACATACACACAAATATATAAATATTTAAAAAGTAATTAAAAAGAGAGTACTTTGGGTTATACATTCTACTCTGATGCTCTATATTGTTGGTTACTGTTGGTCACTACCACCCTGAAGTTCAAGTTCTCCATCTGTACAGTAAGATTTACCCAAATCCATGTTCAGATGCATGGAGAACACACATGAACAACAGCACATCAAATAAGTCTTGCTGGCACACAAATGCAGGGTAGCTGCCTGGGCATCAGGAGGCACAGCCCGGCTGCAGCCCAGTGAATACACTAATGCAGAAATAGTAAAACAGGGAACAGAAGACTGAGTTGTGGTAGAGGGTATGTATGAGGAGATCTTGTGAATTTCAATAAAGGAAAGCTTTTCAAGTTGAGTGGCCAAGGAAGAACAGGGATGTAGCAGGAAAGTGTGAGTATAGGAGGAAGATGGCCATGGTGCATCAGCAGGTGAGTGCCATGTGGAGGCCCAGGATGAATGCTTTGGATGTGGGGAAAGAATAAGAGGCTGGCGAAGAGCAAGAAAGCACACAACCACGAAGAGCAAGAAGGATGATATTTGTCCCTCAAAGTTTTATGTTCAGGAAGTTTTGTCTCTAACCTCTCCATATTGAGAGGTAGTAAACTTTTCAAAAGTAGGGCCTTGTGAGAGTTACTGGGTATATCACCCTCAGAAGGGATTAAGGACCATCTCTTAAAACAGGTTAGGTCTTCAAAACTGGCTTAGTTACCATGGGAGCAGGCTATGATAACATGAGTTCACTCTGTATGTCTGGTCCCTTTTACGTTGTTGATTGCTACTTTCTCACATGCCATGTAACATAAAAATGTGATGCCATGTACCACACAATGACACAGTTGGAAGGCTCTCAGTAGAGGCTGAAAATATAGGCCACCTCCCTTGGACTTTCAGCCTCTCATATTGTGATATAAATAAATATTTTTTAAAAGCAACTACCCAGGTTCTAGCAAGACAGAATGAATTTTATAGTACATGCATTGGGTATATATAATAAAACTGATAGTTTTTATTAGCTTCAAAAACATTAAATACAACAGGGGAAACCAGTTGCATGACATAGTATGTGAGTATACTCATTAAATCTATAAAAGGGAAAATTAGGAACAATAACAGCAACAACCAAAAAAAAATTGCTCTTAGAAGCAAAGATAAAGGAGTGCCCGCACAATAAAGAGGGAATTGCAGAGAATAGTTGAATTATACTTCATTTCCTCTCAATTTTATTAGCAACTTATGTGTTTAAAAGCAGTGAGTTTTTCTGAGTATGAACATCTTTCAGGAAAGCTGATTTTTGAAAGCCCTTGGAATGATACTCCTGTTCAGGAAGAGGAGTGGGCCCCTGGTATAGAAATGCAGGGAAACACAACAAGTGAGATGAGAGATGGTTGCATGAATAAAACAAAAGATATGAGAAGCGTAACTTTTACTTTAATGGAACTTTAACTTTCATATTAGTGAGCCATGACTCCTCAATTCTTTTGTTGTAACTCTCTATATTAATTTTTTCTTGTTCAATCCAGATTTTTAGTCATAAACACCAATCAGGTTCTCACTGTATTCTTTTCTCTATACCTAATGTCTTTTTCCCCTCGTTCTTTTTTCACTTCCTCATTTCTGTTTCTGCATTTTGGAACTCTTTTTCTCTGCATCTAATATCACACCAAGAAGTTGACACTGTTGGTTTTATTGTTACTGTTCTTCAAGCAACTTTTCAATCTACGATTGCCTTTTAATTCCTTTGAGAGTTTTCTCATTTTGTTGAGCTCCCATTATTCAAGCCTGATTCTAAACCACTGAAAGCAAATCAGAGAAAGGAAATCCCGTAGGAGGCCAACGTACCCAACTTCTAGCTGTGTACAGCATCTGACTGTGTTACTGTCATCTAGCTCATCTTTGCTGTTTTGCTTCATAGGCCCAGTTTGTTGGAAATTTTCTCTGAATTTAATTGATACCACAAAACAGTAATGGTCTCTTGTTACATATAACACTTTTAGGTGCACATTTCCCTTTGTCTCTGCAGCACAGTGTTACCCATTGCCATGTCTAGGGCTTTTATTTCATCAGGAATGTTCTCAATTTACAATCATTCAACCTTGAGAATAGGTGAGTGGATGAACTCGACTTCTCATTGACCCTTGATCACAGGTGAGTAGCTGACCCTGCTGACCCCTCCTGTTCATCTGGTTTCTCACTCTGTAGGCTACAGGAGGCATTGTCACAGCTGTTCATTTCCATTTTCAACTGACTGATAAAGCAGCCAGAAGGGAAAATAATGAGAGGGGAAGCCATGGGCTACATCACTGTTACTCTCTATTTGCTTAAACTCGTGTCACAAGGCTTGTCAAATAGTTGAATTCCCATTTGTCCTGTTTCTTGTTCAGGTACAAAGGGTAGCCCTAAACAAATACCGGGGCCTTGTGATGAAAATTCCTCTCCTAGAACCATTTCCCTATAAAAATATCATGTGTGTTCTCTCCTCCGTGGCTCTGAGATTTTATATAGGCATAAAGCCATGCATGTATATAGGACACAAAATCAGAAGCAAAAATGTCAAGAGAACAAAGAAGGCTAGGAGGAGGGGGCAGGGGAAGGAAAGAGAGCATAGAAGGAAATGCAGAAATATGTATAGCTTACAATAATACTCATATGGAAACACCCTTATGTATATAGTACCATGTACAATGAATATACACTATGGATTAAAAAAATATACACATATACATAAAACGGAGAACAGTTGATACTTTACAGCGCATTAGCCCAGTAGAATGAAAGAGTGGTCAAACTAAACATGTTTTAACACAGTTTATGATGGCTTTCCCTTGTGAGTGAGAATTTCAGCTCTGCTCCAGGACACGACCTACTGGAAAGGTAGCTCGGCTATGAGGAACCAAAGCTTCTTGTGATGCCCTGGAGGGCACCTTGACCAATGAAGATGTTTCATACTCAGTGGCAGCTAGCTTCAGTCATTGGCTCCTCTTTGTGGGAGTACAGTTGTAAGTATTTGGTTAATTAAGTAAAAGAAGCTCCCTTTAACTCTGGCTATGACTGTAAGAAAGCCAAGGCAACCATCACCATCTCGGCATTGGAGGTTCCGAGCCCCAAGATCTTGTTGGCTGGAGCTCAGAACCCAAGCATGCAAGTTTTCCCAACACCAAGATTGAACGAAGGATAACTACCAGGTAGCCAAAGAGTTTTACAGGTTACTGCAGAACTTGGCTTGCTGTGCACACAAGGCAATGCTGGTTGAACACATCCTTTACTTCTCCATAAGAAGCCTTCAACAGGGCTTCCGCTTTGTCTGCTCTGGTCTCCTGCCATAGTGCATATACGTATTGGGATCTAGCTGGCTAAAATCCAGGCAAATGTGCTGTTGGTCTTGTTTTACAGCATTACCCTCCTCAGATACAGAAAGCTGCCCCTTGTTCAAATGAAGACAGTTTAGAAAGTTGGACATGGTTCCTGTTGACAGTATTGGCTTGGCGCTGGACTCCTTATGACACATCCAAGCTTTGGAAGATTGTTTTATGACTAACATTTGGGTTGAATCTATAAAGATTGTTTATCTTTGACATTATTTCCCTTCACGAAAGCAATAAGAGCTACATTTGCCCCCTGCCACATTGCCTGCTCCACAGTGAGGAGGATGGTGGGATGAGGGAGAAATGGTGAGGAGATGCAGAGGTACTGTCTTTCCCAAGTCTTCTACTTCTGCTGCTAGAGGGAAAAAATATTGACATGACACAGAAGGTCTTGCCTCAGGGAGTCCAGTGAGTGAAAATTGATGGATGTTCACCACCAAATCCCTTTCCTTCGGGGATGTTATCATGTCACATTTCTGAAAATATAGAATGCACTCTGGATAATATTTTCACATATGCTGATGAATGCAGCTGCCAAGAACAGCATGCTTTAAAGCAAGAATCCAGCAGACACTCAGACTGCCTCTCCACAGAATCTATATGTTCTTGGTCTTTCTCCATTCCTTCAGGGATGATCTCGGCTTTACCTGATCCCTTTTGCTGCACCCTTCCATCTGATAACAGTCTTAGTTTTGCCATGATCAGAGATTACAGAGATAATAAACTTGCTCCATTTTGGATGAACACACACACACACACACAGAAAGAGAGAGAGAGAATAAACTGAAAGACAATTTAAAATATAGGAACCAAAGTCATACAAAAAAAACCCTTTCTATCTTTAATTTCTTTTATATGTCAATGCAATCTGTTTAAATTCCACCTTCTATGTTTCATGGAAGGAGCTGAGCCAGTGTGGCAATATTGTCCTAGTTTGTTTTTCTGTTGCTGTGATAAACATTGCCATCAAAAGCAATTTGGGGGTGGAATGTCTTTATTTTGGCTCAAACTTTCAGGTCAAAACCCATCACTGAAGGAGTTGGGGAATGAACTCTAGCAGAAACTGAAGCAGAAGCCATGAAGTAATGATGTTTACTGTGCTTCCGAGCCCCCTCTGACTCGTGCTCAGACCGTTTATAGCATAGCCTAAGCCTGCCTGCCTAGAGGTGGCGCCATCACGGTGGGCTAGGTCCTTCAGCATCAATCATCAATCAAGACTGATCCTTCACAGACAAGGTCACAGACCTACCTGATAGAGGCAATTCTTCAATTGAGTTTCTCTCTTCCCAGGTGAATTTGATGGTGTTAAGTTGACAATAAAATCTAACAAGGGCAGTTGTTCTTATCATTTATCAGACATGCAAAGCAATTAAAAGAATATTTATCGTTTGCTTAATTATTCTGATTTCCTTGCGTAATACATTATAGATAAATGAAATCTGTTATAGGTACAACTACACACTATCTTTGCGATCCCTTGGCATTGTTTTTCTTTGATCACTCTTTGAGGGACACACTTAAGAATATTGGAGGGTGGTTGTTTGCATTTTTACAACTTTTGAAAAATTACCATCCCAGATAGATTTAATAAGATGTACCACACAGATGAATACCTGCACCGAAATGTGACAGAGCATTCTTTCCTAGGAGCTTCTGAAACGTTTTCACAGGGATAATAAATGCGTGTGGAGATTCAGATTCTCTGCCATTCTTGCACAGTACCAATGGAGAAAACTGGAAAACCCTTCTATAGCCAGTTGCTCTTCTCTCTGCATTTTTACCGTCTCCGTCTATCTGCCTTCTCTCCCTCCCCTTCCTCTGCCTTCTCAAGATCACCCTCCTTCTCTCCCTTTTCCTGATACCCCTCCTCTTTTTCTTCCTCCTCTTTCTCTTCCTCCTTCTCGTCTGGCTTTATTTAACTTTCTGTCTTTATTTCTCAATGTCTTTCTCACTTTTTCTTTCTTTCTTTCTCTCCCCTTCCTCCCACCATCTCCACCCCCCTACTCCTTCCTTCCTTCCTTCCTTTCTTTCTTTCTTTCTTTCTTTCTTTCTTTCTTTCTTTCTTTCTTTCTTTCTTTCTTTCTTTCTTTCTTTCTTTCTTTCTCTCTTTCTCTTGCCTTAGGGATTGAACCTAAAACACATAAATATCTGGACCGTTGAGCTATGTGCCAAACCTTCTTTTAATTTAATTTTATATTTTGACACAGGTCCTACTGAGTTTCTCAGGCTGCCCTTGAACTCATATGATAGCCTAGGCTAACCTGCAACTTGTTATACTCTTTTGCATTAGCCTCCTGAATCCTAGGATTATAGGCCTGTACCACTAGACCAACTTCTTTAATCTTTAACCTATCCATCCCTAATTATTGATATAAATGTATCTTTTGAATCACAAGACCAATAAAAATACCTAATATAACACATGCTAATTAAATAACTGTCAAATAAATAAATATGAATATATGGTCTAGATGGCTTTTGGATGTTTAAACAATATTTAAATGTTCTTCCTGTCAACTAAAGCCCGTGCTTACAAATCCTGGCTTGATAATTTAGGTGCTCACTAATTTGAATTTTTTTTTCATTATGCCATTGATAGTTAAAAAAATTTCTTTATTTGATCCACACAACAGTCCTGAATTTGAGAAGACCACATTACTTTCTTCATTTCACAGGAAAATTCACCAAGCCCAAGAAGCAAATAAGTGTTTGGGAACTTTGTTGGAGACTATGCCATGTGCAAATGGCTTTGTCTGTGTCAATCTGCAGAAAATATTTCCTGGGGGCAAGGAAAAGACCTCAGTCATTTGAGTCCCAAGGCTCACACAGTAAAATCAACACCACTGTCCCATAAGTCACTCCACCACTGAGCTGCAACCGCTTCTGTTTTACAGACAAGGGAACTGAGGCACAGAATGGGTTGTAAGTTGTCTTATGCTGATTTAGCTCATAAAAGGAGATTGTGATTTTTTTTTTTTTGTCAAAGATGGCTGTGCTCTGCTCACTCACTGCCTCAGCATCTTAAATTACCTTTGAGGTCATTTGCTGCAGCAATTCCAAAGAGCCACTATGTTGATTACATACATGCCAAGCACATGCCACGCACTGTATTTGTACATACGTGTGTGTACATACACACTCAGAGGTCTCAAAAATCTATGATGAGAAAGGAGAATATCTAATTGCCCTTGCTTATCTTATAAATGTATAAAACAAAGGCTCAGAAATGTTAAGTGTATTGCCTAAGAGCATGAAATCAGTAAGGACAGAGACAGCGCTCAGTGTCTTACCCTGCACTGTTCATGGAATGACTCTCAGCCTCTGTTTCTCAGAGACAAGTGTTCTCCAATTGATGAGAATATTACCGGAAAAATCCACATGATTTCTGAGTGAGCAGAGCACAGTCATCTTTAACTAAGATTGCAATCTCTTTTTAAGAGCTAAATAAGCATTAGACAATTTACAACCCATTCCGTGCCTCAGTTCCCTTGTCTGTAAAACAGAAGCAGTTGCAGCTCAGTGGTGGCTGGAACGACTTGTGGGATGGTAGCATTAAATTTACCGCGTGAACCTTGGGACTCAAATGACCTGGTTCTTTTCCTTGCTCCTAGGAAATATGTAACAAATACTATATAATGTTTTGTTAAATAGGTGCATATATTTCTTCCAAAGTATTTCTCAGTGGATCTATTTGATTTTTCCTGCTGAGACTCTTTGAGACTGAGATGCTGAGGTGCTTCTCCAAATCACCCATATTCCACAGTACATGACCTTAGCCCAGATTTCCCCAAATATTTTCACCTGTCATAGTTTTTAATGCTTGCATTCTTCTAAAATCTTTGTATAGAATGGGTGGTAGGAGCCCAGTATTAGCTTCTCTACATTCTAGAAAAACATTTTAAGTCTAAAAATAAATATTCTCTACTAAGTGACAAATATCAGGACCACCTCGACCTTGTGCTCTCTTTCCACTCCTAAAGCGTGGAACAGGACTGGCTAAGAGTGTTCGTACTGGAAGCCCAGTGGCTTCCTAGCAAAGCAGGAGCAGTGATGTGATACCTCTCACTGTGATAAACGAAGAGTGTAAATAAAGTTTGGGTAATTTTTTCCTGCTACATAAAATGCTTTTATTACTATTCATACTGTAGCATTACCTGTTTTATTAAAACATTTGTGTTATATATATATATATATATATATATACATATATCGACATTTGTTGAACTTATGTATGATTATTTCCCAGTAATCTCAGTCCCAAATATGTACCTTATATACACATATGTTCTAAGAAATTATGACACAGACACACTTATCAGTGTTTGCACAAATAGCCCCAAACTGTCGACAATACACGTTGATGATTGGCAGACAAGGGATATCTATACAGTGAGACATTGTATCATGAAAATAAAACCACAAATACACAGAATGCATGAAGGAATCTTTACATACACACACACATACAGAAAATATTTACTTTCATTGATTTTTCATGTTAACAAACTTTCATAGTAGGCTAAACTGAAATGTTTTGTAGATCAGGATGGACGATGCAGACTCAGAGGAATCCCCTGCCTCTGCCTCCCGAGTCCTGGGATTAAGTGTGTTGGGCTGATATAATAATTATTTTTAATGTCAGAATCTGTCAATATGCAACATTTCTGAAAATGTAGAAGTTTGGTGACTTTTAATTCTTCACTAGCTCGGGCCAGATTATGGCTTCTCAAGATGAAGCAAACTCAACATATGAATCCAAGGCTGGCAACAGTCTGCAAACTGTGCCTGTGATTAAAGCTGCAGGCACGCATTCCTCATGGATGGAGAATCTCATTCCCATAGTGACAATCAACATCCCGATGTAGCTAAGAACACTCCTTCCTGGGATCCTGAGACAGTGGGTGAGTACACAGGCTTGCTCAGCTCCCACAGAAGAGTCCAGCAGCCAGGGATGTCACACAGCTGCTTTGACACAGTCAGTGATTTCCCCAGTAGCGATCAGGGCTGAATAGCCAAAGACAACACAATATAAAGGCACTGGTAGGCCAGTCTCCTTCCATTGTCCTGTCACTTTGTCCAGACAGGATAACTCACAAGGCCTGAGCCCCAAGGATGGGAGGCTGTCTCCCGAAAGCCTGCCCTGGATGATGAAGGTGCTGAGCACCATAAGAGAATCTTAAATGTCTAACATTGGACAGAAACCAGTCTGAGAGAACACAGACAAGCTGAGTCGATTTATATGAAAGGTGTATGTGGGTGTGCATGCCTCTCTCTCTCTCTCTCTCTCTCTCTCTGTGTGTGTGTGTGTGTGTGTGTGTGAGTGTGTGTGTGTGTGTGTGTGTAGGCCAGGGAACAACCTCAGGTGTCCTTCCTCAGGCACTGTGGACCTTTGTGTGTATGTGTGTGTGTGTGTGTGTGTGTGTATGTGTGTGCGTGTGTAAGAATCTCTTCCTGAATCTCGAGATCACCAAATAGGCTAAGCTTGGTGAACAGTGACACCTGGATCTCTGCCTGTCTCTGTCTCTCCGGCAGTGGTATTAGAAGCACTCACTACCATGCCCAGCTTTGTTACATGAGTCACGGCGATTGAAATCAAGATCTCATTCTTTCAAAGCAAGAAATTCATAGCGAGAGCAGCTCCCCAGCTCATGTATATAAAAGAATAAAAACAAACAAAGAATAGCTTACTTCAGAAGATAGAGAGGGTAATACAGATAAGTAGAATTATGACTAAATTACCAGAAGGTGAGTCTTTGGAACAGGGATTGTCATTATTTGGAAGGCACCTTTTAGGGTAGGTGTCATATCATGTAAGCAATCACAATAGAAACCCATAGACACTTTTAGACCTATGTGTATAAGTTCAAAACCCTTTATTTAGATACATTTGTTATTTCACAATGAAAAGTCTTTAAAAGCGGGATAGTGGTTAGGAGAAAAAAAGTAGATTGCCATGTGCCTACTGCCCAAAGCCACTGTTGAAACATCTCTCGGTGTCTCTCTGCAATCAAGAACATGCCTGTCTCCCCATCTGTTTCACTCATGGCCTGTGTAAAGTACAATAGGGTGACTGGGGGAGAGCTGTTGTTTGGTTGCCTTTCAGGATTCCCCTCTCCCACGTATTTGAATGAACCACATTGAATAAATAATGATTCGATGGGGCAATGTGTGTCTAATTAAGCTATTGCTTCCCTGATGCCTTTCGGGGCTCTAACATTTACCAAGTTAGAGCTTCAGCCATGTTGGCAGGGCCATGTACTTCTCTTCTCCAGGGTCCCTTTTGCTTCTGAGAGGGGGAAAACACACCACCAGGCTGCAGGTTTATTAGAAGCAGGAAGTAATGTCAAGACTACTGAGCAGAACCTGTGCTGATCCCTCCACATGTTCTCTGGGTGGAAGGCCTGGGCCTGGCTTCCTCTGTTACATAAGACCAAATTGGGATGCATGGATGGGCTGCACAGGCCCTCAGTTGTCATCTTGCCAAGTGTTCCAAATAACTGCTCCCTTAAATGAGCCCCCAGAGAAGAACTGGATATGCACGCTATGTTCTCTAACTTACCCATGAATATATCACAAAACATTTTTTGTTACATTTGGATTACAGTGTCACCCTCACGTTTGTCCTTATTTTTCTAAGATGTGTGGAAACTGGATCAGACTGAATATGAAGCAGGCCTGTCTAATTCATCTGGGCTACTCATTAGCATCCTCCCATTTTCCTCTATCTGGAACTCATTTTGAGTCATTCTTAGGGTGACTAACAGGGGCTACATCCAGCAGTAACCAGTGGATCCCAAATCTCCAGTAAGTCCTTTTACCAAAGTAAGGGACCTTCCCACACTCTGAGTGATCGATCTTAAGCTGCCCTTATGCGTCTGTCTTCCAGAATGCTTAGTTGCTCTCTTGAATTAGACAATGCTTCAATAACATGAACACATTTGTGCCTGATTAAATTCACTGAGAACCACACTGAGACACCACCCACCATGCACCAGGCCCCGCAGTAGGTGCTGGGTCTCAGGGGGAGTTCAGTTTTACAATTGTCATAGAAGCAAATTTGGCTCACTCAAGTGAGAAAAATGCAATGTCGGGCATGCTTATAGGACATTATGGAGAGAATTTTGAATGACTGACCACAAGAAGAACATAGGCTGGGCTGGGGCTGAGACTAGTATTTCCACATGAGAGAGAAGATTCACTATATTACTGACAAGAAAATTAGAAAAGCAAAACTAAACCTTTTTTAAAAATAATTTATTTATTTTTATATTACTTACAGGTTATGTACTTTGTATCCCAGCCATACCTCCCTCCCTCATTCCTTCCCACTCTCCCCATCCCTCCCTCATCTCCTCCCTGTCCCTTTCCAACTCCACTGATAGGGGAGGACCTCCTCCCCTTCCATCTGACTCTAGCTTATCAGGTCTCTTCAGGGCTGGCTGCAATGTCCTCTTCTGGGGTCTAGCAAGGTTGCTCCTCCCTCGGGGGTGGGAGGGCGAGGGTCGAAGAGCCAGCCATTGAGTTCATGACAAAAAGAGTCCCTGTTCCCCTTACTAGGATGCCCCGTTGGATACTGAGCTACCATGGGCTATATCCGAGCAGGGGTTCTAGGTTATATCCATACATGGTCCTTGGTTGGAGAAACAGTCTCATAAAAGACCCTTGTGCTCTTGTCCTTGCCAAGTCTTACTAACTCCCCCTTCTTTCATATGATTCCTTGCACTCTGTCGGAGGCTTGGTTGTGAGTCTTAATATCTGCTTTGATACATTGCTAAAACTAAACCTTTTTTATTTTTGTCAAATAACTGACTTCAAGATGATGAAATGCCACAATACTCTTAGTTAAGAATGCAGAGCCAGGCATGGTGACACATGCCTGGAATCTTAGCACTCAGGAAGGTAGAAGCAAGAGGATCTCTGTGAGTTTGAGGCCAGCCTGGACTATAAAGCAAGTGCAGGACAGCCAGAGCTACACAGAGAAACCCTGTCTTGAAAAATGGAAGAAGAAGAAAAAGAGGAGGAGGAAGAAGATGACCAGGGCTGAACAGATAGCACTGGCTACTCTTCCAAGGACCTGGGCTCAAATCCCAGCACCAACATGGCAGCTCACAGCTGTCTGTAACTCCAGCTCCAGGGATCAGACACCCTCAACAGACAGACATGCAGGCAAAACAACAATGCACATAAACTAATTAAAAATGTTTTATAAACAAAGAATGGAAACCAGGGGCTGGCTGGAGAGATGGCTCGGCAGTTGAGGGCTCATGCTGCTCTTTCAGAGGACCCTTGCTCAATTCCCAGCACTACATCAGGTAGTTAACAACCACCCGGAACTCCAGCTCCAAGGAAACTAATGCTCTCTTCTGGCTTGCTCAGATACCTGCACACATGTGGTGCACATGCACATGCTCAGGCACACTCACCCATAAAGACAAAATAAAGCAAATAATGAAAGCAAAGCCCAAAAGGTGGCTGTGAGCCACAGTCCCATCAGGATGATTTAAAAAGAATCAAACCAAACAACAAAGAAACAAGAACAAAACACCTGCAAGCTTGCCCAGAGCAGAAAAAAGCAGCATTCTGAATACTCCACAGCTGTGTTTCCATTCACTTTGTTCCACACTGGGCTCTAGCTTAAGGTCCTAGGACCTACAGGAGAAAACTGAAGCTGAAAGATGTAGGGTACAGAAGCACCCAACCACCACAGAGCTGGGGCAATTTTGAAGTGTCTGCTTCTTTCTGACTGGCTTATGCCATCTTCCCTAGCAGAGCAGATTCTGCCACTGTACAAATGGCTGGCTTCCAGATCCTGTTCCTACACTGACTACCGATGTGATGAAGGCAGGTTATTTCCTGTCTCTGGCCTTCAGTTTCCATTTACAAACTGACTGGGGTCTTGTATGTTATGTTTCTTCCATTTGTTACCATCGGTTAAATTTCAGAATGTTCTCAAGGCTAATTGAAAGGGAAAAAAGCATGTGGAGATTGGAAAGAAGATATCTCAGAATCAAAACAAAAACTTGCTGCTTTTGTAGAGACTGACACTCCAGACACAAATTCTAAGGAAGTTTGTAAGACCTCAGTGGCTTCCTCTGGTATCTTTTTGCAACAAAATGCAAATGACTGAGTAACGGGCCCTGTGCATAAAGGGCTCACTCAGCACCCCATATTGTTCACCAAGATTTAGGGGTTTTTTTCATGTTATTATTGCCCATATCTTTCTACAAAAAAAAAGAACTTTGAGCACAGTTCATTCACATAAATGGACAGGGAACACGTGGCTGCAGGTGCTTACACATTTGTATAATTAATTGGATAGTTTTGACTCCAGCTCCCTTCATTCTCACCTCTTTGCTGACAGTTCCTGACTCTCTCTATAGCTACTAGCCACTTTTGGACCCACATTCCCATCTGGTTACTTGGTCTTGCCCCCTCAGACACCCAAAAAGCTCAACTCAGACAGCATTCAATTCCTAAGTCCTGCATCACCAGGGCACATGCTTTAGCCTTCATTTTCAGTCAATAGTCTTCGGTATGTCTTAGAAGACACTCAGATGTCAGAAAGTGCTTTTCAGGGGGCAGCAAGACAGCTTGGCAAGTAAACATGCTGTCTACCAAACCTGACAACCTAGGTTCTAGCCCAAGGACCAACACAGCAGAATGAAAGAACAGGCTCCAGCAAGTTGTTTTCTGACTTCTGTACATACTCAGTGGCTGTCCTGTGACCCTTCTGACTACCCACAAGAATAAGTAAGTAATAAAATAAGTAAACAAACAAATAAATAAGTGTAATATTCTTTAAAAGACTATATAAGCATGTTTGTTTTCCCCTTGATTTCCAAAAAATGAAAGAGGTGAGGCTCAGGACAAGTAAGACAGGTATGGAATGCTTCCAGAACATCACAAGTGCTTTACCTGTTTCCATGCATCTGTGAGAACTCCCTTTCCTATGCTTGTGGAATAAAAAGTAGTCTCCTTCGCCTGGCATATCAGGCCTGAGGCATCCTTAAAGACATTAAGTAAGGCAAGTTGCTTCCATTTTTCTTTTTGGTTTAGAATTGCTTATAAGTTACTCTAATATACATTGTTTGTTTCTAAAAGTTTCTTCAGTATGACCTCTTCTCTAGTTGGTACCCTTTCCTTCAATTATTTATTCTGTAACTACTGTAAATTATGTTAGATGCTGAAGACACAGTGAGAGATATGACAAGCAAGTTGATTCCTGTAGTTACTGGTCTGGTAAGGAAGGAAATATCCACAAGAAGGCAAAAAGAACATAGTGAACATAGTGAAGTCCTTGAATGGAGCTGAAGGCAAGGTCTGAGCTCCTCGGGGAGGAAATAGCCCAGCTTGTGAGAACAGAGCCAGCGAGGAAACACTAAAATTCCAGACATTATCCGGGATGAGTCCTGAAGAACTGTGGGTAGTCAGGCATGGGAAACAAGATAGAGAGTAAGACAGTTTGCTAATAAAGTCCAAACTAGGGTTGGACACTAAGGCCTGCCTGCTAGTGTTAGGTTTTCAGAGAGTGAAGAATGCAGGAGCACAGTATGTTAGGAGAATGCTGCAAGAACTCAGCTGGAGACAATGGAACACTACTCAGCAATAACAAAACAAGGAAATCAGGAAATTTGCAGGTAAATGGTGGGATCTGGAAAAGATCATCCTGAGTGAGCTATCCCAGATGCAGAAAGATACACACGGTATATACTCACTCATATAGACATATAATATAGGATAAACCTACTAAAATCTGTACACCTAAAGAAACTAATCAAGAGGGAGGACTCTAGCTAAAATGCTCAATCCCCATCCAGAAGGGCAAATAGGATGGACATCAGAAGAAGGAGAAAACAGGGAACAAGTCAGGAGCCTGCCACAGAGGGCCTCTGAAAGGCTCTGCCCTGCAGACTATCAAAGCAGATGCTAAGACTTATGGCCAACCATTGGGCAGAATGCAGAGAATCTTATGAAAGATATGGGAAATAGTAAGATATGGAGAGGACAGAAGCTCCACAAGGAGAGCGATAGAACCAAAAAAATCTGAGCACATGGGTCTTCCCTGAGACTGATACTCCAACCAAGTAGCATGCATGGAGATAACCTAGAACCCCTGCACAGATGTAGGCCATGGCAGTTCAGCCTCCAAGTGGATGGGAGGCTTCCCAAGTAATGGGAAGAGGGACTGTCTCTGACATGAATTGATTGGCGTGCTCTTTGATCACCTCCCCCTAAGTGGGGAGAAGCCTTACCAGTCCACAGAGGAAGACAATGCAGCCAGTCCTAATGAGACCTAATAGACTAGGATCAGAAAGAAGGAAAAGAAGACCTCCCTTATCAGTGGACTTGGGGAGGGGTATGCGTGGAGAAGGGAGAAGAAGGGAGGGGTTGGGAGGGGAGGATCGAGGGAGCTACAGGGGGGATACAAAGTGAATAAAGTGCAATTAATAGAAAAATACAACATAGGTAATTATAAGTTTGTGTGTGGGTGGTTCTACCTGTGTATGGAGTAAGTAGCTCATTGCAAATTTACAAACAAACAAACAACAACAAAGAAGCCAGGAGATCTAGGGATTATTTAAAGTTATTTATGGAGTAGTGTGCGTGTGTGTGTGTGTGTGCGCGCATGCGTGCAGATGTGAATGTGTAAACTAAGATAAATGCCAGAAATCAAGGCAATACTGTTCATCTCAAGTCCTGGCAAGTTGGCAGCACTAAATGTGTTGGCTTTATTGAAGGCCCGTGCTTCCCTTATTTAAAAATGATCACCCTTTGAATAATGGCTTCATAACTGTGCAGCCTGTGCATCATGCAGGCTTAATGAAAGTGCTCTGAGAGGTTTTTCAACAAAATCACATTTAGAAGTAAATATTTACTTCGGTACAACTCATTTGTGAAATTGAGTCATCTTTCTGAGCCATAGTCGATTATTTTTGTAACTAGCCAGAAGCATAATATCTATGCGATTATACCATGTGAGTTTCTAGCTAATTAGCTCACTTAGAAAACATAAATATAGGCTTCTTTTAAGAGTAGTTACAACAAAACAGATTTCCTGATACTTTAGCAGTACTTAGCAAGGATGTGTGTTATGCCTAATAGGGTGACAGGAGGCATCTATGAAAAGCTAAAAGTTAGGACATCTTTGTTGTCTTTTTCTGGTCACAAAGCAAATGATGAGGATTCTTGGAACAATAGCATGTGGTGGCATCAACAGCAATAAACAATCTCAATACATCCCAAAGCTGGTTTTCTGAACGAATACATCATTTCTATTAACCAAAGCCAGGGCATTCATCACCAAAGAAACAGAATGAGAGGTATACTGTGAAAGGTATAGAGTAGGGAGGAGTTGGGGTGGGATAGGCTTGGCCTTCATTTGCACCAGTTTTGAGCATCTTTGAGATGCACTAACTCCCTTGATGTCAATCATGTCAGCTTGCCCAGAGTGCTCTGCTCTATCTGGGGACTGTTTTGTGAGCCAAACCTCTGTTTTCCTATCTCCCCATCTTCCTCTGTTAGCAGCCTCATTCCAGCCTCCACATTTCACACCCTGCCTTGTTTTTGTGGTCTCTCTACTTTCCATCTCCCTATCTCATTCTAACTGATTCCTAAGGAAGCAAAGCGGATGTTGGCTCACCACTTCCTCAAAATCATTCACTTGCTCCCCATGAAAACAAAACAGAAACTCCTGCTTCTCCTCAAGGTATAGCCCTGTGATTTTCAATTCTGTCTCTGTACTAGAGTCACCAAGGGACTTGTACAGTCTTTTTGTCCAAAGCCTATTTCAGCCCAGTTCTGGTCTTTACTTAGAAGGACCTGGGTACATGTGTTTTCCCCATATAACCTGTCAGTGATTCTTGGGTGGAGTCCGGATAAGGAACAGCAACCAGTTTCAATATAACCCTTTCCCTCATTACTTTAAAAAAAATATTTATTAATTAGTTTATTCACTTTTTATCCAAGCTATAGCCTCCTCCCACATCCCCTCCCAATCCTACCATCCTTTCCTCTTGTTCTCCCAGGCCCCTCCACTGATAGGGGAGGTCCTCCTCTCCTTCCATCTGACCCTAGCCTATCAGGTCTCATCAGGACTGGCTGCATTGTCTTCCTCTGTGGCCTGGTAAGACTGCTCCCCTTCAGGGGGAGGTGATCAAAGAGCCAGCCACTGAATTCATGTCAGAGACAGTCCCTGTTCCCATTACTAGGGACCCACTTGGAGACTGAGCTGCCATGGGGCTACATCTGTGCAGGGGTTCTAACGTGTTCCTTGGTTGGAGTATCAGTCTCAGAAAAGATCCTTGTGCCCAGATTTCTTGGTTCTGTTGCTCTCCTTGTGGAGCTCCTGCCCCTCCAGGGATTTCTATCTCCTCCTTCTTTCATAAATTCCCTGCACTCTGCCCAAAGTTTGACTATGAGTCTCAGCATCTGTTTTGATACCCTGCTGGGTAGAGTCTTTCAGAGGTGCTCTGTGGTAGGCTCCTGTCCTACTCCATGTTTTCACCCTCTTTAGATGTCTATCCTGTTTGCCTTTCTGAGTGAGGATTGGTCATCTTAGGGTCCTCCTTCTTGGATAGCTTCTTTAGGTGTACAGATTTTAGTAGGTTTATCCTAAATTATATGTCTAATATCCACTTATAAGTGAGTATATACCATGTTATACTGACACATTAAGTTTCTGCTTATGAGATACCTCACTAAGGATGGTTTTTTTTTTCTAGTTCCCACCATTTGCCTGCAAATTTCATGGTTTCCTTGTTTTAAATTGCTGAATAATATTCCATTGTGTAAATGTACCACAATTTCAGTATCCATTCCTCAACTGAAGAACATTTGGGTTGTTTCCAGGTTCTGGCTATTATGAATAAAACTGGTACTAACATGATTGTGCAAATATCCTTCTGTATACTTGAGCATCTTTTAGATATATGCCTAGGAGTGGTATAGCTGGATCTTGAGGTAGCATTGTTTCTAATTGTCTGAGAAAGCACCAGATTGATTTCCAAAGGGGTTGTACAAGTTTTCATTCCCACCAGCAATGGAAGAGGGGTTTCCCTTTCTCCATATCCTCTCCAGCATGTACTGTTACTTGAGTGTTTCATCTTAGCCATTCTGATGGGTGTAAGGTGAAATCTTAGGGTCATTTTGATTTGCATTTTCCTGATGACTAAGAATGTTGAGCATTTCTTTAAGTGTTTCTCTGCCATTCACTATTCCTCTATTAAGAATTCTCTGTTTAGCTCTGCACCCTATTTTTAATTGGATTAAATGATTTGTTGCTTTTTAACTTCTTGAGTTCTTTATATATTCTGGACATTATCCCTCTCTCAGATATCAGGTTGGTAATAATTCAAATTGAAGAAGATATCAGAAAATGGAAATATCTCCCATGCTCATGGATCAGTAGGATTAATGTAGTAAAAATGGTCATCCTGCCAAAAGCAAACTACAGATTCAATGCAAAATTCCGGTCAAAATACCAATAGAATTCTTTACAGACCTTGAAAGAACATTTCTCAGTTTTATGTGGAAAAAAAATCCCTAGAAGTGCTAAAACAAGCCTGTATAACAACAGATTGTCTCGAGGTATCTCCATCCCTGATTTCAAGCTGTACTATAGAGCAATAGTAATAAAAAAATTCATGGTACAGCCATAAAAACAGAATGGTGGATCAATGGAACTGAATAGAAGACCCAGAAATAAACCTAGACACCTTTCCCTCATTTCTAATTTTCCTCTTAAAAACAAAACAAAACAAAACAAAAACTTCTGCTCAGACTGGAGTTTATGGTCCTGTGTTTTAGGGTTTGTCAAATATGAACCCTGGAATGTCTCAGTTTGGATACAAATATTCTGTATTGACACTTTGTTTCCTCTGCAGGAAGTGCCTTGCTACTCACTTTCCTTGCATCATTTAGTTTTAGCTTCTCAGAACTTGGTTATTGATCTCACTGTATCTTTATTTACTTAATGAGTAATTGAATAACTCATTCCAGTGCTATTTATTTCATGTTTATCTTTCCTATTAGTCTGTGGGCTCCTTGAAGGTAGGCACAAGATCTGATTGGATGGCCTCATTTTTTTTACCACATGCCTAGCAGCATGTCATCTGTGGTCACTGGAATCAAGGAAGACTGTGATTGGCTTAATAACAATTATCTATGCTGTTGCTTACCAAATATAAATTCTTTCATCCCGAGGAGATTTTTTGTGGGATTGGTGGGTGCTCATGACCCTTCCACAAATGTCTTAATATTTGGATACAGCCTACACACACTCTCCACTCCATGTTACATCATTCTATATTTTTAATGCAACATGAGTGCTGTGTGAACAGTTGTTGTATGTTAACTAAGGAATAACAACAACAAAAATCTGTGTATATACAAGGAAGGTATCACAAGGTATCCCTCATAGGTGGTCAAATTCACAAACATGGAGCCTTTGTATGTGGAAGACTACTGGAAAAATTATTGATCTACTTGAATTTCAGTTTAAAATATGAAGATAATTGGTACATTGATAACTTCAGAGCCACTGAAGATTCAGTGAAGATGAGCAGGAAGAACCTAGCATGCTTACCTAAAGTATTACATAAATATAGTCAAAGGTCCAACATTTTCTGATAATTAGCTTAATGCTTTTAAAAATCGGGTCTTTCTTCTTATACATCAAGAAAATAATTCAGGGAGCAAAAACTATTTGTGTCAGTACCCAAAGGTACCAATTTTCAAGAAGAGAGTAACTCCTGGAATGGTCTGCCCTTTATCTTTCCTGCTTCTCTTCCTCTCCTCCCTTCTTTATCTTTCTTGGCTCCCTGTTGTCTCAACCCTCATTTCTATCTCTCCACATAATTACTTTTTAACACCAATAATCCTCACTTGACCTCATCCTCAATAGGTTATGCAGTAAGGGACAGCCTCAAACAACGCCCTGCTATGAGAAATGACTTCAGATGGGGGAGGCCAGACGCTGAGAGGATCTGGCCCCTGAATGGTCTCATATAATCCAATTATCCTGCTCTCCAGCTAGAGGGACAAGGAATAAGAACACAATTAAAGATTTGATTCACAAGTGGGATATAAGGTTCTGACATTTTGATAAGGACAGAGAAGACAGAAATCAACCTAAGTTTGAGCTGGCCTTTCTAATGCATTTTATACTGTGATAGTCTCATGTTCTTACCAGATTTGCATAATGGCTCTAGTCACCCTGTTTGAGAGAGGGGAAACCTGAACAGAAAATGCTTTGTAAATGTGTCCAAGTTATGGAGCTGTGTCAGGGTACTAACGCAACTTAAAAGCGTAAGGCTAAATCTTGTTGTTTTATTTTGCTGTTACTGCAAGTTACCCAATACCACCATAGCTATCATGAGGTAAATGAACAGGTGAGAAGAATTTGATTTGTGAATGTTCTGCCTCCCAGCAATGTCTGCCACCACTATGCCATTCTGCTGGTGATCACTTCCTGAGAGAGGTCTGCTTCTCCACAGATAGGAACCCAGAAGAGTTCCCTGGCCCTCTACTCCTATGGCTGCTTTCTAGAGTGATCTTCATCTTCCTTTCTGTAACTGTTATTGTGTAAGGATACCACATCAAAATGGATACTCGAAACATGCCATTAACACAGGAGGGTGGAAATCCTGCTTTCTTTTCAGAGTTCAGCACTAGGTGAATAGGGTGAATCCTGCACATCCAGATAGCCTCCAAGGTCCAGTCCAGGCCACATGGGAGGAAGATGATATTCAGAACAAGTCAGCATTATATTCACTTGTGTTGTACAACCGAGCTCTGTCCTTTAGGCTCTGGCCTCAAAATCATAGGATTCCTTTAGTCTCTGGGGTAAAGGCTAGCAGTAGGTTCTGTGGTGAATTTCTTACAGCAATACTGGAAAGCAGCTATGGTTACTCATGGTCAGTCTTAGAGTCAGGCAGCCTAAATTCAAATTTAGACCATCAACTTAGAAGTAAGAAAGGAAAATCAGTTAACTCATCTAGTTTCATCTCCCTAATTTCACTGCTGTTGCTAAGGTTAACTGCTTTCATTTTCTTGGGCGAGTCTCACAAATCAGCACAAACTCAGTGACTTGAACATGTGAGTGTTCCTTGCCCTGTTCCTCTGGCAGCAATAGGGGGAAAAATCTATTTACAGGAGAGAGTATTTTTCAGAGTTGCATTTCTAATATCCAGTCCACTTGATCTATCTTTAAAGCAAGAGCATAACATCACATCTTCAAATCTCTCTTTGCTTCCTTGTCATATGAACTTCGGCCTTTTGGTTCGTTTATTGCCTTCTTCTTGTAGAGACTTTTGATTTGGGCTCTGGAAATGAATAAGTTGGTAAGGCTGTTACAGTGCAGTCTTGAAAGCCTGAGGGATTGCCTGCACCCATGTAAAAGGCTGGGACTGGCAGTATGCATCTAGAATCCCATCATATGGGTAGCAGGAAGAGGCTATGTGGAGCTCAACTGGCCAGTTAGCTCAGCTCCAGGTTCAGAGAGAGACTCTGCCTCAAAAAAGAAAACATAATGAAGAGAGTGATAGAGGAAGAGTTTGACCTCTGGTCTCCACATGCATGTGTAGTTACACATGTTCATACACCTGTTAACTACACTATATACTACATGCACATATAAATGAAATCAGGGGGTGAGGGAGGACTCACATGATTGCTCTCGGGAGTCACTAAGATTTCCCGATCCTTAATTGTCACATCTACATGGTCTCTCTTAACATACAAAGTAACAGTCACTGATCCCAGTGTTCAGTGTTCAGTGTTGGGGGACCATTGGGTTTACTACAGACAACAATAGCAAATACATGTTGAGCAGTACTACCTGGACAAACCCTTCAGAATAAACTTCTCCTTTCCTGACTGTGGGAGGGCAGAAGTCACTCTGGGAGAGCCACTGGTAGCTATTTACTAACCTGAGCTGAACTTTTTATATTTCAATACCTGGACATGCTAGCTAAATATGAACCCTGCTATTAGAAAACACCCCAGGCAACAATGCTCATAATTGCATTTAGGAATTCTAAGTGCAACGCCTAGCATAAAGTAAGACCACAAATGCTATTTATTAAAAGCTATTAGTTATGTGATGGTGCCTCACAAGGACCTAAATGATGCTCTCAGTAGATTGGTTACACCAAAGATGAGGGCTCCAGATGTTTGGGTTGTTTCCCTGCACTCTCCAGGTAACATAGTACTAATGTATTTCTGTTCTTTTCTTCTTGAGTCCCAGTCTGCTGCATTCTATTCAACTCCCTTCACCCTTCTGCATGGATGTGATCTCATTTAGGCCTTTCCTGGACTTAATATTTCAACTCTTTTCTTCAGTAGATACTAGAATCAGAAAGCTGGGTTAATATACTCAGTCATCAGCCAACAAGTTTTTCCAAAGAATAGATGGTACCCCCTACCTCATCGTATACATGATGCTCTGGTCAAGAATGCCTTGGACAGCAGGCAGACCCAAGTAGTTGGCCAACACAAAATGTAGTCCATGTTTTTTGCTGTGCTTTTTATTTTTTTTGTCTGATTTTTTTCAAAATTCGTTCGTTCTGTTTTGATTTTCAGTTCATTTCTTTGAAAAAAAGGGGGGAGAGAGAGAAAGAGCGAGAGAGAGCATGAGTTGGGTGGATAGAATCTGAGGGAGTTAGGAGAGGTTAGGAGAGGGGAAAGAATATCATCAAAATATAGTGCATGGAAATAATTTCTTATAAAATTAAAGAAAAAGAATATTATGGATGCTTCCAATTGTCTGGGATATACAGGAAGAGTCCTGAGTATGTACATTGGAACCAAGTCCTGGTAGCTGCAAGAAACCTACTAGACAGTCAATTGCTCTGAGTTGAATGGCTGAGCCTTGTTGGCATCCTCCACATCCATATTCACATCCATGTCCATGTCCACATCCATGAAAGCTGACTGTGAACCTACACAGGTTAAGGCAACAACCTGCTCAGATACCCAAGTAGATTCAGTCTTTTGGACTTATACAAAGAGGATAATAGATCCAGACTCTCCTCGGTGCTGATGGCCAGTTCATTTGTGCTGTTTAGCTCTCTTTCTACCACTTAATATTTATTTTTGGATATCGTACTTCACAGAGCCTATGCTGGACCACAAACCTTGGCATCTCCAGAAATGCGAACTCAGTGGTAATAGAAAACGTAATTAAGTGCCTGTATGTGCTAGAAAGATAGTTCACACTAACCTTTCAGTTGGTATCAGTGCAGAAAGTGAAGTTTACATTTCCCAAATAATTATAAAACATGTTGCCAGCTTTTCAGCTCAAGTTGTCAAAGTCTTGTTTCCCTTTGTTCTTCTACTTCCCGGAAGTGAATAACAATCCCATTTTTCAAAAGGTTCAGTGCAGTGTGGGCATGCTCTATGATGACAACTGACTTCCAGCAGTGAGCACAAGCTGATAGGAATGTGGGAAACAGAAGGCAACTCACCAGTGCCAGTAGGAAGGTCAGTGACATCTGTGAAGAATACCTGCTTTGACTTCTCATAGGACAGATGGGGAAAGTGAGTCACTTAGATTAGTGGGAATAAAGCCCATCCTTGTGTTTGTCAGCCCACACGAGCTCTTCCTACTGCTTCTTCCCAGCTTGCCAGATTTGTTACAAATCAAGAGAATACTGAAGTAAACATGCATTTCAGGTAAACAATATATTTATATATTATAGTATTATACTGTATATAAGTTCAACTAAATAATGTGTTCATACATTTATATGTTACTATACTATATACTATATAGAATTTCATCTAAACAACATAGATTTATATATTTGTTTCTTAAGCAATATTTGGAGCATAGTTCTAGAAAAAAATCATCCATTCTGCTCACAAAAATACAAATTTAATTACATAGATATTTTATTTGAAAACTCTCTTGGCCGCTCAGCAAGAAAAGCTTTGGAAATGGGTTTTAAGCTAAATGGGCATAAGTTTAGTGTGAAGAGCTGTCACTCTTTGGTTTATTTCCATCTGAGTATTCAAAATCTACAGAAAAGGTTCAAGAAGTCAGAGTTTAAGGAAGACAAAGAGTAGACCTGGGATTTGTACCATGGGACTCCAGAGAGCCCCATGTGTGGTTTGTCAATGTAGGTAGAGAACCTTCCAGTTGAGTTGCTGTAAGGATCCATAAATACCAGGGTGTGAACAAAAGGGTATCTGACTGAATCCAGTTTTGTTTCTGTCTTATTCTGGGTTGTTGTTGCTGATGTTGTAGGAATTCAACAACAGCCACAAAGTTATTAGTCCACAAAGCCCTTGAGAAGCCCACCACAGGAGGCCACATGGGCTTTTTTTGACCAAAGTGTTGAGCTTTTGCCTCATCCAGCCCTGGATTCTGACAGAGATGTCCTAAGGCCAGATCACTGTGCAGAGCAAAGCCAAAGAATACATTTGGAAATGAATTGGTAAAAGACTGCACAAAGCTCAGAGTAGGATCAAGGAGCCCAAATGAACATTCTTGAGCCACCCATTTCTCTTGCTTCTGACTATAATATTTATGAAGAAGAATATGACACAAATAGACATGGAGAGTAAATCTGAGAAGAGTAGAAGTCTAGTTGGGCTTCCCTGTGCTCTGAGTTTATCGATGTATGCCACCATACCAGCTCTGCCCAGAGTCATTATCATAAGGCTCTCTCCCATCATCAGAAGATCTGAAGAGGCCAGGTAGTATTCTAGGTCACACCTAGTCTTATAAGCACCCAGATTTCAGACTTCTGAGTGCCAGAGTATAAAGACAATGTTTTTCACCACCAAGTGATAGTGCTTTGTTCTAGTAGCCCTAGAGAATTAACATGGGCCCAGAATAGTTTGTGAAATAAGGTAACCCATTCTTCCTATCTCCTTCATACCTGGGTCAACTTCTTCACACCCAGACTTAAGCTAAGATGAAGAAGTGAGCTATAAGACGATCTGTCCGAGCGAAGGCCTGATGGCTAGAACATTCGGATCATATCTGAGGGAAACATGAATTTGGTTGTGGAGTATCTAGCCACAGCACAGGAAGCTAGAGAGGCAGGAGGAGGCCAGACTGACAGATGCATTTCCCCAGCTAAACACACTACTCTAGCTTTGGACTCGACTTCCGCTTTCCCAGAGGGGAAAGGCACGTGAGTCTCACATAAATTACCACACAGACAGCACCAGAGCCAATCTCCCTCCTCCCCAAGTCTTACACAGAGATGCTGCCAATTTCTGTTTTGGAATTTGCTGTGTCCCTGTTTGTTCTGAACAGTGGATAACCTCCCTGATCCCCACCTACACTTGGAACAAATCGAAAGGCAGGTATCAGCAAGATGCTATCGAAAGATGACTTTCAATGTGATAAAATCTTGCTGGAGTGCGTGGGTTTGTGTGAGAGCCACATGTACCTAACACTAGAGCGGTCCAACTAGAATCTGCTGCATCTCACAAAGCAGATGTACCAAGGCTTGGGGGTTTGCATGGAGAAGTTCATGTTGATCCACAGAACAACATCTGTCTCCACCATCTGGAATTCAAGGCACTTCAGAAGACAGGAGTCAGAGCAGGCAGGAGGCCAAAGTGCTTAAGGCAAGCTATCTGCTACTTGCAAACTTAACACCATTCTTGCACATGTACCTACATGAAATGATCCTGGGCCAGGGAGGGCCTTAGCATGTGATATGGAAAGGGGAGAGGGACAACTTTCAAAAGCCACATTGGACAGTAAATATTTATGGCTTGGTCATCCAAACCATGATTTGAGAAATTAGGGCTAGAAAGAGCTCTAGGGTTAGAGTATGGAGAGAAGATACTGTTAGTTTCACCATGATCTCTTCATGCTTGTTAATAGCTCCTTCTCATTTGGAACATGAACTTGCCAGCTAGAACAAACCACCATGTCACACATGTCACATAGTATATGGTATACATCATAAGTATTTACACGTGCTACATGCCTCATATATAGGAATACAGGCATTGGGTGTAGGACACATCTAAGCCCTTGTCTAAGGTGACGGTCTTGGAGGGAGGAGACTGGCTGAAAAGTCTCTGGAAGTGAAGGCATAGGCATTTCCTTGGCTTGACATCAATGGAGGAGAAGCCCACTGCTAACAATTTGCTTGGATGAAAAGAGAAATTCTGGCTGTTGCTGTGGCTTGTAGGCATCCACTTTCTTCCTGTGTGTGGTGGTAACTTTGGAGTGGACCAGAGTGTTGCTCACAGTGCTGATACACAGGAAATCGTTCAGGTCTCTGGATGGGGCTATTTTATAGTGGAAACAATGTTGTCCTTATTGCTGGGGCAGACTGGGTTGCTTTTTCTCAGCTATTTTGTGTATAACCCAGAACTCCCTAAGCCTTGGGTTCCTTTCTGGTGTCTGTGTCTCCATTGGGTCCGAGAGTCCCCAGAGCCCTATTCTCAGCACACAGCTCTTCTCCTCTTACCTACCTGTACCAAAGCACGGATTCCAACGCTTGAATCTCCAGGATGTGTCAGCCTTGGCTGTCCTACTGCCTTGGAGCTATCTTTACCAGGTTGTTCCCAGAGAACTTCACAACTTTTGAAAAACAGAGGTCCTGTCTGATTTCCCCACACTT
>CM053763.1:81218956-81255631 GCA_028658305.1 Pachyuromys duprasi
AAATGTCCTTGTTGTGTACTTGAGCACCTTTTGGATATATGCCTAAGAGTGGTATAGCTGGATCTTGAGGAATCACTATTCCTAATTGTCTAAGAAAGCGCCAAATTGATTTCCAGAGTGGATGTACAAGTTTGCATTCCCACCAGCAATGGAGGAGGGTTCCTCTTTCTCCACATTCTCTCTAGCATGTGTTGTCACTTGAGTTTTTGATCTTAGCCATTCTGGTGGGTGTAAGGTGAAATCTCAGGGTCGTTTTGATTTGCATCTCCCTGATGGCTAAGGATGTTGAACATTTCCTTAAGTGTTTTTCTGCCATTCTACAATCCTCTACAGAGAGTCTTCTGTACCCCATTTTTTAATTGGGTTATTGATTTGTTGCTTTTAACCTCTTGAGTTCTTTATATATACTGGATTAATATTTATGAGATATAGGGTTGGTGAAGATCCTTTCCCAGTCTGTAGGCTGTCGTTTTGTTTTGATGACAGTGTCTTTTGCTTTACAGAAGCTTTTCAGTTTCATGAGGTCCCATTTATTGATTGCTGATGTTAGAGTCTGTGCTGTTGGTGTTCTGTTCAGGAAGTAGTCTCCTGTGCTGATGAGTTCTAAGGTCTTCCCCAGTTTTTCTTCTAACCGATTTAGTTTTATGTTGAGGTCTTTGATCCACTTGGACTTTAGTTTTGTTCAGGGTGATAAATATGGATGTATTTTCATTTTTCTGCATATAGACATCCAGTTGGACCAGCACCATTTGTTGAAGATGTTGTCTTTTTTCCATTGAATTTTTTTGGCTTCTTTGTCAAAAATCAAGTTTCCATAGGTGTATGGTTGTTGTTTTCTTTATTGATTCTAATTCTATTTTCATGTCTTGCACCATTTCCTTCATATGTTTGAATGTGGATTCATGTCTTTCCATGAGTGCCTCTATTGTTTGTTTGTTTGTTTCCTCTCTATATGCCAGTATTTGTGCCTCTACATATGCTTCAATTTGTTTCGCTGTATTTGCCTGTGTTTCTTTGAGAACTTTGTTTGTTTCTTCTTTAAGCGCCTCTAATAATGGGATAGGCATAGATGTGAGATTGTTTTCCCATGTTTCCAAAGAATTAGAATAGCCATTGATTTTGGGGGGTTGCTGATGAAGCCATGATGTCCTGATTTTTGTTGGACATGTTCTTATGCCAACCTCTAGCAATCTGCTTATCTCTAACCTTTGTTGTTTGTTCCTGGAGTCTGTACTTCAGTCTGTGTCTGTCTGTCTCTGGTGTCTGGAGTATTCTTCAGGAAGATGAGAGAGGTCCACTGGTTTGAGAGGGGATGTTGGTGTTTTAGCTGTAGCTATGGGAAGAAGGTTACAGGTGCATGTGCACAAGCATGGGAGTGTGTGTGGAGGTGTGCCTTGAAGGACAGGGTGCTAGAGAGTGTAGATGCCTGGAAGGGTAGAGCTTAAGTGCAGGAGGGAGCGCTGGTGCTGTTCACAGCTGGTGCTGTGTATGTGCAGGTGCTCTGAATGCCTCAGTGGCCTACAGGCCTGTTGTGCTGTCTTCATGGTATTCAGACCTGTCTGGGCTCTAGGAAATGTTTGTCTGGACTCCATGGGGAGACCCACAGAACAGGGCCTTCAATGTTGAGAATGCTGACCCAAAGATCCCTATGTTGCCAACAATGGGGATGTGGGTGGGAGGGATCCAACATCTGGCTGCTAGGGTAGAGGGACCCTGGATCTGGGGCTCTGCATACACTCACTTGAAGATGCACTCCCTCCCTCGCAGGCTTAATTGGAAAGTACAGGTTCCCCCTCTTCTCTACTCTCAGATTTGGGCCCATACAGCTGCTGCCTCTGCTGTCTCAGTCACTGAGTACAGAGGCTTGTGTTTGGGGCGAACGCTGCCACTTCTGCCGAGCAGGGAGGTCAGTTTTGGGGGCAAAGGGAATTATAGAGGGGTCAAGTATTTGCCACTCTCAATCTTTTGGACATGTCCACGGGTGACCTGGATCTAAAGTGTCCCAGCTCATGGGTTGTCCTCTCTCTCCCAGGAAGCCTCAATGTCAATGTTCTGGCTTCAGCTGCCCCTCCACTCACCAATTTCAGAGTTTCGGATTCTGAAATCCCCTCAGATATGGTGCAAGCTGGTCGTCGCCACCTTGACTCATCTCTTAATTGAACTCTTTAGTATTATTTGGTTTCACACTTTTGCATATTTTTTTGTCCCAGATGTCAACTAGAGCTGGCTCAGAAGATTCAGGTTCAAGCTGGCTGATTCCTCGCCAAAGGTATGGGAATTTGGAGTCATCTGTCCAAGAAGTTTGCCTGGAGCCCTGTCAAGAGAGAGGAGTCCCTTGTCTCACATTGGAGTCCTACCCACAGTTCTCTGCTTTGCTTCCTCCTGGACATTGCCTGTGAAGGCTGTCCTTGGGTGGATTACCTTCATCCCTGCCTTAAAAATAAAGGAAAAGGTCACAAGTCATTGGAGTAGCTAAAGGCAAAGAACAGCTATTTGCTCTGACTTTCCAGGAAGATGAATCAGTGTTAGCGAGAGCACTGTCACTTTGTTCTTTTGTCACAGCAGAGCCAGCATGACATGGCCACTATGACAGTGACTACACCCCGTAACATTTTTTCCTCATCTCCTAGGTGAACAGATGAAGGTTTTAAGTGATTTTATTCCTTATGACATCTTTAAATGACAAACAGAAGTTTCTAATGGATCACAAGTCTTTGGGTTTTTGTTTTAGCTTTTGCTAAAGTCTTTTATTTAAAAAAAGTATGATAAGGTACTTGGTAGAAGGAAGCGATGGAAAATGAGGGCAGAGAGTAGGCACAACACTTCAGAGAGTACAAGGATGGCAAGGCCAGTGATGAACACCAGAATGGGGCCTGTTCTCTAGGGAAATGAAAAAACTCTGAAAGAATTTGGCTACATAGTATACAGAAGTTACAGTAAAAAAAAAAAAGGCTCCTTTAAAAACCAAGAGTAGAAGTTACCATATGATCCCGTGAACCACTCCTAGGTATAGACGACAGGACTTTAAGCGTGACATGGAGCTAATTGGACATCTGCATTTACTGCTGCATTGGTCACAACAGCCAAGCTGCAGAACCAGCCTAGATGCCCATAAACAGATGAAATGCTGAATAACATGTGGTGTAGAGGCACAATGTTGATATACCGAGAAAAATGAAATTATGGCTTTAATTGATTTACAGAAATATTGGAGATACTGGAGGTTGTTACATTAGGCAAAACAAATCAGAGATAGACAGCTACTATGTGTGGTTTTAATTTTTTTAACTTTACCTGTAGAATCTACATTTAAATATATGTTTAAATGAAATTAAAGTAGAAAGGAGACTGTGAGGGGGAAGAGTTTAAAGGAATGTAGGAGGGGAGAAAAGAGAGAAGGTAATGGAACACATGCCATGAAAGCGGAAGTGGAGACTATTAGAGGAAGAAGAGAACCAGCAAGGAGAGGAAATAAGGAGGCAAAGAATAAATAGAAAAAAAGAAGGTAGGATTCCGGTTGCCGGAGCAGAAAGTTCTATGCTTCCACTGATCTAGAAACGGCTAGAATTTAGCTACTTTTGTCTTCTCGAGCATGCTCGTGCTAACAGTGAATGATGAGAAATGAGAGAGCACACCTTCTTGAGAAGCACCTCTGAAGTCACCTGGATCTTAACCTGGTCTTGGGGTGAGAGTAAATCCTTCAATCATGAGACTGCTCATCTTGACAGCCTGGTCAGGTGACAGCTCTGAGTCATGTTTAACTTGATTCAAAGAGAATACAGAAGTGCATAGTTTCTTGGAATTTGGAGTTGCAACTAAAGACTGACACTGTCATATCTGAAGGAAGTTGAGTTTTGAAAGACAGTAAGTACTTGTAGAACGGTTTTAGTGTTAGAGTTATACTGTAGTAGGTTATACTATGATAGATCTGTAATTGTGATCATTTAAAAAATGAGTTTGGATTTTAGAAGTGTCTTCAGAAGGATTTTTATAAAAAAGATTTATTTATTTATTATGTATACAATGTCCTGCCTACATGTGTGCCTGGTCTCATTAGAGATGGATATGAGCCACATGTGATTGCTGGGAACTGAACTCAGAGCTTTTGGAAGAGCAGTGAGTGCTCTTAACCTCTGAGCCCTCTCTCCAGCCCTCAGATGGAGTTTTATGCAACACATTGCTCTATGTGGAGTGGAGGCATCTTGGACTTGATGACACCAAGGGAATGATATTTGGCTTCTTCTTCACAGTGACTGGGTCCTGAGTGACACTTAAGAAATTCCACAGTTCTGAGAGCCGGTCTGGGTCTATGACACATGTCATAATCCTGGCATTATAAGTAGATGACATTTTCTTATGGCACTTCTTTATGTGGCTGTCCCTCTCTCTCAGTCCAATCCTTCTCTTGTTACTCATGTTCATCCTTCCATCCAGAGAGACCATTCTCCTGTCAGCCTCAAAAACGGCTGTATTGTTGGTGTGGTATGAAGGTCCAGTTACACAATGCTTATTAGATGACAGGAAGTAACTCATAGCCCATAAGAGGCAGGGAAAGAGAATAAGACTTTTGACAAGGACAGGGAAGTGGCTTGTGTTTGTTGCTGTTTGAGGTGTTTCCAACACAATCAGACTTTAATACATCAAACCTACTACATCTTTTACTTCTCACTGGACATGTATGCACAAATATACATGTGCATTGTGTTTGAAATCAGCTGAAAGAAATATAAGCAGATAAAAAAAATGATAGTTCTAGGAATGCTGAATATGGCTTGTGCTGGCTTCCTTCTTTTTGTTCCCAAGTCTAGACTTTGGAATGAGCTATCCTAGCAGAGTAAACTGGTTGGATAACACAGCCAGCTAGGTTAGCTGATGACAAAATCACCTCACCTCAAAGGCCTGAGTAAAAACCGAGACCTTGGTGTCCAGAAAAAAATTCTCCCTTTAGGCTCTGATACAAGTATGCTTTTCCTTGCAAGAAGATATAAGCTCTCTCTCTCTCTCTCTCTCTCTCTCTCTCTCTCTCTCTCTCTCTCTCTCTCTCTCAAAAACTGAGACTTAAAGAAACCCTATCTGTGGGAGGGTAGGAGGGAATGGGGGAGGGGGCTACGTCTGGGATTCAAAGTACCTAACCTGTGATTGAGATAAAAATAAATAAATTAAAAAAAAAAAGAAACCCTATCTACCCACTGGGGACAGAGTTAAGAGGCAGTATAAAATCATATGTGGGATACTTCTTCATCTTCGAAATGGGTGGGTGGCAATTCGTACCCATTTGTGGGGCACCCATGACAGAGCAGGGCACAAACCTCAGAATTCTCTGAGTCATTTGTCACTGTGTTAAATCAAACGGGCCTTGCTAGAAAGTTCTGCATGGATCTTCACGTGACTCAGATAGTTTGTATTATGGATTTTCTACATTAACCAAGAAAAGATTGCAGTTCATTTCTGGCAGAGTGTCCATACTCAGTGGGTACCACATGATAGTTGAATCTAGAAAAAAAATTAAACAGAACCATCCCCAAACCTATAAGGGCTGTTTCTACAAATGAATGATAAAGTTATGTACCAAATGCCCTAGAAGAATTTGGAACTAGTCCTAATGTGTAAAATAAACACTAGCATACATTAGACATTATGTATACAAGTACAAATTTGGAATCATAAGCATATGAACAGGACAAAACACAGCAAGGCCAGTGATGAGACACAGGGCCAAACGGCTTATTAGGTCCTCAGAAAGCATAAACACTGTTAAACACCAATATACAAAATCCATCACTGAAAGTTCTTACTACATTGTATTTATTTAAATATACATGTGTGAATGTGGGCACATGCCACTGCACACATATAAAGTCCAGCAGACAACTTGGAGGAGTAAGTTCTCTCTTTCCAACCTGTGGGTTCCAGATATCAAGTTCAAAATTGGTTTGGTGGCAAATGCCTTTACCCACAAAACTATGTTGCCTACCATGAAATTTACATCATTCTGTTTGACTTCTCCAATCCTTCCTATGCAAGGTCCTGAAGGTTTGTTCTTAATAAATAAGCACCAATTGGGATAAAATGTTGTATGTAGGTGGAGATTTTGCACACACACACACACACACACATACACACACACACACACACACACACACACCACCACCACCACCACCAACAACAACAACAACAACAACAACAAATGTGAAACCACAAAGAGAGAAGACACAGAGCATTAGAAATGGCCAACAGAAAGAAAAGCTATGCCAGCCATCTTTCTTTGCTGTAAGCTTCATCACCACCCACAACGTAACATTGGACACCACAGCACTTTTTAGCTTTTTTTTTCTTTTTCTTTTTCTTGTAATGCCCAGTGAAAATATATTTTTGACTCCATCCAGTTTCTCTGCCTGGGCCGTTCAATGGGTAAGAGAAAGATACCTTTTATTTACCATAAAGAACACAAATAATAGGAAATATTTCTTTTAACCTACAAATCCCAGGCCTGGCCATTATAAGGGTCAGCTGGATAGCATACAGTAAGTACAAGTCATTAAAGAGCTAATGAATTGGTCAACCTATCTGGAGATACAGTGTTCAAGTGCCACAACACCCACAAGAACTTTGCCTCAAGTCACAAGCAACAGGAAACTGGGGTGGTGGCTCAGTGGACGAAGTGCATGCCACCTCAGCATAAGAACTGGGACTGGGCCCCAGAAGTCACATTTAAAAAAGTTGCATTCAGTGACATGTTTTAGTAGTCACAGTATGGGGGAACTGCTGACAAGTCTAGCTCTCATTGGCCAGCCATCCTAGCAGAATTTATGAGCTCTACATTTAGTGAGCCTGTCTCAAGGTAAGCTTAAGGGTAATTGAGGGAGATACTCAAGTGTCAAGTTCTGGTTTCCACACACACATGTGTACCCATGCACATAAATGTACTTATACACACAAATATGTATATACATACAATGTGATACACATTTAGTTTCATGATCACTTTTAAGCATAGAAAACAAGTTACATGTTATGAATGATCAAATACAGAGCCCATTCCTCTCCTGCTTCTTTTCTTCTTCTTAGTTACCTATTTGCGATGCAAGCTCTAACATTATATTAAGAGTTAGCAAATGGACATCACTGGGAAGATGAAGTCAAATAAATCTAAATGGATCAATGTTGCAACTGACTTCAGTTTTTTATCCCCTGAGCCAGTTCTCACATTAGGAGGCAGATTGCAATGACTATGTTTGCTGACTGAAATACTTGAGATGATAATAATACATAGTATTTATTGAATGTTTGCCATGTGTCAGACACTTTGCATATGTTAGCTTGCTCAATCATTTGACAACTTGACTGAAAGGAGGTTCATTATCATCGTTTGATAAAAGAGGAAACCAAGGCTCAGAGGTCATCAGTGACTTTGGTCAAATTTCTAAACCAAACCATGGGCAGAACTAATGTCTTCACACCTAGACAAACCTTCTCTGTGACCCAGAAGGTTTCTCCCAGCAGACTTGAAGCTCCTCAGTGTTTTCCTGTTGGATGTTAGCTTCCAGCAGGGCTGCATTCTTTCAGTAATAAAAGCAAGGCTCTAATGTATCTCTCTCTGCCTTCTCAAACTGTCATCCCTCAAATCATCATGAATCAGGTAACGAAGTTTGCTGAGCCAAGTCAGCAGTTCATAAAGAACTCAATTTGCCTGGTCAAAAGATGCACCAAACCCAATAGGAAACAGCTGTAGAAGAATGTCGTGGCCACAAAAATAGGGTTTGCTATCATGGGATTAACTAGCTTCTTTGTAAAACTTTTCCATAGTCCTATTAATAACATGACTGTGGATGACTGAGTACTTTCCCACCATGGGAACTAGTGAATAAAGGAGGATGTGAGAAGTACATGAAGTAAAACTTTGCCTGTATACTCTGTGTTTTTCTTCCCTTGCCTCCTTTTAAGGCACTTTCTAATTCTAAAATAAAATAATTTCAAAATAAGCATTTTTCATTACAAAACAACAATAACAAAAGCAAGCCTCTAGCAGCCTTTTTTTTTTTTTTGCCAGAGAGGATAGGAGTCATAACTTCAAAGTGAGATACAACAGAAAGTAGGAACTGGCAGAAAACAGGAAAAGGGGATCTTGAATGTAAGATGCAGTCGCTAGTTTGAGCAGGGCAAAAGGGTGGCCTGAGAGGTTGTCATGGTCTTGGTCTGTGAAATTCTTTGGGCCACAATCACCATCATGGTAGAGACTCCAGGATAATTCGACCCAGCTTGTCTTTTCCTGTTGGCTCCATCTGCCTGTCAGATACTTGCCAGGTTTCTTGTGCAAGTGTTGACTTCCAAAGCAGAAATTAAAAAGAAAAAATAATGCTCCACACTTTGCAAAGAAAACTCATTTGACCAAGACAATGAGTTTAGCAAACTACTCAAACTGCATTAAGAGTAAACGAATTCATAGACGGATGCACGGTCTCTTCAAAAAACACCACACACATCAAAAAAAAAACCCTAAAAGGTCTGTAAGAGTCTACATACATTAAGAAAAATCCTTCTCTATCAGAGAGAATATATGATGTATGCCTGAAGATGGAACAAAAATAATACAAAACCTTGTAAGAGTATGTCAATGTGACTTTCTCTCAGATCTTTCCTCCTATAAAATTATTTTCAATATTCAATAACATCATTAATTCAGAAGTCAATTAAGGAGATAGTTTTTTTACCATTTTATTAAGTTGTCTTTTATAATTTCCATGATGGGCATTCTTCTATGAATGTACTGGGTTTTGGTTCAGTAGAGGAACTAGGCACACTTTATTGAACTTGATTTTTATTTAGGGATTTTAAAAGTTGTCTCCTTTTTTTCCTGTTACGATAGATGACGAATTTAATTTCTTCCACCTAATCCTTAACCTCCCAAAGAAACACTTCCTGAAAATAATTTTCCTGGAGTTTGTTCCGATAGATGGGTATTTTCTGTTGTTGGTGGATTTACCAAGCAGCTCTCCCAGGCATTAATTTATACTTATCTAAGTATTGTTTTTTTTTCTGAGCCATTTTTTTTCACTATGAACTTGGCAACATGCTGTGCTTATTTATTTTAAATCAAAATTCTTAGAGGAGGAATCCTCTAGCTAGGTGGAAGTGTGGCTCCAAATTACCAGCCACTATTGTGCATCTACTCCTCTGAAGTCAGGGATAAAATTAGCAACATCAGGGGTCTTTTCGGCTTCATCTGTCCTCTGTGGCAGGTGTTGGACTGTTACCCAGTCGCCAGTGCTTTGGGGATACAAATGAGTGGAATATGTTTGTCAAACATGTCATTCAGAGTTCCCAGAAGAGTTAGCCACAGATTGTGGACCAAGCTGAAATTCAAAGGCCTGGACCGTTGCCTGCCATCTCCTGCCAGGCCTGGGAGCCCGTGTGAGGAGGCCCTCTCCGGGGTATTCTATAGAGCCTTTCTGGGTTCCAGAACTTTGCTTGGACACCTGGAATTCAAATTTTTCCCAATGCTTGAACAGAAAAAATAAATGCACTCCAGGGCAGCCTTCTACTGTTTCATTCCTTGAATGTATCATTTATAAAGCTGAAATGTATTCCACCAGAATGACGTTGATGTACAAATTCCCACAGCATCAAAATTTGTCTAGTGTAACACTCTTCTTTAAATACATGGAAACCAAAGCATGTAGGGTGGAGGTGTGGGTGGGGGTGGCGGTGGGGGTACGGGTGGGGGTACGGGGTCACTGATGCCTCAAGTTCCTCACTCCCAGTATGGTGGGAGTACCTCTCCTCTTTGCACATTATTTTAGGGATTGGGTCTATTTTGTGGAAAATGATTGGGGTTGTTTTGTGCGGGTTTTCCTCATTGTTGATAATTGTTACTCTTAAGTCCATCAAGAATCAAAACATGTGTATTGAACAATTGTGGGCATTGATTTTATAATGTTTGCCTAGCTCAGTTACCACAGCAATATTCATTTAAGATCATCCTTGGGTCAAACTCTTAACAGTTTTCTAAAACATATTTTCTCATTATCCTTATGTTGCAGAGACATAAACCAAAGGTAGCTTCATAATCAATGTATCAATCAATATAGGATAAGCTATGCTGCAGAAACAAACAAACGCAATTCTCCCTGACTCATTACAGCAAAGCTTCATTCTCCTCTTAAGTGATGTGTACATCACAGGTGAGTGTGGGTTATTTTCTCTGGGACCTACAGTGAAAAGGCTGCTCTCATTTCTGGACTTGCTTGGTCTTGGTAGACATACAACTCTTTAAGGTATAACAAGTGCTTTGAAAAACAAATTAAGCAAGGGTACAAGCTTATCATTAACCTCTGAGGTTCACTGCCCAAAGCAGTGGGACATTCTGACATGAAGCAGGTAGATGAGTCTCCAACTGGGAAGAACCATTGTACAATACTGAAGGATATAACTCACTGCTCATGCTAACTTACTCAAGGCATGTAGATTCTGGAAGCAGGATCTGAATTCCGAATGGCTCCATGAGCCCATTCATTTGACTAACCTGCTTCATTCTCTACCCATTGGGTGTTGGGAAATATGGTAGAATCCAAGGCAAACCTTAGATCTATTCTTTTGGCTCTGTAAAATGTCATGATGGGGGTCAAATGCTCACCCTCACATTGCAGGGCAAGCACTTCTCAGTTTAGAGACTTCTCAAATGCTTCCCCTCTGGTGGCGCCAGAGTGTGCGCCATTTAAACAAAGGATGAGTCGCACGCCGCCTCCTTCACAGCTGCTTCTGTGATGGTGGTTTCTAGAGAGTCATCCCAAACGCCTAGTGGAATCAGGCCCTGGGAGGAAGGCAAAGCCAGCTCCCGTCAGTGTGGTAGATTTGTGATGGAGTCATGCCAGAAGGCCATGTGACCTCTTGTGCATGTGTCTCTCATCCACCCCAGAAGGTAGGTCCTTCTACAGACAGCTTTAACTTGGGGGAGCATCCTTGAACCGAGTGTTTCCCATAGCTTTCATTCTAGGGTACTTGGGACAACAGCAGGGTTTTAACTATATACCAAAGAGAGAAAACAAGATACATGTAGAATAATAAGTATAATAATAAATACGTACAGCATGTACCAGAACATATCTGGCTATATATACATAAGTGTGTACATACACATGTATTTACCTATACTATGCTCAGTGTGTTTATATCACAATTAGGTTTACACAGAATATTTACAAGTATTATGCTATCATGTTATATATTATCTGTTAAGTAAAACAACACAGAAAAACTCTAAATTACATTTCCCATAACTTTTTATTTTAATGAAAGGTTATTAGTCTCCAAGGTTTTAACTTCTTTAGATTCTAAAGACCCAGTTTCTTCCTAATATGGTATGATTGTGTTTGTCAAAGCATCTGTGCACTTAGTTTCAAATATATGCTCTGGTCACTCTTTAATTAAAAGTGGGGCTCTTCTTCCCTTTTCTTTCTTATGGTAATTTTAACTGGCATAATAGGTTTCCTATGTCATCTTATGTCATCTTACTATCATGATCATTTCCAAACAAGTCAACTTTACTTAGCCTTTACCTTGATACAGAAGAAGTTATCAATATTTAGAATACTCAAAAACTTTGAAAGGCAGGTTGAGAATATGCTCAAATCCTGAAATATGTGTCTCAGAAGTAATTACAGGGAATGTGTTAGTTTAGTCCTTTAATAGATGATTTTTGTCTTGATATACATTATTTAAGCAACTTGTTTACATTCAAATATACTAAAAGTGAGTATATATTATTTCACTCTGGCAAATTCTGTTAACTGTTTTTTTTTAATTTAAGAGTAACCTTTAAAATAATGTAATTTCTTTTTTGATGATTTCATGTGTATATATAATGAATGTAGATGATATTCATCACCATTGCCCGTTCTAATCACTCTTCCACTCCTGCTTGACCCCTGTCTCCTTCCCCTCTTGTTTTCATGTCTTTGGGTTTAATAGGGTTTCCTTGAGGAACATGGGTATTGTGTACAGGAGAGCTACTTACATGAGCACAGGGAGCAAGCAGTGACTATATTATTCAAGAAAATAGCCCTGGTTGCTTCAATGGCCTAGAACTGCCCATAGCTCCTCAGAGAAGAGCATGGTGTCATATGTCCCTTCAGCTTGGAAGTTCTTCTTTGTAAATAAACAAAACCAAATCAGTTTCAGGGACTGTGATGTTTATAGATTTTAAACTAACATCTCTTTTCTGCTACAGAAGCTGTGTGGAGAAGGACTATGTGTTTCTTTTTCCTCACTGATCCCTCAGCAGTTTTAGTATAAGTGCTCTATAAGATGTACAAGAATGTGCTGGGTTAATAAAGCAGAAAAGCCATGCAATATGCTGACTTTTGGCTCTCTGGGCACAGTTGTATTTTCTCAATAAATAAACAAAAAAGTGATAACACAAATGATACCATTGATCTAAATAAAGGAAAGGGTAGTAGAATGGGAAGAAAGATACTTGAGATGCATATAAAAAGTAAAAGCTTATAAAACTTTGAGATAATTGGAGGGTGTGATGATTGTGGTAAGAGTCTAAAATGACTCAGAAATTTCTGGATAGAGTGGGAATATCTAGTCACAGCCGACAGGATGAATCTAATCTGTCTGTTTTTGTAAATAAAGTTTTATTGGAACACAGCCACACACATTCATTGACACATTGTCTATGTCTGCTTTCACCTCTTAATGGTAGGATTGGGTTACTGTGACAAAAACCTATGGCTTTCAATGAAAAAAAAGAAAGAAAAAAGAAAGAACAAGAGGGGAGACCTCCTTGTCTCTTATTGTCAGCTGAATCATGCCTTATAAAACATAAAAATACAGGTAGGGAGCAGAGGCAGATAGCTTTGGTTCTTTAACACGCTGACTTTACAGTGCCTGAAGAACATGCCAGGTGAAGACATTCAGCAGAAATGTGTAGCTACAAGCCTGGATCTCTGGCGTGAAATTATGACCAAACATAGATGTAGTAGATTGCGGTCAAGTTGCGGCTTTGTTGGCTGTGTTGAAAGCCCATGACGGCTGAATATCTGAAATAAAGATCTCCTGGTGATAGGCAGTACATACCGCCTAGCCGAGCAGTGACTCAGTGTTGTTTGATAACATCCCAGGTAAGTGCATGGGAAAGCCAAGGGTGTGTGCACAGAGCATTGGCCTCTTCGAGAATGTAGGGTGAGAAATCCATGGAACCCAAAGCCCAAGCAGAATCCTCCCCACCCCCACCCGTGTGCTCAACAGCACATCCACTACCAGCCTAAAATGAGAAGGTCCCTCCTCCGCAGCGTTGCTCTGCAGTTTTGTGAATCCAGAAGAAGAGATGCATCTATCCATTGACTGAGAGGCGAAACCCAAATGCCGCTTCTAGATATGAAAGAGTTTCCTCTGTCTACATAGTTATGCCTGGGTCCACAATCGGTGCACTTTGCAAGCTGGGTAGGGAACTGTTCTGTATCAGATCAGGCATAGGGGCTTCATCCAGTCAATGCAAGGGCAGCGCATTCTCTCTGAGTTCTCAGACTTGCTCTAACATGCCTGCGAAACATCTCATTTCCAGAATGAGTCCCTTCTGTCTTCTCTTTTGTCAGCTAGGGCTACAGAAATCCCTCCTTTCTTCCCACAAACCCATACCTTGGAGTGGGGAGTGGTCAGGTGTGTGGAAACGACCTTGAGAGTTGTGCACAGGGTGTCCACAGAAGTGGCCAACCAGTATGTTGAGCAAACATGCTCATGAAGAGAATTTGACTTAATTTTGTATAGGCCTTCTAGTGTTCTGGCCATGCAGCAAACACTGTGCTAAAGAAGATGGTTGACAACTCTGTTAACATTTTCTATTTGGTTCTTTCCTAGCCACTTGAGAGATAATGGACTTCCTCAATGAATTGTACATTTTTGTTAGAGGGTCCAGAAAAAGGCAACTACTTCTTAGATATTCTATATATTAATGGATATGGAAAGTCCTTCTTATTCCTCTGAACCTACTCTACTACACATCTCTGAGTTGTGTTTCTAGAAAGAGAGTTTCAACACATATATGTCTGTATTTTTCCAGGTTCAACAGAGGTCACTATCCTAATTATTGCTAATTATTGCAAACACACTTAAGACCCTAATTAGGTTTTTCCTCAAATCACATTCTTAGCCCCATTACGAAATTCTTGGCTTTTATATTTAGTGTTACATTTCTATACTTCCCTACTGAGTTTTGTGAAATGTGGGTGTGTGCTGAGTGTGGGGAATGTCAGGATGTATACATACATGGGCCATTGTTGCAACGCGTGGCTGGACTAAACCCCTCATTTCTGTGTGGGTAAGCATGTGTATATTTTTCTTGTGGATGTGCTGGTTGTATGGAAGGAGCTCCTAGATCCCACAAGAGTCAGATGCCTAATAGGAGGGAATCTCTGCTAAGTTTTCAGCACAGGCTTTTTGCAGAATTAAAGGGTGCAGGCACTAGGAAACCACAGGATCCTACACAAACTATTCTGGGCCTTCTTGAAGACTTTTAATTTACTTGCATTTGAAGACAATATGGGCCTTCAAAGATTCATCTCTTCCACAGCCTTAGAAGACAGTCCAGCACCTGATTAGCATCACCTTACTGGCTGAGCTGACCCCCACCAAGTATGAGCTGAATCACACATTGTGCCAGAGAATTTGTGTTTGTCTTGTTTATTTTCCCCCTGGCTCTCTCTTGGCTCAGACACAAGATAAGCTTTGCCGCCTTTCTGCTTGCTGCGTTTAATTTTCTGTAGTACCCAAAACACTTGATTTTGTAGACTTCTTCATTCGGCTGTGGTTTGGCTTCTCTTGTCCGATTCAGTGTTCAAGTTTCCTCTGAGTACAGTACTCAGAAATGTCTCACCCGAGCGAGAGTTTGAGTTTCATGATTTTAATTATTCACATCATCTAAAGTTGGCTTTGAAACCCAGGAGTCTGAGATGGAATAAAGAAGGCAAAGATGAAGAGGCACCTGGTGCCAAACCACACCAGTGAGGTGTCCATACGTTTGGGTAGAGGGTTAGGGAACATGAGGAGTCTTGGGAAGAAAATGAACTTTGACGCAATGTCCACAATAAGATGGACTCTGGCTTTGAGATGCCTGATATACTTCATTATTCCTAAGTCCCTTTAGGAGGTCAGGAATTTCCATGCTGTATGACATGTTTTCAGATACTGGAGTTTTAGTGGCGCTGCCGTGACTGTAGAAGGTTAATGGAAATGGCTCCTCTACCACTCAGAGTGGCTTGGAAAACGTGTTCTCCCTTATCTGCATCGCTCTCGTGTCTTTGGATGTTCTCTGAGTCTCATTAACAAGTACTGCTCTGCTTTTATGAACTGAGCTTACAGTCGTCCAGCCCTTTCATTATTTTTTCTTTGTCCCCGGTAGTTTATTGCTTTACCGCTTCGTGCCCACTGTGAGTTCTTTCTCCAGGGAAGCAGCAGTCTCATCTAAGGAGTCGCTAACTGCAGGTATAGAGGTTACATTGATCTGAAACTCATGGAGTTTGAAAAGAAGATGTCCCTCCAGTTCATCAGTGGCCAGTGCTTTGCCTTTTGTATCTGTCTCACATCTTATTGAAAATCATCTTTAGTAAATCCATGTACTCTGTCATAAGACAATGACTGAGATTTTTCATACAAAGGGAGTAAATGCATGTTGAGTTTAGCGGTCTGACTTAAAGGGAGGTATACAAAGTATTACAGAAAGATCATACCAGTAAAAAAAAATGAAAAAAAAATTTAAAAAAAAGTGTGTCCATACTGCAATGCAACCACAAATAACACTACTCAAGTTTTGGTGAGTCTTTTTATTTTTATTTATTTATGTTTTGTCTGCTTTGCTCTTTCTCCCCCTCCCTCACCCTGTCCCCTTTCTCTTCTCTAGTTCCTTTTTCTGATTCCTTCTCCTTTCTCTTCCCCTCTCTCACTTTTTCTTTTATTTCTACCTCTTAGACAAAAAGCAAACTGCAACTATTGTCTTAGACAAGAACAACTCCTAGAACACAGTCACAAAGCAAATGCTCTGTGTCTTTAAATTTAATTCGTGGGTATAGCTCTTCTGATATATGGAACAGTCCCCTGACTTTTAGAATACTCCCTAAAGTGATATGAGATCTGAGGGCCTTTTCCCAACAAATATGCTCTCAATTCAGAACTTACCCTCCCCAGTCCCTTACAATAATGGGGACTATGATTTTGATCTCAGATGGCCTTTTCCACTTCCTTGGTTAGGCTGGTTGCCATGGAAAGCCTGAAGAAGGCAGATGGATATGTCTTCCATCCTATGTTTAGTCTTCTCTCTGACTTTCCATCCATTTCAGGATCCTCCCTGGTTAGAATTGAGGGAGGATCTAGAGGTTTCCCATATGACAGATCCTGTAGGCTTCTGCTCAGGACCAGAGAGATTCCCTCAGTGAGTGCTCCCACTGGCTTTTGTTAGTTTTCAGGACACAGTTTCCTCCTTAGGAGCATGTTCTATGAGCCTCCTGACTTGATGGATTGACCGGACTCAGCTCTTTTCTCACGTAGTGCTACCCCTTGTCTCTCTCGGATGGAGATTGGCCACCTTCCAGGAGGCCTGATGGAGAGAAGTCAAGCCCTACACTGGGTCTCCCTCACTCCTTCTTGGTATTTTGTGAGAAGCACACATCCTCCTGTCCTGGAGATGTGCTTGCTGGCTACCACAACCATCACCTCTGCAGCAGCATATTGCAGGAGGAGCCTGGACGCTCCTGCCACTGAGCTCAGTATTTCTGGAGTTCAGCTGAAACTTTTGTCAGTGGATGTGCGGTAAGTTTGGTGTACCGCAATCCTGAACGCACATGTGTAGACACGCAAGCCTGCACGCACACTTTCACATCTGTACACATGAACACACGCACATCTATAACGACCTTTCTTCAGAAATTTTTATCTTTCTTGTGCCTCACTGGGGGATGTCATTATCTGTCCATTCTAGGTGATGGTTGACATGAGCAGTTTAGCATCTGTGCCAGATTTTATAGCCCCGTTTTCAAATTATATTTACCTTGAAAATGATCCCCCAATATTATTTTTGGAAACATGATTTTAGAGGTATTTTGGAGCTTACTGTATTCATTTCCACAAAACAGTATGGATTAATTATCTGGCCATTCTAGGGATCAGAAGCAGCAAGTCCATATCGGTGGGCTGCAACTTTTCTCAAGGTTTCATGAGTCATTTCCATTTCTTTTTCTTGTTTCATTCTTCTTTTTTTTTAATTTAGTTTTTGTTTTATGAAGTGGAATTTTGCTCTGTCATTCAGGCTGGCCTGGATCTCACTCTATAGTCCAGGCTGGCTTCAAACGTGTAGTCCTCCTACATCAGCATCCTAATGGCTGGGGTCACTGTTGTGCAGATCCATACTGAGTGCTTGCTCTGTGTGTCTTGTCCAGCTGCCCCATAGGCCTTGGCTGGTCCCACAACAAGCATCCTTGAAGTTTATGTCACCACATCAATCCTTCTCCTAGTTCTGCTGCAGCAGCAGCTGCTTAGACTGTGACCCTTTCGTTACTTTTTGTAGGACCTCGGTGACTACGTTGGGCCCACTCCATTAAATATGTGATGATTTTCCCCAGCTGCATTCTGTAGATCTATAATTTTACCATATCTGCAAGGTCCTGCTTTTCACACAATACAGTATATTCAAAGGTCAGAGAACCTGGATGTCTTGGGTGGGGGTAGGGTAGTGCAATATTTGACTACCATAACTTAGTACCTAAATTTATGCTCAATTTTTCCTTTAAATTTGCTAATAGCAGCATGTAAGTGTATTTTTCTGTAAAATCTGTATGAGTTTGTTAGCATCTCCTGACAGTGAATTCCAAGGTATGTTATTGGCAAGAGCACTTTAAACACTTTTCATTCATCTTCCAAACTCCCCTCCAGAAAGAATTTGTGAATTGCTTGACTCCATGAGCTATTTGGACTCCACCTATAAGGCTGGTTTCTAGGAGACTACACAGCGTCAAATGTTTATGAGCCAAACACTTTTCTTCAGTTTTGAAACCGGTGCTCACCGCTTTGGGCCACTTTCAGACAGATGTATTTAGTTTTCACACACATATGCACATGCATACATGCTTACAGGCTATATAGCCTTGTGAAAACCACCACAGTGCCTCTCCTAATTTGCACTTTATGTCCATGAATAAGCAATTCCACTGTGCCCATTGGCACTTGGTTAAAATGGGCTGAAGTATCATTATCTGAAGGTTAAGCTTAGTTGCAATTAAAGAGTTTTGTGAAATATGCAGGTGATATGTATGTATTACACATATATGAACTATAATACCTTGTCCAGGGCAGAAACTGGGAGGTGAGATTAAAGCAGAGGCCACACACACAGTGCTGCCATTGACTTGGTCCTCATGGCTTGCTCAGTCTGCTTTTTTATAGCGCTACAGACCACCAGCCCAGACATGACACCACTCACAATGGGCTGGGCCCTCCCATGTCAATCATCAATCAAGAAAATATACCACAGGTTTGCCTACAGGCCAAGTTGGTGGGGGGGTATTTCCTCAGTTGAGATTCCCTCTTCCCAAATGACTCTACCTTGAATCAAACTGAACAGAAAACTAGCCCACACTTTGTAATTTTTTTAAATCTAAGTTTTGTAATTAATGGGCCATTATTTTTCATTTCTCATTTATTTTATATTTAGAAGTTATATTCTACTTTCAAGGTAATTGAGATATTTACTACAATTTGAATCTTTTAATAATTATCTTTGCTGTCACATTGGTCTATGAAACATGAAATTTGAATTTGTCAATATCTGAAATGAAGATCTAGTAAACTTTTATCTCTCTGATAATTTTAGACACATTTGCCAAGATCTCTTGATCAATGTTGAACTTGTCGAATACTGTGCTTTCTTTAGTACTTGTTTTTAATTATGTATGTAAAAGTGTGCACCTGTGCCCATGGGTATAGTGCCCATGGAGGCCAGGGAGTGACTGTGTCTCCTGGAGCTGGAGTTCCAGCTGCTTGTGAGACACATGATGTGGATGCTGGGAACCAAACTAAGATCCTCTGAAGAACACCAAGCACTCCTAACCACTGCGGCAGCTCTCCAGACCCTGCCCCGAATTCTCTCTTTTCAATTTGACCGTGGTGTTCTGTGTTGTTTGTGGCTAACTTTAGACGTTCTGATTGGTTCTCCTAGTGTAAGTGCCCAGTTTTCTTACAATGTCATCAGTGATTACGATGTGAACTATCATTTGTTTGGCAAACTCCTCCACATTCCCATTGTTTCAGACATCCATTTTCTCACTCATCCATTATTCTCAGAATAAATAATTTTCTTAATATAAGAAAGTAACCCTAATTTATTTCCTTACATGTTATTTTAAGAAGAACAGTATCTTTGTTAGGTCATGTCATCTGGGAACTTAAAACTTCTCTGAATTTTCCAAACTACTCTTTCAAGTCCTTACAGCACTCTGTGGGCTCATTTAAGTGCATACACACTGAGGGTGCTGGGAACTGAACCTGGGTCCTCTGAAAGACATGCTTTTAAATTTTGGGCCGTTTCTCCAGCCAGAGTCCTAATCGTACTGACAACTGTTTTTCTTTCACTTATACTATCAAAGTAGTCATCAAAAAATGTTTCCTATTTTTCCTATAGTTCTTAATTTATTTTTATTGTATGGCCATTTGTTTTCAGAGGAATACGAAGCAGTCACATCATTTCTTCTTTTCCTTAGATTTCCTCAGAAATCCTCCTTATATTTCACAATGAAGTAAGGCAAAATGGTGTTTTATTTTTCTTTCGGATGGATAAATGAATGTTTTTACCACCTCCTCTGAATCTCTTCATTAAAACTATTAGAAAAAATACACAGCAATAACTGAGAACTAAAATCAATAGTGTGTGTGTGTGTGTGTGTGTAAGAGAGAGACTTGAATGGAATTTTAGTACAATGAACATGTGTTCTAGTACTTCCTGGGTAGCAAATCCTTAGTATGTAAGTGCTAAAATTTCCCATTTTAGAGATTTAATAAGGTATGGGAAAATATTCCACAAAACCTAGTGGAAACAGACCATATTGGGTCAGCAGTTAAAAAACATGCCATAAATGTAAACATAGCTGGCATGCACCATTTTTCTTCTTCAGGGAGGATGTTAAGAGACATCGTCCTTCATGATGACCTCTATGCCTTTCAATTTCTGCTGCTCTTTAAGTGCAAACGATCGCCATGTCAAATAGTAAAGAAAAGTTGTAACTAAGAGCAGAACCTGCAGTTAATAGTGAACGTGCAAAACTCCGAGGGATGTTCCATGGCTTTAGCATGACTATACTGCTTTGATAGGATGCATAGCTTGGATCTTGGCAAGCATTTGAGTGGCTTCCTCAAACTAGCTCCATGATTTTATTTGTGAATTAATTAGAGCAAAACGATTTTATTAAAAAATTAAAAAAATTCAACTAATGCAAACGAGATTATTAGCTTCTAGCTGGACAAATAAATATCTTACTCTAACTACAGCCATAAAACCCCTATTCCTTGGACTCTGCTGTGAGGGGCTTGTCAGGGCGGCCTTGGGGGGAAGCATTGCTGTGGAACAGGAAGCTGAGCTGCAGCGTCTTCTGGCCCCTCCCCCGAGCAACGCTGCTTGTTGTTGCAGTACTGTACTGTTCTACTGCGCAATCATAGTTACCATTCTTCTTCCAGGCACACTGAAAACGTTTGGCTCGCATTCTCCTCGAGCTGTTTTATAAGGGCAATAACCAAGGCCAGGGTGTGCTCTTGTCAGCAGGCAAAGCACGCAGTGCAGGCTGCCAAGAGTTTCCTGCTCTGGGGCCACCCATCCTTGGCTACAGGATGCAGGGCTGGAGCTTTAGAGGAGCTTGCGTGGTGCATGTGCCGGGACTTTTTGTTCTCAGGGCTCATGCTTTAGATTCCATCCTTCAGTCCTGCAGCACTGATCAGTGGAGTCTGGTTGTGTTTGTGCTTGTTTGGGACTAGCTCTGAACACATGTCAGAGCAGCCTTCCAAGGCTTAGCTGGGAAAATGGTCTTTGAAGACTAGCAAGCTGCTTTTTCCTCCTGTTAATTCAAGCTCAGAGTTCCCACGAGTCAGCTGCTGGGGAAGTGGGCATTCCCTTCAATCTACTCCCTGTAAACTAATTTCTGGAATGGGCTGACTGTGCACATGCCAAGTAGAAGGTTCGAATACTGTTGCCCCACCCCTTTTGAAGTCCACCTTGGCAATGGGCAGATGGCTTTTGTGTGTTATTTATTGCCAGGGTCTGTGAAGGGGAGAGTCCCCAGGAGATCGCTGAGGCTGTTTTTGCAGGATTTCCTTTGATTGGAAGCTGTTGGCTGTGCTTTCAGCAGCTGGCTCTGTCACAAAGCAGAGGGCTCAATGCATCCCCCATGTGACAACTGCCATGCCAGCACCAAGGAGGTGCTGGCTGTGAAGTGCCTTGGACTAGAAGATGAGGTGCTGTTTCTGCTGCATTCACCAGGAAGGAGGGAGCTCCGCCTTGGCAGTGGGGGGAGCTTGGGCAAGCATCTGAGAGGTTTACATTGGAATGTCAATTCTTCTGTTAACTCAAAAGTGTGACCTTGACCTAAAGTGTTTTCATTTGTAAAACAGCAACTGGCAACTAAAAGAGCCATCCTGAAACTCATGGCAGAGAACCAATGGGATAAAACACACGCTCTTCCTCTCCTTTCTTCTAAACTCCAAAGCTAGCCTGAGCATTCTGTGAACCCTCCGTATCTTCTCCATTTATTCAACACTCATTTGCTTTGCATCCAACAGATTGAAAAATCAGACCAATAAACAAATACGCTCTGGTGCATATAACAATGTAGATAGTGTGTTAGCTGCCAAGGATAACAAAATGTATGTTCAAGACATACATTTGTCTGTCTGAAAGTTTAAAAAATGAAAGATGATAAACAACTAATAATGTGAAAGGTGTTGTAATAGAGCATAAAAAAAGAAAGGGGCATATGCAGAAAAGATATTTACCCTAATATGTGGACTGAAAAAAGGTCTTCCAAAAGAAGGGGTGTTTCCCAAAGGAATTATGTCAAGCTATGGAGGGCAGCGTAAGACAGTTCCAGAATTTAGAGGCAGGGGTCTTACTGATGTTTGAATCATTTTTTTGGTTTGTTTGTTTGTTTGTTTTTGGTTTGATTTGGGTTTTGTGTTGTTGTTGCTGTTATTTTGAGACAAGGTTTCTAAAAACCTTTACTGTAGCCTTTACTGCCCTGGGCTTGTTTTATAGACCAGGCTGGCCTCGAACTCACAGGGATCTGCCTATTTCTTCCTCCCTGAGTGCTGGGATGAAAGGTATGTGCCACCACCCAGGCTTGGAGTTTGAATCTTAAGTGTTCCCCCAAAGATCCATATTCTGAAGGTTTGGTCACCAGACAGGGGTGTTAGTGTGATGATCTTTAGGAGGTGGGATGTAGTGAGAGGGAGTTAGGCAGTTGTGAGTTTGCTCCTGATGGGCGTTACTGAGACCTTCCTCTCTTTTTCTTTGTTCTCAACCAGTTGTCATGAGGTTACCAACTTGGTTTGACTTTTTGGTCCCTGCTATGGTGTTCTGCCTTACCAGCAGCTCCAGCACAATTGATCTCCCCATCTACAGACTGAAAGCTCTGAGGCTGTCAACTCAGAATGTTTCTTCTTATACACTGATTATCCCAGGTATTTTGTCACAACACAGGAAAGATGACCGATAAAAAAAAAAAAAACCTTGTTGAAAAGGAACTAATAGGAAGCTACTCTTAAAGAAATCTATTATTTGCAAAAGGAAGGGTTTAGAAAGTTTTGATGTCAAAGAAACTATATTGTGATAGTCTGTAGCTAATTTCAGCCCCATCTTTCTCAACAGAATTGGTTTTGGCAGCCTGAGTAGCGATACTCAGCCAGTCATGAGCTTCTAGAAGCTAAGAGAGGGGCTATTTCACTAAGAATGTATTTCAGTTGGTAGCATGGTTAGCTTCTGTGAGCAAAGCTTTGGGTTTAATTCCACATAAATCAGATATAGTGATATACACTTGTGATCCCAAACACGCACGTTAATGAAGGCAAGAAGAAAAGAAGTACTAGGTCATCCACAAATACATAGCCCGTTTGGGCTACATGAGACCCTGTCTCACTCAAAGATAAAAGGGACATTTGATGTGAGGACTGCCTGGAAGGAGAACTATTGTGTCTCAAAGCAGAATATGGCTGGATAATCATCAATCTTGAATTTTGTTCTTGCAACCACAAGGATGTCTTCACAGCCCTGTGTCCAGGGGCTGGCCAAGGCAATGTAGACAGAGTATTTTGTCTAAATATAGGACATTACTAGATGTGTTCTGGAGAAGATATTTATGATTTTCGTGTTATGGAAACAAGAAGGACACCTGGCCAGTCATTTAAAGAAGAATCACTAAGCTGCAATGGTCGGCTTACACAGGAAAATAATATGACTAACACAGAGTTGTGATCCAAGATGGAAAAAAAGATGGTGGAGTGGAGCAGCTCATTCGATGGAGAGAAGCAGAACTCGAGACAGGGCACACAAAGAAGCATGTTGCTGTCGAGTAGAAGGACCCACCTGACTCCATCCCTGCCCACTAAGAAGGCACTGCCACGAAGCCTGCCGACCGCACCGAGGGCAGAGCACAGGGCCTACACACTGCCTGGGTAGGACGGGGGTGCAAGCATAACGGTCATGCTCCAGGTGCCAACAGGGCAGCCAGTGCTAAGGGCAAGGGGGTATACAGCAGCCTGGAGCTCACACAGGTCCTGCCCACAGACACGCTGTTCAAACGCACTATCACCCTGACTCTGAACAACGAAAAGGTATCCAAGATGTAGACATTTTCTGGTTAAGTCTCCTCAAGAGACTTCTGTGATCCCTACTGCCTCCAGACATCATATTGATGTCTCTGATCTGTGAGGCTACCAGCTACTGTAGTCAGGGAGCCTTCTTTTGTAGTGCTGCCAATAACTGCAGACTCATAGCTGAGAGCGAGGGACATTGAAAGCTTCTCTGACAACTCCGTATCTCCACTTCAAAAAGAAAGAAAAGAAGAAAAGAGAAGAAGAAGAAAGAAAAGAAAAGTTCAGGCATGAAGCTATTGAAGTGAGTTCTTAAAACTTAAAATCTGGGCTAAAGATGCTGAAGTCTAGCTCTTCAGAGTTGATGGGTTCTGGCAGGGGCTGCGGAGAAGGACACAGTTCTCTTTAAGGAGCTAGCCACTGGGAGTTTGGCCAGACTCCAATGAGTAAACGGGTAACACAAATTGGACTTTTGTGGAGGAGCAGGGAGTGGATGGAAAGGCTCAAGGCTAGGAGGGTGGACCTGGGATGAGCAGGAAGTGAGTATGAGGGGGTGCAATGTATGAAATTCTCCAATAATTAATAACAGCATCTTGGAGATAAGGAGAAAGTCGTGGATGAAACATGGATAAGGTATACCATAGCTATTCTGAGTGATTACCAGACTTATGGGTGTCTGGAAAAGCAGAAATCGGATTGCTGGTACTCCACGCCTTTATAAATACTTTATTATTTTGACTATTACGGGCAGTCTATTAGCGTTTAGTTAATTTGAGGTATGCTCATGAGATTGGAACTCTATATCTGAAAGATCTGTAGCTTTCTCAGCTGCGGTGAGTGATGAATGAGCTGATCTCACCTTTAAATAGGACTGTGTCAATCTGTGAAATGGTGAGAACACGACAATGACAATGATAGTGCTCGTTCATCCAGTTCTCACTCGGTTTTAGATATTTTACTAATCACTTTAAAATTCTTATCTCATTTAATTTTCTCGCTTACTCTATGACTTAATTCTTAACTTCCAGATAAATGATTGGCCTAAGCCTCAGAAAATTTTCCTGACTGGCTAAAGAGTATACTTCTCTTTATTGGAAGGTCCCAAACTACAACTCACCTGTCCTGTCCAAATTACTCCTAATAGATCAAATTCTCTTTTGCACTACACTAAGAAGTTAACACAGGATACAGCCTAGAATATAGGAAAACAGATTTCCTTCTTATACCTCTCCCTCCTGGACTTTCATTTGAACAATGTGTTGTAGGCTAAGCAAATACTTTGAGCTCTACAACAGGAGTCTGTATTTGCTAGAAAGAGATTTCTCAGAAAATAACTTTCATTTTTGAAGACAGGGAGCAGATGGTGATTTGTAGACTTTCCTGGTCTTTATTTCCACCTTGTCTGAGAGCACCTGCTACCTCATAACAATAGGCTCCTGTCCCATAGTAGTTTATTCACATGTAAAACCTCCCTTCTTGGAAGAAAGCTTGTTAAGATGCAAAACATTCCAACTCCCAGAGAAGCTTCCTAAGTTCAGGAAATGAAAAACTCAAAAGCTTCAGGAAGTTTCTAAAATCGGTAAGATTTCAATAGGCCACTCCAAACATATGTAAATGATGAGGACAGGACTGCTAGGAGATACTTTGAGATAAGCCCAGCTGTCAGAAAGAAGCTTAGCCCAGTTGAACTGCCCAGGAAACACTACTCGAACTGTTGAGCTGTCTTAGTGTTGTTCAGTGTGCTCCAGGTTACCAGCTTTCAGGAGCTGTTACTCATGTTATGGTGGGCTTTTGGCAATATAGCTGTCTTTTGAGGCCTTTCTAGGCTGTAAGCTATCTTTCCCCTATACCTCTATAAGAAAGCCTAGTAAACTAATTGGTTCCTAAGTTGGGCTTTGATAGTATTCTTACTTTTATGTTACTGATTCCATATTTGGAATGAGTAGACATTTGTTTTATCTCTATGGAAGGGACTTTGGTCAGCCAACTTTTATACTTAACAATACTGGGCAGATAGTTGCCTCTACAGCTTCCTTCAACTCTGACATCTGAATGATCTTTTAAAAATATATGTGTGATTTTGCTACCTAGCATATGCTACCTAATCTTCAGTAACATTTTTACATGCAAAAAAATACCTGGCCTCCTGTTAATGTCAGCCCTGACTGTTTGGCTAAGCTCACAGTTCCTGTAGAGGTCTTGCTCTGGTCACATCACATTTCTTGTTGTACTTCATGTACAGTGTGGTCTTCCACAGCTCCTGATTGGCTTTTCTCTATGTGTCTGAAACACTGCGTTGGACAGTTTCACTTATTTGTTATTGAAAGCCTTTTGTGTTTGTGTCATATCCCTTCCATATCCATCAATCACTTCCACATCTATGGCTGTTTCTTTATGGATAGGCCTCTAACTTAGCAATTTCTAATAAGTAAGGATAAAGGGCACTGAAAAACCTGTAACATTGCAAATGCTATCTCAGACTGCATAAACTGCTGGATTTTTATTCCTAGATGTAAGTGACCATTGAGACTTCTAAAAGTACCAAGAAAAGGACATTCTTGTGTGGCTGTGCTTCTGCAGTGGCTGATCAAGAACAGGATCCACTGAAACATCAACTAATAACAGTATTTGGTTCTTTAAATTTCCCCAGTTTACCTAAAGTAGAAGGAAAAATCTGGACACCCATTTAGTCTCTTTTTTTATTGGGCTGTGATCTGGGTTTTCAGCATTTGAAGTGAATGCTTGGTGGGGTCTTCTCATCTTTCCCTACATTTCTGAGAGCAAACAAATAACAAAACAAAAATGAACAAATGCAACGAAACCAAAAACCAAAATAAAAAAAACACATACACACACGCGCGTGCACGCAAGAGAGAGCAAAACCCCACAAGGCGTTGGATCCTGAGTAATATGGAAGCTATAGGGCAAAGCAGAATTGAGCTCTCATTTTATACGACTTCTTTATTTTTCAGATATTCAAGCTGATATGGACACAGTGGTTTCTTTTTAAGAAAATCTCTCAAGGAGTTCTAGTGCTTGGTATCTGCTTAGAGATCTTACCGTAACATACAGTGATGTCCACTGTATGCCTGCTGGCCTTTGGGTGAAAGATTACTACAGTTTAATGTCCATCTGGAGACAGCAACTCCAGCGACCCTCACTCAGGGCTCTGTGGCGAGCTCCTGAAGGGAGATGTTGGAATTCAGGACCAGATCAGTGGTCATAACTGCAAGCTGAGAGTGAGAGTAAGGAAGAGCAGTGTTTCGTGTTTGTGTAATCTGTGAGGGGGTAAATGTCCCAAATGAGAGCTCTCATGCCTTCAGAGAAAATGCCAGACTCTTAGGGACACAGCATTGGCTCAGCTCTTGCTAGATTTTAGAAGGCACGCATATGAAAGATGCCCAATCCACTTGGCTCAGTCATCTGACTTTCCACATCACCAGCACCAAAGTCATTTTTACAAATAGCTCTTGTCCCTCTCCTGCTAAGAACCCTGACTCAGTGAGTCTAGATCTATTAAGCACTCATTGTCAGGTTTTAGGCTTCTATTAAATCACAGACTTCCTTTTTTATAAATTTAATATATGATGTATTATAGATTCTAAGAAAACAATGGTCTAAATTGGCTGTAATATGCTCATTCATTCTATGTACTGTAGAGAAATAGCCAATGACTATGTTGACCTGAGTCATGGTAAATCACTGTTATATCTTATTCTCAGACAGCAAATTTACTAAAGATGAGTTTGGACATGAAAGAGTGTCATTCTGATCACATCTTTCAGAGATTTATGGGGGAAAGAGAAACATTCATTTGAAAGGCACATGACAAGCTCAACAATTGAAATTTTTATTCTTTAATTAATTGAATTCTGATTTTAGGAATTTAACTCAATCCAACTGTCTTAGAAAAATTAAACAGCTTGGTAAGTACTATGATATAAATCATGAACTGATCTACAGCTGGCCAAATGCCAAAAGTACTCATTGGGAGAGTGCCTGCCATAACCAAGAAAGCCACATCCCCCTCTCCAAACCTCATATAACACTGAAGAAGGTAGGGAAGGAGGAAAGAATGTAGAGCCAAGAATGTGCAAAAAAAGAGATGTCTTCTAGACATGACATTGCCATTGTACTTGAGAACAAACAGCAACTATGGTTTCTCCACAAGATTAGGCCCATCAACATTCCATAATGACTGAGGGCAGTGTTATCCATGAGTGCCTGCTGAATTCACGGCTGTGCTGTGGAGGAATTGCCTCTTCCCAAGCTACAGAGATACACTCTGGGAAATGGGTTAAGAGATTTCAGTCACTGAGACTAGCTGCATAGACATGGATTGCCAAGCCTATGGCATAGCTACATAGCTAGGCTGTCTGCTCAGCCTGTTTCCCTGAGGCTTCAACTCAAACAACACGTCAGCATATTGAAGGCTATATAGGCAATGGTCCTTCAATGGCAAGTACCTAAGTAGAGAGAAGGGCACAATAAAAATATGACTTAAAAAGTCACAATGGATAGACTCAGTTGCTAGCTTGCAGAATTAGAAGTCAGACTGAGTGACTAAGTCAGCAGATGAGTGCCTGGGAAGTCCTGGCCCAAGGCTGGAGACTAAAAACTCTGCTTACTCAGGCTATATATTTATTTGTAATTATTTGTGTTTCATCACGTACAAGCTCAAACCTCAGGGTAAAATCCATCACATAAACTTATTTTTTTTCAAGCTTCAGGATTTTATAATGACAGCTTAAAATGCAAACACAAAGGACCAAGTGTAAAAAACTGGTCTCTCTATATCCTCGTATGACAATTTTTTTCCACTATTTTTAACGTTTTTTTTAAACTTTAAATGTATTTGTTAAAGGTGAAGACACAGAAACTCTCAGGAGACTAGGCCTACATGAGTTTAGGGACCTCAGTGTCCCTGTGTCCCACTCCCATGTCTGAAAGGTCTGGGGGAATGTCCAGATGGATCCAGTATCTTCCTAAACAGTGTCTTCTACAGGCGTTGCCAAGTGACCTGTCTGAGCTGTTTAAGACTGTTTTATTCAAAATAGCAGGGGTCACTTTAAACCAACGGTTAAAAGAATATTCAAATGCAGAAAATAGGGCTGGAGGCGTTTTCGGTGGTTAAGATCACATACACATTTCACAGAAGACCTGAGTTCTCTCACCTGGGCCCACACCAAGCGGTTTATAGCTCCCTGTATCTCCAGTTCCAGGGGCTATGGTGCTTCAGACACCTCCACAAACACCTGTACTCATGCGCACATGCCCCCACACAAACACAAACACACACATATAACTAAAATGATAAGATAAGATAAATCTTGGAGGAAAAGAAAAGGAAGAAATTAAGGAAATAAAAGAGCAAAGAAAAATATAGATCAGTAACAGTCATTTTTTATCACTGCCATTATACATTGCACATTGTTAAACGTGCTACAATGTATATTTGATGACCAGGGCAGCACAGTTGTTCAGACAAATGTCAACACAAACACATGAACACTGTGCTAGGACTTTGTGATATTATAACATCTAAAACGTCACTAATAAGAAGTAAGTGTTTATCTTTGTTGTAATCTTATGAGACCAATACTGAAAACTGGCATTAGGCACCAGAGGACTATGTGATTGTTTCCAGACTATTGGCATACATGGTCATGTTCACAATGCTCCTGATTAGCCTGACAAAGCTCCTTTTGCAAAATCATCGATGTTACTTTATACTCCAGGATTTGCTGAGAACACTTTGTTTTTACTTTCACACCAGCTGGGTTTTGTGTGTCTTGCTCTATAGGTTTGAATATGTAGCAATCCCCCTTTCTATATGTCAAACTCTTACACATGCTTCAAAACATGGATTGTCTCACCACCCACAATCTAGATAGAGCAGTTAATCTGTATTTCCTGTGGTTTTCTAAAGCAGTTGAGGACTGAAATCTCAAGTGATAATTTGATGTTTTCTCGTTCCTAATAGCAGAGTGCTAAGCTCATAGTAAATGTACCTTAAGTGCTGGTTGAATTGACTTGCATTGTGTCTGCATGGAGGAAGAAGCCAGCTATCTCTAAATCATGTGCTAATCACAGGATATGATTGCAATGTTGGAGAACAGTAATTATGCACAGTCCACTGAGTAGATTATATTTAAGGAAATGGGCTCCTAGAATAACCTTCAGCTCAGCAAACATGCCTGAAACATCTACCCTGTGTTTGATGATAGAGACATGACTGTGGACAAGTCACTCTTCTCATCTCAAGAAGCTGTTATTCTAGAAGAAAAATAAATGCATAAACAGAAAATTACAGTGCAGTGTGCATACAGTTGTGCCATGACTGAGTGTGTGGTCTTTAGCTAACTTTCTTCTTAGGTACACAGGAGGACTACCTTGCCCAAAATCCTTTGCAAGAAAGTTACAGGTAGGTCTATGTACATTTAGGGCCAGAGGAACATCAGGAAAGGTAAGGCATAACATTCCCAGTTTCACTTATTGAAGTCTGCTGCTTTTCTGCATCAGAAAATTTACCTCTGAAGCCTTAAGGAATGGCAGAGACATAAACTGAAGGATTCTGTCATGTGGAGGGTTACTCACTCCAACATCTACTGGAAAAACACAATATAAGTGTTCAATCAAGATTGTTTCAGTTAATTTTAAATTAGTATCTATCATACAATTCATTTAGTCCACAAATACATATGAAAATATTATTGTTAAGGACCAGATACAAGGAGTAAAGATGAAAAAACTCTATTAATCACAGCATGGGAGGAATAAGAAGGAATATCTCTCTTTATGATGTCATTTAGAATTTAATCATGAAGGTGTTTATCATGGGACATGGTATAGTAGAAATTAAGAATGAGTAATGTATGAAAGATCTAAGCAGACAATAGACATTTGCCATTTGGCTCTGCTGTCCTGATCACATGCTTCTCATATTTCAGTCAAAAGTTCTCCTGAAAAGAACATAGTAAGTGTACTAACTATGCGAGCCTGCCACCCTGAGTTCTGTCCCTGGAAACTACTTTAAAAGGTAGGTATGGTGGTACGTCTACATCTACAGTCTGAGCACTCATATAGAGAGGCAGGAGGCAGAGACAGGAAGGGTGACTGAGAGCTCATGATCAGCCAGTCTAGAGTGCTCAGCAAAACAGCAGGGACAAGAAAGAGCTTGCTTCAACAAGGTGGATGTGACAACTAATTGCTAAAGGTTCTCTGGTGGCATCACAGGTACACTGTAGTAAGCATGTGCCTGCACACACACACACACCCCTCACTACACATTCACACATACACACACACCACACATATACACACACAATACATATGTCTATATAATATATACATTGTGTATGTATATATATGTACATATACATACACACACATATATATGTATATATATGTATATGTATACACACACATATTGTGAGGGCTCTCCATAACCTAAAATGTCAGAGTGATCAAAGTAAGCAGACAGGTCAAACTGTCAAGGCTGTGTTTTGTGGTTGACAGAACACACTCAGAAAAAGAAATGAGATGACTAAATTCTCATAAAGGTTAAGGTCTGAAGCCAGAGCCCTACCTGTCAGTAGCCTTGCTTAGCCCCCTTTGCATTAAGATCATTTGAAAGGGGAGAATTTCTATCCCTCTTAAGGCTAAGAAGAGTGTCAATAATTATTTGCTTTAAATTAGGAGAGAAAAGAGAAAAAAATTTATTAAGCTCCTATTATACACTTTCCATTCATTCTCATTGATCAGATTCATGATAGCATATTAGACACAATGGTTTACAAATGACGTACTTGAGAGAATGGGACACTGTCTGTCGGAGGCAATCTAGATTCAAGGCCACTTAGTATCAATTCATTCTTTCATCCTTACATTGAATAAAATGCTGAGGCTGGAAGTACTTTTGAAAAATTTGTGTTTCATAGTGGTTCCTCCCAATGGCGGGGGGGGGGGAGCAGAATAGTAGGGACCTCTCTATTCCATTGACCTTCTACTTTGTGGCTTCCATAAAATAACTAACTCTCCAAGGCTTAGGAATCCTGCCTGGCATGAAGCTTAGCAATTGGCATTTAATCCTATGGCTAATTGGATCCTGAAATTATGGTGGAGACAATACAATTAAATCTTGTACTGAGTAGATATTCATTTGCATATATAATTGCTCTAAATTTAAACTGCGAGCACAGTGTTCATATTTAAATTGATATTCATTATTTGAAAGTAAGTCAAATAACCTGTGAATAAGACTACCCTCTCTTCAACTTCTTATAGATATGAGTTTAATCCACATTATTGTTTCCCTGTCAACCTAATAGAAAAAATATACAGGTGTATCTGGTGTATGCATTGTCTGGTCAGTGTAATTCACCCAACCAAATTCTTGTTTTGAATATTTAATCCACCTAATCAAAAGCTTGTTCTGAGAATCCCTCACATAAGCTATAAAGTGATTTTGATAATTAAGTTTTGTATAATCATGATGCCAGTAGTTTGTGTGAACTGTTTGTATGAATGCCATATCTTACAAATAAGAAAGCTAGTCTGAGCTGGATGGTTACTAAGGAAATGTGAAAGCACATTTATTCGCAGTATCTGTGTGTATGAGGCAATGGAGAGTGAGAGAGTAAATATGTACAAGACCATGTTTATGAACCAAAGTAGCAAGTCAAATAAAAGAAAGAAGTTCTTCTGTATTGGGTGGCCAAGGTGAGGTCAGTATCAATATTGGCGCTTGGCAGTGCCAACTTCATGTTTTGCATGATGATAATTTAATCAAGATGTGTTGGTGACAAAAGGCTTATCAAACAAAGAATGTTTTAGTACACAGGTAGGCTTGTTTAATAAAAGTGACACCCATCTTCTTTCACAAAGCTACTGTAAAACTCACATCCGGCCTTGCAAAATTTCATGTTGACAGCAAAGACTGTGATGTGCAAATTGACTGTATATTTGCCATGTTTTATTTTATCCATCATAAAAAATGTCTGTGCTTCTTTTCTCAGGAAACAGGGATGTTTATTTTAATGCTATAGAAGTAAAATGTACCAAGAGATTAGAACTGAAATCTGAGAGTTCAAACACAAACCTAGGAATTCCGTGTTTTTGTACACTAAGGACAACACAGACATTGTCCCTTTTTATTCATAAGAAAACTAATACATGATGAATTTGAGTGTCGCAGCTTTTTATACTTTTCCCAGTAGCTATCATAGGCAAAAATAAGACAAAACCATCTCTCATTTAACTTGGAGCATAGCCACTCAGGTCAAACATCTGTGAGGTAAATTTATCATTTTACCAGTGTATTTTCTGTTGGTCATTAAATTGCCAACGAAACTTTTTGTATTTCAGTTTCTTCTCAGACAAGTTAGGGATAGAATAATTTTTCCAAAATTCTATACATGGTCAGTTTCTTTAGGTAAGAGCCTTACCAATCACAGTTTTGTTTTTTTGTTGTTGTTTTTTGCCAATTAAGGTCAAAATGAAAAAAAAAAAAGTAACCCCGGGACTACCTGGAAAAGAGGGGTAACTTTCATAGTGCAGACAGATACACAATTTCCCCACTGGTAACATAAATGTGACATTCATTTACTACTTTATATTCACACACACACACAAACATACACATGTACAGAGAGAGAGAGGGAGGGACGGAGGGGGAGAGAGAGAGAGAGAGAGAGAGAGAGAGACAGAGACAGAGACAGAGACAGAGACAGAGAGACAGAGAGAGACAGAGAGAGACAGAAAGAGAAAGTCAGAGTACCCTAATTCTTGTCAACAGAATCATCCAGCCACCCATGATATAAACGAGAGGATAGTAAAGCCCCCTTGAGATTATTCACAGAGTGTTTAAGGGTAATGACTGATTACAGGAAAGTGGAAGCCAAAAGCAGTTCATTCTTAAGTTTAAGGAGAGTGAAATCTCTTCATTAGAAAATTAAAAAAAAATAGCATTCTGTAAAGAATATTTTTTTTAATTCATGAAGATTCGCTCCTAATTAGAACTTTCCAAATATGTTTAGGGATACCTAGTAAAATGTGTAGTGGGCTTCTATCCACATTCAACATTTGGTGCATGTATGCCCACAGTAACCCAATTTTCTGAGTTCTTAACCATACGGTCTACTTTAGCAAAACCATAGTAGTTTCCTTGAGCTTCTGCCCATTTGCTGAATTTTAAAACACTAACCTGTTTCATTTCTTCTCACGACAACTCTGGTTAGAGATATCTTCCATAAGTGGCCACAGAACTTCTATGTGTGTGTGTGGGGGGGAGGGACTCTGATCCTCCAAGGACAGAGGTGTTAGACAGCCACCTCTATGCAGCCAGCTCACTGTTCTGGTCTCTATTGTGGATTCATTGCACTAACTTGGGAGAAGAGGTCTTACATCTAGCCATCCTCACTCCCAACAATCCCCTAGAACCATCGCCGGTTTCTAAAAGGACATGGAAGCGTTTTGGCAGACCCTCCAGTCTCTGAACAAACTCATGATAGTTCCCCTCTTGACTCCTCAGAAATCAGTTTCCCGGGAGAATGAGCTGGAGAGCTACTTCTGTTTGAAGCCTGTCACGAAGATAATGTCTCTATAAGCCCAAATATCCATGCTGTGTCCCAGGGAAATAAATGAATCAAGGAGTAAGGAGCTACATTTAAACATTAACTGATAAAAAATTACTGATTAGGCAAATGGGGCAAATAATCTTGTAAGTACACTGTCATGAGTCAGTGTGTGTCTCAAGGATATCTTACTTGGCATGGGCAAGCTTACAGAGCCTGGGTCTGAGCAGAGGATAACACTTCTATATTGTTGCAGACAGAAGAGAAGGCTAATTTTTCCTGTGCATGTCCTCTGTGCAGCGTGGATGTTTTGATGTTTTTCGAAGCCTGCTGACAATTATATGATTCAACAAATACATTGCCTCTCAGCCTCCATGCTAGGTGGCCTAATTCCAGTTACTTTTGTTTGAGCTTTCAAATATCTTCTCTGACAGCAAAACCCTGATCCATAATCAAAATATTGACAAAAACAAAAACAATAACAATCTTTTGGTTTGTCTTGCTTGACATTTGTTCTTCTCAACATCCTTGAAAGGGTGGTGTTAAAACCTCTGTTTCATAGCAAACAAAGCCGTGGTTTCAATAAGTGACGTGGTTTGCTTTTAATTATACATGAATTGCTATAACTCTGGGAAAGCTGTAGATCTCCATTCAGCGGAGGGAATGGGGGACACTTTGGTCATCCTGTTTAAGACCAGGCCCTTTTCTGCAAAGGATCAAAGGAGTACCACCTGAAACTAGAAGCAGGTGATGAGGCAAGAGGAGGCTGAGGGGGGCTGCCCCCTGGAAAGTGCTCTAGCCACCATTTATGCTCGTTCTTGACTCTGGCCTTTTCTCTTTTACTGCCCACTCCTCTCCAATTGGGCTTAACAGAATTAGAAAGTGTCAAAAGCACTTACTGATCCATCATAGGACCTCCGGGCCCAGAAAAGCCACACCAGCTGTGGTCTAGGCTTTGGGGAAGTTTGTACAGAGCAGCTTACCCTTCTGGACCTGAATTTTCCACTATGTTAGAATGATGACGGCCAGGCATAGGGTCGCAGATCTGGAATTGTAGCCCTTGGGAGACCGAGGCAGTTGGATTGTGATTTCAAGACTAGTCTGAGCTACATGGAAAGATCATGAAACATGTAACATTTTAGCAACCAGAGGAGTGTGGATGAAAACTACATTGAGATTTCATCTAACACCAGTCACAATGGCTGCCATGTAGAAAACAAATGACCAAAGAAAATAGCTAGCAAGAATGTAAAAAACAGGAAAGAACACTTTCACACACTGTTAATGGGATGGAAATTATCCCACCCATTATGGAAGTTGGTATAGATGTTTCTCAAAATACTATATCACTCCTGGATATATATCCAAAGGGTTTTGTGAATGGAGGTACCCACACAGCCATGCTTGCCACTGTGCCATTCACAATAGCTAAGAGAACCAGCCCATAGCCCATCAGCAGATGAATGGCTAAAGAAAAGGTGTCGTGTACATAATGACAAAGGTGGGGGGAGGGGGAAGGAAATTGTGACATTTATAGGAAAGGGACTGGAACTGGATATCATTATGTTAAAGGAAATAAGCCAGACTCAGAAAGACAAATGTTGTATGCTTTCTCACAGAAAAGAACCTAGATTTAAAAAAAATGATGTGAAAACAGAAGCAGAGCTATTTGGGGAAGGAGAGGGGTAAATGGGGGATCAGAGAGATGACAGGAAAAAGGCAACAGGAGGTGAATGTGATCAAAGTACATTGTATAAATGTACAAAAATAAGTACATAAGAATGAGATTCAAGGAATACAGAAACCTTGTAAGCTGTGATGCGCTGGTGAAGAGCATAACAACAGCAATGACAATGAAAGGAAAGAAAATGAGAAGAAATGGAAAGGCGTTTGTTGACTTTTGTGGCAGAATTTCTTCCGCATTGCTCATTCATTTCACACCACCAACTTGGACCTCAGTGGGCCAGCAAAAGCCTTAGAATGTAGCCATTGCCTCTTATAAACCCTTTCCAGCATACATCCAGCCAGACAACTAGCCAGACAAAGACATGCAACAGGCTCTGTGTCTGGCCAGGTAATAGGCATTCTCCAACTCCTTTAACCTTGCTCTCTAGGAAATGTGGAGCTATGTAAACCCAAGGCAGAGGAGTTATGGAGAAGGCACACAGGTATGGCTTTAATTTTAGTATATTTCCCTTAGGATTCACAATGGACCAATGAGTGGCAGATCAAAATCAGTGTGTAGATTATCCTAAGGATTCTTAAA